>OY997397.1:5375000-5977719 GCA_963921505.1 Phakellia ventilabrum
TGCATGATTGCATGTACCAGTGAAAGACAACACTCATAATGCATCAGCTTCATAAGTGTTTCGTATATAAGAAAAATGGTCTACAGCTTCATCCCACCATATAGTTTTATTGTGTGCATGTGGAGCATGAAAGTTGAAGTACAGAAAGCATTAAAGTACCATCACACATTTCAGGCAAAAGGACATAATTAACCTGTGATGCATTTTCTATCCTTAGGAATCATCGCAGACTCTAGTGTGAAAGTTAAGAAGCAGAAGAAGCAGAAGAAAGGTGACAAGAGTGAGGGTGTGTCCCAGGACCTGGCCCAGCTACGAGCAGCCCTGTCGGGAGAGGTGCTGAAAGAGAGAGTGACACAGCCGGTAAAGGAGACCTTTTCTGCCGGGAAGAGCCTCCTGGATGCTGGGCAGAGGTTCTCCAGATGGATCTCTGGTCTCATCAAGTCATAAATCAAAACTTGACAGACATGTACTCTGCTTACAAATTACAGTTATTGTGCTTGTGTCCTTGTTTGATGTCTTGCTCATTTGTGGTTTATTCGTGGACATTCTGATGTGAAATCATTCTGTTGATCTACAGTAACAATGTTTTTAAAGGGCACAATGTCTGGGAGAGAGGAGTTTATATCAGATGTGTAGTTTTCAGAGAGGTTTACCACTAATATTAAATTTCTTCACTATGCGTAATAATAGCCTGGAATTAAGCTACTAATGTAACAGCTAGTTAACTAAAAAACACAGCTAGTTAACTAAAAAACACATAATATTATAATATACAATCTCAGCTGTTAAATGGCCAACTGTACTGCTGCGACATGTACATAGTAATACTTTGTGATGGTGTTTCCTTTGATCACTTGTGTGTGTGGAGCTCCCATAGTTCATTACTGTATCACTGCGGCGCGCGCACTAGCGCCTTATTATTGGTGACGTAATGTAGTACTGTTATTTTTAGAGCATGCAGGAACCTGCATAATGTACGCATGCTACCTGCTTCACTGACCGTCCAGAACTTATAGTATCTGCACAAGATGGCATCGTACAAGGTTGCAGTACTAGGTAAGTCGGCAGAGTGTGCAAGACAAGGGGATACTCAAATGTACACGTACTTTATATCCGCGGTACTATATATTAACCTACATATCTGTTCGTAGGAAGTGTCAGATCTAGAGGCGAGGTCTTTGATCTCGGTGTAGACCAAATCTGCTCACTTCTGGAAAAGCCGGACGTCAACAAAGGTATAGTATTGGCCCAACTTCATGTTAATTTGAAGGAGCCATGACCCAGGCTCTCCCCATGCATGCATAACTACAGTTATAATTCTACGTACATGCAGGCGTTGACCATGCTAAACTTGGCGCCCAGCCAGCCCTGACCTTTGCAGTGCAGGGAGGAGGGCGATTCTCCCCCTATATTTCTCGTGAGGTACTTAGATGTAATTATGCTATTGATTTATGTATTTAATGACAGTTGAAATAATGATAGATGTCGCCAGACATGCTACACATATACCATTCTTCTTTTTTTTGTTGTGTACTGCGCAGGAAGTCACCAGGGCGATGCAGGGTGTGGAGGTACTGATTGTAATGCTGCCAGTAGTCTCTCCCAACTACCGGTATTATAACTTCGATTTCACAACCATCGACTTCTTCGCATATCTCACTGAAGATAACCTGTTGGATCAGTGTTCAACTGTCATCGTTAGGATTGTGGATAACTCTACTGGTACCATCAGACGTAGCCGCAGGAGCCACACTAGCTTTGACATGAACAGTACACTCAAGACATACAGGCTTGATTCTGACAAATTCAAGGATAAGCTGCGTAAGTATACTAATTAACTATCACCTGTACATGTAGTACGACACGAATGTGCCAGTGAAGGACAACATTTGTAGTAGCCTCGATCCCAGGCTCTAGTGAGGGGAGAGTACTCTGATTCTCCTCTGAAAGAGCCTGGTAATGAGGCTATGCTTGTGAAGTATTAATTAGCTTGACGAGTACCTTGTATTATACTTTCAAGTTTCATGGTCCACATAAATAAGGCAAGTTTTATTTTAGGATTTGAGAATTGGAACAGGGATGATTTTAAAGCATTATTAAAGCTAGTTAAGAGCTTTGTATTATTGATATGGGAGACTAGGAAGAAGGAATTGTATGGTGATCAGGATTGTGTGGTCTCTGGTTGTTCTTGCTCTTGTCCTCCGCCTGCGTCTGTGGGTGCGTGGTCAATGGCGTAAGCGCTACGGCAGCAACATGAGTATATTATTATTATTATACAAATGTCATGTACATGTATATGTGACAAACTACATGGCAGTGGTATGAAGTCATACCGTAGATCATTCAGTATATACATGACAGGCCGGCAAGAAGACTCTCTGATGTATTTTCTTTCCTCAGGAATCATTGCAGACTCCAGTGTGAAATTTAAGAAGCAGAAGAAAGGTGACAAGAGTGAGGGTGTGTCCCAGGACCTGCAGCTGGCCCAGCTGCGAGCAGCCCTGTCGGGAGAGGAACTGAGAGAGAGGGTGACACAGCCGGTAAAGGAGACCCTCTCTGCTGGGAAGAGCCTCCTGGATGCTGGGCAGAGGTTCTCCAGATGGATCTCTGGTCTCATCAAGTCTGCATAAATCAAAACTTGACAGACATGTACTCTGCTTACAAATTACAGTTATTGTGCTTGTGGTGTTGTATGATGTCTTGCTCATTTGTAGTTTATTCGTGGACATTCTTGTGAAACCATTCTGTGCATGGACCTACAATATTTCTGTAGAAATAACTCTTTAAAGGGGAAAGCTAACATCTGTCCACTATCTCTGGGAGAGGGAAATTTGTATTAGGTGTACCTGTAGTTTTTCGGAGAAGTTTCTCACTAATTTCAGATGTCTTCACTATGCAGCTAATGTAATAATAGCCGGGAATCAAGCTACTAATGTAACAGCTAGTTAACTATATACAATCTCAGCTGTTAAATGGCTAACTGTACGGACACGACATATACCTTTGTGATGGTGTTCCCTTTGCCGTCCCAGGTACGTGGAGTCAGTATCGCTAGCACTGCGGCGCGCGCACTGCACCTTATTAAATAATACTGCATGGTGACGTGGCTAATTAGTTATTTTTAGAGCACGAACCGTAATTAAATTCTTCACGATTTGCTGTTGTCATTATCATTCAGTGCGATTTCCGCTACATATAAGATCACGTATCACATTTCATCATGATGATGCAACTTGTTTTGCATCTATTTTGGGCAGCGCTTCCTATAAAGCCTGCCACTCATTACGTACGTTGCAGGCTTCATGTACAGCGTCTGATTTAATTGCACTAAGAAGATGGGGAAATCCTACCGGGTGGCAATACTTGGTAAGTATATTAGCTACACGGTATCTAACGTGCATGGCTGTATTGATTGATATTTGAATCCACTAGAGCGTGATAGCTACCTTGAGTCTTGTAATCATGCAGCTGTGCACCCACTATGTACCACCTGCAGGCAGCCAAGGCCGTCGCTACGGCCTCAATGTTTTTGACCTCGATGTTGAGCAGATCTGTTCGATACTTGAGAGCCAAGATATCAACAAAGGTAATAAGCTACTAGTATTGCACTGCAAACTAACTGCAAACCTGGTTTAATACATGTATACCATGCAGGCTGGGATTCTCGTTTACTATTATCTGTGATGACCTTAATGCTATACCCTATACTTGGTATACAGGTATTGCCCACGAGAAGTTGGGTGTCCAACCCGGCCTGAGCTATCAAGTGTTTGGAGGTGGCAGGTTCTACCCATCAGTTTCACGGCAGGTATGTTAAATTCTGCAGAACGACTTCTTGTGTATGTGTACCTCAAACTCTCTAGGAGCCGGACTGCATGGCTGCAAGTTGAGTTTAATAGGTGGCCATGGATGTGAGTGCATGAGTGGTAGTTATAACACATTGTAATCATTATGTAAGTAGGGCTCAACTACCCATTGGAGAGATAAATGGCATTAACATGATGCACAGAGAACCGTTTCATTAACTCAATACCGGTATGCCTTAACTCAATATGCCTTCATTCCATTACAGAAAGTGGCTGAAACCATGCAAGGAGTGGAAATTCTGATTGCGGTGGTTCCAACTATGCCAAGCAGAATCAGTCGCATCCATGGCCGTAACTTCTACCGCTCCCTAATTGAGGAGAACCTGCTGGACGAGTGTTCATTGGTCGTTGCTAGAATAGTAGACAACTACGATAGCTCAAGACACACCCACAGCAAGCCAGACACAGATCCCAAAACTATATTGGAGAAACAGACTATGGATTTCGCAAAATTCCAGGAGAAGCTACGTAAGTGAAAAGTAATTTCTTTTATTGCCATTTTCTGTTCACTGCTGCATACTTTCTGTATTGTAGTTGTTACTATAGTGATGGACTAATTTTTGTACATTATAACTGCATATAAAATATTTCCCTCCAAATATTACAGGAATTATTTCGGATACAGCGAGTGAGGGTGTGTCCCAGGAAGTGGCCTTACTGCGGTCTGATCTGGTGGGGGAGGAGCTGAAAGAGAAGGTCACTCAGCCGGTGAAGGAGACCCTCTCTGCAGGAAAGGCCTTCCTGGATGCTGGGCAGAGAATATCGGGATGGATTGGCAGTCTCGTCAAGGCTTCACCTGCAGCTTAAATTAATAATTCATTCATGAACTGTGGTGCACTTCATTATTGTGCATGACTGTTTAAATACTGCAAATTTGTACTCAGGTATTATATTTTATGCCCATTAAATTGGCCGACATGATGTTTTAATTCTACTGTTTCAGGCCTTGAGTGCTTGTGGCTGATTATGAACAAAAATTAATGGCTGCTGTGGGATAAAAATCTGCTGTATATAGGGATACTATAGTATTTATATGGTTTGGGTCCTGTGCACAGTGAGGCCTATTGGGAGTATAACAGTAAAATACTTTGAGAATCATTACTGGCTGTGGGAAGTGGAATATAAATATAAGTAAAAGGCCACATCATAGAACTAATCTGTAATGTAACCTTGGCAGTATATAGTTGCACTTTGGCACCCTAGCTAGGTCTATAAATCTGCCAGCATGATGTGGCATGGTGTTGTAGCTATTTTAAGTACATTAAAAAACGTGAGTCAGCACATACCTTCCTTGGGTATATTAAGAACCATAGCTACTTCTCTCAGTCTCACATTCTGATCTGCTCTACTAACAGTGTCAGTATAAAAATGGGCAAATCATACAGGGTAGCTGTACTTGGTAAGTGCATAATAATTATTCGCATGCAATGGCTGTGCATAGATATGGCTATAGCACTAATCACTCTTGATTGTCATCGATGCCTGCAGGGAACCAGGATTATCGCTATGGCCTCCAAGTGTTTGACCTCACAGTTGATCGAATCTGTTCATTGCTAGAGAACTCAGATGAGAAGGGTAAGCAGCTGCATGCAGTAACAATTTTATGCAATAGGAAATGCTATTGTACATACTGCAATATTATAAAACCTGCATGTATCCCACAGGAGTTGACCATAAGAAGCTGGGTGCCAAGCCTGGCTTGACCTACCAAGTGATGGGAGGTGGCAGGTTCTTTCCATCAGTTTCACGCAAGGTAGGAAGCTATATAGCCATGCAGCTATGCCGGGTATTAATTTTTAATCCAGTTTAGAGTGGGAGGGTACTATAGCTGGCCTGTGTAATAAGTATCGCTACATAGCAAGCACGAATGGTTCAGTGATATGTGGAGGTATACAGGGTATCTATAGATCTGGTAGCTAGTAGCGTAATATTTATTGTTCATTATCTTGCAGAAAGTAGCTGAGACCATGCAAGGAGTCGAAATTCTAATTGCAGTATTTCAAACAGAACCACACTTCCTCAATCGTATCCATGGCCGCAATTTCTACCGCTCCCTCATTGAGGAAAATCTGATGGACAAGTGTTCAATGGTCGTAGCAAGAATAGTGGACAACTATGATAGCTCCAGGCATGCTGACAAATCAGACTCAGACCTCAAAACTGTTATGGAGAGACACAGTATGGATTTGACAAACTTCAAGGGGAAGCTACGTAAGCAAAGCAGTACTATTTCTCTCTATAGTTTTTGTAAGGAGATGGATCTTATGCTACAAGCCATTTGGCATAGCATGATACTACAGCTGAAATTCATATATGTTACTATGGTAACCCTTTCTAAATTATCTATTTTATTATTTCTAAATTTATCCCTGAATATTCAGTAATATAGGCTACTGCCTCTAGTATTATATAGCTACTGGCTTCACTATGTACAAGTAGCTACATTGTATATATTACATCCCTTTCAATTTCCTTCCGCTATACTGTCTATAGGAATAATTTCTGGTGCAGCAAGTGAGGGTGTGTCCCAAGACTTGGCCCTGCTGCGAGCATCACTGGTGGGGGAGGAGTTGAGAGAGAGGGTGACTCAGCCAGTGAAAGAGACCTTCTCTGCAGGGAAGATCCTACTGGGCGCTGGACAGAGGCTCTCAGGGTGGATTGGAAGCCTTATCAAGACGTCCCCTGCAGCATGAATTTGAATGTCAAGATTTTGTGAAATCACAACAGTTCCTGTTGATCTACTTTGTAGCAGTTGTGTTGTGTTTGAGTTTTCTACTGTACAAACCAAAATTATTATGGAGAAACGCAATCAAGACTCGGACGTGATCAATTCGTACATCACTGGCGCTTGTGCGCGCGCCGACATGCTACGGCAGCACGTCATCATGATGATGCGAATTTGGGCAGCGCTTATGCCACGCATTCTGCGACTGTGTGGCCTGGGAACACGGCTACGCTTCCTTGTAATAAAAGACTGCCTCTCACTTTTCATGAGTTACTACTGTAGCAGTCATTCACCTAAAATCTTACCTTACAGTGCACCGGATGGCTGCATTATGTATGGATAAAAACTGCTAGGGCAAGTATACTGGGGCTAAGTGAAAATGTACGCCTGCACAAGGTCACTAGCTACATAAAGTTACAATCACAATTGTACTTTGTACCTAGCTAGGCCACAGCATAGTCGGCTGTGGCATGATGTCATATTTCCGTAGCTATTTTAAGTAACCTTGAAATTAGTGCTATTTAAGACATAAGACAGCACATACCATGCATAAAGAACTATACTCTCATATCACTCTTCTGCTATACAGTGTCAGTTATACAACTAAGAAAATGGGTGAATCCTACAGGGTAGCTGTACTTGGTAAGTGCCGCACAGTAATCATAATGGAGTAGTCTCGTTCCCAGACCTAATCAACCCAGCGCCGTGATCGCTTGCAGGGGTCTGGGAACGAGACTAATAATGGAGGTACATGGAATAATCTTGATCATGATCTATGCCTGCAGGGAGCCAGGATTATTGCTATGGCATTCAAGTATTTGACCTCACAATTGATCAGATCTGTTCACTTCTTGAGAAACCAGATGCAAAAGGTAAGCTTCATAAGTACAGTATAATTGTATTAATCCAATTTAATGTAGGAAAGTGGTGGTATTATTCTGTTATGCCACCAGTAGAGCAGCTTATAATATTAATCTGTGATAGTATAGGTATTTAGGATTAATAGCACTCGTAATGCACTCAGAGAAGGAAATAGCACTTCCCTTCCTATTTCACTCCCTTCCTGTGTGCATTACTTGTGCCATTAATCCTAAATACCATGGTAACCTATGCCCTTACTTATACTAACAGTGCATATACATCCTATGAATTCCGCAGGAGTTGATCATGAGAAGCTGGGAGCCGAGCCTTACTTGACCTGTCAAGTGATGGGAGGGGGCAGATACTTTCCATCACATTCACGCAAGGTAGCCCCCTACAGGCAGCTCGCCAGCTAATTTAAAGCCAGTTGTGAACTTGTGATAATTTGACTAATATGTGTGAATGATTTATATAGTAATATTGCCAACTGCTGGAGAATGATATATACGTATTTCAATGATTGCAGGACATAGCTGAGACGATGCAAGGAGTTGAAATTCTAATCGCAGTATTTCTAACAGAACCACAGTCCTTATATTACGCCCGCAATTTCTACTCCACCCTGATTGAGGAATACTTGATGGATGACTGTTTGATGGTCATTGCTAGAATAGTGGACAACTCTACACATGATAGCAAATCCCGCACAGACATCAATACTATCATGCACAGATATATGGGGAGACACCATACGGATTTCACAAACTTCAGTGAAAATTTACGTGAGCAAAACAAGTAACTATATAATACCATTTCTCTCTATAGATCTGTTCCTTTTTAGTTAGCTATGTACGCATCAGTTTTCGTTTTTTCAAGGAGGAATAGGTGAACCTTACTATACAGCTTATTATTATGTTAGTCATTCATTGTAGGTGCATGTTGAATACAGCAATTGAGTACTGCTGGAATTGGCAGTCTCGAGCTCAATACCATCACTAGTGTCTGATATTCGGATCAGTAATGTAAACCACTCCCACTTGTATCCTACTTCACTATATACAAGTAGCCATTATGTGACGAGTCATCCTCGATTCCAACCCAAACCAGTCAGCTATCATCAAACTAGTGATATTTTAATTGTCGTACTGCAACCTTCGGGGCACATCAGAATGTTAATCTCAGGAAATGCAACCCATCTTGACCTTCAGAGCTAGAGTGTGGGATTCTGATGCATGTGCCCTGAAGGTTGCAGTATGGTAACCAAAACGTCAGCAGTTTATAGAATTTCATGATAAATTATACACATAGATTTACTAGCCAACAGGTAATTCCATTTTTGAAAGTAGCTGATCATTTTTTCCCATGCTATACTGTCTACAGGAATAATTTCAGATGCAGCAAGTGAGAGTGTGTCTCAAGAATTGGCCCTGCTGCGAGCAGCACTGGTGGAGGAGGAGGAGTTAAGTGAGAGGTTGACTCAGCCTTTGAAAGAGACCCTCTCTGCTGGGAAGGTCCTTCTGGATGCTGGACAGAGACTCTCAGGATGGATTGGAAGCCACATCAAGACACCTCCTGCGGCATGAACGACACGAATATCTAGACTTTGTGTTTGAGTTTCTGTTGTACATACTGTACAAAATTTATCAATATGGAGAAATACAATATATCAATTTCAGCTACATAAGCAAAACAGGAAAGTAGTACCTTAAAATACTATAATTTCTCTCCTATCAATGTCTTTAAGTGCATACTATGGATGTCAGTAATCTATGGGATTTGCAGACCATTTCTCGTAGCTAATGTTTTCTGCATGTGTTGGCAGTGAATCTTTCAAACATGAGGCATAGTATAGTCTGGGGGCGACTTCTGCCATCAGCTGCATGAGATACCGACCAAGGCTTTGATAGTCATAAAAGCATAAATAATGGGGTATATTATCTATGATAAAAGACCTCTTTGCATCAGCTGGCCTGAATTCTGGGATACTATGGGGTGCCGTTTGTGTCAAAATTTATGTATTTCCCCTGGTATCATACAATGAATTCTATAATTATACCAAGCATTCTATACAATTATATAATGCCTTCTATAATATATAATCCATTCTATAATATACAACTCATTCTATAATATATCATCCATTCTATAGTATACAATCCATTCTATAATATATAATCCATTCTATAGCATAGAATGCCTTATATGGCATAGAATGCCCATAGAATGCATTCTATGGTATAGAATCCATTCTATAATATATAATCCATATACAATCCATTCTATAATATATAATCCATTCTATAGCCTTATATGGCATAGAATGCCCATAGAATGCATTCTATGGTATAGAATCCATTCTATAATATATAATCCATATATAATCCATTCTATAGCATAGAATGCCTTATATGGCATAGAACGCATTCTGAATGCACATAAAATCCGAACAGAATCCCCATTCCAGCATAGGAATGGCATAACTGGAATGGAAATTTTCCTC
This sequence comes from Phakellia ventilabrum, assembly GCA_963921505.1. Taxonomy (NCBI): domain Eukaryota; kingdom Metazoa; phylum Porifera; class Demospongiae; order Axinellida; family Axinellidae; genus Phakellia; species Phakellia ventilabrum. The sequence continues at coordinate 5,384,953 of OY997397.1, forward strand.
ATTCTTAAGTTTAAAAATGCATTTCACAGTCCACGATTTCACATTCCACGTGTAAGTCCAAAGGTTGATGTAATGCGCATGTGCACTATACAGTATGTCCTCGTGGAGCAGTAATATGTCATGAGCTCGATGTTCGCATCCTGAGCAGTGTTAACGTTGTGTAGCCAATGGATAATATCATATTATTATCCATGATTTAAGTAAGACCACTGCATACACAATAGCCATACTCCCCTGTGCTTATAATTATCAGTTTATGTTTCCTAAGGGGATACGTCTCAGCAGTATTTTTTCACCACCTAGACATTTTGCAGGACATGGGTAGCACAATTTTCAGTACACCTTGTCATACAAAAGAACACACGGAGTTGTACACAGTATATGGTACATCTGGGCAATGCATTAATTTTATACACATAATGGGCAGCCTTGTACCAAATGATGAGCGACTATTGTGATTAATTGCTCATAAAGGACCAGTCCAAAGATGCTACTGTTACCCATTGGATGAACTTGTTGAATACTCAGCTGGAGTGTACTGCAGACGGCAAAAATCACTATGACGTGGCACATATATAATTTACTGCTCCACGAGCACATACTGTATAGTGCACATGCGCATTACATTAACCTTTGGACTTACACGTGGAATGTGAAATCGTGGACTGTGAAATGCATGTTTAAACTTAAGAATGGAATGGGAAGAATTTCGGTTCCAGTTATGCCATTCCTATGCTGGAATGGGGATTCAGTGCAGATTTTATGCGCATTCAGAATGCGTTCCATGCCATATAAGGCATTCTATGCTATATAAGGCATTCTATGATATAAAACGCATTCTATGTATTCTATGCTATAGAATGGATTCTATGCTATAGAATGCGTTCTATGCCATATAATGCATTCTATGCCATATAAGGCATTCTATGCTATATAAGGCATTCTATGCTATAGAATGGATTATATATTATAGAATGGATTGTATAATATAGAACGGATTCTATGTTATAGAATGGATTATATATTATAGAAGGCATTATATAATTGTATAGAATGCTTGGTATAATTATAGAATTCATTGTATGATACCAGGGGAAATACATGAATTTTGATACAAACGGCACCCCATAGGATACTGACCTGTTTCAAAAAGTATGCTAGCCAATGCACTTGCAGTTTTAGGATGCAGAACAGTTGTCATTATTATGCTTAACAGAAACAAGATTTTGAAACTTTGTCTTCTGCCTGGCAAGGTGTTTTCATTGGAAAATGAGTCACTGCATTCACCGTCGCCACTATCTCTTAATATGTGTCGAATGTAGGGTTGCGTTACCATATATGGTATGAGTTGCACGCGACTAGCCGCGGGTGCAATCTATTTTTAGAATACGTGCTATTCTTAGTAACATCTGCTGCCTGTACATATTAATACCAGCTGTACAGATGGCAGCCTCCAAAGTCATGTACTGGGTTCTGATATTTTGAAAAGAAATACATGTAGCTAGCATTTGCAGAATGACATCAAAACTGTACAAAATTGCAGTACTTGGTAAGGCTCAAAGATAGTACGAGCTATGCATAATATTATCCTAATTAATCATTGAAGAATTATCTTATTAAAATGTTTGTTATTGCTCTTACAGGCAGCCAGGTGAAGGTTCCAGGTGGCTATTACAGTGCCGAGTGCAACCTGAAGATTTTTGACCTCTCAACTGATGAGATATGTACAATCTTGGAAACCATAGATCTAAAAGGTTATAGAAAAGTCAATCACTCATTAGCTAACTACGGTCCCTATTTGCTGCATTTGAATTCTATCTGGTTACTTTTTTTAACCCTTTATAGCTACTCATAATGTTTACCTGTGCAGGTTTTGATCATGACGAATCAGGACTTCGATCAGTGACAACTTATGAGATTCAGGGTGGTGGAAGAATGTTCCCCCCAGTATCCAGAGAGGTAGGTGTAGCAGATACAGTTGTGGGTGCTATTGCAGCCATTCAGTTTTATTAAGAGATATAGCTCCACCTGCTGCTGTTCATGTTTCATGGAGGCATGCATGTGTGCACGAGTTCTCAGCCTTGCATGATCTACAAACATCACCACAAAATATGTAATATTCCAGCTGAGTTCTCACCCTAATCTAATGGGTGACGCATGTACAGTTGCTTCTCAAAGTCTGAGGAGGGTAAACTATTGGTAAGGTAGATAACACCTTCGCATGCTGTATGTAAATTATATCCTCTCTTTTACCCAGACTGTGGCCCAGGCTATGAAGGGAGTGGAGGTCCTAGTGGCCGTGGTGTCGGCCTTCCAGCTAAACTGGGTCTACTGGGAGGTCTTTGAGTGTCTGATTGAAGACAACCTCATGGAAAACTGCACTGTGGTGCTCAAGGTCCTCAGCGACGAGATGTTTCCGGGACACCATCTGCAAATCACGGCCAAGAATGCTATGCAGAATTGCGGCTTTGTTGGCGACAAGTGGAAAGGAAGCGCATGTAAGCTCAACAAAAATGATAATTGTATTGAGAGTAAAAACATTGGGGGGCAGCTGGATATTGAACCGAGGACTTTCTGTACACTAATCGGAATGCTCTTACCCACTGGGCCATAGAAACTACTATAAACCCTTGAGTATAGTCAGTCACTTCTGTACTGTATACTAACTTACATCATGTAAGTGACTTTTAATAGCTAAAAGTGCTTAACAAGTTTAGACTAGATTATGGTGTATCATTCTGTTGTGCAGATGTGCTGGCAGACACCAAGCTGGGAGGCAGAGGGATGAAGAAGGGCATTGAAGATGTGAAGACAAAGCTGCTAGCGGCGGAGCTCAAAGAGACAGTCACAGGACCGATGAAGGAGACTGTTAGTGCAGGGAAGTCACTAGTGAAGGCAGGACACGCCCTAGCCAGGTGGCTGGGAAGACTAGTCAAGTCAAACTGATCTAATGTGTCATTTATGGTTGTTCAGTTGCTGTATATGTGCAGTTGTTGTCTGACTGTAGCTATGACTTGCTACCCTTTGGAAAAGGAAAACATATATTTCACATTTCTTTGCCAGTTGCACTTATCCTCAGTGGAGCCATAGAATTGCAGCTGCACTACTTCTAGCTACCATTACCTGTACGTGACCTAGCTTAGTAGTGAAGCTGCAACTGAAATAACCCCTAGCTGGGTTAAAACCTGTTTACCCCCACAACACCATATGACCCTGGGGATGGCTCAAATTCTCTCCCTGTCTCCTTTTACTAGCCTATTCCTGTCGAGCAACACTAACTGAACTTGCTCACTGCAAAAATAGAATGGAATGGAAAATATAACTGCACGAGGAGGAAGCCAGTGTGATTTCCGTAACGCTACAAATGAATGCGAGTGAGTATTTTCTGCGATTAAGTAGGTAGCGATTTTTATTAGGCTCACATAATTCGCATAATTCGCATAATTAAAGCTCACGCATACACTGCAGCATTACGGTAAGATATCATGATGTTACAGTATCTCTTAGACTTACAGGGTGAGTGAACTTACTGCAGTATTTTATCCATGAAGATTAGTCCTAATAGTCGTAGCAGTGCCAGGTCGTATGAATCGTACGCGTGATGCAGTCGATCTATTTTTAGAATGTGTGCTATTCTTAGTAACATACTAGACGGCATGTATTATATTTTAAAAAACGTGGCCCATGGGTTCTGATACAGTGATAGTTTAAGGCATTAGCATGATGGCATCAAAACTGTACAAAGTTGGAATACTTGGTAAGGCTAAAAGATTGTATTATCTATGAGCCATGCGTAATCTGGAGTGTATTGCTCTTACAGGCAGCCAGGTGAAGGTTCCAACTGGCTACTACAGTCCTAATTGCAACCTGAAGATTTTTGACCTCTCAACTGATGAGATATGTACAATCTTGGAAACCATAGATCTAAAAGGTTATAGAAAAGTCAATCACTCATGTCGTTAACTAGCTACGTCCCTATTTGTTGCATTACCAAAGGCCATCTGGTTACTTACCCTGTGTAGCTACTTTTACCTGTGCAGGCTTTGAGCATGAGGAATAATCAGGTCTTCAACTGATGATGACTTATGAGATTCAGGGTGGTGGAAGAATGTACCCCTCATTATCCAGAGAGGTAGGTACTACCGTCTAGCTAGAGTATGTTACAACTTCAGTTTTATAAAGAGATATACAGCTGTGCCTGTTGCTGTTTGGAGGCATATGTGTGCATAGGCTCTGGATTGTATAGTCTACATCACATGCAGTATTCTAGCTGAGGTGATGCATGCAAAGTTGCTTCTCAAAGTCTGAACTCTTTGTAAGGTTAATTACAGATTCACACGCTGTATTTAATAATAATCTTCTCCTTTTTTCCCTAGACTGTGGCCCAGGCTATGAAGGGAGTGGAGGTCCTAGTGGCCGTGGTGTCCGCCTTCACGCTAAACAATGTCTACTCGGAGGTCTTCCAGCATCTAATTGAAGACAACCTAATGGAGAACTGCACCGTTGTGTTCAAGGTCCTCAGCGACGAGATGTTTCCGAGTCACTATATCACAGCCAAGAATGTCAGGCGGAATTTTGGCTTCGTTGGCGACAAGAAAAGAAATACCTGTAAGCATGAATTATTGAGATAGTAAAAAAAATGAGGGCCCAGCTGGGCATCGAACCCAGGACCTACTGAATACCAGTCAGATACTCTTACCCACTGAGCTACCGAAGCCCCTGGCTATATTTAATTAAGCCTACCCTGTATAGCACTTGCCAATACAACCTATAGCCAATATTCCAACTGTAATTACATGCATGCACACATGCCTGTAAGTGATATATCAGCTGAAAATGCTTAAAATTTGAAAGGACTAACTTCAATTGAGTATGGTGGTTACTCTATATCACTCTGTTGTGCAGATGTGCTGGCAGACACCAAGCTGGGAGGCAGAGGGATGAAGAAGGGCATTGAAGATGTGAGAACAAAGCTGCAAGCAGCAGAGCTCAAAGAGACCGTCACAGGACCTATGAAGGAGACTGTTAGTGCAGGGAAGTCACTAGTGAAGGCAGGACACGCCCTAGCCAGCTGGCTGGGAAGACTTGTCAAGTCAAACTGATCTAGTCATTTATTCTTGTTCTGTTGTTGTGTGTGCAATTTTGCGATATATGTCTGACTGTATAATATATACTGTGTGTATGTGACAGCTATATACTTGTTACAGAGAGTATTATATCAGCGCAAAAAGAATTTTGAATCAATGATTTTCACTATAACATACCGTGTGGGTACGTAACTGGCCAAATCTGGGGGTCTGGGGCACTCTGAGCCCCCAGTAGGGGTCCAGGCCTAGGAGTGACAGAAACACCAGCAGTTCAAGTCTACCCCACCCTCTTCCCTACTAGTCATACAAATGACTCCACCGTCGCTAGCGCTATCCCCCTATATTATTATAGCGCTATAATTATACTTAACTTAAATGACAATACCATAGGTGACACTAGTTATTGACAACTGTCCACCCCCACCCTCCCCGGGCCCCCTATCATTACTTAAAAATTATAAACTTTAAAATCGACATTTGTTTAGTATACGTTTTGGAATACATAACATTGTGTCTTTTAACAATATGTACACTGCACTCATGTTCCATGTTGGGCAAAATCGATGAACCTTTGAACGTATGCTAAGTTTCACTAATTCATAATACATTTGATCAAGCAACACACTGACAACTGGATAAATATAGTCCCACTTAGCTATATGCATGAATAGCTAGCTACTCACAAAAAGCATACATCTAGAACAATGGAAACTTCAGCCTAACCTATAGTTAGAGAAAGGTAGAGACAACTTCTGAAAATATAATGTTACAATAAAGTGATATAAACTTGTAGAGAACATAACACACGAATAAAGTTAATGTCTAAAAATTTCATAATAAAGGTACAGCTCAGCTCAAAGTACACAGCAAACTTAACTATAGTTTGTCACTATCACAATATTGTTACTCTTTCTTCAATTCTTGACGTCGATCTCAATCATCTTTTCTGACGGCTTCAAGGAGGATGTCTTTTCTGACGGCTTTTTTTATATCCATTTTCAAAGCATAGCATTAGGAACAGGCATACCCACTGCAATGAGAGAAGTAGCTATGCTGATTAAAGCTTAGCATGCATGTTTAGCATGCATGTATGCATGTATAGCATCCCAATCCTCTTTGAAGTTGTACTCCAATAATTCTAACTGAATTCTGGGCATGTTTTTCCTAAAGACATGTCACAGCATAATAATCTGCTTATTATATGGTATAGTATACAAGCACAACATGAAGGAAGTCAAACGTTTGCTATCGATGGGATTTTGAGGGTTTATTTCGAGGCTATTCCCTTGCAGTCTCCACTGTATTTAGATCGAGACAAATAACCCACCGGAACATCATTTATAATTGTGACTCACATAGAAGAGCACTGTCAGCAGGGCACCAACAAGTTCCACTACGGCAAACCGATCTTGATTAAGAATATCAATACCATAAATCTGCTGGTACTGGTCCAGTAAGATCACCGCAGGTTGCGGCGGAGTGGTCCCCAGGATTTCGACGCCCACGAAGCGTTCATAAATCAGCAGGCCGTCAAAGAGCAGCACCCCACCAGCACCCACCAAGAATGGGGGTAGGAGTAGGAACACCTTACATGGTCAAGGAGCAATAGATATATTTGGATACGACTTCAGGTTTCCAGATTCCTTTGCAACAACCCACTCTTCTTAAGCCGTGTTAATTACCTAACTAACCAGGTTAATCATGGGCTACAAGACACTTAGAAACCAGTGCAGTAGGCGTATATTACACTCGATTGTTACATAATGTTCCGGCATTGCAAAAAGTAGATAGTTGTTTTGACTACATGGGGCTACCTGAATTTCAGATCTTTGAGTACAGAGCAGAAGTTGAGCCTCAAAGTCGGTAATTTGTTTCTTGTTCCATTCCATTGCAAGAACAATTAAATTACCAGTAATTACCACTTTGAGGCCTAACTCCTACATCAACTGGAGGGTAGGAGTTAGGTCTCAAAGTTGGTTTCCTTGTTCTTGGAACTTGATATTCCATAGCAAGAACAATTAAATTACCGGTAAATACCACTTTGAGACCTAACTCCTACATCAACTGGAAGGTAGGAGTTAGGTCTCAAAGTGGGTTTCCTCGTTCTTGGAATTTGATATTCCATAGCCATATTCCATAGCAAGAACATATTATCCACTTTGAGGCATTAACTTCTATATCAACTGGAAGGTAGGCGTTAGGTCTCAAAGTGGGTTTCCTCGTTCTTGAAATTAACTTGTCCCCATAGTCATATTCCATAGCAAGAACACTTTGAGGTCTAACTCCTACATCAACTGGAAGGTCTGGTTTCCTCATTAACTTGTCATTCCATATAGTAATATTCCATAGCAACAACAAATTATCCACTTTGAGGTCTATCTCCTACACCAACTGAAAGGTAGGCGTTAGGTCTTAAAGTGGGTTTCCTCGTTCTTGAAATTAATTTGCCATTCCATTGTCATGATCATATTCCATAGCAGCAACAAATTACCCACTTTGAGGTCTATCTCCTACATGAAAACTAGAGGTATCTTAACTGTTATGTCAAATGCACTCACTAAGCTTTAGGCCTCAAATCCACCCATACTAATTATTCAACCCCCTTAACCCTTAACATATACTACCACATACCCTAAATACTAACACATTCACTTAACCTAAATACGCACATACTTACTAATCTAATTAGGCACATAACAACATAATAAATGAAGTAGAAAAGAGAAAAGAGCTCTGACTGCAGCAAAGAGAACCCAGGACCAGGAAAGAACCAGAAAGCCACCCAGTCCGTGACCGCATAAAGTTAAAAAATTGAAGGTTAATTAAAAAATTGTTTAAAAATGGTTAAAATAGAGGGGACCAAATAGGTCTTCCCTCTGTTAAAAATCTCCAGGAGGAAAGTCCCTCTGTTCTGGTTTGACCGTAAGGTCTCGCCAAAGCCAGCAGGGCCTCCATCAAAATGTTTAAAAAGTTAAAAAGCATAGTCACCAGGATCACAGTCTCAATAATTTTAAGAAAAAAAAAGAAAAAAAAAGTTAAAAAGCTGATTAAAAACATAAAAGCGGCCCCAACCCAACCACCCCCCAGCCCCCCCCCCCCCCCCCCGGCCCCAGGCCCCCCAGTCACATCCCAGATTATACAAAGATAAGGAGTTTGTTTAGAAAATGGAAAGATAACAAGAACTGTATAAAACATATACCATCAGGAAAAATAAAAAGCACTGAATGCCTAGTCTTGAGAACCAGGACTGGTGGGTTAAAGAGTCTTTGAAGGCTAGCCAACTCTCCCCACTCATTCAGTGCAAGCTCTTATAGCCTAGTATTGGGAGACATAGTTCATGTAGTGTATATAAATTACAGTTGCTTAGCTTTCAAGCTTGAGTAACTTGTGATAGGTGGCCAGACATGTATACCTTACGTCTGAAATTCTGGTAACCACTAAGTAGTCAAAACAACTATATACATCTTTTTTTGCAGTGATATAATATATAGTTCCAGAAGTTTCTGTGCCTGTACCAGACTTGAAAGAGATGTACAAATTGCCTGTGTAATTTATTTTTCATATCAGACTGTTTCACAAATTGTACTTTACAGAGGCCTAACGCCTACGGAACTAGAGCGACCACCATGTAGTCAAAACAACTGTTTATAATTAATTAATACCCTTGTGTATATCTGATAAGTCTGCTGCAGTGGGTTCTAACTGCTCTGTTTTGGTCATTTGGGTACCTCCCAATACAACCCCCCACGTGCCATAACATTCTGAATCAGAAGCCATTCCAAGTGATATGCCCCCACATCCATGCTCCTTAAGACTACCATATTTAACAGCTTAAAGGATACCACAGACGCTGTTGCAGTTGTATGCTTCACCAACCGAATGTGGACAAAGGTTGCATCAATGATAAAGAAACCAAAGATCAGTAGTAACCAGTGGGAGAAGAACGCTGGCCTGCCGATATGATCGAGTGTTGTTGTTGGGGGGGTGCTTGTTAATGCATCTGTACCGGTGTTTTGGCCAGAAAGACTGATATTCTCAAGTGCCTCCAATAGGAGTTCTCGCACTCTGTGTTTCACCATGGCCACTTCAGCATTATCCGTGAGAATACTTGAAATTTGAACTGGCAGATTTTCGAGAGTCATGGAGCTATCGATAATGACACATAGGAAAGTTATAACTACGTCAGCTACATTAGCTGCTGACTCCTGGGTCAGAATCTTATCATATAAGCCATCAGTGAGATCATTCACCAAGCTAGACACACCAATGCCAGTAAGTATGCCTCCATCAGGCAGCATCTCTGAAAGCGCTCTAGTCAAGGCTCTTCTCGATGCCAACACAATGGTATCAACTTTATTGTTGCGAGACAGTGACTTGTACCTGCATGTACATGTATGGACAGGCACACATTCATTTAACGATATCCTTTCTAGGCCCCTGCTTGTATTATACTATAAATATAGGCTTCTGTTAAACCTTAGGACACATTCCGCATGCATATTACGTATTGCAATGAGCACATAAACATAGGTTGCACATGCATGCATGCATGGTAACATAGCTAAAGCGTTTGCTGCCTCTAGCTGAAAAAAGGGACAAGATTTGCACGGAAAAGTTTGTAGCTAGTTACATGCAACCAGAGAAGACTTCCCAAGCTTTGGTTTGATAGCATATTGGAAGGTGGCTGACTGCAAATTCAGAGAGCCATAAAAAACAGCGGACAAAATACACAATTGCAAAGTAAAAGTACAGGCACGATAAGGATAAAACTAGCTAGTGGGATCCATAAAAGCGCAACATCTCAAGTATGTATTGGACTGATAATAATATACTCATGTTGCTGTTATAGCACCTAATGCCATTGACCACACACCCACAGATGCAGGCAAGAGCTTGTAAGACCTCTGGATCCAGTCAGAGGACAAGAGCAAGAGCAACCCAAGACTACACCATCCTGATCATGCACCATATAATTTCAATATCTCTGATTAAAAATTAAAAGCTCTTAACCAGTTTTAATGAGGCTTTAAAATCATATCTGTCTCAATTCTCACACCCTAAAATTAACGAGTGTATTATAATCTCCTCAAATCTCCCCCACTCCCCCCCCCCCCCCCATGAATTTTCTAAATCTACCATGAAAGTATTTCTATATAGCTACAGCGGCATGGACACTCCAGAGCACATGTACCACACTCTCATAATCACATTCATCTCCACATAATGCACACTGCCTATCATTCCTATATTCCTAACTCTTCATTCAGACCGTTCAGCTACCTGACCTAAATTTAAACAGTAATATCAATCTTATACTCAGATCACCTACTCCCTATAAGCAATTTATTTCCTTACAAAGTTACAAGACTTGCATGTACAGATTCAATTACTCAAGCCATCATTAAAGTCTTTGTATTCTCTGTTCCTCACTCCCGCAGTACTAGTCGTTCCGCAGTCTATAGACATATTAAATCCACTAGCAGTTTCCGTGCGTTCCGCAGATACTTAGTGTTCGTAGGCGAAAACGAGCAATTGGTGCGTGACAGCTAGTGCACAGATCAATGGAGATGCAGCGCAGCGTACATAAAAATAATACATGCATGTGTACATGCACATGTACATAAAAACTACTTATCCTTTTGCTTGTACAATATTACCACATCCTAGGCCTGCATGTATACGCTATCATAGCCTACCGGTACTGCTTGCGCATATTATATATCATGCGACTAGTATATTCTGTCTGCGTGGACACTTAGCTTTCTGCTAGCATATTATAATATTATTCCTCATACTAACACTACGCTAATAGTAATTATTGCAGTAACTTACTGTTGATCCCTTACTGCAAACCCTGCAATAAATATGATCCAGGCTACTGCCGTAATGAGCAGAAACACCATGGCTACCTGCAGTAGATTAAGTGCAAGTTTAGTCCGTGCATGGAGATAATAATAGAGGCAGTCTAGTCCATTGTGGCACCAACTATTAAAATCTTACAGGGTCATGCAAAAAAAAAAAAAGAGCCTACCTTCCTTGCAACGCCTGGCACTTTGAAAAGTTTGTATACAGACTTTACACATTCTGAACATGCGGTTAGCGCCATCGTAGTTTGCTCTCCGCGGGAACTATAGTACAACGTTGCCGTGCACGTGCGCAGTACTAGTGAGGCCAATAATCGCGACCTAGCTATAGGCTCAGAACGAACGCAGCTAAATAGCTAAATATACGACCGCGCGTCTCCTTTATACGAATTGCTAGCCTGAACGAGCCCCGCCCCCGCGTTGGTACGTGCGAATCTGGGTACAAAATTCTATTTTTGCGTACTACGCATAGTTACGTGCACATAAAGCTGTAACCGCTAGCTGGGTTAACCCCCACTCGTCTTTACTACTGCCTAAGGAATAATTTCCATTTCCCATACAGCACATGCACTGGGCTCTGATACAGCTATCAATGAATATCATTAATGACTAGGCATCTTTTGCAAGTTTGCTATAAAATGACAATTTGACTTTCATAAGCGTTAATTCTGCTGGTTACAGGCATGTGAACTGATAATAATACAGTTACAAGTATGCCTGCCTAACATAGTGAGTATCAGTCTCTAGATGAAGGTGATCCTGGTCCGTGACTGGTTGACTTGCCAGACATTCAGTCTCTCATACTCATCCAGACACTCCTCGTACTGGTCAGGTGTGTAGCCCTTGGCTAGGATATGCTGGCGAGCATCGTCAAATCTATAATTAAATAGTCTGAAAATAACCTCATTGCATACTACACAGTATGTAGAGAACTACAGAAGACAGCATCCTTTAATCAAGAAACACAAGAGTTGGTAAATATGGAATTGCCAGTTAGAAAACAGTGCAGTAGACGTATATTACACTCGATTGTTACATAATGCTCCGGCACTGCAAAAAGTAGATAGTTGTTTTGACTACCTGGGGTTATATACCTGTAGCTACAGGGTAGGAGTTGGGCCTCAAAGTCGGTAAATTGTTCCTTGTTCCATAATAATATTCCATAGCAAGAACAATTAAATTACCGGTAATTACGTAACACTTTGAGGCCTAACTCCTATATCAACTGGAGGGTAGGAGTTAGAGTCTCAAAGTGGGTTTCCTTGCTCTTGGAACTTGATATTCCATAGTCATATTCCATAGCAAGAACAAAGTTAACTACTCACTTCGAGGTCTAACTCCTACATCAACTGAAAGGTAGGAGCTAGGTCTCAAAATGGGTTTCCTTGTTCTTGGAACTTGATATTCCATAGCCATATTCCATAGCAAGAACAAATCACCCACTTTGAGGCATTAACTTCTATATCAACTGGAAGGTAGGCGTTAGGTCTCAAAGTGGGTTTCCTCGTTCTTGAAATTAACTTGTCATCCCATAATCATATTAGTATTAGTTAAACCACACCACCAAGGGCTGTATGGGATTTATAGTGCATGAGTGCAATAACCAATTAGAGCCCGAGGGCGAAGCCAGAGGGCTCTAATTGGTTATTGCACGAGTGCGCTATCAATCCATACAGCCCTTGGTGGCGTGGTTTAACAGATTTGTAGCCCAATGGCTTCCTTTGTGCTGTGCACCTTACCATTACTGGCTTCTTTTGAGCGTGCTGCAGGTAGTTGTTATGCAATCAGGTGTGGTAGATGGCTTCCTATGCGCCTGAACCATGTACTATGAGTAGTAACTGCAGTGCAATAAGTTGTTATTGCAATGCAGGTGTGGTAGATGGCTTCACTAGGGCACCTTACCTGTTACTTGACGCACTGCTGCAGGTAGTTGTTACTGCAGATCAGGTGTGGTAGATGGCTTCCTATTGCACCTGTACCATTAGCTTTGAGACGTCTCCACGTCCCAGGACTTTTTACAAGCTGGGAGTTGGAGACTGGGAATGAGGTAAAGCGAGTTAACAGCAGAGGGGTGTGCACCTATCATTATTAACAAACCCACACAGCATAGACTATCACGAGATATCAAAGAGTCAGTTCACATGACTTGCGCGCCTTTTGTCAGTCAGCCAAGTTCTAGCGACTGAGTGAATCGGCAAGTCCTCCTGATTTTCTCTACTGGCAGGTTTATTCGCCTCTTCATGGTTGGAGATGGCGGATAGTAACCTCCCCCCCCCCCCCCCCCCCCTTCTATCAGTTCAACCCGCTCATGGTGCGGACGTAACTGCCTCGCAGCAAACGGCAGATCCTTGCACCGTCACCCAGTACGAACCCCCGTCCATCGAGCCTCCACTAAGAGCTATACAGGCCGCGGAAGAGCTGCCCAAGCCCTCTAGCTCGGGTAAGGACATTCTCTTCCTCCCCCCTCTTTTCCACTAACTTCCCAGCCGGAAACCGGTACCAGAATCAGGTTGCATGGGACTAGCCGCCTATTCACTTCCACTCCGTCAGGGAGTGTGATAGCCCTTTAGGGCCTACCGAATAGGCAAAGCTACCCCAGCACTCGTCTCCAATAGGCAAGGCAGTCCCATCTACCCTATCCACTTCCTCCACCCCCCCCCCCCCCCCTCCTTCCTTTTTTCTTTCTCTCAACAACCCCCCTCTCTTCCCCCTCCTCAATACCCCGGTCCTCACATGGTATCACTAGCCCATGACCGGACTACCCCAGAGTATGCACTGCAGGGTTATCTAACGCCCACACGTAGCCTCCCACCCCAGGTCCTCGCATGGTATCACTAGCCCATGACCGGACCACCCCAAGGTATGCACTGCAGGGTTATTTGTTTTATATTGTGACTCGTAATCCGAACAGGCTGGGCATCTTTGTACGTGTGTCACATTAATAAATAAATATTCTATTGTAAGCCCACACACAGCCTCCCACCCCAGGTCCTCACATGGTATCACTAACCCATGACCGGACCACCCCAGGGTATGCACTGCAGGGTTATTTGTTTTGTATTATGACTCGTAAGCCGAACAGGCTGGGCATCTTTGTATGTGTGTCACATTAATAATTATTCTATTCTATTCTATTCTAAGCCCACACGCAGCCTCCCACCCCAGGTCCTCACATGGTATCACTAACCCATGACCGGACCACCCCAGGGTATGCACTGCAGGGTTATTTGTTTTGTATTATGACTCGTAAAACCGAACAGGCTGGGCATCTTTGTATGTGTGTCACATTAATAAATAAATATTCTATTCTATTCTATTCTAAGCCCACACGCAGCCTCTCACCCCAGGTCCTCACATGGTATCACTAACCCATGACCGGACCACCCCAGGGTATGCACTGCAGGGTTATTTGTTTTGTATTATGACTCGTAAACCGAACAGGCTGGGCATCTTTGTACGTGTGTCACATTAATAAATAAACATTCTAGTGTTGTTTTAGTATGGCTTCATATAATTAGTTCTAGTTTTAGTTAAAACTCTATTTAGAGTGCAAAATTAAGTTTAGTTATAGTTAGTTAACTAAAATTTCTAAGCTATTACTAAAATACCTTTTAGTTTCAGTTAACTAACTAAAATGGTACATTTTGGGGACAAAAAATTTTAGTTTGGTTATAGTTTATTCCTCAGGGGAAACTTTTAGTTTTATTATGCTAATTAAATCTGTTTTGGCCTCTACTAAATTTGTTTTAACTAATACTTTTGATTAACCAAAACAACACTAATTTAACATTCTATTCTATTCTATTCTAAGCCCACACACAGCCTCCCACCCCAGGTCCTCATGTGGTATCACTAGCCCATGACCGGACCACCCCAGGGTATGCACGGCAGGGTTATCTAAGCCCACATGCAGCCTCCCACCCCAGGTCCTCACACGGTACCATGCCCATGACCGGACCACCCCAGGTCCTCACACGGTACCACACCCATGACCGGACCACCCCACTGCAGGGTTATTGCCAAGCGCCTTAGCGCGAGGCAAGTAATCTTGCTATGTGGGAATCAAATCTGAGTTAGTGTATGTATATATATATATGTGTATACATATATATCTATGTCTGTAACGCTTTCGGCCCCGGAGGCCACCCAGGTGGGCAAGCACGTGGCGTCCTACCAGTTACATGGACGCCGCCTTTGTACTTTTGGCGCACAAAGGAGCAGAGAACTGGATAAATCGATCACTTCCTTTTACCCAGGTAGGCTTACTACAGCTCCAACGCGATTAGAGTTTGTGTAGCCTCTGTTCCAGCTGAGATCTGACCGCTGGAGACAGACGGTACACAGATCGATCGCGAGTGTTACAAACGTGAGTTTCAAGCACCTCTGCTCTCCTGTAGCAGCCACAACTGGTCCTTGGAACTGCGTTGTATACAGAGACACCCGTCTCCTGAAGGCCAATTCGTGTAGTTGTCGCTTCTCCAGCAATTGTGTGTGATGCGGCTCTCAAACGTTCTTGTGAGTGTCACTAGCCCATGACTGGACCACCCCAGGGTATGCACTGCAAGCCCACTCACAGCCTCCCACCCCAGGTCCTCACACAGCATCACTAGCCTATGACTGGACCACCCCAGGGTTAGCCTCGAACCCAGGCCTTCCTCGCCCAGATTTTATCTCGCAGCCGTGGAGAACTCCCCGATTTTTCTCCACGGCTGCGAGATAAAATCTGGGCGAGGAAGGCCTGGGTTCGAGGCTACCCCAGGGTATGCACTGCAGTGTTATCTAAGCCCACTCACAGCCTCCCACCCCAGGTCCTCATGCAGGACCATGCCTATGACTGGACCACCCCAGGGTACGCACTGCAGGGTTATCTAAGCCCACTCGCAGTCTCCCACCCCAGGTCCTCACACGGTATCACTAACCCATGATTAGACCACCCCAGGGTATGCACTGCAGGGATCTAAGCCCACTCACAGGCTCCCACCCCAGGTCCTCATGCAGGACCATGCCTATGACTGGACCACCCCAGGGTACGCACTGCAGGGTTATCTAAGCCCACTCGCAGTCTCCCACCCCAGGTCCTCACATGGCAGACCATTTCTCGTAGCTAATGTTTTCTGCATGTGTTGGCAGTAGAGCTATAATTTTGACTGCAATAGCTATAGATTGAATCTTCAAACATGAGGCATAGTATAGTCTGGGGGCGACTTCTGCTCCCTCTGTATAGAAAACATGAATGAAGTAAGCTTTTTGCCATCAGCTGCATGAGATACCGACCAAGGCTTTGATAGTCATAAAAGCATAAATAATGGGGTATATTATCTATGATAAAAGACCTCTTTGCATCAGCTGGCCTGAATTCTGGGATACTGACCTGTTTCAAAAAGCATGCTAGCCAATGCACTTGCAGTTTTAGGATGCAGAACAGTTGTCATTATTATGCTTAACAGAAACAAGATTTTGAAACTTTGTCTTCTGCCTGGCAAGGTGTTTTCATTGGAAAATGAGTCACTGCATTCACCGTCGCCACTATCTCTTAATATGTGTCGAATGTAGGGTTGCGTTACCATATATGGTATGAGTTGCACGCGACTAGCCGCGGGTGCAATCTATTTTTAGAATACGTGCTATTCTTAGTAACATCTGCTGCCTGTACATATTAATACCAGCTGTACAGATGGCAGCCTCCAAAGTCATGTACTGGGTTCTGATATTTTGAAAAGAAATACATGTAGCTAGCATTTGCAGAATGACATCAAAACTGTACAAAATTGCAGTACTTGGTAAGGCTCAAAGATAGTACGAGCTATGCATAATATTATCCTAATTAATCATTGAAGAATTATCTTATTAAAATGTTTGTTATTGCTCTTACAGGCAGCCAGGTGAAGGTTCCAGGTGGCTATTACAGTGCCGAGTGCAACCTGAAGATTTTTGACCTCTCAACTGATGAGATATGTACAATCTTGGAAACCATAGATCTAAAAGGTTATAGAAAAGTCAATCACTCATTAGCTAACTACGGTCCCTATTTGCTGCATTTGAATTCTATCTGGTTACTTTTTTTAACCCTTTATAGCTACTCATAATGTTTACCTGTGCAGGTTTTGATCATGACGAATCAGGACTTCGATCAGTGACAACTTATGAGATTCAGGGTGGTGGAAGAATGTTCCCCCCAGTATCCAGAGAGGTAGGTGTAGCAGATACAGTTGTGGGTGCTATTGCAGCCATTCAGTTTTATTAAGAGATATAGCTCCACCTGCTGCTGTTCATGTTTCATGGAGGCATGCATGTGTGCACGAGTTCTCAGCCTTGCATGATCTACAAACATCACCACAAAATATGTAATATTCCAGCTGAGTTCTCACCCTAATCTAATGGGTGACGCATGTACAGTTGCTTCTCAAAGTCTGAGGAGGGTAAACTATTGGTAAGGTAGATAACACCTTCGCATGCTGTATGTAAATTATATCCTCTCTTTTACCCAGACTGTGGCCCAGGCTATGAAGGGAGTGGAGGTCCTAGTGGCCGTGGTGTCGGCCTTCCAGCTAAACTGGGTCTACTGGGAGGTCTTTGAGTGTCTGATTGAAGACAACCTCATGGAAAACTGCACTGTGGTGCTCAAGGTCCTCAGCGACGAGATGTTTCCGGGACACCATCTGCAAATCACGGCCAAGAATGCTATGCAGAATTGCGGCTTTGTTGGCGACAAGTGGAAAGGAAGCGCATGTAAGCTCAACAAAAATGATAATTGTATTGAGAGTAAAAACATTGGGGGGCAGCTGGATATTGAACCGAGGACTTTCTGTACACTAATCGGAATGCTCTTACCCACTGGGCCATAGAAACTACTATAAACCCTTGAGTATAGTCAGTCACTTCTGTACTGTATACTAACTTACATCATGTAAGTGACTTTTAATAGCTAAAAGTGCTTAACAAGTTTAGACTAGATTATGGTGTATCATTCTGTTGTGCAGATGTGCTGGCAGACACCAAGCTGGGAGGCAGAGGGATGAAGAAGGGCATTGAAGATGTGAGAACAAAGCTGCAAGCAGCGGAGCTCAAAGAGACCGTCACAGGACCTATGAAGGAGACTGTTAGTGCAGGGAAGTCACTAGTGAAGGCAGGACACGCCCTAGCCAGGTGGCTGGGAAGACTAGTCAAGTCAAACTGATCTAATGTGTCATTTATGGTTGTTCAGTTGCTGTATATGTGCAGTTGTTGTCTGACTGTAGCTATGACTTGCTACCCTTTGGAACAGGAAAACAAATACAGCTGCACTACTTCTAGCTACCATTACCTGTACGTGACCTAGCTTAGTAGTGAAGCTGCAACTGAAATAACCCCTAGCTGGGTTAAAACCTGTTTACCCCCACAACACCATATGACCCTGGGGATGGCTCAAATTCTCTCCCTGTCTCCTTTTACTAGCCTATTCCTGTCGAGCAACACTAACTGAACTTGCTCACTGCAAAAATAGAATGGAATGGAAAATATAACTGCACGAGGAGGAAGCCAGTGTGATTTCCGTAACGCTACAAATGAATGCGAGTGAGTATTTTCTGCGATTAAGTAGGTAGCGATTTTTATTAGGCTCACATAATTCGCATAATTCGCATAATTAAAGCTCACGCATACACTGCAGCATTACGGTAAGATATCATGATGTTACAGTATCTCTTAGACTTACAGGGTGAGTGAACTTACTGCAGTATTTTATCCATGAAGATTAGTCCTAATAGTCGTAGCAGTGCCAGGTCGTATGAATCGTACGCGTGATGCAGTCGATCTATTTTTAGAATGTGTGCTATTCTTAGTAACATACTAGAAGGCATATTAAAAAAAAAGCCGTGGCCCATGTACTGGGTTCTGCAAGGGGTAGTCACTTATATATCACCTGTATAAGCATCTGCGAACGGGATCAAGAATCTTGATCAGCTAAAATCGTCCTTGATCGTTTGATCTTGCCCAAAATGGTACCTTGATCGCTTGATCGTCCGTTCTGAAGTTCATGATCGTGTGATGTATGCGGGGTCAAAGGTCCATATTGTAGCCACGCCTCCGTACGCTTATAGTTGCAGTACAGTCCTAGTGAAATGATGAATATCAAGGAGCCAGTGTCATTTACAGCTGACGTACGTGGCATTTAGTTTTATCCAGGTCACACTGATTAATAGCCAGCGGTAGATTCCTTAGCGTGTACTTGGTACGAGCTCAGCCTCTACGCCTGCACGAACCGTTATTGCTGGATTGAGTTGGTGTCAAATCGCCGCATTTTCTTTACATCTGCTGAACCGATATGCAGTACTAGTCTCGCGTCTGGCCACGCGAGACTAATGCAGTACTACGACTACGCGTTCTATTTCCTGTCAGTTGCAATCCAGGGCTAGGGGGCGTAAACGTAATCTCGTGCCTCAACCAGCTCCTCCCCCTTGTTCGGCGAAGGCCTGGGGGGGGAGGGCTGGTGTAGGCACGAGATCGAGAGCGGCGAGACTCGCGTGACATTGCTAGCCGTATACACGATGTGCACTGTACCGCAGGTCAAATTTTGAGTCTTTGATCATGAATGTTGTCGCTCAGAATCCTTCTTGATCCTTTGATCGTCCTTCAAAAGTTACCTTGATCGTTTGATTCCATTTTGATCCCGTTCGCAGATGCTTATACAGGCGGTATGTAAGTGACTACCCCTTGTTCTGATACAGGTATAGTTTAAAGCATTAGCATGATGGCATCAAAACTGTACAAAGTTGGAATACTTGGTAAGGCTAAAAGATTGTATTATCTAGTGTAACCTTAGCCTCGTTCCAGGCTCTAGTGGAGGGGAGAGCAAGAGCCTGGGAACGAGGCTAGTGTAACCTATGAGCCATGCATAATCTGGAGTGTATTGCTCTTACAGGCAGCCAGGTGAAGGTTCCAACTGGCTACTACAGTCCTAATTGCAACCTGAAGATTTTTGACCTCTCAACTGATGAGATATGTACAATCTTGGAAACCATAGATCTAAAAGGTTATAGAAAAGTCAATCACTCATGTCGTTAACTAGCTACGTCCCTATTTGTTGCATTACCAAAGGCCATCTGGTTACTTACCCTGTGTAGCTACTTTTACCTGTGCAGGCTTTGAGCATGAGGAATAATCAGGTCTTCAACTGATGATGACTTATGAGATTCAGGGTGGTGGAAGAATGTACCCCTCATTATCCAGAGAGGTAGGTACTACCGTCTAGCTAGAGTATGTTACAACTTCAGTTTTATAAAGAGATATATGTTCATTCGACCATGAGGTAGAACCAAACAAACGCAGATCCCGAACAATAGCAGCACAGTAGGCATCCTCTGGAAAATACTGCTTCAGATGGGAGATGCCATAGAGAGAGTTGTAGCCAACTGAAGTGTAGCAAAGACTAGCCGAACTTGAAAAAATAGCACGGACAAGAGAGGACGGACACTTGGATGTAGCTGAGCATAAGAAAGACCGTGATCTGTAGAAAATGACGTTGTATAAGCTTTTGAGTCTTGCGGTTAGATGTAGAATTCTGGTATGGCAATTGAAAGGAAGCCTCCAAAGTTTACGTAAAATATTATTAAAAGCGACTTCAAGAGAGCAAAGAGTAGGGTTAGAAAGATTCCAAAGTGCAGCACCATGAAGAGAGAGGCAAAAGGATCTAAAAAGGTGGGTGAGAGTGGCTGGATCAGCGCCAGTGAATGAACAAAGAAGACAATTAGCCTTTTTAACCATATCACGAGTTTTCAGCACAATGTCAGTAGAGTCTGACAGATTGTAAGCTAATACATGACCTAAGTGAGTAACAGTATTAACGAATTGTAATTCAGAGCCACAGAAATAAACAGTTGCCTTACAATCACTGGAGGGCATACTCCCAAATCTGATGAGCTGAGTTTTGGAAGCATTAAATTTCAGGCCATGGCTAATTGAGAAAGACTCACAGGAGCTTAGCATTAGCCGCAAGGCTGAAAGGGAAGGAGCAAGAAGGATCAAATCGTCAGCATAACAGAGAGCACTCAGAACTCTTTGTAAGGTTAATTACAGATTCACACGCTGTATTTAATAATAATCTTCTCCTTTTTTCCCTAGACTGTGGCCCAGGCTATGAAGGGAGTGGAGGTCCTAGTGGCCGTGGTGTCCGCCTTCACGCTAAACAATGTCTACTCGGAGGTCTTCCAGCATCTAATTGAAGACAACCTAATGGAGAACTGCACCGTTGTGTTCAAGGTCCTCAGCGACGAGATGTTTCCGAGTCACTATATCACAGCCAAGAATGTCAGGCGGAATTTTGGCTTCGTTGGCGACAAGAAAAGAAATACCTGTAAGCATGAATTATTGAGATAGTAAAAAAAATGAGGGCCCAGCTGGGCATCGAACCCAGGACCTACTGAATACCAGTCAGATACTCTTACCCACTGAGCTACCGAAGCCCCTGGCTATATTTAATTAAGCCTACCCTGTATAGCACTTGCCAATACAACCTATAGCCAATATTCCAACTGTAATTACATGCATGCACACATGCCTGTAAGTGATATATCAGCTGAAAATGCTTAAAATTTGAAAGGACTAACTTCAATTGAGTATGGTGGTTACTCTATATCACTCTGTTGTGCAGATGTGCTGGCAGACACCAAGCTGGGAGGCAGAGGGATGAAGAAGGGCATTGAAGATGTGAGAACAAAGCTGCAAGCAGCAGAGCTCAAAGAGACCGTCACAGGACCTATGAAGGAGACTGTTAGTGCAGGGAAGTCACTAGTGAAGGCAGGACACGCCCTAGCCAGCTGGCTGGGAAGACTTGTCAAGTCAAACTGATCTAGTCATTTATTCTTGTTCTGTTGTTGTGTGTGCAATTTTGCGATATATGTCTGACTGTATAATATATACTGTGTGTATGTGACAGCTATATACTTGTTACAGAGAGTATTATATCAGCGCAAAAAGAATTTTGAATCAATGATTTTCACTATAACATACCGTGTGGGTACGTAACTGGCCAAATCTGGGGGTCTGGGGCACTCTGAGCCCCCAGTAGGGGTCCAGGCCTAGGAGTGACAGAAACACCAGCAGTTCAAGTCTACCCCACCCTCTTCCCTACTAGTCATACAAATGACTCCACCGTCGCTAGCGCTATCCCCCTATATTATTATAGCGCTATAATTATACTTAACTTAAATGACAATACCATAGGTGACACTAGTTATTGACAACTGTCCACCCCCACCCTCCCCCGGCCCCCTATCATTACTTAAAAATTATAAACTTTAAAATCGACATTTGTTTAGTATACGTTTTGGAATACATAACATTGTGTCTTTTAACAATATGTACACTGCACTCATGTTCCATGTTGGGCAAAATCGATGAACCTTTGAACGTATGCTAAGTTTCACTAATTCATAATACATTTGATCAAGCAACACACTGACAACTGGATAAATATAGTCCCACTTAGCTATATGCATGAATAGCTAGCTACTCACAAAAAGCATACATCTAGAACAATGGAAACTTCAGCCTAACCTATAGTTAGAGAAAGGTAGAGACAACTTCTGAAAATATAATGTTACAATAAAGTGATATAAACTTGTAGAGAACATAACACACGAATAAAGTTAATGTCTAAAAATTTCATAATAAAAGTACAGCTCAGCTCAAAGTACACAGCAAACTTAACTATAGTTTGTCACTATCACAATATTGTTACTCTTTCTTCAATTCTTGACGTCGATCTCAATCATCTTTTCTGACGGCTTCAAGGAGGATGTCTTTTCTGACGGCTTTTTTTGATATCCATTTTCAAAGCATAGCATTAGGAACAGGCATACCCACTGCAATGAGAGAAGTAGCTATGCTGATTAAAGCTTAGCATGCATGTTTAGCATGCATGTATGCATGTATAGCATCCCAATCCTCTTTGAAGTTGTACTCCAATAATTCTAACTGAATTCTGGGCATGTTTTTCCTAAAGACATGTCACAGCATAATGATCTGCTTATTATATGGTATAGTATACAAGCACAACATGAAGGAAGTCAAACGTTTGCTATCGATGGGATTTTGAGGGTTTATTTCGAGGCTATTCCCCTTGCAGTCTCCACTGTATTTAGATCGAGACAAATAACCCACCGGAACATCATTTATAATTGTGACTCACATAGAAGAGCACTGTCAGCAGGGCACCAACAAGTTCCACTACGGCAAACCGGTCTTGATTAAGAATATCAATACCATAAATCTGCTGGTACTGGTCCAGTAAGATCACCGCAGGTTCCGGTGGAGTGGTCCCCAGGATTTCGACGCCCACGAAGCGTTCATAAATCAGCAGGCCGTCAAAGAGCAGCACCCCACCAGCACCCACCAAGAATGGGGGTAGGAGTAGGAACACCTTACATGGTCAAGGAGCAATAGATATATTTGGATACGACTTCAGGTTTCCAGATTCCTTTGCAACAACCCACTCTTCTTAAGCCGTGTTAATTACCTAACTAACCAGGTTAATCATGGGCTACAAGACACTTAGAAACCAGTGCAGTAGGCGTATATTACACTCGATTGTTACATAATGTTCCGGCATTGTAAAAAGTAGATAGTTGTTTTGACTACATGGGGCTACCTGAATTTCAGATCTTTGAGTACAGGGCAGAAGTTGAGCCTCAAAGTCGGTAATTTGTTTCTTGTTCCATTCCATTGCAAGAACAATTAAATTACCAGTAATTACCACTTTGAGGCCTAACTCCTACATCAACTGGAGGGTAGGAGTTAGGTCTCAAAGTTGGTTTCCTTGTTCTTGGAACTTGATATTCCATAGCAAGAACAATTAAATTACCGGTAAATACCACTTTGAGACCTAACTCCTACATCAACTGGAAGGTAGGAGTTAGGTCTCAAAGTGGGTTTCCTCGTTCTTGGAATTTGATATTCCATAGCCATATTCCATAGCAAGAACATATTATCCACTTTGAGGCATTAACTTCTATATCAACTGGAAGGTAGGCGTTAGGTCTCAAAGTGGGTTTCCTCGTTCTTGAAATTAACTTGTCCCCATAGTCATATTCCATAGCAAGAACACTTTGAGGTCTAACTCCTACATCAACTGGAAGGTCTGGTTTCCTCATTAACTTGTCATTCCATATAGTAATATTCCATAGCAACAACAAATTACCCACTTTGAGGTCTATCTCCTACACCAACTGAAAGGTAGGCGTTAGGTCTTAAAGTGGGTTTCCTCGTTCTTGAAATTAATTTGCCATTCCATTGTCATGATCATATTCCATAGCAGCAACAAATTACCCACTTTGAGGTCTATCTCCTACATGAAAACTAGAGGTATCTTAACTGTTATGTCAAATGCACTCACTAAGCTTTAGGCCTCAAATCCACCCATACTAATTATTCAACCCCCTTAACCCTTAACATATACTACCACATACCCTAAATACTAACACATTCACTTAACCTAAATACGCACATACTTACTAATCTAATTAGGCACATAACAACATAATAAATGAAGTAGAAAAGAGAAAAGAGCTCTGACTGCAGCAAAGAGAACCCAGGACCAGGAAAGAACCAGAAAGCCACCCAGTCCGTGACCGCATAAAGTTAAAAAATTGAAGGTTAATTAAAAAATTGTTTAAAAATGGTTAAAATAGAGGGGACCAAATAGGTCTTCCCTCTGTTAAAAATCTCCAGGAGGAAAGTCCCTCTGTTCTGGTTTGACTGTAAGGTCTCGCCAAAGCCAGCAGGGCCTCCATCAAAATGTTTAAAAAGTTTAAAAGCATAGTCACCAGGATCACAGTCTCAATAATTTTAAGAAAAAAAAAAAGAAAAAAAAAGTTAAAAAGCTGATTAAAAACATAAAAGCGGCCCCAAACCAAGCAGCCCCCAGCCCCCCCCCCCCCCCCCCCCCCCCCCCCCCGGCCCCAGGCCCCCCAGTCACATCCCAGATTATACAAAGATAAGGAGTTTGTTTAGAAAATGGAAAGATAAAAAGAACTGTATAAAACATATACCATCAGGAAAAATAAAAAGCACTGAATGCCTAGTCTTGAGAACCAGGACTGGTGGGTTAAAGAGTCTTTGAAGGCTAGCCAACTCTCCCCACTCATTCAGTGCAAGCTCTTATAGCCTAGTATTGGGAGACATAGTTCATGTAGTGTATATAAATTACAGTTGCTTAGCTTTCAAGCTTGAGTAACTTGTGATAGGTGGCCAGACATGTATACCTTACGTCTGAAATTCTGGTAACCACTAAGTAGTCAAAACAACTATATACATCTTTTTTTGCAGTGATATAATATATAGTTCCAGAAGTTTCTGTGCCTGTACCAGACTTGAAAGAGATGTACAAATTGCCTGTGTAATTTATTTTTCATATCAGACTGTTTCACAAATTGTACTTTACAGAGGCCTAACGCCTATGGAACTAGAGTGACCACCAGGTAGTCAAAACAACTGTTTATAATTAATTAATACCCTTGTGTATATCTGATAAGTCTGCTGCAGTGGGTTCTAACTGCTCTGTTTTGGTCATTTGGGTACCTCCCAATACAACCCCCCACGTGCCATAACATTCTGAATCAGAAGCCATTCCAAGTGATATGCCCCCACATCCATGCTCCTTAAGACTACCATATTTAACAGCTTAAAGGATACCACAGACGCTGTTGCAGTTGTATGCTTCACCAACCGAATGTGGACAAAGGTTGCATCAATGATAAAGAAACCAAAGATCAGTAGTAACCAGTGGGAGAAGAACGCTGGCTTGCCGATATGATCGAGTGTTGTTGTTGGGGGGGTGCTTGTTAATGCATCTGTACCGGTGTTTTGGCCAGAAAGACTGATATTCTCAAGTGCCTCTCGCACTCTGTGTTTCACCTCTTCAGCATTATCCGTGAGAATACTTGAAATTTGAACTGGCAGATTTTCGAGAGTCATGGAGCTATCGATACTGACACATAGGAAAGTTATAACTACGTCAGCTACATTAGCTGCTGACTCCTGGGTCAGAATCTTATCATATAAGCCATCAGTGAGATCATTCACCAAGCTAGACACACCAATGCCAGTAAGTATGCCTCCATCAGGCAGCATCTCTGAAAGCGCTCTAGTCAAGGCTCTTCTCGATGCCAACACAATGGTATCAACTTTATTGTTGCGAGACAGTGACTTGTACCTGCATGTACATGTATGGACAGGCACACATTCATTTAACGATATCCTTTCTAGGCCCCTGCTTGTATATATTATACTATAAATATAGGCTTCTGTTAAACCTTAGGACACATTCCGCATGCATATTACGTATTGCAATGACCACATAAACATAGGTTGCACATGCATGCATGCATGGTAACATAGCTAAAGCGTTTGCTGCCTCTAGCTGAAAAAAGGGACAAGATTTGCACGGAAAAGTTTGTAGCTAGTTACATGCAACCAGAGAAGACTTCCCAAGCTTTGGTTTGATAGCATATTGGAAGGTGGCTGACTGCAAATTCAGAGAGCCATAAAAAACAGCGGACAAAATACACAATTGCAAAGTAAAAGTACAGGCACGATAAGGATAAAACTAGCTAGTGGGATCCATAAAAGCGCAACATCTCAAGTATGTATTGGACTGATAATAATATACTCATGTTGCTGTTATAGCACCTAATGCCATTGACCACACACCCACAGATGCAGGCAAGAGCTTGTAAGACCTCTGGATCCAGTCAGAGGACAAGAGCAAGAGCAACCCAAGACTACACCATCCTGATCATGCACCATATAATTTCAATATCTCTGATTAAAAATTAAAAGCTCTTAACCAGTTTTAATGAGGCTTTAAAATCATATCTGTCTCAATTCTCACACCCTAAAATTAACGAGTGTACTATAATCTCCTCAAATCTCCCCCCCTCCTCCCCCCCCCCCATGAAATTTCTAAATCTACCATGAAAGTATTTCTATATAGCTACAGCGGCATGGACACTCCAGAGCACATGTACCACACTCTCATAATCACATTCATCTCCACATAATGCACACTGCCTATCATTCCTATATTCCTAACTCTTCATTCAGACCGTTCAGCTACCTGACCTAAATTTAAACAGTAATATCAATCTTATACTCAGATCACCTACTCCCTATAAGCAATTTATTTCCTTACAAAGTTACAAGACTTGCATGTACAGATTCAATTACTCAAGCCATCATTAAAGTCTTTGTATTCTCTGTTCCTCACTCCCGGTACTAGTCGTTCCGCAGTCTATAGACATATTAAATCCACTAGCAGTTTCCGTGCGTTCCGCAGATTCTTAGTGTTCGTACGCGAAAACGAGCAATTGGTGCGTGACAGTGCACAGATCAATGGGGATGCAGCGCAGCGTACATAAAAAAAATTAATACATGCATGTGTACATGTACATGTACATAAAAACTACTTATCCTTTTGCTTGTACAATATTACCACATCCTAGGCCTGCATGTGTACGCTATCATAGCCTACCGGTATCTGCTTGCGCATGCGACTAGTATATTCTGTCTGCGTGGACACTTTCTGCTAGCATGTTATAATATTATTACTCATACTAACACTACACTAATAGTAATTATTGCAGTAACTTACTGTTGATCCCTTAGTGCAAACCCTGCAAGAAATATGATCCAGGCTACTGCTGTAATGAGTAGAAACGCCATGGCTACCTGCAGTAGATTTATAAGTGCAAGTTTAGTCCGTGCATGGAGATAATAATAGAGGCAGTCTAGTCCATTGCGGCACCTACTATTAAAATCTTACAGGGTCATGCAAAAAAAAAAAGAGCCTACCTTCCTTGCAACGCCTGGCACTTTGAAAAGTTTGTATACAGACTTTACACATTCTGAACATGCGGTTAGCGCTGTCATCGTAGTTTGCTCTCCGCGGGAACTATAGTACAACGTTGCCGTGCACGTGCGCAGTACTAGTGAGGCCAATAATCGCGACCTAGCTATAGGCTCAGAACGAACGCAGCTAGATAGCTAAATATACGACCGCGCGTTTCCTTTATACGAATTGCGAGCCTGAACGAGCCCCGCCCCTGTGTTGGTACGTGCGAATCTGGGTACAAAATTCTATTTTTGCGTATTACGCATAGTTATGTGCACATAAAGCTGTAGCTGCTAACTGGGTTAACCCCCACTCACCTTTACTACTGCCTAAGGAATAATTTCCATTTCCCATACAGCACATGCACTGGGCTCTGATACAGCTATCAATGAATATCATTAATGACTAGGCATCTTTTGCAAGTTTGCTATAAAATGACAATTTGACTTTCATAAGTGTTAATTCTGCTGGTTACAGGCATGTGAACTGATAATAATACAGTTACAAGTATGCCTGCTTAACATAGTGAGTATCAGTCTCTAGATGAAGGTGATCCTGGTCCGTGACTGGTTGACTTGCCAGACATTCAGCCTCTCATACTCGTCCAGACACTCCTCGTACTGGTCAGGTGTGTAGCCCTTGGCTAGGATATGCTGGCGAGCATCGTCAAATCTATAATTAAATAGTCTGAAAATAACCTCATTGCATACTACACAGTATGTAGAGAACTACAGAAGACAGCATCCTTTAATCAAGAAACACAAGAGTTGGTAAATATGGAACTGCCAGTTAGAAAACAGTGCAGTAGACGTATATTACACTCGATTGTTACATAATGCTCCGGCACTGCAAAAAGTAGATAGTTGTTTTGACTACCTGGGGTTATATACCTGTAGCTACAGGGTAGGAGTTGGGCCTCAAAGTCGGTAATTTGTTCCTTGTTCCATAGTCATATTCCATAGCAAGAACAATTAAATTACCGGTAATTACGTAACACTTTGAGGTCTATCTCCTACATCAACTGAAAGGTAGGAGTTAGAGTCTCAAAGTGGGTTTCCTTGCTCTTGGAACTTGATCATTCCATAGTCATATTCCATAGCAACAACAAAGTTAACTACTCACTTTGAGGTCTATCTCCTACACCAACTGAAAGGTAGGAGTTAGACCTCAAAGTGGGTTTCCTCGTTCTTGAAATTGATATTCCATAGCCATATTCCATAGCAAGAACAAATCACCCACTTTGAGGCATTAACTTCTATATCAACTGGAAGGTAGGCGTTAGGTCTCAAAGTGGGTTTCCTCGTTCTTGAAATTAACTTGTCATCCCATAATCATATTAGTATTAGGTAAACTACACCACCAAGGGCTGTATGGGATTTATAGTGCATGAGTGCAATAACCAATTAGAGCCCGAGGGCGAAGCCCGAGGGCTCTAATTGGTTATTGCACGAGTGCGCTATCAATTGATACAGCCCTTGGTAACGTGGTGTAACAGATTTGTAGCCCAATGGCTTCCTTTGTGCTGTGCACCTTACCATTACTGGCTTCTTTTGAGCGTGCTGCAAGTAGTTGTTATGCAATCAGGTGTGGTAGATGGCTTCCTATGCGCGTGAAGCATGTTATCAGTAGTAACCACAGTGCAATAACAAGTTATTGCATTGCCCTGTGGTAAACCACAGGGCAATAACCTGTTATACGCACTGCTCTGTGGTTACTACAGAACATTATGATATATATTGCACTGTCGGTAGCTTTGATACGCCCACGTGAAGGACTACAATGAGTTTTAACGGTGGTTAAAGCGAGTTAACAGCAGAGGGGTGTGCACCTATCATTATTAACAAACCCACACAGCATAGACTATCACGAGATATCAAAGAGTCAGTTCACATGACTTGCGCGCCTTTTGTCAGTCAGCCAAGTTCTAGCGACTGAGTGAATCGGCAAGTCCTCCTGATTTTCTCTACTGGCAGGTTTATTCGCCTCTTCACGGTTGGAGATGGCGGATAGTAACCTCCCCAACCCCCCCCCCCCCCCCCCCCCCTTCTATCAGTTCAACCCGCTCATGGTGCGGACGTAACTGCCTCGCAGCAAACGGCAGATCCTTGCACCGTCACCCAGTACGAACCCCCGTCCATCGAGCCTCCACTAAGAGCTATACAGGCCGCGGAAGAGCTGCCCAAGCCCTCTAGCTCGGGTAAGGACATTCTCTTCCTCCCCCCTCTTTTCCACTAACTTCCCAGCCGGAAACCGGTACCGGAATCAGGTTGCATGGGACTAGCCGCCTATTCACTTCCACTCCGTCAGGGAGTGTGATAGCCCTTTAGGGCCTACCGAATAGGCAAAGCTACCCCAGCACTCATCTCCAATAGGCAAGGCAGTCCCATCTACCCTATCCACTTCCTCCACCCCCCCCCCCCTCCTTCCTTTTTCTTTCTCTCAACAACCCCCCTCTCTTCCCCCTCCTCAATACCCCGGTCCTCACATGGTATCACTAGCCCATGACCGGACTACCCCAGAGTATGCACTGCAGGGTTATCTAACGCCCACACGCAGCCTCCCACCCCAGGTCCTCGCATGGTATCACTAGCCCATGACCGGACCACCCCAATTAAGGTATGCACTGCAGGGTTATTTGTTTTATATTGTGACTCGTAATCCGAACAGGCTGGGCATCTTTGTACGTGTGTCACATTAATAAATAAATATTCTATTGTAAGCCCACACACAGCCTCCCACCCCAGGTCCTCGCATGGTATCACTAGCCCATGACCGGACCACCCCAGGGTATGCACTGCAGGGTTACTTGTTTTGTATTATGACTCGTAAACCGAACAGGCTGGGCATCTTTGTACGTGTGTCACATTAATAAATAAATATTCTATTCTATTCTATTCTAAGCCCACACACAGCCTCCCACCCCAGGTCCTCGCATGGTATCACTAGCCCATGACCGGACCACCCCAAGGTATGCACTGCAGGGTTATTTGTTTTATATTGTGACTCGTAATCCGAACAGGCTGAGCATCTTTGTACGTGTGTCACATTAATAAATAAACATTCTAAAGTGGGTTGTTTTAGTATGGCTTCATATAATTAGTTCTAGTTTTAGTTAAAACTCTATTTAGAGTGCAAAATTAAGTTTAGTTATAGTTAGTTAACTAAAATTTCTAAGCTATTACTAAAATACCTTTTAGTTTCAGTTAACTAACTAAAATGGTACATTTTGGGGACAAAAAAATTAGTTTGGTTATAGTTTATTCCTCAGGGGAAACTTTTAGTTTTATTATGCTAATTAAATCTGTTTTGGCCTCTACTAAATTTGTTTTAACTAATACTTTTGATTAACCAAAACAACACTAATTTAACATTCTATTCACACGGTATCACTAACCCATGATTAGACCACCCCAGGGTATGCACTGCAGGGATCTAAGCCCACACACAGCCTCCCACCCCAGGTCCTCATGCATGGTATCACTAACCCATGACCGGACCACCCCAAGGGTATGCACTGCAGGGTTATCTAAGCCCACTCGCAGTCTCCCACCCCAGGTTGTGACTCGGTATCACTAACCCATGATTAGACCACCCCAGGGTATGCACTGCAGGCATCTTTGTACAGTCTCCCACCCCAGGTCCTCACATGGTACCATACCCAATAGGCCAAGGGTATGCACCGCTAGGTTACCTAAGCCCACACACAGCCTCCCACCATTTCCGTAGGTCCTCACATGGTATCACTAACCGGCAGTAGAGCTATAACCTTGACTGCCATAGGCTATAGATTGCATCTGCAAACATGAGGCATAGTATAGTCTGCGGGCGACTTATCTAAGCTCCCATCTGTCCCACCCCAGGAAACATGAATAGTAAGCTTTTTGCCATCAGCTGCATGAGATACAAACTGACCAAGGCATTTGATAGTCATAAAAGCATACAATAATGGGGTAATAATTATCTATGGTTCCAAAATGAGCACATTTAGCTGAATTCTTATACTGAAACCTGTTTCAAAAAGCATGCTAGCCAATGCACTTGCAGTTTTAGGATGCAGAACCAGTTGTCATTATTATGCTTAACAGAAACAAGATTTTGAAACTTTGTCTTCTGCCTGGCAAGGTGTTTCTCATTGGAACAATGAGTGCACTGCATTCACCGTCGACCACTATCTCTTAATATGTGTCGAATGCTAGGGTTGCGTTACCATATCATGGTATGAGTTGCACGCGACTAGACCGCCTGGGTGCAATCTATTTTTAGAATACGTACCAGACTATTCTTAGTACACATCTAGCTGCCTGTACCCATATTAATACCCAGCTCGTACAGATGGCAGCCTCCAAAGTCATGCTCACATGGGTTCTGATATTTTGAAAAGAACATACATGTAGCTAGCAGGTCCTCTGCACAGTAATGACATCAAAACTGTACAAAATTGCAGGTCAGCTTGGTAAGGCTCAAAGATAGTACGAGCTATGCATACATATTATCCTAATTAATCATTGAAGAATTATCTTATTAAAATGTTTGTTATTGCTCTTACAGGGCAAAGCCAGGTGATCAGGTTCCAGGTGGCTCATTAGACAAGGGAATGCCGTACGTGCAACCTGATCAGATTTTTGACCATCCCAGGTCCAACTGATGCAGATATGTACAATCTTGGAAACCATAGATCTAAAAGGTTATAGAAAAGTCAATCACTCATTAGCTAACTACGGTCAACAACTCATTTGCTGCATTTGAATTCTATCTCAGGTTACTTTTTTTAACCCTTTATAGGCTACTCATAATGTTTACCTGTGCAGGTTTTGATCATGACGAATACAAGGACTTCGATCCCAGTGACAACTTATGAGATTCAGGGTGGTGGACAGAATGTTCCCTCCCCAGTATCCCCAGAGAGGTAGGTGTAGCAGATACAGTTGTGGGTGCTATTGCAGCCATTCAGTTTTATTAAGAGATATAGCTCCACCTGCTGCTGTTCATGTCTTCATGGTCAGGCATGCATGTGTGCACGAGTTCTAACAAGCCTTGCATGATCTACAAACATCACCACAAAATATGTAATATTCACAGCTGAGGTGTCTCACCCTAATCGTTGAACTGGGTGACGCATGTACAGTTTGCTTCTAGACAAAGTCCCTTGAGGAGGGTAAACTATTGGTAAGGTAGATAACACCTTCGCATGCTGTATGTACAATTATATCCTCATCTTTTACCCAGACTGTGGCCCAGGCTATGAAGGGAGTGGAGGTCCTAGTGGCCGTGGTGTCGGCCTTCCAGCTAAACTGGGTCTACTGGGAGGTCTTTGAGTGTCTGATTGGAAGACAACCTCATGGAAAACTAGCACTGTGGTGCTCAAGGTCCTCAGCGACGAGATGTTTCCGGGACAAGCCATCTGCAAATCACGGCCAAGAATGCATATGCAGAATTGCGGCTTTGTTGGCGACAAGTGGAAAGGAAGCGCATGTAAGCTCAACAAAAATGATAATTGTATTGAGAGTAAAAACATTGGGGGGCAAAGCTGGATATTGAAGCCGAGGACTATATCTGTACACTAATCGGAATGCTCTTACCCACTGGGCCATAGAAACTACTTGCCAATACAACCCTTGAGTATAGTCAGTCACTTCTGTACTGTAATTACATGCATGCACTTACATCATGTAAGTGACTTTTATATCAGCTGAAAAGTGCTTAACAATTTGAAAGGACTAACTTCAATTGATTATGGTGGTTACTCTATATCACACTGTTGTGCAGATGTGCTGGCAGACACCAAGCTGGGAGGCAGAGGGATGAAGAAGGGCATTGAAGATGTGAGAACAAAGCTGCAAGCAGCGGAGCTCAAAGAGACCATCACAGGACCTATGAAGGAGACTGTTAGTGCAGGGAAGTCACTAGTGAAGGCAGGACACGCCCTAGCCAGGTGGCTGGGAAGACTAGTCAAGTCAAACTGATCTAATGTGTCATTTATGGTTGTTCAGTTGCTGTATATGTGCAGTTGTTGTCTGACTGTAGCTATGACTTGCTACCCTTTGGAAAAGGAAAACATATATTTCACATTTCTTTGCCAGTTGCACTTATCCTCAGTGGAGCCATAGAATTGCAGCTGCACTACTTCTAGCTACCATTACCTGTACGTGACCTAGCTTAGTAGTGAAGCTGCAACTGAAATAACCCCTAGCTGGGTTAAAACCTGTTTACCCCCACAACACCATATGACCCTGGGGATGGCTCAAATTCTCTCCCTGTCTCCTTTTACTAGCCTAT
This sequence comes from Phakellia ventilabrum, assembly GCA_963921505.1. NCBI lineage: Eukaryota > Metazoa > Porifera > Demospongiae > Axinellida > Axinellidae > Phakellia > Phakellia ventilabrum. The sequence goes on from OY997397.1 coordinate 5,419,044, forward strand.
TCCTGTCGAGCAACACTAACTGAACTTGCTCACTGCAAAAATAGAATGGAATGGAAAATATAACTGCACGAGGAGGAAGCCAGTGTGATTTCCGTAACGCTACAAATGAATGCGAGTGAGTATTTTCTGCGATTAAGTAGGTAGCGATTTTTATTAGGCTCACATAATTCGCATAATTCGCATAATTAAAGCTCACGCATACACTGCAGCATTACGGTAAGATATCATGATGTTACAGTATCTCTTAGACTTACAGGGTGAGTGAACTTACTGCAGTATTTTATCCATGAAGATTAGTCCTAATAGTCGTAGCAGTGCCAGGTCGTATGAATCGTACGCGTGATGCAGTCGATCTATTTTTAGAATGTGTGCTATTCTTAGTAACATACTAGAAGGCATATTAAAAAAAAAGCCGTGGCCCATGTACTGGGTTCTGCAAGGGGTAGTCACTTATATATCACCTGTATAAGCATCTGCGAACGGGATCAAGAATCTTGATCAGCTAAAATCGTCCTTGATCGTTTGATCTTGCCCAAAATGGTACCTTGATCGCTTGATCGTCCGTTCTGAAGTTCATGATCGTGTGATGTATGCGGGGTCAAAGGTCCATATTGTAGCCACGCCTCCGTACGCTTATAGTTGCAGTACAGTCCTAGTGAAATGATGAATATCAAGGAGCTAGTGTCATTTACAGCTGACGTACGTGGCATTTAGTTTTATCCAGGTCACACTGATTAATAGCCAGCGGTAGATTCCTTAGCGTGTACTTGGTACGAGCTCCCCACCCCAGAGCATTGCAAGCTCTCATCCTGGTCGGCACGGGGAATAAAACCCCCTTTTCAGGTCTTAGGTCAGCGCTGGGCATATAACAAGCCCGCTCATACTCAATGGCATATGCAAAGCACAAGAAGAGGTGTCTCTCCATCGTTGAACTGCTCATTCCAGTTTGCAGTAGACACATCCCTTGAAAACAATCTAACCGTAAACAACCCCCCCCCCCCTCATCCCTCTATACAAAATCCTCATCTCACAGACGACGAAAGGGACGCCGCTGCGGGGGCTAATCAGTTGTGGAGTATGAAATCTAGCCCCACCTACTAGAACTCACAAGCCACCTCCGAAAACCTCATACGTGGCCCAGTTGGGCAATGAGGACCTAGCACAAACCTTGCCCATCAGCAATCCGCCACTTCAAAGCTACCGAAGCCCCTGGCTATATTTAATTAAGCCTACCCTGTATAGCACTTGCCAATACAACCTATAGCCAATATTCCAACTGTAATTACATGCATGCACACATGCCTGTAAGTGATATATCAGCTGAAAATGCTTAAAATTTGAAAGGACTAACTTCAATTGAGTATGGTGGTTACTCTATATCACACTATTGTGCAGATGTGCTGGCAGACACCAAGCTGGGAGGCAGAGGTATGAAGAAGGGCATTGAAGATGTGAGAACAAAGCTGCAAGCAGCGGAGCTCAAAGAGACCATCACAGGACCTATGAAGGAGACTGTTAGTGCAGGGAAGTCACTAGTGAAGGCAGGACATGCCCTAGCCAGCTGGCTGCATGGGAAGACTTGTCAAGTCAAACTGATCTAGTCATTTATTCTTGTTCTGTTGTTGTGTGTGCAATTTTGCGATATATGTCTGACTGTATAATATATACTGTGTGTATGTGACAGCTATATACTTGTTACAGAGAGTATTATCAGTGCAAAAAGAATTTTGAATCAATGATTTTCAGTATAACATACCATGTGGGTACGTAACTGGCCAAATCTGGGGGTCTGGGGCACTCTGAGCCCCCAGTAGGGGTCTGGGGCACTCTGAGCAACCCAGTAGGGATCTGGGTCACTCTGAGCCCCCAGTAGGGGTCCAGGCCTAGGAGTGACAGAAACACCAGCAGTTCAAGTCTACCCCACCCTCTTCCCTACTAGTCATACAAATGACTATATTATACTTAACTTAAATGACAATACCATAGGTGACACTGAAAATGCTAAGCAGTAGTTATTGACAACTGTCCACCCCCACCCTATCATTACTTAAAAATTATAAACAATATTTGTTTAGTATACGATTTGGAATACATAACAATGTGTCTTTTAACAATATATTACAAGTACAAAAAAACATTTTCAAAAAATGTAAAAAGATGAAGGGATGGAAGTACCAAAAAGCACTGAAACAAGGTGTAGGGATAGCAGAATCACGAAGTTAAACATACCTAGCCCCATCCGTACATCTTTTTCAGCGAGTGCACTGTGTATCGCTTTCGAGTTCCTTTTTAATGATTATGAAGATGCTATGTTGTCGTGGACCTGCGCGCTGAAACGTGTATTTTTTTGGTGCTAAAACCACGGTGATAGCTTGAACGAAATTTGAGTTAGCCTCACTGAATAACAAGAACAACAACAACAACAAGATGAACAATTTGGTAGTCTAGCTAGCTACCTTCCGCTTTTCCAGTTTAGGAATGCTTTTTGACAACTTTGGGAGTCTTGTTGGTTGCAGAATCACCCGAATATGAAGGCTATGTGCCTGTAAAAGCTTCTATGTTATTTTTAGCAGAGATTTGGAGGCTTTTGTTTTGTATTACGTAATGGGCGTGTCGGTGCCATCCCTACATAGAGAGTCTACCGACTCTCTGATTATGCATGCACTGCACTCATGTTCCATGTTGGGCAAAATCGATGAACCTTTGAACGTATGCTAAGTTTCACTAATTCATAATACATTTGATCAAGCAACACACTGACAACTGGATAAATATAGTCCCACTTAGCTATATGCATGAATAGCTAGCTACTCACAAAAAGCATACATCTAGAACAATGGAAACTTCAGCCTAACCTATAGTTAGAGAAAAGTAGAGACAACTTCTGAAAATATAATGTTACAATAAAGTGATATAAACTTGTAGAGAACATAACACACGAATAAAGTTAATAAAAGTACAGCTCAGCTCAAAGTACACAGCAAACTTAACTATAGTTTGTCACTATCACAATATTGTTACTCTTTCTTCAATTCTTGACGTCGATCTCAATCATCTTTTCTGACGGCTTCAAGGAGGATGTCTTTTCTGACGGCTTTTTTTGATATCCATTTTCAAAGCATAGCATTAGGAACAGGCATACCCACTGCAATGAGAGAAGTATGCTTGATTAAAGCTTAGCATGCATGTATAGCATCCCAATCCTCTTTGAAGTTGTACTCCAATAATTCTAACTGAATTCTGGGCATGTTTTTCCTAAAGACATGTCACAGCATAATAATCTGCTTATTATATGGTATACATACTTTCCTGTATACAAGCACAACATGAAGGAAGTCAAACGTTTGCTATCGATGGGATTTTGAGGGTTTATTTCGAGGCTATTCCCTTGCAGTCTCCACTGTATTTAGATCGAGACAAATAACCCACCCACTTCAGATGGAACATCATTTATAATTGTGACTCACATAGAAGAGCACTGTCAGCAGGGCACCAACAAGTTCCACTACGGCAAACCGATCTTGATTAAGAATATCAATACCATAAATCTGCTGGTACTGGTCCAGTAAGATCACCGCAGGTTCCGGCAGAGTGGTCCCCAGGATTTCGACACCAGCGAAGCGTTCATAAATCAGCAGGCCATCAAAGAGCAGCACCCCACCAGCACCCACCAGGAATGGGGGTAGGAGTAGGAACACCTTACATGGTCAAGGAGCAATAGATATATTTGGATCAGACTTCAGGTTTCCAGATTCCTTTGCAACAACCCACTCTTCTTAAGCCGTGTTAATTACCCAACTAACCAGGTTAATCATGGGCTACAAGACACTTAGAATCCAGTGCAGTAGGCGTATATTACACTCGATTGTTACATAATGTTCCGGCATTGCAAAAAGTAGATAGTTGTTTTGACTACATGGGGCTACCTAAATTTCAGATCTTTGAGTACAGGGCAGGAGTTGGGCCTCAAAGTCGGTAATTTGTTTCTTGTTCCATTCCATTGCAAGAACAATTAAATTACCGGTAATTACCACTTTGAGGCCTAACTCCTACATCAACTGGAGGGTAGGAGTTAGGTCTCAAAGTTGGTTTCCTTGTTCTTGGAACTTGATATTTCATAGCCATATTCCATAGCAAGAACAAATCACCCACTTTGAGACCTAACTCCTACATCAACTGGAAGGTAGGAGTTAGGTCTCAAAGTGGGTTTCCTCGTTCTTGGAATTTGATATTCCATAGTCATTTTCCATATAGCAAGAACAAATTATCCACTTTGAGGCATTAACTTCTATATCAACTGGAAGGTAGGCGTTAGGTCTCAAAGTGGGTTTCCTCGTTCTTGAAATTAACTTGTCATTCCATAATCATATTCCATAGCAAGAACACTTTGAGGTCTAACTCCTACATCAACTGGAAGGCCTGGTTTCCTCGTTCTTGAAATTAACTTGTCATTCCATATAGTAATATTCCATAGCAACAACAAATTACCCACTTTGAGGTCTATCTCCTACATCAACTGAAAGGTAGGCGTTAGGTCTCAAAGTGGGTTTCCTTATTCTTGAAATTAACTTGTCATTCCATAATCATATTCCATAGCAAGAACACTCTGAGGTCTAACTCCTACATCAACTGGAAGGCCTGGTTTCCTCGTTCTTGAAATTAACTCGTCATTCCATATAGTAATATTCCATAGCAACAACAAATTACCCACTTTGAGGTCTATCTCCTACATCAACTGAAAGGTAGGCGTTAGGTCTCAAAGTGGGTTTCCTTATTCTTGAAATTAACTTGTCATTCCATAGTCATATCCCATAGCAAGAACACTTTGAGGTCTAACTCCTACATCAACTGGAAGGTCTGGTTTCCTCGTTCTTGAAATTAACTTGTCATTCCATAGTCATATTCCATAGCAACAACAAATTACCCACTTTGAGGTCTATCTCCTACACCAACTGAAAGGTAGGCGTTAGGTCTCAAAGTGGGTTTCCTTGTTCTTGAAATTAATTTGCCATTCAATTGTCATTATGATATTCCATAGCAGCAGCAAATTACCCACTTTGAGGTCTATCTCCTACATGTATACCTTACGTCTGAAATTCTGGTAACCACTAAGTAGTCAAAACAACTATATACATTTTTTTTTGCAGTGATATATATATATGTAATATATAGTTCCAGACGTTTCTGTGCCTTTACCAGACTTGAAAGAGATGTACAAATTGCCTGTGTAATTTATTTTTCATATCAGACTGTTTCACAAATTGTACTTTACAGAGGCCTAATGCCTACATGCTGGAACTAGAGTAACCACCAGGTAGTCAAAACAACTGTTTATTTTTCCCCGTGTTAATTAATTAATACCCTTGTGTATATCTGATAAATCTACTGCACTGGGTTCTAACTGCTCTGTTTTGGTCATTTGGGTACCTCCCAACACAACCCCCCACGTGCCATAACATTCTGAATCAGAAGCCATTCCAAGTGATATGCCCCCACATCCATGCTCCTTAAGACTACCAGTTTAAAGGATACCACAGACGCTGTTGCAGTTGTATGCTTCACCAACCGAATGTGGACAAAGGTTGCATCAATGATAAAGAAACCAAAGATCAGTAGTAACCAGTGGGAGAAGAACGCTGGCCTGCCAATATGATCGAGTGTTGTTGTTGGGGTGGTGGCATCTGTACTGGTGTTTTGGCCAGAAAGACTGATATTCTCGAGCACCTCCGATAGGAGTTCTTGCACTCTGTGTTTCACCACTTCAGCATTATCCGTGAGAATACTTGAAATTTGATCTGGCAGATTTTCGAGAGTCATGGAGTTGTCGATAATGTCACATAGGAAAGTATTGACTCTATTTGTTACTACATCAGCTATATTAGCTGTTGACTCCTGAGTCAGAATCTTTTCAAGCTCATCATATAAGCCATCAGTGAGATCATTCACCAAGCTAGACACACCAACGCCAGTAAGTATGCCTCCGTCAGGCAGCATCTCTGAAAGCGCTCTAGTCAAGGCTCTTCTTGATGTCAACACAATGGTATCAACTTGATCGTTGCGAGACAGTGACTTGTACCTGCATGTACATGTATGGACAGGCACGCACTCATTTAACGATATCCTTTCTAGGCCCCTGCTTGTAATGTACTATAAATATAGGCTTCTAACCTTAGGACACATTTCGCATGCATATTACATATTGCAATGACCACATAAACATAGGTTGCACATGCATGGTAACATAGCTAAAGCGTTTGCTGCCTCTAGCTGAAAAAAAGGGACAAGATTTGCACAGAAAAGTTTGTAGCTAGCTACATGCAACCAGAGAAGACTTGGTTTGATAGCATATTGGAAGGTGGCTGACTGCAAATTCAGAGAACCATAAAAAACAGCAGAGAAAATACACAACAAAGTAAAAGTACAGGCACGATAAGGATAAAACTAGCTATAGTGGGATCCATAAAAACGCAACATTGCAAGTATGTATTAGACTGATAATAATATACTCATGTTGCTGCTAGCTATAGCACCTAATGCCATTGACCACACACCCACAGATGCAGGCGGAGCTTGTAAGACCTCTGGATCCAGTCAGAGGACCATGAAAAGCAAGAGCAACCCATTACACCATCCTGATCATGCACCATATAATTTCAATATCTCAGATTAAAAATTAAAAGCTCTTAACCAGTTTTAATGAGTCTTTAAAATCATATCTGTCTCAATTCTCACACCCTAAAATTAACGAGTGTATATAATCTCCTCAAATCTCCCCCCTCCTCCCTCCCCCCCCCCCCCCCCCATGAAATTTCTAAATCTACCATGGAAGTATTTCTATATAGCTACAGCGGCATGGACACTCCAGAGCACATGTACCACACTCTCATAATCACATTCACCTCCACATAATGCACACTGCCTATCATTGTTTTTACCCCTATATTCCTAACTCTTCATTCAGTCCGTTCAGCTACCTGACCTAAATTTAAACAGTAATATTAATCTTATACTCAGATCACCTACTCCCTATAAGCAATTCATTTCCTTACAAAGTTACAGGACTTGTACAGATTCAATGAAACTTTATTACTCAAGCCATCATTAACGTCTTTGTCGTTCCGCAGTCTATAGACATATTAAATCCACTAGCAGTTTCCGTGCGTTCCGCAGATTCTTAGTGTTCGTACGCGAAAACGAGCAATTGGTGCGTGACAGTGCACAGATCAATGGGGATGCAGCGCAGCGTACATAAAAATAAATTAATACATGCATGTGTACATGTACATGTACATAAAAACTACTTATCCTTTTGCTTGTACAATATTACCACATCCTAGGCCTGCATGTATACGCTATCATAGCCTACCGGTACTGCTTGCGCATATTATATATCATGCGACTAGTATATTCTGTCTGCGTGGACACTTAGCTTTCTGCTAGCATATTATAATATTATTCCTCATACTAACACTACGCTAATAGTAATTATTGCAGTAACTTACTGTTGATCCCTTACTGCAAACCCTGCAATAAATATGATCCAGGCTACTGCCGTAATGAGCAGAAACACCATGGCTACCTGCAGTAGATTAAGTGCAAGTTTAGTCCGTGCATGGAGATAATAATAGAGGCAGTCTAGTCCATTGTGGCACCAACTATTAAAATCTTACAGGGTCATGCAAAAAAAAAAAAGAGCCTACCTTCCTTGCAATGCCTGGCACTTTGAAAAGTTTGTATACAGACTTTACACATTCTGAACATGCGGTTAGCGCCATCGTAGTTTGCTCTCCGCGGGAACTATAGTACAACGTTGCCGTGCACGTGCGCAGTACTAGTGAGGCCAATAATCGCGACCTAGCTATAGGCTCAGAACGAACGCAGCTAAATAGCTAAATATACGACCGCGCGTCTCCTTTATACGAATTGCTAGCCTGAACGAGCCCCGCCCCCGCGTTGGTACGTGCGAATCTGGGTACAAAATTCTATTTTTGCGTACTACGCATAGTTACGTGCACATAAAGCTGTAACCGCTAGCTGGGTTAACCCCCACTCGTCTTTACTACTGCCTAAGGAATAATTTCCATTTCCCATACAGCACATGCACTGGGCTCTGATACAGCTATCAATGAATATCATTAATGACTAGGCATCTTTTGCAAGTTTGCTATAAAATGACAATTTGACTTTCATAAGCGTTAATTCTGCTGGTTACAGGCATGTGAACTGATAATAATACAGTTACAAGTATGCCTGCCTAACATAGTGAGTATCAGTCTCTAGATGAAGGTGATCCTGGTCCGTGACTGGTTGACTTGCCAGACATTCAGTCTCTCATACTCATCCAGACACTCCTCGTACTGGTCAGGTGTGTAGCCCTTGGCTAGGATATGCTGGCGAGCATCGTCAAATCTATAATTAAATAGTCTGAAAATAACCTCATTGCATACTACACAGTATGTAGAGAACTACAGAAGACAGCATCCTTTAATCAAGAAACACAAGAGTTGGTAAATATGGAACTGCCAGTTAGAAAACAGTGCAGTAGACGTATATTACACTCGATTGTTACATAATGCTCCGGCACTGCAAAAAGTAGATAGTTGTTTTGACTACCTGGGGTTATATACCTGTAGCTACAGGGTAGGAGTTGGGCCTCAAAGTCGGTAATTTGTTCCTTGTTCCATAATAATATTCCATAGCAAGAACAATTAAATTACCGGTAATTACGTAACACTTTGAGGCCTAACTCCTATATCAACTGGAGGGTAGGAGTTAGAGTCTCAAAGTGGGTTTCCTTGCTCTTGGAACTTGATATTCCATAGTCATATTCCATAGCAAGAACAAAGTTAACTACTCACTTCGAGGTCTAACTCCTACATCAACTGAAAGGTAGGAGCTAGGTCTCAAAATGGGTTTCCTTGTTCTTGGAACTTGATATTCCATAGCCATATTCCATAGCAAGAACAAATCACCCACTTTGAGGCATTAACTTCTATATCAACTGGAAGGTAGGCGTTAGGTCTCAAAGTGGGTTTCCTCGTTCTTGAAATTAATTTGTCATCCCATAATCATATTAGTATTAGTTAAACCACACCACCAAGGGCTGTATGGGATTTATAGTGCATGAGTGCAATAACCAATTAGAGCCCGAGGGCGAAGCCCGAGGGCTCTAATTGGTTATTGCACGAGTGCGCTATCAATCCATACAGCCCTTGGTGGCGTGGTTTAACAGATTTGTAGCCCAATGGCTTCCTTTGTGCTGTGCACCTTACCATTACTGGCTTCTTTTGAGCGTGCTGCAAGTAGTTGTTATGCAATCAGGTGTGGTAGATGGCTTCCTATGCGCGTGAAGCATGTTATCAGTAGTAACCACAGTGCAATAACAAGTTATTGCATTGCCCTGTGGTAAACCACAGGGCAATAACCTGTTATACGCACTGCTCTGTGGTTACTACAGAACATTATGATATATATTGCACTGTCGGTAGCTTTGATACGCCCACGTGAAGGACTACAATGAGTTTTAACGGTGGTTAAAGCGAGTTAACAGCAGAGGGGTGTGCACCTATCATTATTAACAAACCCACACAGCATAGACTATCACGAGATATCAAAGAGTCAGTTCACATGACTTGCGCGCCTTTTGTCAGTCAGCCAAGTTCTAGCGACTGAGTGAATCGGCAAGTCCTCCTGATTTTCTCTACTGGCAGGTTTATTCGCCTCTTCATGGTTGGAGATGGCGGATAGTAACCTCCCCACCCCCCCCCCCCCCCCCCCCTTCTATCAGTTCAACCCGCTCATGGTGCGGACGTAACTGCCTCGCAGCAAACGGCAGATCCTTGCACCGTCACCCAGTACGAACCCCCGTCCATCGAGCCTCCACTAAGAGCTATACAGGCCGCGGAAGAGCTGCCCAAGCCCTCTAGCTCGGGTAAGGACATTCTCTTCCTCCCCCCTCTTTTCCACTAACTTCCCAGCCGGAAACCGGTACCGGAATCAGGTTGCATGGGACTAGCCGCCTATTCACTTCCACTCCGTCAGGGAGTGTGATAGCCCTTTAGGGCCTACCGAATAGGCAAAGCTACCCCAGCACTCGTCTCCAATAGGCAAGGCAGTCCCATCTACCCTATCCACTTCCTCCACCCCCCCCCCCCCCCCCTCCTTCCTTTTTCTTTCTCTCAACAACCCCCCTCTCTTCCCCCTCCTCAATACCCCGGTCCTCACATGGTATCACTAGCCCATGACCGGACTACCCCAGAGTATGCACTGCAGGGTTATCTAACGCCCACACGCAGCCTCCCACCCCAGGTCCTCGCATGGTATCACTAGCCCATGACCGGACCACCCCAAGGTATGCACTGCAGGGTTATTTGTTTTATATTGTGACTCGTAATCCGAACAGGCTGGGCATCTTTGTACGTGTGTCACATTAATAAATAAATATTCTATTGTAAGCCCACACACAGCCTCCCACCCCAGGTCCTCGCATGGTATCACTAGCCCATGACCGGACCACCCCAAGGTATGCACTGCAGGGTTATTTGTTTTATATTGTGACTCGTAATCCGAACAGGCTGGGCATCTTTGTACGTGTGTCACATTAATAAATAAATATTCTATTGTAAGCCCACACGCAGCCTCCCACCCCAGGTCCTCACATGGTATCACTAGCCCATGACCGGACCACCCCAGGGTATGCACTGCAGGGTTATTTGTTTTATATTGTGACTCGTAATCCGAACAGGCTGGGCATCTTTGTATGTGTGTCACATTAATAAATAAATATTCTATTCTATTCTATTCTAAGCCCACACGCAGCCTCCCACCCCAGGTCCTCACATGGTATCACTAACCCATGACCGGACCACCCCAGGGTATGCACTGCAGGGTTATTTGTTTTGTATTATGACTCGTAAACCGAACAGGCTGGGCATCTTTGTACGTGTGTCACATTAATAAATAAATATTCTATTCTAAGCCCACACACAGCCTCCCACCCCAGGTCCTCACATGGTATCACTAACCCATGACCGGACCACCCCAAGGTATGCACTGCAGGGTTATTTGTTTTATATTGTGACTCGTAATCCGAACAGGCTGGGCATCTTTGTATGTGTGTCACATTAATAAATAAACATTCTATTCTATTCTATTCTAAGCCCACACACAGCCTCCCACCCCAGGTCCTCATGTGGTATCACTAGCCCATGACCGGACCACCCCAGGGTATGCACGGCAGGGTTATCTAAGCCCACATGCAGCCTCCCACCCCAGGTCCTCACACGGTACCACACCCATGACCGGACCACCCCACTGCAGGGTTAATGCCAAGCGCCTTAGCGCGAGGCAAGTAATCTTGCTATGTGGGAATCAAATCTGAGTTAGTGTATGTATATATATATATGTGTATACATATATATCTATGTCTGTAACGCTTTCGGCCCCGGAGGCCACCCAGGTGGGCAAGCATGTGGCGTCCTACCAGTTACATGGACGCCGCCTTTGTACTTTTGGCGCACAAAGGAGCAGAGAACTGGATAAATCGATCACTTCCTTTTACCCAGGTAGGCTTACTACAGCTCCAACGCGATTAGAGTTTGTGTAGCCACTGGAGACAGACGGTACACAGATCGATCGCGAGTATTACAAACGTGAGTTTCAAGCACCTCTGCTCTCCTGTAGCAGCCACAACTGGTCCTTGGAACTGCGTTGTATACAGAGACACCCGTCTCCTGAAGGCCAATTCGTGTAGTTGTCGCTTCTCCAGCAATTGTGTGTGATGCGGCTCTCAAACGTTCTTGTGAGTGTCACTAGCCCATGACTGGACCACCCCAGGGTATGCACTGCAAGCCCACTCACAGCCTCCCACCCCAGGTCCTCACACAGCATCACTAGCCTATGACTGGACCACCCCAGGGTTAGCCTCGAACCCAGGCCTTCCTCGCCCAGATTTTATCTCGCAGCCGTGGAGAACTCCCCGATTTTTCTCCACGGCTGCGAGATAAAATCTGGGCGAGGAAGGCCTGGGTTCGAGGCTACCCCAGGGTATGCACTGCAGTGTTATCTAAGCCCACTCACAGCCTCCCACCCCAGGTCCTCATGCAGGACCATGCCTATGACTGGACCACCCCAGGGTACGCACTGCAGGGTTATCTAAGCCCACTCGCAGTCTCCCACCCCAGGTCCTCACACGGTATCACTAACCCATGATTAGACCACCCCAGGGTATGCACTGCAGGGATCTAAGCCCACTCGCAGTCTCCCACCCCAGGTCCTCACATGGTACCATACCCATCACTAGGCCACCCCAGGGTATGCACTGCAAGGTTACCTAAGCCCTCTCGCAGTCTCCCACCCCAGGTCCTCACATGGTACCATACCCATCAAAAGGCCACCCCAGGGTATGCACTGCAAGGTTACCTAAACCCACGTGCAGTCTCCCACCCCAGGTCCTCACATGATACCACGCCCATGACTGGATCACCCCAGGGTAGGCACCGCATGGATCTAAGCCCACTCGCAGTCTCCAACCCCAGGTCCTCACATAGACCACGACCGGACCACCCCAAGGTCCTGTGTCCTTATCTGTAAGGCTAGTACCAGACTACCAGTACAGGGCACTGCGGGGTTATCTAAGCCCCCTCACGGTCTCCCACCCCAGGCCCTCACATGTAGTGTTTTAACAGGTTGAATAAACAAACTGAAACTGACATTTAATCATAGTACAAAAGTAATAATTTTGGTTCCAAAATGAGCACATTTAGTTTCTTAACTGAAACTAAAAGTAATATGTAGAAATTTTGGTTAGCCACATCCTGACCAGGTCCTCACACGTACAATTTGACCACCCCAAGGTCCTCTCACTGTAACAACAGTGCACTGATGGGACCACCCCAGGTCAGCTGGGCAATATCCTTCTCTTCATGGATAGTGCAGTGACAAGACCGCCTGGGATCAAAGGGGAACCCCCCCCCCCTCCCCCCCCCCCAGTACCAGACTACCAAAACACAACTAGCCCAGGGTTACCCAAACCCACTCGCAGTCTCCCACCCCAGGTGCTCACATGGTAGCACTTACCCACAACTAGACCACCCCAGGTCCTCTCACAGTAACAACAGCACACTGACGGGACCATCCCAGGTCAGCGGGGTGATATCAGCTCTCCAACATACTACCACCACAGGTATATGCAGAGTAACATCAAGACAACCTCCTCCAGGGCAAAGCCAGCCCACTGATCAGGTCCCCTCTCATGATCAGACAAGGGAATGTCTGTACGTCCCGTATCAGATGACCATCCCAGGTCCACATGCAGAGAGACACATGGCCATCACAGGTTATAATATTACCATAGGACAGCACCAACAACTCACTGCTCTAACACTCAGGATCATTCCCAGGCCCAAAAGCGGATAATATGAATACAAGGCCATCCCAGGTCCACCCAAACATTACAAATTCCCTCCCCACCCCAGAGCATTGCAAGCTCTCATCCTGGTCGGCACGGGGAATAAAACCCCCTTTTCAGGTCTTAGGTCAGCGCTGGGCATATAACAAGCCCGCTCATACTCAATGGCATATGCAAAGCACAAGAAGAGGTGTCTCTCCATCGTTGAACTGCTCATTCCAGTTTGCAGTAGACACATCCCTTGAAAACAATCTAACCGTAAACAACCCCTCCCCCCCTCATCCCTCTATACAAAATCCTCATCTCACAGACGACGAAAGGGACGCCGCTGCGGGGGCTAATCAGTTGTGGAGTATGAAATCTAGCCCCACCTACTAGAACTCACAAGCCACCTCCGAAAACCTCATACGTGGCCCAGTTGGGCAATGAGGACCTAGCACAAACCTTGCCCATCAGCAATCCGCCACTTCAAAGCTACCGAAGCCCCTGGCTATATTTAATTAAGCCTACCCTGTATAGCACTTGCCAATACAACCTATAGCCAATATTCCAACTGTAATTACATGCATGCACACATGCCTGTAAGTGATATATCAGCTGAAAATGCTTAAAATTTGAAAGGACTAACTTCAATTGAGTATGGTGGTTACTCTATATCACACTATTGTGCAGATGTGCTGGCAGACACCAAGCTGGGAGGCAGAGGTATGAAGAAGGGCATTGAAGATGTGAGAACAAAGCTGCAAGCAGCGGAGCTCAAAGAGACCATCACAGGACCTATGAAGGAGACTGTTAGTGCAGGGAAGTCACTAGTGAAGGCAGGACACGCCCTAGCCAGCTGGCTGCATGGGAAGACTTGTCAAGTCAAACTGATCTAGTCATTTATTCTTGTTCTGTTGTTGTGTGTGCAATTTTGCGATATATGTCTGACTGTATAATATATACTGTGTGTATGTGACAGCTATATACTTGTTACAGAGAGTATTATCAGCGCAAAAAGAATTTTGAATCAGTGATTTTCAGTATAACATACCGTGTGGGTACGTAACTGGCCAAATCTGGGGGTCTGGGGCACTCTGAGCCCCCAGTAGGGGTCCAGGCCTAGGAGTGACAGAAACACCAGCAGTTCAAGTCTACCCGATATGGGGTGCCGTTTGTGTCAAAATTTATGTATTTCCCCTGGTATCATACAATGAATTCTATAATTATACCAAGCATTCTATACAATTATATAATGCATTCTATAATATATAATCCATTCTATAACATAGAATCCGTTCTATATTATACAATCCATTCTATAAATATATAATCCATTCTATAGCATAGAAAGCCTTATATAGCATAGAATACCTTATATGGCATAGAATGCATTATATGGCATTCTATAGCATTCTATAGCCCCATTCTGTAATATATAATCCATTCTATGGCATAGAATACATAGAATGCGTTTTATAGCATAGAATGCCTTATATGGCATAGAATGCATTCTATAGCATAGACCATAATTCTATGGCATTGAATGCCTTATATAGCATAGAATGCCTTATATGGCATGGAATGCATTCTGAATGCACATAAAATCTGCACTGAATCCCCATTCCAGCATAACTGGAACCGAAATTCTTCCCATTCCATTCTTAAGTTTAAACATGCATTTCACAGTCCACGATTTCACATTCCACGTGTAAGTCCAAAGGTTTATGTAATGTGCATGTGCACTATACAGTATGTCCTCATGGAGCAGTAAATTAGATATGTGCCACGTCATAGTGATTTTTGCCGTCTGCAGTACACTCCAGCTGAGTATTCCAAGTTCATCCAATGGGTAACAGTAGCATCTTTGGACTGGACCTTTATGAGCAATTAATCACAATAGCCGCTCATCATTTGGTACAAGGCTGCCCATTATGTGTATAAAATAAATGCATTGCCCAGATGTACCATATACTGTGTACAACTCCATGTGTTCTTTTGTATGACAAGGAGTATTGAAAATTGTGCTACCCATGTCCTGCAAAAACATCAAAATTAATGTCTAGGTGGTGAAAAAATACTGCCCCACACTGAGAGGTATCCCCTTAGGAAATACAAACTAATAATTATAAGCACAGGGGAGTATGGCTATTATGTATGCAGTGGTCTTACTTAAATCATGGATAATAATATGATATTATCCATTGGCTACAACGTTGTTAACACTGCTGAGGATGCGAACATCGAGCTCATGACATATTACTGCTCCATGAGGACATACTGTATAGTGCACATGCGCATCACATTAACCTTTGGACTTACACATGGAATGTGAAATCATGGACTGTGAAATGCATTTTTAAACTTAAGAATGGAATGAGGAGAATTTCCATTCCAGTTATGCCATTCCTATGCTGGAATGGGGATTCTGTACGGATTTTATGTGCATTCAGAATGCGTTCTATGCCATATGATATAAGGCATTCTATGCTATAGAATGGATTATATATTATAGAATGGATTCTATACCATAGAATGCTATAGAATGCATTCTATGTCATTTAATGCATTCTATGCCATATAAGGCATTCTATGCTATAGAATGGATTATATATTATAGAATGGATTGTATACTATAGAATGGATTATATATTATAGAATGAGTTGTATATTATAGAATTGATTCTATGTTATAGAATGGATTATATATTATAGAATGCATTATATAATTGTATAGAATGCTTGGTATAATTATAGAATTCATTGTATGATACCAGGGAAAATACATAAATTTTGACACAAACGGCACCCCATAGCTATAGGCTCAGAACGAACGCAGGAGTTAGTTGGTATGCTAAATATACGACCGCGCGTTTCCTATTTGGGGCGAGCCTGCATGAGCGAGCCCCGCCCGGCCCCCGTGTTGGTATGCGTGCGTCTTACAATGTACCGAATCTGGGTACAAAATTCTATTTTTGCGGACTGGACTAGGTGTACTATGTTGGGTTTGTACGTGGTACGTACGTAAAGCAGTCCTCCTACCGCATGCGGTAATAGTTTTGAGAGTGACAGAATGAATATAAGCGGTTATTTAACCCACCTTTACTGCAGCAGCCTAATGGCTTAGTGGATAGCGCGCGCGAACTACTCTACCAGGCGTACCTGGTTCGATTCCAGGTCATGACAACTTTTTTGTTTTTACATTTTTTTCTTTGCAGAGAGTTGAGTTTCTTTTATACTTAGTGCCTTCTTCAATGGTGCCTTTATGAAGAATTTTTTTACTATAAAGAGACTAGCCATGAGCCTTTACAAATAGCTTTTTCCACATTGCAATCTATAGCTAGCTATATATAGCTATTCCCTTTACAGGTTATTAACATTAGCTACTAGCTACCTGATATCTTAAAATCTGATACATAATTTCTACTTCCATTATTTACTGTATTATCCTCTACCATACATGGACGCTCCGCTGCGAGTTTTTAGATCCCTTAGATCGATGCATATAGCTACTGATGGAAATGTTTATGCTATTGCTAGCTAGTTTATACCAGAATTCCAAAGCACAATTATAAAAATAATACATAAGCCTATAAGATAATACTATTACATGACATGGATAATACTAAGCAGGAGTTATTAACAACTGGCCTCCCATTATGATTTCCATACAGCAAAACTTTAAAATCGATGTCTGTCTAGTTGTTGCTGGAGCTCCGAAGTTGCTTGTGCTGGTAGTGTAGCAGACAGCTGGCGTCTAGCCATTCGTACCTCTTCTAGGCGCTGGTAATCTTCATTAGCTTCAGCAGCTCTCTGTTTTCGTCTAGCTAGTGTACCTTCTAGTTCTGCATGTAGTATTGCAGCCACCTGACTAGAGGCAGGCATTTTAGACTCTGTGGATGAAGATGCTGAGCGGATACGTGGCAATGTTTCACTACGGTATCGCCCCATTTGTGATTCTTCTGAAGAGATGGTTGGATTCTCAGCAGTAGTTGAGATCTACAAATAATATGCAGCACACACGAAAGTTAGTACTTAGTATGGTTCTAGCAGAACTTGCAGTTATCATTATACGCTGAAGGAAAACAGCAGTATTTGGGAACTAGAGCCAATAATAATTCAGACAGTAAGTCATTGTTGCAGGCAGTTAGTAGCTAATTAGGTATGCAGCTCTAAAGCTTGTGTGCAAACATGTATATACACAAGGGCAATTCCAGAAATTTCATAAGTGGTTTCTGGCCTAGCAGAAGCCACACAAAGGCCAATTAGCTATCCAGGTGTGAAAAAAAATCCTATCTAGCGATGGCTTTCCTTGTTGCAAAACAGAGGTCTTGGGTATGTGATGTAATCTTCTGATTTCTATCTCATACTTTAGGACCCACCTTGTGAAAAGCATGTACATTTGACTCTGTGGCTGGTTGTCTGGACCCCGGCTTTGGGCATGGCTTTGGGCGTGGCTTTGGGCGTGGCTTTGGGCATGGTTTCTCATTTGACAGTCCATCACTCCCACTACGCTTCAGCTGTGATTCTTCTGGACCTTGTTTAGGTTGTTTATTTCCTGTAGCTATGATAGGTACAGCAGTAGAGGAAGGGACAGTCAGGCCTTCGGCAGTCATTGGGATCTACAGAAAAGATCATACAAATGTATTTACTGTTATTCTAGCATCACTTGAAATTGAAACAAACTAGCAACTGGAACCTATGCGTAACAGTGCAGGGCATGAGGTACTCACTATTTCTCGAACTCCACTTGCGGTTACAGAAAATGGCACTGAGGAGGGACTGCCAACTCCGCTTGCGGTTACAGAAAATGGCACTGAGGAGGGACTGCCGCAAGAGGGACTTCTAGATCCAGCAGCAGCTGAGACCTAGGTATGTAATTATGGCTAATATTACCACGTTATAATTACTGCACTTGCCAAGCCATGAAAGTATAGATCTACACACCTTCTAACTTGAATATTATACAGAGTTCAGCCTGTCATTCTGGAGCAAGCCTTTTTAGCTAACTGCATGATGGCATTTGCAAGTTCAGCTTACCTTATATGCAACTAGATGTAGCAACTTGCTGTTAATATCATACCTGGATAACTTGTGGTGGCAGCCAGCGGCCTGTTGATGCTCGGCTGATGTTCAGAACTGCACTCTGCTGAGATCTAACCTTGCTCTCCTCACTCTGAGCTGTGTTCACATTTTTAGGCTGGAGAAAGCAATCAGATTATGCATGCAAAAGTAATTTCTTGAACTTATAAATTCATAATAATAATAATATACTCATGTTGCTGCCGTAGCGCTTACGCCATTGACCACGCACCCACAGACGCAGGCGGAGCTTGTAAGACCTCCAGTCAGAGGACAAGAGCAAGAACAACCAGAGACCACACAATCCTGATCACCATACAATTCCTTCTTCCTAGCCTCCCATATCAATAATACAAAGCTCTTAACTAGCTTTAATAATGCTTTAAAATCATCCCTGTTCCAATTCTCAAACCCTAAAATAAAGCTTGCCTTATTAAAATTATCAAGTGTACTAAACTCCCCAAACCTCCCCCCCAATAGATTTTCTAATTCTACCATGAAATAATTATTTCTAATGCTGTCATATGCTGGACACTCCCAGAGAACATGTACCACACTCTCACATTCACCCCTGCATAATTTACACTGCCTATCATCATTTTTACCCCTATGTCTTCCCAATCCTGAACCACTGCCTTCACTAATTCTGACCCCCTTAGCCCCTGGTGCTTCCTTGTCTGTATCCTTTCTTGAAATACTTCTACTTCTACGCTCAAAGCTTCTTGATACTGCTGCCTCACTTCCTCCTCTTGAAATCTTTCAATGCGCCATTTCTTAATTACCCGCTTTTGCTGCTTAGCAGTTTTTACAGTCCGACCCAGTTCCATCCATACTAAAAAGTGATCCGACTTCCCTATATCGGTGTCATCTACCTGCACACTCCCTGAAACCTGCAACAAGTTGGAATCAGTAACTATATAATCAATGATACACTGTAAGAAAAGAATTGTCATCTTGACTACAGTTGTCTGTTATTTAGTTGTAGGTGATAACACATTACATGCATGGACACAGCTAATTGCCAAGATGGTATGAGTATGTGGAGGGAGTTGGTCAAGAATGCAGAAAAACACATTAAAACAGCGGTCACTCCCAGCCAGCCATCAGCTATGCTAACTCATCTGCATCAGAACTAATAACCATAACCATATTGCTAGGCTACCATTTTAATGCACGAGTAAGCTAATGTACTTTTGATGTTTGTTCCTCATTCTTGACCAACTTCCTCCAGATACTCATACCATCTTGGCAATCGTCTGTGTCCAAGTGTGTAATGTGTTCACTCATTTGCAACTCAAATAACAAAATGACTGGTCAATATGACAATTCTTTTTTTACTGAGTAGACTTCTGCTTCAATGAAGGCCTAGCTCTAGTCCACTGTGGTTCCACATTGAACTCACGACCATTACAAATATAGCCAATGTATGAACTTTGTCAGTCAACGTAGCATTATGTCTACTGACACGATATTTACACCCAAGAGGCATGTACTTGTTTGGATATTGGGCGTGGTCTTGGTGCAGGAGTAGGCGAAGAGACAGTCGGGTTCTTAGCATTGGCTGGGATCTACAGAAAAGACCATGTGTACTTATTGTTATTCTTGAAATTGGATGAGGTAAATACTCTTTCTCCAGCCTCACTTGCAGTTACAAAAATTGGCACTGAAGGGGGGACTTCCCAATCCAGCAGTAGCTGAGACCTAGGGTATGTACAATTAATTAACAGTTGCATTACGGCCAATCAATGATGGCATAGATCATTCATTTCCTTAGCCTCGTACCCAGGCCACCCTCCCCCCCCCCCCCCCCCCCCCCCCGAAAGAGTGGCATTCTTCAGGGGGGTCTGGCCTGGGGACGAGGCTATCATTTCCTATCTTGAATGTTATACAGAGTTCTAAAGTAACAGTCGTACATACATTACCTTACCAAGAGTGAGAGCAAGCCTTAGCAAGCCACATGATAGTTTAGCTATACTTGCATGTGCAATGTGCAAGTAGCACTAATTCTCTTTTCAGCATTTGCTTATGTGTGTGTATAAAGTTATCCAGTGCAGTATGGGCAATATCCATCTGCAATAGCTGCATGAATTTCTAAATTAATGGAGTGCACTGTCAGTCTTTAAATCTAAACGTGCATATACTGGTGTATATCCACCAATATTAGCTACAGGCATTGTCTCAGTTTATAAACTTTTTTTTTTCACTGAAACACTTTCTTCAATAACCTTATGAGCCTACCTAGCTATAATGCTGGATACAGAATATTCACTCAACTCACCTGGTGAGAAACATGCACCTGGTGAGAAACATGCACCTTGGACTTCATGGTTGTATGTGTGGGCATTGGGCGTGGTCTTTCAAATGTTGACTGTATCTGTGGCTGTGCTGGACCATGTGGTAGCGCTGGTTGATGGGTGACAGATTTTCCTGCAGCCGTGATAGGTACTGGAGTAGACCAAGTGACGGTTGCAATCTCAGTAGTTGTTGAAACCTGTAGAAAAGACTTCTTATTAGTATAAGTATAGGATAGACTACACCCAAGAGTGGGTTATGCGCCTATGTAACCCACGAGTTTGCGGTTATCCCGAGGCGAAGCCGAGGGATAAATGCAAACAAGTGGGTTACTGCGCATAACCCACGAGTGGGTGTGGTCTATCTGACTTATACCACATTGCGCATGCGCACAATCAGCGCCGCGTAGCAACGCCTTGCCTCCAGCGGTAAGAATAAAAGTGTGGGTTATGAGCCTATGTAACCAATACTTTTCAGCCAATCACGTTTATTATAGATGATGTAATGTGGTATAATAGTTTATGTTGTGTTGTAAAAGGTGATTATATATATACCATCTTCCTGGCATCACTAGTACTTGCAATTAAAGAAATTGGCACTTCAGTAACTGGAACCTATAGTGTATAAGGAAAATGAGTATATACATAATTTATTTGACGTTGCTAGGTGGTTGCTAAGTTTATTGTGCTGAATAAACAAGCTACAATCCACCAGTCTGTGCTGACACAGCAATATCTGGATATTTCCCTAACCACAGTGCAGTATCTAGATATTGCACTAACCACGGTGCAATATCTGCAACGCTTCAGTGAGCGCACATGCACAGGGCTGGACAAAGTACATTCAATTAGTAAGCAAGATAAACAGCAGCCACCACAAGGCAGACACTTATGCAACATAGCTGTTACTGTAGCTACAGGCAGCACTGTACTAGACGGCAACCACCTAGCATAATCAAATAAATCACTTATAACACGCCCAGTCAGGATGTTGATATTATAAGCCCTCGGGCTCGTGCTTATAAATCAACAACATCCCTCCAGGGCCTGTTATAACTAATACTTATGTACTTACAGTCTTTCCAGCATCACTTGTACTTGTAAAAGGGAAATCAATATGCCTACATATAATATCACATGCGCCTTATGGAAGTGGGAATATATATAGTGGTTGAAAGAGCTAATTAAGTGTGTATGGTACACAGCACTAACTGTCTTTCCAGCATCACTTGTAGCAAGTACATAAACTGGCTCTGGTCCACACTGCAAAAACAAAGAGATTGCTTTAACCCAGCTCAGGTTACCTGAGTTTCAAGCTTGAATTAAGCTAGGCCAGATGTTACAGGTAGCTACAATTGAGATAGCATTTCTGTGGCTCCTGCGGTTAAGAAACCTTAACGCCACAAGTGCAGCTGCGAGCTTGACCACTACCGGTAATAAACAATTAAGCTAGGCCAGATGTTACAGGTAGCTACAATTGAGATAGCATTTCTGTGGCTCCTGTGATTAAGAAAGTCACAAGTGCAGCTGCACTTCTAGTATTCCTCAATTGTAGCTATACCTGTGACTTAGCTTAATTGTTTACTACAATACCTATAGTGGTCAAGCAATATGATTGACCTCCTTGCATACACACTCTTTGATGTGCAACTCAGGTAACCTGAGCTGGGTTAAAGCAATCCTTTTCTTTTTGCAGTGCATATTGAGCTTCACTCCGTTCCACAGCATATACTCTATCAGAAACTGGTACTGAAGGGGTACTTCTAGACACAGTGGTAGTTATAACAGTAATTGGAACCTAAAAATTATCATTATTCATGAATTCTTTATACTGAATTATAGCTGCATGCATACTTACCATCTTTTCTGCTTACCTGATGGTTAGCTGCATTTCGCTGCCTTGCCTGCTTCAAGCTTTCATCTAACCAGGTCAGAAGGTCACTCTTGGAATCTTCATCCAGACATTTGGCCACCAACTGTTGGATTGCTGTTTGAAGTTGTTGATCTTTTTCTTGAATTTTAATTTGGCATTCTGCATCTTTTGCACTAACTGCCCTTCGAATTTCTGCCTCTTTTTCACTAACTGCCCTCTGAATCTCTGCATCTTTTTCATCTTTCAAATGCTGAATCTCTGCACCTTTTTCGTCTTTCAAATACCGAATCTCTGCATCATTTTCGTCTTCCAAATGCTGAATCTCCTTATTTTTTTCTGTAATTATCCTCTGCATCTCAGCAGCTTCAGATTCTTTTTCGTCTTTCAAATGCCGAATCTCTGCATCTTTTTCGTCTTTCAAATGCTGAATCTCTGTATTTTTGTCGGTAACCATCCTCTGCAATTTAGCTTTCTCAGCAGCTTCAAACTCCATTCTCCTTAGTACTTCAATCTTGTCACTGAAGGTGGGAGGGAATCGGGATGCTACACTGCTTATTTGGTAAAAGACGTCTGCTATATCAGGACGATGACGTGGCCGATTGTCAAGACATTGGAGAATCAGCTTCATCAGGGGGTGGCCATGACCGATATCATCAAGGTACTTCTGACGACGACCTGCTTCTGAGACTGCTATAAGACAATCTGAGGTGGTACTAGGTACAACACTTCTACCAGGCTCTGGCCACTGCCCACAAAACACATGCACCATCATCACACCAAACGAGAAAATATCTACTTTGCTGTCGTAGGATGGATTATCAGACTCTATTGCTTCTGGCGGCATGTACGAAAGAGTGCCTGGACCCTTCGTCATATGCGGCATCTTTTTACGATCCAAATCAAGGATTTTGGCCACACCCAAATCGGAAATCTTTGCTCTCATGTCTCCAGTCAGCAGCACATTGTTGGCAGAAAGATCGCGATGGATGATTGGTTTGGGTCTCTCGTGGAGGTAGCGTAGACCAAGGGCAACATCTCGAAGTACTGAGTAGGTAATCTCCTCAGGAAGGTGGCCATAGCAATCCACACACTGAGCTAAGGTAGTTGGGAGGAACTCCATCACCAAGACTGGCACACGGCTTACTGCTGACTCAAACCACACGCCCACAAACTGCACAATGTGAGGATGCTGCAGCTCACTCAGTAGTTTACATTCCTCCACAAAACGACGAACAAAGTCACCAACACCTTGCTCATAGAGAACAGGGTAGAGCTTCTTGGCAGCACAAATAAGGCCTTTGTACTCAACCTGCAAAAATTAGTTGTGTAGATTAGTGGCAGCTATAGCTAAAAGAGC
Organism: Phakellia ventilabrum; assembly: GCA_963921505.1. NCBI lineage: Eukaryota > Metazoa > Porifera > Demospongiae > Axinellida > Axinellidae > Phakellia > Phakellia ventilabrum. The sequence goes on from OY997397.1 coordinate 5,443,034, forward strand.
TTTCAAGTCTGACTGACCTCCACAACAGTAGCATATGACCCTCTCCCAAATTCTCTCCCTGTCTCCTTTACATCCAAGAGCTTATACTTCTCAGCTCTCTCACTCTCCATTCAGTCAATCCGCAAGCGTACATGCGGTTTCCTTATATGGAAGGATTTAATTGCACGCGCGTAACCTCCCGGAAGTTAATCGTGCGTCGGCAGTTAGTCCATACTGCGCTTATAATAAGCGTTACTGGCTCTCCCCCGGTTTCTATGCGTAGTACGGTGGCGGATATCCTAATCAGTCGCGTTTGTAGCGTTCCAAACGGAAAACGGATGCGCGTATACGGATAAAACTCTTGATTTTATGCCCCTCAAAGGAGTGTGGGACATTCCATTTTTACACAGTTTCAGAGTAAATGAAGGTGGTCATGAACAATATCTAGGATAGTACTTTACATAAAACAGGTGACATTCTGTGTCCAGTATATACTATCTCAGCACAAGTAGGAGATTTATAGGCCATTCGGATAATGATTTTCAGTACATAATAGGTGGATGGGGTAAGGGGAGCAAGTGCACAATAGCCAGAGAATAATAAAATAGACTAGTAACAATAATATCAGCAATGAAACAGCAAATGACAAACAAAATGCCACCTCTGTGCATTAAATCACCGAAAATTAGTGCCATAATCAGCACGGACCAAAAAGTGTTGTATAATCTTCAGGACAGCATGGGAGCATTGTTGATATCCAAAAATAACAAGAGTCAGTAGTTCTCTGGCACTCTGCAACTCATGATTACACTTTATTAATAGCAGGGAGCTTCTATTCCCAGCATTCGGTTTCGTTTTGACTTTGTACGACACTGTATCCCACCTGTACGGGAGAAATGGCGACTTACTATGGACACTTTCAAAGGTCAGTAACTGGTCTGCCAGATCCTGAAAATACCTAGCCCCGTTCCCTGGCTCCACTCCCCAGCTTTTGAGTGGAGTGAGAACTCTGTGCGAAAAAAGCCAGGGAGTGGAGAATATCAACGTTAATGGTTAGCCTATGAAAAAGTGTTCTGCTGTCTAGCTACATGTCAAAATGTTATGGACAGTAGTCTTCTATTAACCCATGTTCTGCTCTCCCAGGGCCTACTATAAGTGCACACTTTTACTACAGGAATACTTACGTGAGCCCATACAAATAACACACACAGTGTTACAGTAGAAGCTACAACTTAATAACTTCGACAAGTTTCCCAATAAAATATTCATATACTTTGCAGCTATGTGGCACTTGCAAGTCAGAATACTATCAGCTTATCTATAGCTGCCTTCAATACCTAGATACTTTCTCCAAAGTCTTTTTTTTGCATGAGCAATTGTACAGTACACTTGGGCATGGTCCATTACTCCATGCTCGTACCAAATGATGTTGCATGGGGGACTACTTTACGTCATGATATCGATGAGCAGCAAAGAGTTGCAGTGACAACTGCAACAAGTGAACACTGGTTGCAACGACTGAGAAAGGTGCGCAGAACAGAGGCACAGAAGGTGACAAATGAGGTCTGCACGGTAGGCACTGCCTAGTCTCGTCCCTAGCCCACAATCAAGGCCAAGCAAATTTCCCAGACACTCATGATTGCCTCTACTGACAATATTTAATACAGTAGCTACCATTCTACTTTTCAGTCCAAGGGAAGCTGGTGTGGTACTTCTGTGCAAAGTGCCCAACCAATCATCAAGAGTACTGTGCTGTCTGAAGCACCTCATACTCGTCAGGTACTAGCTATAATATAGGCTAACATAGTCATAGGTTTGTTTTCTAGCAGACTCATATAGTTACTCTGCATCCCAGTACTTCTGCTTCCTAACTATTTCTCAAAAAAGTATCAAAAACTACTAAACACAGCTGCATGACAGCATGGGTAGACTTGATTACTCTAGCGCGCTACGCACAAAACCTTGGGACATTCCATTTTTACAACATCAGTTCCCATGTTTTTAGGCTCATTTGGTACATAAGTCACAAAAGCTTACTTGGAATTCACCAAAACTTGTGTCAAGGGTCTGTATCCTTCGCCATCCAGGCCCAAACCCGTCCATCTGACCTTCTTCGTGTGGGCATTATTCAGAACTATCCACAAAAGCACTGGTAAAAATTCCGAATCACCGCTTTAGCCTCGTCAATTAGGAAGGCACAAGTACTGGCAGTGTTTTGAAATCGCCGGTGTCACTGAAAACGGTGTAGGAGCAGAAAACTAGAAGTAAGTTTACGGCACACTGCTATGCTCTTGCCGGGCGCCATTTCTATCGGGCGGAAGTTACTCCCGTGTAATTAAAAATAGGCCGCGCGTGTACGCTTGCGGATTGACTGCATTCTGCTATAGCCATCTAGCTTAGCGTACTATCTTTGATTAAGATCAGTCAGCATACTCCCAGTAACCTTAGTGATAAATATCCCACTATTATTATTCATAGTCATGATAACAACAGGAGTCCATAACCCAATAACAACAACAGCAAATTTGGAGTCAAATAATGATGTTTAATATGGTGCTTTATTCTATACTCCACCTGTGCATAACATTATTGTTACATAGAGCTACCGTGCAATATTATCCCGTATTGCACGGGCAAATACGCATGCGCAGTTGAACCGTAAATTTGAATTTCGTAACTTGAACAGTGGCCGCATTTTTGCCAATTTTCACACTGTCATATCTCGACAACCATTAGCGAGACGCGAATGATTCTTGGTATAGTGCAAGTACTATCTGTGAACTAAAGGAATCCCGCGCTAGAAGTCTATAGCGCTCTCCGTTCCAGAGATACACACCTCGGTAGCATCGCCATTTTCAAGAACTTGCCGCGTGATCGAAAATTCCGCGAACTCCGCCCCATATCTTCCTCGTGGTTTGGCAGAATGACTTTACTTCCGAGTTATTACTACAGTAACGCCTCCTGTAAAAACCACCCACGTTTCATTTTGTATATTATTTTCTGAATTATACATGCCATGTAGATCATTGTGAACTATCTTCGCTGTTTGTAAAGTAATAATGTTATTGTACAATGTTATGTGCATGTATTATCAGGCTATGGTCAATGTAGTACAGCCATATAGAATAAATCTCTTATTACACGCATTCCCGTGCAATACGGCATATTGCACTCATGCAGGGAGTATTTTCACTCGTCCTTCGGACTCGTGAAAATACATCCCTCCCGTATTGCACGGGAATGCGCGTAATAAGATATATTTATACATCAAAATCACATGCAGTGAGCTGTGTCTAGCCCTGATCATTCCTACGCGCCTAAAGTGTAGCTGAGGATAAGCCAAGTAAGCCCCCACCCCTCACGTCACAAGCTTAAGCATGTTCATTGCTCATATCCAACAAAAAAGGGGTGGATATCCCCCCCTCCCCCGTGTTGCATACATGTACTGATGTAAGACTTATAGTGTGTATTTTTAGCCTCGCTCTTTAGTCTCCCCAAGTTAAATCCATAATATAAGTTTGCCTACAAACTAACTCTTGTGCACAAGCTCCCAGGTGCTTATTGTCAATATTCTTACACCAACACCAGCTACTAAGGATTCATAGGTGAATATTGTCTTAATTTTGCTGGTTACTGGCGCATGAACTGATAATATACAGTTATAAGTATGCCTTCCTAACATAGTGAGTATAAGTCTCTAGATGAAGGTGATCCTGGTCCGTGACTGGTTGACTTGCCAGACATTCAGCCTCTCATACTCGTCCAGACACTCCTCGTACTGGTCAGGTGTGTAGCCCTTGGCCAGGATACGCTGGCGAGCATCGTCAAATCTATAATTAAATAGGCTGAAAATAACCTCATTGCATACTACACAGTATGTAGAGAACTACAGAAGACAGCATCCTTGGTAAATATGGAGTTGGCAGTCATCTCACCTGACAGTGTCTGGGTCGGCCATCTCCCTGATAATGGAGTAGATGGCATCAATGGGCCTCGCACTCCTGCAAGGATAAGGCCAAACTAACCATTACAGCTCCACTTACTGCCACATGCAGGCCTCCATGTTTGGAAGAGTGGGATGGGTCATGGAATATTAGCAGTTTGTTAGAATTTTCAACAGACCCTGTGATAAACAGTGACGTCGTGGCAACAGTAAGCGATATGCCACTGAGCTAAACCTTTCGAGATCAGCTTTGGTATCCATGCATTCAGTGAGGATTCTCTTAACAGTACACACACCCTCCAAACACAACCACCCCTGCCTACCTCGAAGCCTGCTCATCATCGTAAAGCGAGTGTTTGGACATCTCCATCAGCCGCACAGCCTCGTTCACATCCTCTATCTCCACCACATCCGTCATGCGGAGTCGAGCCTGGAGGCAAAAGGGAGCAATGAAACCTAACAGGCTACTGTTTGATGACAATCCTGAGCAACCCAGCCGCTGACTCTCTGCTTGAAAAATTGAAAAACTGGGAAGAGCCTGGTATCTTCTCTCATATGATTCAACTATGCGTAGGTGGGGAACAATTGGAAGACGGCTGCATTTCTCTACTTTTCACCGACAACACCACTTCAGCGCTCAGTCTGTGGCACAAACGGGCCCTGAAGATCAGCTACAAGAAGTATTAATTCACTGTCTTTCCTCTGCATCCGAGAACTGCAACTGTGCTCGTCTAGCACAATCAAAACTTTTCTACCCAGAACGTCACTCAAATGAGAATAGATACCAGGCTCTCCACCAATTTTGTGAGGGCCTGGGGATGAGGCTAGCCACCTACCAGAGCAGTGGAGAGCCTGAGGATGGCCAGGAGAGTCCTGGCAGAGGTGAAGGTCTGGTTGGCTCCACCCCTGTCCGCCCGGGCCTCCTTCCTCATCTGGACGTACACGCCCACAATGTGGTCCGTGAGAGAGGCGGGGATCACCGGCTGCTTGTGTTTGCAGGCGGCGATGTAGTGGCTATGGGAGGAGGCAAGAGGAATGGAGAGAAATGGGAGAGGGGACAGAGAACTGGATGCACTCTCCAAGCAACTCTTTCCCAGCCGAGTTCGAACACCCATAAGGTTCGGTGTAAATCTATATGGGCTTTTAATATTAGGCATTAATATAAAGTATACATGGTTTTCTCTATTTTGTATGGGCACATATATGCGCCCATGGCGTTCAAGGAGTTAACATAAAGCATGTGCTGTAACTGCTGCACACACATCCACACCTCATAAGTTTTGTGTCCAGGGGCTCGAACTGCGATGGAGGCTGGACGGAGTGTTGGTGGACGTAGGTGACGTGCTGCGCCAGTCGAAGATCATTCTCTGAGTCACACTTGTCCCTGGACAAGAGACAACAGACAAGTGAGTTACTTATACCCTCACTTCAATGTAGTATGCAAATAATGTGTATATAGTGTGCAAGTAGTTTACATATAGTGTACAGGGTGTGCAATGCAATATACAATTAATGTGCCAGTAGTGTGCAAATACCTGATGAGCCAGAGGAGGTCGAACCGAGACAGCAGTGCGGCAGGCAGCTGGATATTGGCTTCTGCTGACTTCTTGATGTTGTAGCGGCCAAAGGCGGGGTTGGCAGCGGCCAGGATGGAGACCCGAGCATTCAGTGTCGTCATGATGCCAGCCTGGGGAGGGGGAGAGGAGAGGGAGGGAAGGGGGGAGAGGGAGGGCAGGGGGAGAGAGGGAAGGAAGGGGGGAGGGGGGAGAGGGAGGGAGGGCAGGGGGAGAGAGGGAAGGAAGGGGGGAGGGGGGAGAGGGAGGGAGGGAAGGGGGGAGAGAGGGAGGAAGAGGGGAATGACACCAATACTCCTCACAGGCAGTGCACAACAACCCACTACTACATGTATAATCACAACCCAATATAATTGCAATACATGTACTGTAAGCTCTTGGTGAATCAACGAAATAGTACGTGCTCGTTACCTTGGCGATGGAGATGGTCTGTTGCTCCATGACCTCGTGTATGGCAGTCCGGTCACCGTCCATCATCTTGTCAAACTCGTCGATGCAGCAGACACCCTGGTCGGCCAGGACGAGGGCCCCGCCCTCCAACGTCATCTCCCCGGTGATGGGGTCCTTCATCACCGCCGCAGTCAGACCGACTCCGGAGCTGCCCCGCCCAGTAGTGTACTGACCTGCATTGGTGGGAGTGAGGGTGTGTGAGCACTAGGATAAAACAAAACAGAAGGTTGGGGAGGTCTTACTCCGAGGAGCGATGCGGTCGATGTAGCAGAGGAGCTGACTCTTGGCCACTCCAGGGTCACCCATGAGCAGGATGTTGATGCTACCTGGAGCGGAATAAATTACGGCAGACGTTAATTAGGTTCTCCTTTGTGGTATTAATAGGATAATACCTCTTTCAGTAGCCTCATTCTTAGGCCTCCCGCTTTATCCCCCAGCCACCGCAAAATAAAATGTGGGGGAGGTCCAACGAGGCTAGCAGCTGAGTAGCTAGTTTTAAGTCTGAGGTGGCCTCGTAATCTCTAAATTTGTTACTGATCAATTCTTCTTCATGGCAGAGAGACATAATTGGGTGTGAGAAGGAGGCCACACCCCCAGTAGCTACACAATAATCATGCACACACACCAGTTATGTAAATATATTGAAAAATGGGTGAGGTCATGGTGATGTCTCTTATTATACGAAAGTACAATGAATGGCCAATCAGATGCGCTGTTCTTTACTTCCTGACGAACATACGTCTGTTCGTCAGGAAGTAACTAATTAGTGTAACTGACACACACCTCTAATCTTCATCCCGTGGGGGGTGCAGTCCACCCCGCCCACCAGCAGCAACAGCAGAGCCTTCTTGATGTCCTCGTGCCCATAGATCTCCGGAGCCAGCGAAGACGACAGCTTCTCGTAGAAGTCCTCTTCTGCAGAGAAGGCCATGATACCAGAGAGTGACCTCGTATCCGGCCCCCTCATGGCATTACATTTCATTTTTAGGACACCTTTTCTCATGCACACAACTAGACCCCACCCTCTTGAGTAGCAGCCCAAGTGATGATGTCATACCATGGGAGAGAGCTGTGATCTCCTCCTGGGATAGCTCCACCCCTTCTTCCTCTGCCTCGTCCGTCTTCTTCACCCGGACAACACGCTGCAGGGAGGAATGATCCACAGAGAAAATGTTTTACCCAAACCTATGTTTTACCATCAATGAGGCCATACAAGGATGCTGAATAACATCGAGAGAGAGGAATTGGCTGGCAAGTGCTACTAGCGAGTTTAGTAGTGTAGCCATATATACGAAGCTTGCCTACTGCTCTTCTGCTCAGGAGCTCCAGTAGCTCAGTGGGTAGGAGCATCTGACTAGTAATCAGAAGGTCCTGGGTTCAATCTCCAGCTGGGCTCGGATTTTTTTGGAGTTTCTTTGCTCTCTCAATGTTTTTTCTTCCATCTGATGATGTATTAACTAACAGCCAATGAGGACACATAAGATCTAAATGCATCTAAACTAAAACATGGGCTCTCCACTCACGTGGGCCTCGAGGAAGGTCTCCGAGAGAAGGCCCTGTGTGATCTGCCGAAACCCGGTCCTAGCCATGGGCAGGTAGACCCCCGTCACCAGGACGTGGTCCCCGGGCATGGCCTGCCGGGTCACCTCACCACGTGCCACTACCGTCATCGAGCGAGGGATGTTACCCACTGGGACTTGTTCGTTCTGGAAAGGACAGGGAACAGTCAGCGATCTAATCAGTTATACCTTATCACAACCGCTTGCTATCTACCACAATAACTTTTTTAACAACCGTCCTGTCTCAGGTCCCCCCAGAAATGGGGTGGGGGAGAGAGCCTGGTATCTTGGGGGAGAGAGCCTTGGTATCTTTTCACATGAGTGACATTCAGAGTAGCGAAGATTTAATTGTGCATAGACAAGCAGAGCTGTAGTTTTCAGACACCGAGGAAAGGCACTGAGTCTACACTTCTTGCAGCAACTCTTCGGGCCTGTTGGTGCCACAGACCAAGTGCTGAATACACACACACACTAACAAAGTAAGTTAAATTATGTGAGAAAAAAATGTCAGGCTCTCCCCCGGTTTTCAATATTTCAAGGGGACAGCCTGGGGACGAGGCTAACACCCACCAAGAACCCTGCCATAACCACTGGTAGCCCATGGCAACGGTTCATTACAAACTCATGGCTGTTAATGGCCAGTGCAACAATTTGAGACTCACACACTCCTGTATCTTGAGCTCTTGGTACTTCATGAACTTTGACCCCCGAGTCTGTAGGTAGAGCCGTCCCCCAGATCTAAAGGGAAAAAAAGCGCTCAAAATCCCTGTGGTTCCTTTGACACACCCACACAGTGATGCGTGTCTTTGGGAGGTCTCAAGCCATAAGGCTCCACTGTGGATGGGGCTTCCTTGCTATCAAGACATTTTGTTTGGTACAGTTGGTTACTTTTGCGGGTGAAATTTTGCAATCTGTTTATTTTTTGGGGGGTGAAGTTTTGCAATCTGTCAGCAGTAATATGCATAATTATGACTAACAGAACACTAAATAGAATATTGCAATCTCATTGGATACATTTGCTGTCACTGAACAAAAACTTCACCATATCCGCTCAGGTCATGTAATTAACCTATTATAGAACTCTTCAGGTCGGGCAGTACAGGACGCTTGGTTCTCGGCTTATGCACAGGCCCTCTCTTCAGTCGGGCCAAACTTGATCCAAATATTCTCCTGTAATGCCCGCAATAATACATATTGATTCCACGTAGCCAGCTACTGCATGGCCCACAACTCCACCCATACATGCATACATTTATTCAGTATTCATTCGCATGCACTGAACAACCAGCGCTTGTGGTAGGTCATTCTGGGGTAGTCTGTCAGCGGTGTCACAGTTTAGACTCACTTGTTTTTCTGGCATTCTTCGCTGGGACACATCACCAGCGGCATGAAAGTGGAAGAGCTGATCTAAAGGGACGGGAGGAGCAGCTTGTCACACACATCACCTCGTCTTTACACAGCCACAGAAATCAAATAGGTCACTATTCAAGCCATGTTTTACTCACGGGCTGGTAAGACTCCGCCCCACACTGGTCACATGTGTATGTGGCCACGGTCATGACAGGCTTCACCTCCGTTGCCCTGGTAACAATCCCCCTTACGGTCGACAGCTTGCCAATACTGTCGGCATTGATTTTGCGCACTGGGAGTGGTCGATAGCGAGTCTTCTGTTTAAAGCACACCTCACTACAGGAGTGGAAGATATTGGTAATGGATCAGCACACTTGATAGCTAGTCAAAGGCTAGGGCACCTCAGCTGAGCAGAATATTTTCCAAGCCAGATACTGCAGTAATCACTTCTACTTTTAATATAGCAGTAAACAGTTCCTTACAATCTCCTGATCAGTTCGGGTGGGTAGATGTTTCTCGGATCCCTGGGGGCGGAGTCACCTCTGTGTTGTTGCCGTAGCAACAACCGGTGCTCAATGTACACATCTAAGGCATCTTTGGCCGTCATCTGAAGTGGCACAAAACCAAGAGAGACAACAGCTGTAAAAGATTGTAAATGTGATTACCACTTTTCAAATGAGCGAAGGTTAGACCTACAGTTCTGTTAAGTACAAAATATGGAGGGGCTAACACGTTAGGTTATGCACTTCAGAGTAGGTTTCAGTTGCCATAGTAACGTATGCTGTTGATGATAAATAAAGTACAAATAATTATAAGCATGGACAAGATATTTCTCTATACTTGTACTTATCCCTTCACCCAATGAATTCCTAAAAGTAATTTGCTTATGGATGGTGAAACTCCACAGAGAGCATTCCTCCCTCGAACCACCACTCACCTCTCTCTGCTTGTACAGGGGTAGCAGCTCAGAGATGGCGTCTGCGAAGATGGAGACATAGCGCCGAGTGTTCTGGGAGATGGCTTCAGCTAGCTCAACGTCGACCTGAGGAAGTAGGAATGGAAGCGGGACAGTGTCTAATGTCTGAATGTGTCAGTCTCATTCACACTTTCCATTCCCCATACTGTGAAATTAGTCATTCAGAGCAAGGTAATCTCTGTCTAAACAGTATTGGAAATGGAAGGGGGAGAGGGTGACAAATAACTTTACAGAGATCCAGTACTTTACTAACAGGTATTTCTAAGCTTGCACACTGCTCTTTTTAGAAAGCTAGGAGCCAATGTTTCACCTCAGCAACGTCATCAAGGTCTATGACCATCTCCTGCTGTTCTCTGTGAGCTATGCTGGTCAGCTGCTGGGCATAGGTAAACACTTTTCCCTCGTCCGAGTCTGAGTAGTAGTCGGTCAGAAACCGCTTCACCTTCTCTGCAGGACGGGGGGGAGGAGAAGGTGAGAGAAGTCAGGAGTAGAGGGTGGGAGGGAGAGAGGGGAGGGGCGTCTGTAGTCTTGGTGTGGAGGAAATTATATGAACTGCTACATGTTGACTCTGTGGTTAGTATTCTATTTAGCTGGAGGTGGTATAATGAAATGTAGGCTCAGCCCAAAAGCATTTTGTGGGGTTTTGGGGCTACAAGTTGCCACCCACAGATTATTATCTCTCCACGACTCGCCGAAGCTTACCTTTCTCTTCTTGGTAGTCTGTGGGCGGCATCTCGGAGGTCCTCTGTGTCTGATTGCAGTCGCGCAGTGCTGAAAGAAAATAGTAAACTTCTCTTTGCTGTTGAAACCCCGCAACTCGTACTGCGACTATCCAACCAAATTGCAATAATTTTATCTGCACGTGAGCATTCCCACAAATAGCGGGAAAAAGAAAATAGCATGGGGGCGTTGCACAGAAACCAGCTGATTGGACCACGCCTCCTTTGCCCGGCCCCCTTTCTCTAATTGCAGCCATAGATACTACCGGTAGTGTTTCTATGCCGCAAGCAATTATGACCTTTGTGAGTTTTCTGAGGCTACAGCTGCAGCCGTCTACAGTCAGCAGAGGTCTGGCCTACGAACTGTTGGTGCTAAAAGTACTCAAAAACTACTCCTTCCAGCTCACGCACACCGGAAGATCTGGTGACCGCGGACAGGACTTTTTCGGACACTGGTTGCTACCGGACAGGAGGGTGCAGGTTATTGGTGAGTGCAGTATCTGTGAGTACAGTATCATCATTAATGGTACTGCAAGTAAGGTACGGGGGGGGCATAGCGATACCTTACGTTTTTAATAGTTTCTGCCCGCCTTCTGGATGAATTGCACATTTTAAGACTATGTTGTGTCCATAGAGTGCTGTGTGTTTGTCATTAGGGAAGCATGCTCAGCTTTTCGGGTATTTCAGAACACCAGACTGACTGCAGTGGAAGCTAGGGCACAGTGAACGGCTGCAAGTGGTTGCAGGTAGTGATCTCAGTGTCTGCTTTAGTCCACTGTTTGGGAGAAGCAGCTAGTCTAGTGTCTGCTAATATGGGGGGAGCAGCTAGTCTAGTGTCTGCTAATATCACTTTTAGTCCACTGTTTGGGGGAAGCAGCTAGTCTAGTGTCTGCTAATATCACTTTAGTGGGGAAGCAGCTAGTCTAGAGTCTGCCATCACTTTAGTCCACTGTTTGGGAGAAGCAGCTAGTCTAGTGTCTGCTAATATCACTTTAGTGGGGAAGCAGCTAGTCTAGAGTCTGCCATCACTTTAGTCCACAGGTTGGGAGAAGCAGCTAGTCTAGTGATTGGACTACTGGACAGTAAATCAGCACTGCAGTCTGTGCATGGATGCTTGCACATGTTGTTACGCAAAAGCAATAGCAATTGCTGCTGTCTAGACAGGCAGGAAATTTGGCAGTTCCTTGGTGCATTCAGCTGCTGATCACATCCTGTAACTGTTCCTGTCAGGAGACAACCTTTCTCAACCAAGGTGTTCCACAATACCCCTGTCCCCAGAATTACCCACATATACCTTGTGCTTTCCTCGTACTTTATTTTGTTTTATGGAGTGGCTACATATATTGGTCTAGGGCTGGACCTAGGCAAAACAGATGGAGCAAAGTTGAATGTAGTCAGTCAGGCTGCCTTCAATTGGGTGACTGGTCTGACACTGAGACTATCACAATGTAGTCAGTCCATGCACAGGCTACCTTCAATTGGGTCTGACATTGAGACCATCACAGTGTCAGCTGCTATTCCTCATGCAGGACAGTGTAAGTGTCACAAGAGCCGCCTAAGACCGGGCGATGTCAGAGAGTTTGAAGGTGTGCTGCACAGAAAGTGGAGACACGACTCACAGTGCATTGGAGTGCTAGTTAGCCATAATGGGTGAGGGATTGCCTATAGAGTTACTGTAGGTACCTTGTCACTAGGGTTCACCCCATGGCCAACTGCAGAATCTGTAAATTGGAGAAATTAACTGTGAAATTATTTATTTCTGCCATGTGGGTAATAGTAAAGGCTCTGCCATAAGGTAGAGCGGGGTAATTTCGGTCACAGCGCAATTCCGGTCAAAAGCTAAATTCATAAGGCAATGCGGATATAATTGCAGTTCTAGTACGAGGAGTAGTTAGTGTTACTGCAGCATGAGTGAGAATGCAATTGGTGGTCACTTTTGTATGCGGAATTATACCGTGACTGGAATTACCCTGCTCTACCTTACCAGTTTCAATGCCTTTGTAGCCTCGTCCCCAGGCTCCACTCAAGCTTTTTTTTTTTGCACAATGGAAAAAAATCTCTGCATGGAAAATTGACTCAGGTGACATGGGCAGGCTAATATGGTAATGATGGCTGCATAAACATTCCTGGGTGGAAAATCAGCTTCTTATTCAAGGAATATAGCTTTGAAATATTATACTGGGATAGGGCTGGGATTTGCAATAACTATAGGGATCCAATTCAACCACAGTAGCCTTACCCTACTCTCGCTATCTGTAGTGGGCACTACCCTATTATCGTATTACTGGTACTCAGGCACAGAATAATTAGCTAGTAATCTATAACACTCTTCTTTCTTCCAAATTAACGATCAGCTTTTCGACAAAAGCTGTTGAGACTGCCCAGTCCTGCAAACTACCGCTAGCTCTCTGCCAGATCACAGCACACGTCCACCATCACAGCAGCAACCGCCCCCTATATCTCGAAGAAGCCGAAGTCTGTATCCACAAGCCACGTGGAGAAGGCTCCATGGAACAGTTCGTACTGAACAGTCCGGGACAGAGACTACTCCCTGATGTTGGAATGGCATGGAGACAGGAACTCTCCTCTACTCACAGTATTAGTTCTAGAGAATTGTTGCTTTTGTACAGGGGTAGCCCCATTAATTAATTGCAATCATATATGACACACTTTAATAGTTGGGTCATACAGTAGCAGAATATTTTGCGAGAAACCATATCCTACAATCTATTCATAAGTTAATTAATTGAGTACAAATCGCACAGTATAATGAGTTCAGAAATGTGTAAAATACGTTTAATATGTCTGTAGCTAATAAATCAGGAAGTGTATGACATCGCGTAGTATTGTGCAATAGGGGAAACTTAAGTCAACAGAACCTGTAAAAGTGCAACCCTAAAGCCATTAAACTGGGCTGGAGTCAGCAGTTGTACGCGTACAGAAAGCTGAGCATAGCTAGCACTGACCAATAATTCAGCAGTTCTAATCGAAGTCCGAGTCCTGACAAGACGTTGGATATACAAAGGTACAGTACAACTTTAATATGAACTATTAACCTCGCATGTAGGCCTAGAGTGTGGTAGTTCAAACTACTCGGCGTAATTATAGCGAAAGGCTATCGTACCTGCAACTGTATTTTAAGGGCTGTAAGGGCTGTATACCTATTATGTATATAGGGTATCTGTATGCAGTAGTAATCGTATTAAACGCACATAACTGGTATTTTTTATCAAATCCAGAGGTTGTGGTTGTAACGTCAACCTTATTTGAGGGATGGATGGTGAGAGAGATGCAAGAACTGCTCTGGAACTGTATAGGCTCCTTGGGGTGCATGAGCTTGGCAAGGAAGTGGGCAAGGGCTCTTTTGCCACTGTGGTGGAGGTGGACTACAAGGGGCTGCGCTGCGTGGGGAAGAAGACACACCATCAGTTTCACGAGCGAGAAACTGAGGATCTCCTTGATCAGTTTGGTGACGAGTGTGAACTGTTGAGTCTATTGCAACATCCACACATTGAGCAGTTCATGGGCATCTACTTCGAACTGGCTACCAACCTGCCTGTTTTGGTGATGGAGTATCTTCCTACCACACTAGCACAATGCATCGAGCACTACGGGATCCTACCGAAGGAAACTAACTACTCTGTTCTTCGGGACGTGGGCCTAGGTCTACGCTACCTTCACGAGATGCCCCAGCCCATTTTCCACTGCAATCTCACTGCCAACAACGTGCTACTGACCGGAGACTTGAAAGCCAAGATCTCTGATGTGATCTCTCTCCCCTCCATTGCCTACTCCGAGAGAACCCCACAATCTCAGTCCTATCTGCCCCCAGAGGTGCAAGGTCCCGACCCACGCTACAGTACCAAGGTGGACGTATTCTCCTACGGTGTGATGATGGTGCATGTGTTTTGCGGGAAATGGCCTCTTCCGGCCGCAGATGAGGTGATTTCCAACGGACATCTTGACAAATACCTACGCAGCATCGGCCGACACCACCCTCTAATGCAGCTGATTCTCCAGTGCCTTAGCACCAGTCCAGACCAGCGTCCCGAAGCTGTCGGTGTCCTTCGACAAGTGAACAAGGTTGTTTCCAAATTTCCTCCTTGCTTCAACAACAAACTAGAGATGCTCCAAAGAACTAGTCAGGTAAACGTTAACAGCTCTCTATAGTTAATTGTACACTAGCATTACACACAGCCTGTGGAATTAATATTTTGTATACATGTAGCAGGAAGTCAAAACTGATATCCATGTTATGGCACCAGGGTAATCAACTTTTTTTTCTTTCTCTTATACAGTTTAGTCCGTTCTCACCAGGTGCTAAGCTAGTCTGGCACGAGTGTGCCAGTCTTCCGATTGGTATGAGCGATGCACAAGCTGTTGCGATTAATGGCCAGATATATATCGGAGGTGGGACAACCGATGGTGACATCACCAGAAGCCTGGTGTTTAGATACAACCCGGTTGTAGACAAGTGGATAACTCTGCCTCCCGCTCCGATGCACTACTTCAGCATGGGCCACCTCCAGGGCAAGTTGGTGCTTGTCGGTGGAGTTGTTCCCTCGACAGAGCGCTACACTGCTGATGTGCACACATATGACGATGAGTACCAACTGTGGGTGAAGAGTATACCTCCGATGTCCACTCCACGAGTGGCGGCAGCTGTCATTGGCCACTCTTCTGCGCTGATTGTGTGCGGAGGCATTGCAGAAGACCATGTCGTTTTGGCATCGGTCGAGGTTTACGATAGCGTCACTTCACGGTGGTCTGAAGCTACTCCACTGCCGTCTCCTCGCTACAAGCTGTCGTCTGCGCTGATTGGCAACACCTGTTTCCTAGTAGGAGGTTGCAAAACACAGGGTGCCCACTGCAATGCCAAGCACTCCGTCCTTTCAGCCTCTATCGACAGCATCCTCGAGAGAGAATCCTCCACGTCAGAGCCATCACAGACTGCCCCAGTCTGGACAGCCCTAGCCAACGTTCCGCACTACCACACTACCACTGCGACCTTAGGGGGCTGTCTCCTGGCGGTGGGAGGCAAGAATAAGGACGACTTCGCCAACGGAAAGCCGAAGGCCTCGGTTCACGCCTACAGCCCTGTTAACTCCCATTGGTTGCACATCGGAGATCTACCGTCACCACGTTGCTGGTGCATCACAGCTCCACTGCCCACGGGGGAGGTTCTGGTGATCGGTGGAGGTGAGAAGAACAGAGACAACTGGACCCATAACTGTGCATCAGTCTTTAAAGGAAGCATTCAGCTATAGCACCTCCAAATAGTATGCTATTATACATGCCACAAAAGCAATATTTTTTTACTAGCACATAATATTATTGTATCTCCAATGTCTACAACAGATCATTATGTTGCCCATTTCTGCATAATAGCTAATGGTACTATAAATGACTCCACCCTAAGAGATGACATGCAGTGTGGATTAGACATGCATACCACTACATATATCAATTTTCTATACAAGTGGAGGAGACCATAACAATTATGCTATGGAACTAGAAGAATGTATATACAATGTCATGCTTATTCAAGTGTGTGGTATTGACCATTGTATCGTGTTTGAGTACAACTTTACCTAAGTGAAAGAGTCCCTAATACAACAATTATGTTATGGAACTAGAAGAATGTATAATATACAATATCATGGGTCTTCAAAAGTGTGTGGTATAGACCATTGTGTTTGAATACAACTTTACCGCGTACTGTTTCACATGCAGTGATTACCGAGGTACATGGAAACCTTATGCATGCATGTTGCATACATGTTTGTTAGTACTGTCGAACAATAACTCTCAACCTCAATACCAGGTCTCTCGCCACATGCAACTTATAGCTTACAACTTTATACTCCCAGTATTATCATTTATGACATGCGGAAAGCCTGGAATAAAGGCCATGCACACAGACACCATCAATATTTGACACAAGAACCTTCACACTTGGCTTTGCAGTGCGGTTCACGGTGGATAATAGTCGTGCAGCACTTACGGAAGAGATAATAAAAATACAGTAGGTTTATAACCTAATCTAACTAACAGCCTACTAGCAAAGCCTTTAAGCTTCTCTCTGCATTCTCTCAACTGGGGCTAATCTGGATATCAGCTGGATGGTCTTGTTAATGAGAGTGGCGACCGCCGTGGGACAGCTCGGGCGAGCCGTCAGGTACTGCAGGGTCATGCGTAGGTCAGAGAACACGATCCTGTGTGTGTGTATGTATGTATGCATGTGTGTGTGGGTGTGTGTATGTATGTGTGTTTGTGTGTTTGTGTTCAATTGGGATATATTTATGTTAGCTTGTTACAGAATTTTCCCCTCCATAAAGCAAGAAATTTGAAGTATGTCATCCGTGAAGTTCTGACCCATGTGCAGGTCAAAGGTCACCTCACCTGACGTAGGGGTTCCTCTTGGAACAGTACCTCAGTCGGAGGAACTGGTAGTGCATGAGGGGAGCCAGGATGAACATGTAGCCCCTGAGGGTAAATGGGGAGGGGAAGGGGGGGGGATGAAGGGAGGAGCAGGAGAGACATTTACTGTGTAGCTTACTAGAATTAATTATTATCCTAGTCATGAAAAAGGAAGTTAAATTATGCAGTTGTGTGATAGCACAATAGGTGGGTGTGGTTTAGTGTAACAGCTGGTCTTATGGCTATCCAATAGTCTTCCTTTTTTTCAAAGTGAATGGAATACACTCCTTCCGATGTGTAAGTCTTCTCTTCTAATTAGATCTCTGTTCGACCCTAGC
Source organism: Phakellia ventilabrum (assembly GCA_963921505.1). Classification (NCBI taxonomy): domain Eukaryota; kingdom Metazoa; phylum Porifera; class Demospongiae; order Axinellida; family Axinellidae; genus Phakellia; species Phakellia ventilabrum. Next base: position 5,460,342 of record OY997397.1, read on the forward strand.
CAAGTGTAATGACACAGTTACTTGGTTCCTGTAATTTGTAGTAGCATAGGTACAGGTATTTGGTACCATAGACCAGTCCACACAGGAATCAGAGTCTGTGGTGGCCCAAGTTATTGTGTGCTGAGGCTCTTCCATGCTGTTAATCACACCCCCTCGACACATGGGAATGGGACAAGAGCCAGAGCACATGGGAATGGGACAACAGCCCGAGCACATTGGAATGGGACAACAGCCAGGTACATGGGAATGGGACAACAGCCAGAGCATGTAAGAATGGGACAACAGCCAGATCATGTGGGAATGGGACAACAGCCAAAGTACAGGTATACGCAATTTATTCCAAAAATGGCATGAAGAAAGCAGGGCACTAACAATGAGAGAGCTTGATATGCCCAGACCAAGGAAGGCTACGTCTGTTGCCATGGAGACCTTTGACCGCTATCATGCTAACCACTACACTCACGTTAGTGTGTTCCAAATGACAATGAACATGATGAAAACCTCTGTGTACGCAATGAACCTCTTGATGTCTTGCTGGACAGCCGCTATCTTGGCATTCAACTGGGCCAGGAGCCTGCGGGAGAGAGGAGCATAGCAACGAAAGATGGAAGACACTGTTGTAGAGTCCCAAGTAGGATTTCATCGGACAGGAGATGGAACTACAAAAGCATTTTGAATCTCTAGTGAAAGAATCGGTTTTGAGATTCCTTACCTCTGTATGAAACCGGACAGAAACTGCAGAGGGAGAGAGTAGAGAGTGAATGAGCCATCTAGTCTCATTCCCACGCAGCATGTCTCATTCCCATGTAGTACTGGTGTATATAAGTCTAAAGTATACAAATGACAAGCTACCTGGCAGTACCTGCCAAGTAGGGGGTGGGTTAACATGTATGTCTAAGCATGGGCTATCTTTAGGAGATTACAGTGCTGTAGTAATTATGAAGAATGGCTTCTTGGAATGGGACTCTGAGTGTAGGTACATGTAGTACTGTATAGCGGGTTATTTTCGTGGGTGCAAATTTTCGTGAAAAGCTCGAGAGGTTGTTAGAAATAATTTTCATGGTTCTAAATTTCGTGGTAATTCAATCACGAATACGCGATGACGTAATATGAACTTTGAGTATATGTGATTCGATTTTGTACAAATTGGAGCGCTTCAGCATTGAGTCGTGCATGAGAGGCTACCAAGTCTGTAAAGGCATATGGGAGGCCAGTATTGGAGAAGAACTACCGTACCGCCGTGGTAATGGAGAGATACGGGCCTCGCTTTTTCGTTTAATATCGCCTCGGCTTTATTCAATCACAGTATGAAGGGCGGCTTGTGACAGAGGACCCTGTGGATCCAGGGCATTGTCAACGGGACACAGGTACTATAGAGAGCGATAGTGAAAGTCGACTTAGCGCCTAGTCTGCTCGACTTTGTACAGCACATGTAACCGATCGTAAAATTCGTGGGTGGAAAATTTCGTGACTCGTCGGTTGACCATGAAAATAACGAAAATTGGCACCCCACGAAAATAACCCGCTATACGGTATGAAGATGGCTCACCGGAACGAGACCCTGAGTGTAGCTGACACTGAAGAGTACAGCATACAGGAACACGGGAATGAGGTAAACTGTGAGAAGAGAAAGTGCAGTTGCTAATGAACTACACAGCCCAGGATCTGCTACTGCGACCTAGTCTCGTGCCCAGACGTTCACCCCCCCCCCCGGCAAAAGAACGTCTGATATTCTGGCTTCAAACAGCTGTCTGCCCTCAGCACTGGGGGATTCCCCACCCCATATACAATGTCTACTCTAGCTGGATGATCGATTTCTATGACCATGTGAGTGTTCCTCACGAGATTTATTTTCAGCAAATATGGAGTCTGTGACGAGAAATTTTGCTGACCATTGCTGGTTTTGCCTATTCTTGGGGGGTGTAAAATCCCTGTGTGGAGCACATTGCATCTCTGTCTTGTGAGCTATCTACTAGTGGGGGATGTAGCCTCGTACCCAGGCCACACAGTCTTTGGGGAGGAATGGCCTCGGGACGAGGCTATGGGGGATGGTACTGCCTGGGGACGAGGCTATGGGGGATGCTACTGCCTGGGGACGAGGCTATGGGGATGCTACTGCCTGGGGACGAGGCTATGGGGGATGCTACTGCCTGGGGACGAGGCTATGGGGATGCTACTGCCTGGGGACGAGGCTATGGGGATGCTACTGCCTGGGGACGAGGCTATGGGGATAGTACTGCCTGGGGACGAGGCTATGGGGGATGCTACTGCCTGGGGACGAGGCTATGGGGGATGGTACTGCCTGGGGACGAGGCTATGGGGGATACTACTGCCTGGGGACGAGGCTATGGGGGATGGTACTGCCTGGGGACGAGGCTATGGGGATGGTACTGCCTGGGGACGAGGGTATGGGGATAGTACTGCCTGGGGACGAGGCTATGGGGGATGCTACTGCCTGGGGACGAGGCTATGGGGGATGCTACTGCCTGGGGACGAGGCTATGGGGGATACTACTGCCTGGGGACGAGGCTATGGGGGATGGTACTGCCTGGGGACGAGGCTATGGGGGATACTACTGCCTGGGGACGAGGCTATGGGGGATACTACTGCCTGGGGACGAGGCTATGGGGGATACTACTGCCTGGGGACGAGGCTATGGGAGAGGTACTATCTCCAAAGTGCTAATTAGACCTACAGACTAATGTGGAATATCCTAAAGAGACCAGGCAACACAAAATAGTTGACTTATTAAATATTCATATATGAAGTGCCTAACTCACTTGTTAGTGGCAGCTGGTTGTAGTAGAAGAAAGTGTAGAGCATGTAGTGGCCGCCATCCTCGGTTGATAGCAGGTTGAGCATCGCCTGGCTAAACAGGTTTATCTGGTTTGTGTGCGGATATGGATGTACATATGTACATGTATGTGAACTTGATTTTGAGTTACTGAATCCATCCCATAAGCTCTACTCATATATAGCCCTATCCACAAGCTCCACCCATAGCCCCACCCACAAGCTCCACCCACCTCTGCCTGCTTCTTCCTCTGATGGAGTCTGATGGTGAAAGTGAAGAACGCTGTCAGCATGGCATTCAGGTAGAAGGTGTGCCCTGAGGCTCCAAACAACCTACAGGAAAGAGACGCATACAGGGAGCACAGTAGCATCGTCCCCATGCCACGTCAATATTGTCAACATGGCCTGGGGACAAGGCTAAGTCCACTGATCATCAAACTATTGTCATGTAGTCCTATTCCTACAACAAGACTGATATCGAAAAACCAGCCAGGTGTTTTTCATGCAACTGAAGGTTGTGCTCAGTAACAGGTCAGTCTAAGCTAAATGCAGCCGTAGAATGGATCAGCTTGGCTAGACAGTCTCATCATGTACAGCTTCCAGTGAAAGTGCTGACGCAGCAATTTCACTTCCAGTTAGCAATCAGAACTTGCCAAAACAGCGTTAGCTACCACTCTTTGGCCGTCTAGGCAATACAAAAGTACTCTAGCTTGACTTAGCTTGGCCTATTGAGCCTGCAAATTTCCAGTAGCTTCCACTGCGCTCGTGGCTATAGTGGCATAGTAACAGAATGATGTAACTTAGCACACGTGATAATTGCGGACTGACACACACACAGACACGGGAACGTAAAGCAATCTTATTACCAGCATGTACCTTATAATTGCATTAAACAAGCCTCATGGGGTATTACTTGTACAACTATCACATACCTTGTGGGAGTTACAGAAGGAAAATTTTTGATAAGTGAATGGGATTGTCCCAAAATCAGTTACGTCATTTCTCAATATAGTACCCTCCTCCCTAATTCTCATCACCAAGAGTTAATAATAAATTTTATGGTCCCTTTTTCCAAAATGATATCATTAATTACCAATGACATCACCAACACACACAAGTAATTAAGTACAAGGTATGCATTACATCATCACTGCCACTGTCCCACTACATACAATATTGAGCATTACATCATGGTCCACTCACCCAAGCATTGAGAGGATAAACAAGAAAGTGCACACGATGGTGGCCAGCCTCATAGTGAACAGGGTCGTGGCTACCATGTCCGAGGTGATATAGGTCTGGCAGGGAAGAGATGGGGTTGGCATGGAGTTGTAGGTCTAGTCTCAGCTCCTAAAGAACTTCTAATGGGGTTTTAGTTATCCCTCTTACTGCCAGAGAACACATATATGTACATGTGCCCAATAAATGCCGACATTAACGCCTAATTTATCACCCCCCCCCTCCCCCCCCCATATTATAGAAGTTGGTAGAAATTGAAAGGGGCTATGCATCATTTTGTTTGAACAGAATGGTGGTTTGGCAGTTTAAACACGCACGTAATTCAGCACACCTGGCATTTTTGGGAGATTGAGAGCACCTACCTTTGATCATGTGATATTCTACTCGATCATGTGACCATTCTACTTGCTAGCTAACACATAAGGTTTTTCCACCATTGAAAGTATTCTGTTTGCATGGACTGACTACAGACAGTTGCTTTGATGAAGTCATGACAGTGGTCACCAAAACAACCCCTACATGATCCATGAAACACCTTCAATTTCTCACACTATCGACAAAGGCAATCTATTAAGTGTGAGGTGTTAACTGCCCAATCAGTGTGAGGTGTTAACTGCCCAATCAGATATGAGGTGTTAACTGGCCAATCAGTGTGAGGTATTAACTAGACAATCAGATAGCCAGTCATCCATTGGACATATACCTTCAGCGAGGGTGACTGTGTCCCCTCCGATCCCTGTGGCCCCTCTGATCCCTGTGGCCCCTCCGATCCCTGTGTCCCCTGTGGCCCATTCGATCCCTGTGACTCTGTCTTCTGCTGAGTGTCCGCCATTTCTAGTTACCTGAAATACAAGTAGGATGAAAGCTGTGATTCAGATAGACTCTCCCAAAGGCTCTACCACATCTCAACCTATCCTATAATTCTATAGCCTGGCCTCCACCCCGGCTTTTGTTGCATGCAGTATGCAGGGCTTCATTTAGTGGGGGGGGGCGGGAAATGCCCCCCCTTGGGATTTCAACCCTTCAAAATTGAATACTGCTCACTATGCGCATGCCCCCCCCCCCCCCCCCCCCCCCAAAACGTCTTCCGATGTGCTTTTTCCCCCCCTTGGGGGATTTTCCTAAACGAACCCCCGAGTACGTACCACAAGTGACAAATGTGTACTGCAAGGGTTGAGACCTGGGAACAAGGTTTTGCCAATAGTGGGGTTGGAGGCTTGGGAACTAGTGATTACACATACGTCTTTTTGTTTCCATTACATACTTGTAGTACCCGCTTTTCCTGTTTTCTTTTCAATTCCAGCACAGTATGCGGAATGTTTCAGAATCTCTGGCGATAACTTCCGGCAGCAGGCCTTTAGATCGGCGATCTCAGCCTGGCAGGCGGACTCCTGGTAGCTGTTGGCTGCAGATGGTGGGGAGAAGCGAGAGGTTCAGCAACTGTGAGCCACATTATCAACCAGTCTCGGCCTCTCTGGGTACCCAGACCCTCAGAAAATCGGAAGGAGGGTCTGGGCAATAGGTTTCGGTGGAAATGTACACTCCGGAATGTTATTAACTTATAATTGCCTCCCTGCTAATGCTAGCTTAGTAGATTTCTCTATCACTTACCAGGCTGTACCTTGATGTCAGAGAAAAGGCTGACACGCTGGAGCACAATAGCGATCTAAGCAGCTTTCAAAACGCGATTCAAACGCAACTTTTCCAATTAACGCACGTTAGAATGTAATTATTAAGCCAATTGGAAGTGCGCCTGCATTCCAGGCGCACGGTACACTTCCGCCCCAGCCTATCTTACAATTTTTCGACGGGTCTGGGTACCCGAGACCACCTGAGACTAGGCACACGAGGGTATCTAGAGAGGAACGAAAACCTGGTATCGTTATCCAAGCGACAGAATTCTTGTACACTTTGATCACTGCTGCTTTCACTGAAATGAGATCTCATCAGGTGTCTGGGTAGGCCAAGGCTCTAATCAGCAGTCATGTGACATGACTATAAGATCATGTGATACTTTTAACAGCACCCCCACCCCCGTATTTTGTGGTAATGGTGTTTCATGATCTTTCATATGAACAGTATATACCTTATACAAAAGCTATCCATAGGATTATGGCCGCTTCCCCGGGACCATATAAATACATCTACGAAATTTTACAAACTTCTCTGTATTCATAGTTGTTAAGCTACAGATCCCCGGGTGGGGGCGCCTCCCTGCACCCACCTTGTAGGCAGTACTGAATCTTACAGGCCTTTTCTTTACACAGCTTCTCAGCCAACTTTTCCATGGGCCGGACCCGATACACGTGCGGCAGGCGGAAGTCCGTCTCCGCATACTGTCCGTGTATCTTTGTCCGCGCAGCGGCAATAATATCCGGTATCTCCAGGAAATCACCTCTCTAATGTCTATAATGAAGCCGACTCATTTGGGAATTCGGCATTTTGAGCCGCTAAGAAGCTATTAGCCTGTGTGTGCACGTCTGAAGTGTTCAAGAGCTCTACGCGGTCGAGCCTTCCGAGTAGACACTCCTAAACGAGAGGTTTTCTTCGTGGGAAAGGTCGTGAGAAAACTACTCACCTGTACCCGCCCTTTCTTCTTCATACTAAACACCCATCGGCCCATGCCTTGCTGAAGCACCGGCATGTCTGCCGAAGGCTTGAAGACATCAGGCGAGACCAGCCGGGCGGCCAGCACCGCTTTGAGCCCGCTACCCCAGAGTTTATCGCCTCAGGCTTTGGAAGTCATCAAAAGCCTCGATAGGTATGTGACTAAGTACAAATTATTAATTTAAAGGACGCGAATAGCGGAATATTTAACTGTTGGGTGGCATGTTGTAGGCTGGCAAATTTATTTTGCTCGCTTCAGCTACCGTATGGTCTGTGGTTGTAACAACTTGAGCAGCTACCGTATCAGCACACCCATTACACAAATGACTTGTACTACTTCAATGGTTTCACTCCATTGTTAGCCAGAGAAGTGGATGTTATGAACTCCTCAATAAAGCAACCATGTGCATTGCAGTCTTGCTCACTCGCTCGCTCCGGAGGAGCACGCTATGGCCGGGTTTCTGTTACACTCTGCAGGAATCCATGAAGAGCCAATCAGATTGTAGCTCTTTGTTTGTGTATTGAGCACATGGCTAACTGTGTGAGCACTTTTCGTTTTGCAAATTTAAGTAAACTCAGACCGTAATGAACTTTAAGTGCGAAGAGAGCACTACATCTGCAGCCATTTCGTCAGCCTCGCACGAACTTGGATCGTTTGTGACCTCTGAGGTACGAGGGTAGTGGATACAGTAGCAGAATCGACGCAGGTGATGATTCATTCAGCAGGGTAAGACGTGGCTCGAAGATGTGCTCCTTCTCTTGTTAGTGACAGTAACAGGATGTGTGTGTAAGCCACATAAGCTCCTGTCTTCAGCCATGCCTTCACTGGCCCAGTACTATTAAGTGATACGAACACAGGATGTTGTAGGCCACATAAGCTCTGGGCAGCCATGCCTTCACTGGCCCACTGGTGTTAGTGTCAGGAACAGGATGAGGTAAGCTCTGGCAGCCATGCCTTTTTTGTGCCACAAGACTAGCCTGAGGTACAGTGGGGCATCCGATGACGAATACGAACATAGTACAAATCAGGGATTCATTTGGGGAGGAGGGGGCATTTGCCCCCCCCCATGGATACTTTGTGTCTGCCCTTGGGAATATTTCAACCCTTCAAAATCCCCAAGGGGGGGTCAAAAGCACGTCGGAAGATATTTTGGGGGGCGCGCGTATAGTGAGCAGTATTCAATTTTGCTAAATGAACCCTTGCAAATAACTTCTCAATAAATGGCAATTGACAAGATGGCTTGCCCCAATGTGACCGTTATTTAGAGGTTTCACTGTATACGTAATTATTGCATTCTATATTGTGCAACGTAAACCTGGCCGTTGTACCCAAACTCGCTTCCGAATGAGTGAGGCTGGTCCATGAGACTAGTGCATCATATTTGTATGGAGGGTTATGTCACGACTGCAACACTTGCCATTACAAATTGGTATTCCAGTTGTCTGCCGTTAATTTTCCCCCTTTTATATCTGGCAACAGAATTCGTAGCTTGTTGCCGAAATAAGAGTAGCTTGAAACTTCTGCTTTAGTATTGCTATGGAGCAGTTTAACCTCCTATAGAGGAGTCATCGAAAGTCACCTCCAGCATGAGTGCTACAGTTAGTCACGTGTTATGACTGTGGTTTCTGACATTTTAAGTAATGGCTGGGGGTCCCCAGCTCTTGTGCTTGTTAATTAGTCTGTAAGGAGCTTTTGATGATGTGTGGCATAGCATAACAAATTGATATATGATAGTTGGACTTAACATGTACATTGAGGGGGTAATATACACCTATTAGCCTTGTCCCCAGGCTCTCCCCTTGAAAAATTGACGAACTGGATAGAGACTGGTGTGTCTTCTCACGTGATGCAACTTACTTAATTATGTGTAGGTCAGTTACGTAAATATATTGAAAAATGGGCGTGGTCATGGTGACGTCTCTTATTATACGAAAGTACAATGAATGGCCAATCAGATGCGCTTTTCTTTACTTCCTGACGAACAGACGTATGTTCGTCAGGAAGTAACTAATTAGTGTAACTGACAATTGAAAGACGGCTGCATTTCTCTGCCTGCGACACTACTGGTCGTCCTAATACTAGCTACAAGAAGTACTGATTCGCTGCCTTTCCTTGGTGTCTGAGAACCACAACTGTGCTCACCTACGCACAATTAAGTCCTTTCTACCCTGAATGTTGTCACTTACACCAGCCTATTATAGGGAGGGCCTGGAAAGAGGCTAGGCATATGTATGGCAGGCCGATACTTGGACGTATGTGTGTTAACAAGGTGGTGACCACGGTGGCAGTTCGCTCATAAACCTTTCTCTCTCCCAAGGTACAAAATGTATGTCCCAAAATTTAAAATTCGGTGTTGCAGGCTGATCTTGTAGCTCTTCTCTCCCTCCATACTTGTCTGATGTTGCACAGATGTCTAGACTATCGTTGATTGTGGTTGTAGACAAAAGTAGGAAAAGTGTAGGAAAACGAAACACTAGAAGTATACAACGGCAGTAGAAATGCGAGCATGAGTTCCATTCATGGTGGAGTTGTTGGTAGAGAATTTCAGTAATGCTAATAGACCCCTTGGAAACTTTGTGCCCCCCGTGGGAATTTCAACCCTTCAAAATTGAATACTGCTCACTATACGCACACCTCCCCAACATGTCTTCCGGCATGCTTTTGCTCCCCCCCCCCCCCCCTTGGGGATTTTGCTAAATGAACCCTTCAGTCTATTTTAGAAATTGGGATGGTTGAGGGTAGTGTTTTGATTTGTTTCTGGACTACGACCACCCAGTGATCACACCACGAGTGGTGCGCATCCCACTCCTACCTGCCCTGAATGGAATTGGCTTTTAAACATTTGTGCTTAGTGGTTAAAACCTCAACCAGTGCTAAGCATAAAGGCTCAATGAAGCGCTCTTCCTGTACGTATTGTATACCTGAATAATACACTGGGAGTTTTGACAGATCTAAAGAACTCAGAAACTATGAGTTAAAGGCTATTTTGACTGTGCCCGATGTGTTGGTCTGGTTAGCAGCCAAATGTGAAAGAGTTACATTTTGGGTGCCTGGATGAGTGTACTGTGCACTAATGGTCCTTGAACTCGGGTTGTAAGGGCTGCAGTGTCAGACGTATGTGTCTGCCAAGCCTAAATTCATGCTTTTTGTGCTGGGATGGAGAGATGCAAGTATGGTTGGCTTTGCAGGTGGCTACAGAGAACGTATATGTAGCTAAACACTTGGTATTCATGTGCAACTTCTAAAATTGGACTAAGCTTTCCACATACCAAGGTACTTTTGTAATTGTATACAGCTTTCCACATCACCCCCACTTCCCCTCCGCTGACCTCATACAGGAAGGAGAAAAGTTAGCCCTAGGCTATTATCCTATCCCAGCCTTGTCTGTAGCAGCCAGCAAAGCTTGGTGGAGGAGGCCTGCACTACAGGTACATGTAGCTGTGTAGAGCTGGGTTTTCTCTTGTTCGAGTCTGTGACTTTGTGTGGGCCAGAGCACCCAAGCTCCAGTTACACTAATGGCTGATTCCTGACATATTATGTGACTCAGGAAATAACACGTCACAAAATTTGCGAATCTGATTGGCACGTTCACGAGCTAGCTCTCTGTATAATAAGATCAAAATCGTGGCCATGCCCATTTTTCGATATATCTATGTACCCTGGTTCAGTAGTCAGTCGGACACAGACACCCAACACTGCTTCAGTATGAAGAGGGGGCTTCTCAGTTGGCTCTTGCATAAGAAAGAAAGGCTCTCCGAATACCAACTTTAATTCAGAAAGAAACTTTGCTGACATTTCGACTAGATGCTCTAGTCTTCTTTAGAGCGCCCTGAAGAAGGTGAACGCCCTGAAGAAGACTAGAGCACCTAGTCGAAACGCCGGCAAATTTCTTTCCAAATTAAAGTTTGCATTCAGAGAGCCATTCTTACTGCTTCAGTAGTCTGTCAGTCTGACAGTCAGTCTGACAACACAGACAGACACCACCCAAAAACCATAGTCACCCAAAGGCTGCCCTGGAGACTCTCTGGCACAATACCACCCAAAGAGGAGGCTCCTGCCTGAGAACTGCTACTGGCCCTTGTTACTCCTCACCCGCTTTTCCACCCTAGAACACACACACTCTGGGATAGGCTGCCATGTTGCTCACCTCGGCCTGAGCCGTAGCGTCGTGCAGCACTGACAAGCTCGATTCTACACATATGATTGCCTCTCTCGTACACAGCGGTACATGCCATAGTTTTTCCACGCATACTGAAAGCCATCACAGACTTTCGGAGAGCTGGAGACAGACTGTCAGTGTAGACTTTAGCCTCTGTACAGTCTGATGCCTAGAAATCTAAAGTTCCTGAGGTGTTAGGGTAGCCTCGTTTCCAAGGACCCCACCTGCACCCCGGCTTTTGTCGCTTCTTCGCTCTTCTCACATTATGTAACACACGGAGCGGGGAGGCCTTGAGAGAAGCCTGCTACTTGTGAAGTGTTTCAGAAAAAGTACTGTACCTTATGAAAATGTGTAACCAGCTAGCTGTAGTCATCTATTTTGTCACCTGGGGCGGGCGGGCACAACACAAGCCATTCCTAGGTATGGCTTTCTAGTTTGCTTACCTTTTTCACACAATGTGCTGCCTCGTTCCCAGGCGCCATGGGAGAAACACTTTGTACTCTGCAAGCGGAAAAAGGTGTAGGCCTGGGAACAACATGTACGTGTATGTACATGTAGCTGTTTTCTTTGCTGCTGAGTATGCTGACCTAAAGCTGACCATTTATTTGGTGATACTTCTGATTTTGTTAGTTGGGATTGTTCTGGTTGCCTCCCACACTCAACTGGGGCTAGAATACTGCAGTTGCTAGGTCTGAAACCCCAAAATGAGATGGTAGGCTGACATTACTCGTGCAGTGTGTGACTATAGATTTGCTGCCAGAGAAGACGCTGCCTGCTGTCATCTCTTTCACCTTCCCCTCCTTCTTTCTCTTTCTTATCTCTTTCTCCCTCACTCCTCCCTCCCTCACCCCTCCCTCTCTCCTTCCATCCTTCCCTCTCACCCCCCTTCTTCCCTCCCTCCCTCCCTCCCTCCCTCCCTCCCTGCAGTCGCTCCTTTGGTTTCTTGGACCTGGAGGAGCCCTCCAAGGCCTGCAGGGGGACACACGGTGGCCCAGGCTCCATATCCAGGGAGCTTCTTCATCAGGTAAGGATGGTCTTCTCTAGGACCGTACTGAAGGCCCCTCCCACTGGACACACCCACCACTTATTGCCGTTTGCAGTTCACTTCCTGCCCAATGAGACCAGTATTACATGTGGCAGTCCTGGGTAGAAAACGGGCGTTATTCCACCGTGTATTTCAATTGTGTCTTTGCACTCATAGTGCAGTATCTCTGAACTTCTGTTAAGGGCGGGGCTCATACATGCTACTGTATGTAGAAGCCTCAATATGTCAGGCTTACACGCAGCACATACGAGCGCTGCCCTTAACGAGAGTTCAAATATACAGCGCTTTGAATGCAACAACACGATCAAAATACGTGGTGGTTCATTTCCTACCTGTAACTGCCACATGCAATTTTCTTCTGTCTGTCTTTGGGACACGTGGGTGGACTGTAGGAGCCCATTAGCCTCGTTCCATGGCCTCTAGAGTGTTCGAAAGATGACAGAGGCCTGTCTGGTGTGAGTGCAGTAGCTACTGGACAGCTAGGAGTTGCTGTTAAACTCCCGTGTGCTGATGTTGCAGAGCTAGGAGTTGATAGGCTTAAAACTGAACTGTAAACTGAAATAAAAAACGTTATGGATAGTAATAGAAAGCAATTTGCTCCATTAATGAGAATGTGTCCATCCAGGTGTATTTACATGCTTTTTGAGGTGGGTCTGTGTAAACTAAGTGCATCTGAATTTACATAAGTATCAGTTCTTACAGCTAATGGAATTACATGTAATGACGAAAAGCTTTCTTAGGTACATATAAAGTTTCAAGAAAATGTCAAGGATTGGTCACAGGTCACAGGTCACAGGTCAGGCATCCACACTCTCATAGACCAAGGAGTATAGGAAGACAAGCGCTCTGGTTTGTATGCCCATGCAGGAGTAGCGAGCTAGGGAAGCATGTTAGCGGAGCTTTGTAGCTTTGTAGCTGCTGGCGTTTGGCCCTGCAGAAGCCAATTACAGACTCATTAGAAACCTCAGCTATGAGGAACTGTTAGAGGCAGTGACCTGGCAATCTGGCACCTTCAGGCCCTCCCCACTCTGTGTAGTCTGGCCCTAGATAGTTCCTGAGGTACAATCTGATTCACACACACACACACACACACACACGTGCACAGGGCATCACCAGACTGCGAGAGGAGCTAGCGTCTGGTCCCCCCTCAGACATCTTCCGGGGAGAAATCTTCTGCCAGCTAGGACACCTCCACCTACTTCTGGAGCAGCACACACAGGGTGAGTGGCTAGGAGGGTGAGCAGCTAGTGGCTAGGAGTGAAATACGGAACTTGCATCTATTTATTGCCATTGTGTATCGCACAGATACAGATATACCTTAACTCTGGGTGGTGTATAAGAAGATATGCTATCATAATGAAAGCAGAATCCCATATTTGAGAGTGCCAACCACTGTTGGGAGCAGAATCTCACTGGATCTGAGGCACGCTTGTAATATAATTACAACCCAGCATCCAGAGAACAGTTTTTGTACCACTTTCAGTTACAAGGATTTTTGCTTTCAGCCTCACAGACTATCCTTCACTTTCAGTGTTTCAACAGGGACCCTAGCCCTAGCCCTAGCCGTGAGCCAGCTGTCAGCAGCTTTCTTGCCCAGCTGGTACTAAGACGTTTTGTGGTTGTGTGTTTGTTTGTTCTGCTGCACAATCCCGGTGTGCAGTGATGGCGTCTCACCGTTTCACGATCGCGACGCTCCACACACTGCTGCACAATCCCGGTGTGCAAGGATGACGTCTCTCCGTCTCACGATCGCGACGCTCCACACACTGCTGCACAATCCCGGTGTGCAAGGATGACGTCTCACCGTTTCACGATCGCGACGCTCCACACACTGCTAGCATGACGAAGACTACAGGCCAAGATATCTTCTTTTGTGCCATCCGTCCTACAAAGGTGCTGACTCTCACCTGAAGTGAAGTGCTTTATCAGATCAACTTTTTAGGACCCTGATCAAGGTAGTTGTTTCTTTGTTTTTTCGGAGCCATACTTTCACGTAGAAAACAATGTAGTGACCGATCTGGAGGAGCTCTAATGGTCTCTGACTGGTGCTTCTAGGTATCCACTTCAACTGCAAATCTTTTGAACCTGGAATCGCTGACAAGAATTATTGTGTGCAATAATGTCTAACAGTTGTTGGTGTGTACAATAGGGCGATAATGGAAAGGTCAAAACAACCTTCTTTGCTGAGGCAGGAAGACTTTATGATATCGCAGACCACCTATACATACTCAATGGTTATGGGTGGGGGACAAACACAAACTAGCCTCTTCTGTTTCCAAGGAAACCTATACCTGCATAGTTCTCAGTGGCTCTGGTAACATTCAGTAATTAGGTTATCATAATACCCACTGACAAGTAAAATGGAGTTCTACTGAAAATGTTACTTTATGCTACACATGTGGGATTTCCTGGTGTGTTTGAAGCTCTGAGAAATGCCAGAATTCCATTACAGTATTCTTAGTCTAATTAGACCTAATGAGAAACAGCAGTTGTTGTGAAGTTACAAAGGCGGGCTTCCTGGAAGCAATCAGAGTTGCTTCCAGGAAGGATGACTACTCTTAGAAGCTATGAATCAACACCATGAATCTCTTCCAATTGCAAACCTCCCCCATCCATAGCATGCCATCCCATGCCATCCACCCCAGGCCCTACCCCGCCCCCTAAACCTGCCACCCTCTGTAAGCCAAAGCAAACACCACTTTCCTCCTAACACAGCAGCACTGCACTGTAGCCCTATAGATACCACACCAGGCAGCTGTGTATGTTTTAATTTACCTTTATGATGTAATGGTTGATAAAAGTGAGCACTAAATGGAGAAAATACAAGCAAACATGTGCTTTGATGTACATTTCTTGTACAAAAACATAACAACATGTTTGTTTACACATGTTTTCCTGTATTTTTCTCCATTTAGTGCTCACTTTTACCCCCCATTACATCATAATGGTAAAAGATGCATGTCCTTTGATTTCACCCTGGCTAGCTCTAGGAACTAACAGTAGAGCAACGTGGGATCAAAAGTTGCTGAGTGCTAGCAAGGTCAGAATAGCAGTTGCCTGGAGCTGACATGTGTAACAGCCAGGATCCCAGCCCCCTCACCCTTGCATCGGACAAGACAGATACACGTACAGGCCGCATATTTCACGGCTAGTGTAGAGATCGCTCTTGCTCACCCCAGTAGAGTCCTAAAGAAGGCTACCAACTTGAGGTAACCTCATTCCCAGGCCCACGTGCATATTTAGACTGGGGGGGGGGGGGGGGGGGATATTTTCCATGATGGGTAGGTAGAAGGGAGAATTTTTGCTAGGCTACTAACTTGCAAGTGTAGCTTTAAGTATCTCCAAATTTGGATATGTAGCGCCTGGAGGAACTAACGAGGTAGCAGTGCTAAAGGTGCTAATCTGGTACCTATAAGGCTCTTGTTTATCACCAGATGAACCAGTAAACAGCCACCTGGTTCCCTGCATAGCCACAGGGCGTCAGCTGGTATGTAAATGTACCAGCACTTCTTTGGCTGCTTAAGGCTGTAGGCTAGGCCCAGAGGGGATGTCACGTAGGGACACCTTTCGATGATGTAATGTAACATCTTCATGATTGAAAGGAGCAAAACGGTAGCACTAGGAGTGATCTTACTGTACTGTACGGACTTGGCTTTGTCCTCCACTCTCATGCACAGTTCACTTGCTACTGGAGAGCCTGGTACATTTTTTC
Organism: Phakellia ventilabrum; assembly: GCA_963921505.1. NCBI lineage: Eukaryota > Metazoa > Porifera > Demospongiae > Axinellida > Axinellidae > Phakellia > Phakellia ventilabrum. The sequence goes on from OY997397.1 coordinate 5,475,898, forward strand.
ACATGATTTAATTGTGTGTGGTCGCTCGAAAGACGGTCGCACTTCTCTGCTGGTTACATCGTTTCAGCACTTGGTCTATGGTACAAACGGGCTACAAGAGTAACTACAAGATGTATGGACTTACTGCCTGAGTGTCCTCGCCCACACACACAAAAAAAATTGTACCCAACTATAACTGACCAGTGGTGTTTTGCACAGTAGTGCCATGGGGTATCCGACTGGTAACTTATGGCTAGGTCATGTTTTGGTAGCACAACCCAACCATCTTCTTCACTGCCACCTCTGTGTGCACAGAGCAGATTGAAGTGGTATCTGCACTACAATCCCTAGCCTGAGAAAAGTCCTCTACCCACAGATAGGTAGCACACACACACACACACACACACACACACACACACACATACCCACACACACACACACACACGTGCAGATAGACACACAAACATACACAGGCACACACACAGATAGACACACACACCACTCCCTTTGTCCAGAGAACAAACATGCAGCTGGCAGACAAGCTGTGATGTCATACGCCAATCAACACCTCCATATCCAGCTGGTGCTAACCAGCTACAGACAGCCTCCACATGTATAGAGCTAGTCAGGTCAGGTAGTGTCATACCAGAGGCTCCGCCCAGCCAGGATCACTGCAAGGGGCGTGGCAGAGCCCTGTCTTTAGAGTAGGGAACGACACAATATTTATGTGCACTGCAGCATTTCATGGGTGGGGAGATGTCTGGCTCATGGTTACTGAAGTATTATGTATTCTCATTATTATGCATACTCTCTCTCACACACACATACACACACACACACACAGCTCTATCAGCCTACCACCGCTACCAGACCCTGTGCCCATTGAGTGCTAGAGACCCCAACTTCCACTACGGAGTTGGGCTCATCTACTTTCACCTGAAAAACTATAACTGGTAGGAAAACCGTAGCTTGCCTGCCCTCAACCAATAGGATAGCCTCCCTCCCTGGCTCCACTCCCCAGCTTTTATCGCATTATAATGTTTTACCGAGATTTTAGGGGGAGGTGCCCCCCCCCCCCTTCCCCTTCCCCTTCCTCCATATGAAACCTTTGTATAGTACACTTTGATCAGCGGTCATGATTGGCTGCTGATGAATTGCTAATTGGACATTTTTGCCAAGATTTTTAGGGGGAAGATACCTCAAGCCCTCCCCCCCCATGTAGCTCACTTTGATCAACAATCATGACCATTGGCTGCCAGTGAACTGCGCACACAAACAAATTCTGCTGTATAGTAACACTCACGAGCACACCTCGTCAGTGCACAGTCGTACAGTGACTCACAAGTGATAGGTTATTACTTATAGTTGCATGTACATGTAGCGTTCATAGTGCTCTCTGGCTATAGTGGCATAGTAATGGCTGGGTAATTAGTGTATGTGATAACTGCCGGATGAACAGACAGACAGACAATGGCAGAAACTGCAATTTTAGTCACACTGTCCTTGGCTGGTAGCAACAGCTGGTCCACAGACACCCCTACTGTAATTTAATCTCCACACAATCATCTGCAGCTGCTTTTTGATGTTTCAAAGTCAGCTTAGTCTCCATATCAGCCATAGCCATAGCCATAGCGGCCTTACCCTATGTCATCTACTCCCAGGGCAATGGAGGCGTTCCGCAAAGTTCTTCTTCTCTCTCCGAACTTTGCCCGAGTCAGTGAGGTTCACTTGAGACTCGGAGTGGTGTGCAAGATGAAGGGGAATTACATGGCTAGTCTTGAGCACTTCCAGGAGGCAGCCTGTACCACGGGACCCTCCTCGCTGAACAAGCTAGAGGGTATGCGTGTGTGTGTGTGCGTGTGTGTGATGTCTGTGTGCGTGCATGTATGTGAGTATGTATGCAGTTGCGTGTGTATGTGTGTGTGTGTCTGTGTGTGTGCATGTATGTCTGATGTGTTTGTGTGCACGCGCCATACCCTCTTTTGGCACAGCCTTTCCCTTCCCAACTCCCCCTAGCAAGCAAAGGTATCGTGTCTGTCTAGACAAGAAGCTGTGCCAAGTCTGAGCCTCAAGCTACAGACATTGTTACTTTCCCCCATTCTTCTCTCTTCCTTGTACCAGATAGGTTGAAATTTGATCTCTGTTTTTCCCATTCTTCTGTTTTCCTATGGATGTAGAAGCTTCTGCCAGCTGTCATACAATGTAGCTACAACCTTAAAAGGCTCTGAGTGCTCTCCACAGTGTTAATCAATTAATGTACTGAACAGGAAATAATTACTGGGTTTGAAATAATAATACCTTTTTGCCTGCCATCACAAAGGTCAACTGGCCCACGAAAGTTCACCAGCTTCTTTGTGGCTTGGTAGCTCAGACACAGTGTGGACTAGCTTCGTTCCCGTCCCACGAAAGAGTGACCTGGTACTCACTGTTTGTGCATGCACAAGAATTTATGGAAAACTATCGGTAAATGTATCCGTAATTGAGCTCAGTCACATCACAATGAGTAGTGCGAAGGCAGTATACTAGTATAGCCGGTATAGGACCTCTGGTTCTGATTTTTACGACCGGGGGACAAAAAGTAAAAAGTGCAGATAGCGGGCTTTGAACTGGTGGCTTTCTTCCGGTAGATGACTAGAAAGTGACTGTTAGGTCGAGTCTTCAATCTTGTTTGGCTCTAAAATGCCTAGAAGGCCCAATCTGGAATTCAAAATTGAGCAGCTCACAGCCACTGCCAGGAGAGAGTCTCTTTTGAAAGACAGCTACCATCATCCTCCCCCATGAGATGAATAATACACAGTTTGTATACTAACATAAAATATTTACTAAATACCTTGGATATTCCTGGGTGTGCAAACATTGAGCACCAGGCACCAGACCACTCTTTTGTGGGCTGTCCACACAATAGGTAATTATGTTAGTGTCACAATCTTGCAATTATTTAGACCCTAGCAAACATTTCTGGTACACCCCTCACCCCCTCCCATCCTCCCACCCTCACACCCTCACCCTACAGTCCAGTTCCACATCGGTCACCTGCACCACCTCAAGGGCCAGTACCTGGCAGCTAAACGAGTCTACGAGGGTATCCTAACAAACCGATCCGTTCCCAACAACATCAGAGCCATGGCACTCCGGCAACTCGGTGGGTCACTGTGCTCAGTAGGCAGTGAATATTGGGTGGTGTGTGGGGGGGAGGGGGTCACTGTGCTTATAGTAGGCAGTGAATATTGGGTGGGGGGAGGGGGAGGGGGTTACTGTGCTTAGTAGGCAGTGAATATTGGGTGGTGTGTGTATGTGGGGAGGGGGAGGGGGTCACTGTGCTTAGTAGGCAGTGAATATTGGGTGGTGTGTGTATGTGGGGAGGGGGGAGGGGGTCACTGTGCTTAGTAGGCAGTGAATATTGGGTGGGGGGGGGGGAGGGAGGATCATTCCCTAGGCCACGTGCATGTTGGTGCATTTGACGTGCAGCACTGATTATGTGTGGGTGGGAAGATGGCTACACTTCTCTGGAGGCATTTCTTCGTTCAGTGTTCAGTCTTGGCACAAATGGGCCCCAGATCGAGAGCTAGCTAGCCTGGTTTGGCAGCCTCCAGTTGTTGTCTGAGAACTGTGTTCTCTAAGGAAGGCGGCGAGTCTATACTTCTTGTAGCTGCTCTGTAAAGCCCATTTGTACCACAGACTGAGCACTGAAAAATTATTACCAGTAAAAGGTAGAGAAGTGGAATCGTCTTTCAAGCAGTCCCTGCTCACACTCTTCCACTTCTCACGTCATTATGCGCTCCTGACCAGGCTCTTTAGTAGCAAGTGAATCATGCACGAGAGCCTGGGGTCTAGGCTACGCTGTAAGTCTGCCCTACACACACTTACCAGGCCCCCAGTGGCAGAAGTGAAAGCGTTTGCCAGGCCTAGTAAGTTCTCCAGAAAGGAAGGTCATAGGTTCTCACCAAAAGTGCTAACGAAGACAGTGCAGGAAGTCACACTGCCTCTGCTAACCTTTGTCCTGGCTAGCACAGGAAGCAGAGGTTGCTGCCACTAACACAGGAGAGACACAGCACAGGAAGCCGAGGCTAGCACAGGAAGCAAAGGCTAGCACAGGGGCAGGCTAGCTAGCCTCTCCTGTGTTAGTCTCGTGCCCAGACCACGCCCGCCTTCAGTCCAGGAGGCAGGCGTCTGGGCAGGAGACTATTCCTGTGTTAGTGGCAGCAGCCTCTGCTTCCTGTGCTGGCTAACCTTTGTCTAGCCTGCCCCTGTGCTGGCCTCTGCTTCCTGTGCTAGCCTCTGCTTCCTGTGCTGTGTGGGGCAGCATTCGCTCTGGGCTAGCTATCTCTTGCTTGTGTGGTAGGAAGAGGTGTAATCTTACAACTGGTAGTATGAAATATTAATCGCAAGGCTCAGAGCCAGAGTGGTCTAACCCATGAGTTTGCCCCCTAAACTTGAGATTGCGCTATAAACGTGCTGCTAGAATTTCATAATTTTGGTTGTGCATGTTTTTTACTTTGTAATATTCAATACTTGAGTTTGGCTGCACTTAGCTTGGCCTGAACATAGCCTTAGATATTTTAATATTTTATTGTCCATCTACATTAATTAGTCTTGTTTAGTCAAACTGCTGGTGGACTTTGCTCACTCATCATTCGTTCTTCTCTCTCCTTCCCCCACCCCCCCCTCCCCCACCCCCCCTCCCTCTCCTCCCTCCCCTTGCTCCTCTCTCTTCTTCCTCCCCCTCTCCTCTCTCTCTCTCTCCTCCCCCACTCTCCCCCCAGGCTGGCTCTACCACACAGTTCCCAAACTGTGCCCTCATTCTGAAAAATCCGATAACAAGGCTTTGGAGCTGCTAAAGCTAGCAGTGGGGGCAGACCCTTCCAGTGGGCAGACGTGGTACTTCCTTGGGAGGTAAAGGAGTGTGTGTGTGTGTGTGTGTGTGTGTGTGTGTGTGTGTGTGTGTGTGTGTGTGTGTGTGTGTACAATAGATAAGTTAGGGTACAATTGTGACTACCTCCCCACCCCTTCAGGTGCCACTCAGCCCAGGGCAGGGCCCATGAAGCCTTCATGGCATACCAGCAAGCAGTGAACAAGTCAGCAGATGACCAGGCCGATACCTGGTGCTCCATTGGGTGAGTGTGTGTGTCTGAGTCTGCGGTTGAAATTCATCCTAAAGTACAAAGATTTAGACGTTTGCCTAATTAGCTCAACCTCTGCTGAGATTTGTGCATGTCTAGTAACTAAGCTGCTATATCTCATATGCATCCAAAGTTGCATTTTAATTCCCTTCCCTTCCCTCCCTCCCTCCCTCCTTTCCTCCCCTTCCCTCCCTCCCTCCCTCCCTCCTTCCTTCCCCCTTCCCTTCCTCTCCCCCTCCCTCTCTCCCTCCCTCCCTTCCTCCCTCCTTCCCCCAGCGTCCTCTACCATAACATGAACCAACCAAAGGACAGCCTGCAGGCCTACCTCTGTGCCGCGTACCTAGACTCATGTCATGCCCCCGCCTGGAGCAACCTCGGCTGTCTCTACGAGGCCGTGGCCCAACCCATGTGAGGGAAATTCCTTGTTAATGGGGTGGTGGAGTCTTGTCTGAAGCTCCTCTCAGACTACACAGAAGACCTACTGGTCTTGGAATTCATTCCTTGCAAACCCAGTACTTCCTCCTTGCAGCAGTAAACTGTGGTCTAGGAGTGAATGGGATGAGGTCTGGTTAGGGTTGAGGTTGGGGTTTGGGTTAGTGTAGGGCTAACATTGTCACCCCAACACTGCCACCCCCTCTTTCGGGGAAACACCAGACAGGCCATCCTATGAGGTGGTATGGTAGCCACTCTTTACACATGTACATGTAGCACCTCCGGGTTTACGGGGAGGAGAGGTGGGAGGGGGCAGTGCCCATCAGTATCTGTATTGGGCATCATCACGTTATTGCATTTATCACTGTGCATTAAGGCCATATTTGAATTTTGCGATGTAATTTCGACACTTGTAGTGAACAGCTGCAGCTGTATGCAAGCACAAACCATCCAGTTATCTGTCACTTCACTTGGCCTTTCTCTGTTCCTCCAGAGATGCCCTCACCTGCTACAAGAATGCCGTCACGGCTGCCCAGAAGGCCCCCGGCAAAAGTAAGGGGATAAGCATATATAGTATGGGTGCTGTATCAGAAGTCATACCAACACACACACTCACACACTCACACACACACACACACACACACACGCACACACCAGGCAAGTCTATGGAGTATACCCTGTCCCGGATCTCCAGCCTGGAGCAATACATCAGAACAGTTGGGTCATCATCACTGCTGGGACAGCCAAGGTGTGTAGGCTGCTGGGCAATTGTATCCTAGGATTGTGCAAAACACTCTGCTGCGCAATCCTAGGATTGTGCAAAATATCCAAAGCATCTGCTGCACAATCCTAGGATTGTGCAAAACACTCTGGATTGCACAAAGCACTCTGCTGCGCAATCTTAAGATTGTCTGCTGCGCAATCTTAAGATTATACAAACACTCTGCTGCGCAATCCTAGGATTGTGCAAAGCACTCTGCTGCGCAATCCTAGGATTGTGCAAAGCACTCTGCTGCGCAATCCTAGGATTGTGCAAAGCACTCTGCTGCGCAATCCTAGGATTGTGCAAAACACTCTGCTGCGCAATCCTAGGATTGTGCAAACCATGTACACTCTGCTGCGCAATCCTTAGGAGAATGTACTTTTTCTTTTACTATTTGACCTATGACCCTTGCTCCGCCTCTAGGACCCTCCCGTCAGTGCATGAGAGCTGGATGTCTCTGATCCCCTCCCATATTCGAAAGAAACACCCTCGGCCAGACACACCCCTTCTGGTGGGTCCTTGTGTATGAGTACATACATACATACATACATACATACATACAGGTCCTGATGTACCTTGTGTGCATACTTTTATGTATTCCTATCTGCACACACACACACACACACGCACACACACAGTACCTTCCAGGCCTCCAATCCTCCGGCCTTCCGACCTCCCCCGCCCTCCCTGGTTTTCACTCCCTACCCCTCCACCCTCTGCCAGGAGCTAACCCTGTCCCTAGCAACAGACATTCTGGGCATGTGCCAAAGAGACTTCGCACTAACAAGGCCAAGGTAGTCAGCAATCTTTTTGTAAATAAGGGCCTTATCGCTAGGGGCCAAACTCACATATACATGTAGTGCGTTTACATATCCCCTGAATTAACCACTTCCAACCTCATGGCCAGATCTCGGCCTGTCTCTAAAGTCTAGGTCAGTCTACTATAGTATTAGTTAGGAATGTTATAGGCTAGGGATTAGCCTACATGTATGTACCTCTCCCGCCCACCAACTCCGGTATTATAGTGGGTAGGGTTAGCATGCATGCAGGCCAGATGGACCATAATGGAGGTGGGCACTAAATGGAATAATACACGCGAACGTGTGCTTTGATGTAGTTTTCTTGTATGAAAACATTAGAACGTGCCTGTTTGCTTGTAATCATGGAGTACTACCCTTGTAATCATGGAGTATGGTACTCCATGATTACAAGCAAATTAGCATGTTCACCTACCACCTGGTTAACGGTTTGCAAGTCATGATATATATACACCAGTGAAATAGTAGCATTTGCCATTAGGATCCAGATGTACGTACAATGATGCTTCCTGCAGGACCCCATTATTCTCAAAAACATGAGCGACCGATGGGTGTCTCCTGGACTAAGATCGCCACTCACCCCGTCCTTCTCTGCCACCACGTTCCCCATGATGAGCCCAGTGTCTCAGGCCCCATTCCAGCCTGGAATGGCAGCTAGGAATGGAATCGGCCACATGGTACCAGGCATGAAGTCTCCGGATCTCGAACTTGGAAGTTTGACAACACAGTCACTGCCTACTGCATTAGACTCAACAAGAAATCCAGTTATGTTTAGAATTAGTACCGGTTTGAGTCCCAACGGAATGAGAATGGAAACTGGGATTGATCCACTGGGTATTGGGCTCGGCACGTACCCAGCCCAAGACAACAGTCTACTCAATGAAGTTCAGTCTTCACAGGGCCCCAACAACTTCCTTCCGATGGTAGACGCCCTAAGTGGGGGGCTTCCCCTAAATCTGAGCACTAACACACTGCCGTCAAGAACACAAGTGATGGACTCTCAGGGCAGTTTGTGCACCCAAAGTTCCAGCAACTCACATCCACTAGTAGCCGGCGACCCCATCAATAGCATCTATCAACCGATGTCCAACGGCGCGCTCTCAGATAACTGTCTGTTGACGGACAGACCCGCAGACCTGGTTCTCCTGCCACAAAAGAGAAGCAGCGGCGAATTCCCGTCACCCGTATGCCCCCTCAGTGCAACCCCGAGTCACTTCACCCGTGACCTCTCATCTCATCATTCCTCTCCAATGTCTCCCGCCAACGAGCGGCCACTGGCTGTGGTTTCAAGCTGGCGGACTAAACGGCCATCTGCCTCACATCTCGGCAACACACTGTCTGAATATTCACCAACAGCCTCAAATGGTCTAGCGATCAATAAGGCCCGATATTCCCAATCGCTTGTAACCGCTAGCTCACCCGTTCTCTTGCTGAGCACGGCCGAGGGTAAGACTGCCTCTAACCACCTCCCCAGCTCAGCAGCAAACGGTAGCTACTCCATCGCCTCCCTGCCAAGGCAACCCTACTCACCAAACACGATATCAACCCCGGCTACTAACTCTCTCGTGAGCAAGAAACTTCAGGAGTTACCGGAAACTTCCTTGAATAGCAGAGTCCCTCCGAATGTCAACCCGTTCAGTGATGGCAGCTTTGACCCTTCTGTAAAAATCGGGAATTTGTTCCAACATGTGTCCATGTACGAATCTCGCCAAAACCAGGAATCACCTCCATTCCATACCATTTCCACGCTACCCAGGGAGTCCCATTCCAAACCCACTCCTAACCACGCAAGAGTGAAAAAGAGCTCAGTTTCAGACGACCTCGGCCAATCACTGGGAAGTGACCTGCCCGGCGATTTGTCTGTAATTAGCCCTTTGAATTTCGACAGCGGAATTGACGACTACTTACACCGTTACCTGAGTGAGAGTCAGAGCCAGGAGAGCTTGCACCAACCTGGCAAAAGAGCATCGTCAGAAAATCGAAAAAGGCAACCAAGTGGTGACTCCAATGTCAGTCTTTTGAGCCCAAGTAGCACAAGTCCGAGTGGTTTCTTGGTCAACTCGGAAAGCAGACGAGAGGAGCGTGTGTCTGTGTGCTCACCCTCAAACAAGACTATACTGATGTCCGCAGGCAATGGCGGCTGCATTACTGCCCTATCTCCCCAGCTCCTCTCCCCACGGCAGGAAGTAGAGGTCGTTACGGTCCCGAATGGCAGGGTCTCCCCGCATAGCAGTGAACGAGTTGACGCCACTTCGTTGCCACAGCAACTAGTGGTAGCAATTGCACGCGACAAAGCCAGGCGACCTACGAGTCTTTCACCCCGCCCCTCTCAGGAAGACAACCACCTCCCTGATCTGCTCCTCTCTCCTCGCAAGTCTGCTTCGGAGGGGGACACGCCCACCAGAGAGCGGGACAGCGGCATCGGAGAAACGACAACCGTTTCCGAGAGCATCTCCGATAGCTCCAGTGTCTTCTCCTCCAGAGAAGCAAAGTTCTCCACGACCAGTAGCTGCAACTCTCCCCTCAACTCCAGTCCCTACTTCATGTCCCCAAAAGCCTCACCTATCACACCCTCCCCGCTAGCAGCCAACAGTCACTTCGGGTACCCCTACCCTTCTTTGCCGGCAGAAACTGGGGATGACTGGAGCCCCGCCCCCTCCCCCACCGGCCGGATGTCCCCGATTCCTGAGCCCTACCCTTCTCTCGGGGAGGAGGGAGAGTACATGGTGCAGGATCCGGAGCTCCGCCCACCAGACCCACCCCCTCATTCGGATGACATCAATTTGTTTCCCAAGGTGCCCATCTATGAGGTGAGCGGATGTAACTGAGTTATGGAGCAGATGATATAATGATTACATAACCACTATGTCGTGTGTATGTGATTCATATTAGCGTACTTGTATTGTACTTACATCTTACACACACACACTAATGCACATGCACACACACACACACACACACACCTGCACACATGCATACACACGCACACCCGTTCACACACATACAGGTCTCAAGCGCTAAAGACGCCTTGTCCCCTACCCTCCATTCCTTCTGCAGCCACCCCTCCCAGCACATCTGCATGATCCGAGGCCTGACCAAAGCTCTAGATTTAGGTAATGTAGTGTATTCAACACGCACAGTGGCAAGGGTAAGGTGGCATTACTGTACTTTGCACATACTCACACACACCTCAGATCTCAACCTGTTCTCCACGAAGAAGTTAATCAAAACATGTGCTAACCATGAGATGGAAGTCAGAGAGCAGGTACACAGGGTCGGGTGGAGTCTTTAAACTGTATTACACGCCTCTGTGTGGGCCAGCCGTATAGCTGCAAAGCTATCGTCTCAAGCCTATTTGCCAACAGTCTCTGGTGGCTACCTCGAGTTTATGTAGCACAATCCATCGCCGCAGGTTCCTCAGGCTGCGGATGAGAACTGGGATCTGATTGGTCAGAAGCAGGCGTGGCGGTGCGAGAGTAACAGATCGTTTACTACCATTGCAGAACATGGGCACTACCAGAACAGGATACTACTGAATAAGGAGGTGAGTTGGAGATTGGATTACACCACTGATAGCAGAGAGTTAGGAGTGGGTCATTGTGTGTGTGTGTGTTGTGCGTGTGTGTGTGCATGTATGCATGTGTATGATAGAGAGATTCAAGTTCTGACTTAGTTTAGTGCACTTTCTGTCCTTGAAATTATGTGGCAAACAGAAGTGACTGCACTGCCCTCCAAGATGGTGGAGGGAGGGAGGGAGGACATTTTCACATTGTCCTCCATTTGAAATAGCATGCGAGCTACAGCATCAGCCATTCCACAAATCCACACGCACGCACACACACACACACACACACACTCAGGACTACTCTGACTTCAGTGGCTCTGGTAGTGACTCGACGGGTGAGCGGAGAACCCGCAAGTTGAGATTCGGGACCAACGTGGATCTCTCAAACGAAGTCAAGTGGAGTAAGCAGCTAAAGGAGCTAGAGAAACTGCCTCTCTTCCTGCAGGTTAGGACTGTGGGCAGCCGGAGCAGCCATGGCTCAGGAGATTGTCTCCAGCCTCAGCTGTCTATGTAGCTGTTGACCTTCCTCTCCTCCCTTCCCCTCCCCTCCTCCCTCCCCTCCCCTCTCCTCTCCTCTCCTCCCCTCCCTTCCCCTCCCCTCCTCCCTCCCCTCCCCTCCCCTCCCCTCCCCTCCCCTCCCCTCTCCTCTCCTCCCCTCCCCTCCCCTCTCCTCCCCTTCCCTCCCCTTCCCAGGTGTCATGCTCACAGGGCAACCTACTGTCCCATATCGGACACACCATCCTAGGCATGAACTCAGTCCAGCTCTACATGAAGGTGCCTGGGTCAAGAACACCTGGTGAGTTTTCTGGCTGGAGTCTAGAATTGTGGACCAAGTAATGGCTGATGCCTTCCTGTCAGGTTTAATAGGCGGAGTGTTCTGTTCCTGTAGTTTGACACAACAGAGTCTCTAGAAGTTTTTGCCATAGTTGTATCCTCCAGTACTTACATAGGCAGCAGAATAGGGCCCCTCGGGTTGCTAGACCCTTTGACCGCAGAACTATTGTATAGTAATTGGCTTGATTACTTCCACTGGTTTCACTTGCGACCTAGGTCACCAGGAGAATAACAACTTCTGCTCAGTGAACATCAACATCGGCCCGGGAGACTGTGAGTGGTTCGCAGTGCCCAACCAGTACTGGGGGGTCATCCATGAGCTCTGTGAGAAGTGAGTTGGCAGTCTAGCTTGTTTGCAATGTTGGGAGCAGAACGGGCCCTTTTCCACTATGGGGAAAAGTAGGATGCCTAAGGATGCTACTACAGTAGCTACACGGATAAGCGTCGTTTAATCAGCTAGGGGCGGAGTCGCTATGTAATTATTAATTAGTAGTTGCTAAAATAGTCATGTGAGGATCACATTTTACCCAAGACTCTCGGGTCACGTGAAGACATTTTGGTGAAACTGAACATACATGTGTTCATGTAATTTCCCTCCCATTACATCATAGCGGAAAAGGGTCTTGCAAATTGTGAATTCATCTCTGGAGGCCAAAGTTTAAAATAAACTGTCCATCTCTCCCACAGGAATGACCTCAGCTTCTTGGTTGGCTCATGGTGGCCCATACTAGAGGAGCTGCGAGAACGGAAGGTGCCGGTTTACCGCTTCACGCAGTATGTCGGCGACATTGTGTGGATTAACCCCGGTACTGTGCACTGGGTCCAGGCCAATGTAAGTATACACTGATGCTACTACCATACTCGCTATATACTCCCAGAATACCCTTTAGAATACACTTGCTGGTACTCAGAAAACTACCATCACACTCTCTGTATACACTTTGTGTGCCCTCTATACCCACTTAGTATACTCTCAGTATATTCTTAGTATATCTCAGTATATCTCCATATATTCTTAGTATATCTTTAACTTCTCAGCACTCACTCAGCCTCTTTTCACCCACCTTCTCCCCTACAGAGTGTGTGCAACAACATAGCCTGGAACCTTGGCCCCCTCACAGCTCACCAGTTCCGGATGTCTTGGGAAAGATACCAGTGGAACAAGATTCAGAGTGCGTAAGGCTGGGGTAATGGCTTGTGAGGCTGGGATACTAGCTTGTGAGGCTGGGATACTAGCTTGTGAGGTTGGGATACTAGCTTGTGAGGCTGGGATACTAGCTTGTGAGGCTGGGATACTAGCTTGTGAGGTTAGCTTGTGAGGCTGGGATACTATTACGTAAGGCTGGGATACTAGCTTGTGAGGCTGGGATACTAACCTTCTAGAAGACATTCTGGCTAAAAAGAAAGAGTCAGTGGGTGAGTGTTAATGTGGGTCCTAGCTGACTTCAAAACCTGAGCCAAAGGAGTCCTCACTGTGAAGGTACCCTTTGTTAAGTTCGTCTCTGAGGTGCTGTGCTCTGCTCTGCCTCACCATTAATCATTAATCACCCCCTTCCATCCTTCCACCCTTCCATACCCGCCCATCCCTTCGTGCAGGAGTACACAGCATTGTTCCCATGATCCACCTGACGTGGAACGTGGCCAAGAACATCAAGATCAGCAATGAGATACTCTACAAACAAATCAGGTAGGCACGGAAACCCGGCTGTGATTTGTGTTATAGGAGCGATCACTTTCAGACAGCAACAACTTGCCATTACAGTTCCAATAAGGCGATACTAAAATGGTCCAAAATCGGTTGCCTAAAGTGGTAGTATTGCAATAAGTCATTCTGTAGGTACTTATCTATATTTCGACATGTAAAACCTCCCAACATTGAATTTATAATTTATAAGACTGTTAACTCTACAAGAGTGTCCACCTATGTGTGTCAGCTGACCCCCATGACCCCCTCCCTCCCCTGACAAGGATGTCCACCTATGTGTGTGTGTCATAGCTTTTTCTTAGGAAGAAAAGAGTACATACCTTACAATGTTCTTCCCTCCCTCTCGCAGGACCCTTCTGGAGAGCTCGTTGCAGCAGACTCATCGACTCCTCGCACAACTGAAGAGGGCAAAGATCCCTGTCCACTGGCATGGCCGAATGGAGGGGGAGCCGGCACCGTGCTGCCAGGACTGCCTGGTGAGGGGTCCCAGTCCCATTCCTAGAACTTTCTAGTCTCATTCCTAGACCTTTAGTCCCGTTCAGTTTTCTAGTTTCATTCTCAGAGCATTGCATCTCGTTCCCAGAACTTTCTTTCTAATTTCAGTCCCTATTGAGTTTTTCCTAAGCTCTTTCATTCTCATTTCTAATCCCATACCTAGAGTTTCCAGTCCCATCTCAAAGTTTCGAATCCCATACCTAGAGTTTCTAATCCCATGCCCAGAGTTTCTAGTCCCATCCCAGAGTTTCTAATCCCATACCCAGAGCTTCTAGTCCCATTCCCAAACTTTCCTCTCCTCACCACAGGAGGAGGTGTTCAACATCCTGTTTGTCCAGAGCCACCGAGGAGAGTACCTGGTGTACTGCCACAAGTGTGCAGCCACAATGAGGAAGAACTTTACCGTGCTACGCCAGGTAACCTACTCTAATCAGTGCCCACCTGCTGTAACAATTGTGCATGACATAATTCTATCTCTATGGTGTCCTTACTATTCAAGACATGGGGGTGATATAATATTATAATGGGGGTAAATATAATGGAGCACAAGAAATTCAAAATTACAAGTGAACAAGGCGTGTTTTTATGTTTCGTACAAGAAAACTACATCAAGTGTTTTCTTCCATTTAGTGCCTACTTTTATTCCATTACATCATAATAGCACAGCCCAATACATAGTTGCTCTCTTTCACACAAACACACACACACACATACACACACACTTTGTGATACAGTATAGCACCGAGGACCTGGAAGACACCCTCGCTTCATTCAAACTCCACACCCGAGTAAAAGCAAAGCGCTGACATGCCATCACCCTCCTTCTCACCCCTCCCCCTCCCAAGCATTGAATAGTACCTGACCACCATTCTATCCCCAAACGGTACCATGTAAAGCAGCAAATATTTTTTTAGCCATTTCTTTCATGTTTTATGACTGCTACTTTCTTAGTAACCAATTGACATCAGCGATCTGTCTTGCTAGACACTTACCTTTATTCTGTTGCTGTGTACAAAGTGTTGTATACTATTCCCTCTGCTGTCGTAACACAGGTAGTTGTACAGTGCAGCTATATTTTGTTGTGTTTACAAATTCAAATACCTCAATCTTTTCTGGGGGTCACTAGCTTCCTCGTCTGGGGTCATGCACTAGGCCTCCTCATCTGGGGGTCATGCACTAGGCCTCCTCATCTGGGGGTCATGCACTAGACCTCCTCATCTGGGAGTCACTAGCTTCCTCATGTGGGGGTCATGCACTAGGCCTCCTCATCTGGGGGTCATGCACTAGGCTCCCTCATCTGGGGTCCTCATCTGGGTCACTAGGCCTCCTTGTCTGGGGGTAACTCAGCCTCCTCGTCCAGAACCTCCCGGTCCAGGGGTAACTCGGCCTCCCGGTCCAGGGGTAACTCAGCCTCCTCGTCCACAGCCTCCTCGTCCAGAACCTCCCGGTCCAGGGGTAACTCAGCCTCCTCGTCCAGAGCCTCCCGGTCCAGGGGTAACTTGGCCTCCCGGTCCAGGGGTAACTTGGCCTCTGTCTGGGGGTCAATGATATGTATGGCTGGTAGCATGGGCTGAACTAGGGAATGTGGATATAGCTGCATGCATGTCATTCTTGAGGAGGATGTTGGGAGGGAAGCTGAACACTGTCATGATCTTCTCAGCCTTGTATTTGACACTATAGCTAAGACTTAGCAACCACATCTTATACAGACAATGAACAATACGAAATTGAACAACCCTCACAAGTGCATGTTTGAATGGGTTCGGTAACACTTCAAAAGCATAGCAGTAATAGTTGCCGCGAAGCAATTTAGGAGGCCGTGTGTGACATTTGACAAGTGGTAGTTGTGTTGGACAGAGGCCATGGCCATTATAATGTAATGGGAGGCAGTAAATGGAGAAAGTTTGACCCACAATACTTAGTCTCGTGCCCCGAGCCACGAGACTACACAACACTCCATTGTCAACCAATAGTAATGAGGCTATAGACTGGAGCCTGAGATCTCACTGTGTGGATTGACTTCAACCATAATATTTTCTAAATTTCCACTATTAAATAATATAGTATACATCTGCTATAATATATAATACTTTAAAAATAAAACCTGGACCACAGCCACCTATGACTGAGTCTCACTGTGGCCATTGGAGTGTTGAGTTACGACTGAGGAATAGCCGTTGGGGTTCCGGTGCTGCCACCGCCACGCGTCCGCACAGAACTGCTCCAGCCCCCTCTCCGCCTTCCATTGCAGCTCCTTCTCAGCCAGAGATGGGTCTGCATACATCAACGCTACATCTCCCGAACGCCGTCCAACAATCTTGTAAGCTATTTTGTGACCTATAGCTTTCTCCATCGCACGGACTAATTCCAATACCGATACCCCCTTCCCGGTACCAAGGTTGTAGATCTTTAGACCACAGTCCTCTTCAATCTTGGCCAAAACTGCAACATGTCCTTGAGCCAAGTCGACTACGTGGATATAATCACGCACACCAGTACCGTCCGTCGTGTCATAATTGTTTCCAAATATGGCAAGCTCAGGTCTAGTACCAACTGCCACTTGCGAAACATAGGGCATCAGGTTGTTCGGAACTCCGCTGGGGTCTTCACCGATTTCTCCCGATTCGTGGGCCCCCACGGGATTGAAATATCGCAGCAGCACGACGTTCCAGCCAGGCTCTGCCTTATACACATCCCTGAGGATCTCCTCTACGATATATTTCGTTTTTCCATACGGGTTTGAGCAGCCTCCAACCGGGTGCTTCTCATCAATCGGTAGGTACTGTGGTTCTCCGTACACTGTAGCCGAGGAAGAGAAAATAAAATTTCTCACCTCAAACTCCTTCATTACTTCGATCAGATTCAAAGCGATGTCGATATTTACTCGATAGTAGCGAGCAGGAAGTCGCACCGACTCCCCCACTGCCTTCAGCCCCGCAAAGTGCATCACAGCAAAGAAACGATACTTATCAAAGACTTCCTTTAGCTTGTCTTGGTCAAGGAGGTCTAGCTGATAAAAATCAACTTTCTTCCCAGTAATTTTCTCGATTCTCTTCAGGCACTCACGACTGGAGTTCTCCAGGTTGTCCACGACAACCGGCTGGTACTTGCGAGTATTCAATAGCTCCAGAACTACGTGGCTACCAATGTAGCCTGCCCCGCCAGTCACTAAGATGGGTTTCAGCTGCTCTGACATTGCGTGCGTGGGATGGAGTTCAGGCTTCCCGTTTGGTAGTTTATACAAAATCTGGGAAAATGAATTATTAATTAATAACACACAACACTGGCTAGACCTGGCTAGTAGCTGGAGGATGGGCTTGTTGTCCTAGCAACTAGACAATGTAGTTTTACAGCGCTGTCGTTACCTAGCTGTAGTGTCCTTCCCCCCCCTCCCAAGAACAGTTGCTCCCTCTTCAATACCAGCTCTCATGTCTATTCTACGGTCTGGAATGTTGCAACCGATTCCGTAAATACACCGCCACCAGACTAACAGAAGTTGGGGACTAATCAGGACTAACGCACAAATCTCTCTTTAAAACACACGCCCCGTCCCATGCCGTCCCTTACTGGTAAATTTAATATAATTATATACTCTAATTGTCTTTCTGAATTAGGATTACCTGTAATGAAGTTCATGCAGTCGGTCTGCCTGCTATATACTAAAACCAAAGGTACTTGCTTCGTATCCTCGCTAGAACACTGTCGCTGGGGGATATATGAGCTCATTTTCTCATTGTTTTCTTGACGCGCCGTACGCACGTGGTTGGGGTTGGCGTTATTTAGAGAAATACCTGAGCAATGGCTTCAGCAGGGATGGGTTCTGGAGATACAGGTTCGTCGCTCCTCAGTGCGGCTAGAACGGACACAGGTGAGACGGAGAACAAATAGATCATGTAAACTATCAGTAGCTTGTATATAATTGAGCTGCCTGCGCGTATTGTGACTGTGGAGTATATCATTGGGTCAGAGCTGGATAATAAAATTTGGGGCGATCCCTCCTTTGTAAATTTACATTAATAGGTCACTTGGGCAGCCATGAGTACGACTCAGATGCCTTTGACTCCATGGCGGTGATAAACTCTGAACTCTGGAGCGAGGAGGATGGAGATGAGCGGAGGCTGACCAGAAGTGACATCTTGCCTCACGTAAGCTAGCGTGCGCATGCAATGTATCTTCCCATGACATAGTCTCGCGGGGCCAGACCCTTCCCGCCATGGAAAAGTAAAAAGGGGAGGAGTAAAGGAAGAAGGGTCTGGTGACTCTGAACAGGATGTTGTAACCTCTGCCAGTATCACGGCAGAACCAATCAGATTGCAGCAGTCATATGACTATGCATGATATTTAAAAAAAAAACGCCGACTCTCTACTTCACATGGGACTGGGATGTGTTTTGTCGCTTTATTACTGTAATTATATGTACCAACACATTCACTTACCCTAAGCACTAGCACATTCACTAATCTAATTAGGCACATAGCAACATAATAAATGAAGTAGAAAAGAGAAAAGAGCTCTGACTGCAACAAAGAGAACCCAGGACCAGGAAAGAACCGGAAAGCCACCCAGTCCGTGACCGCATAAAGTTAAAACACTGAAGGTTAATTTAAAAAGTTGTTTAAAAACGGTTAAAATAGAGGGGACCAAATAGGTCTTCCCTCTGTTAAAAAACTTCCAGGAGGAAAGTTTCTGGTTTGACCGTAAGGTCTCGCCAAAGCCAGCAGGGCCTCCATCAAAATATTTAAAAAGTTGAAAAGCTTAAAAGATAAAACATAAAAGCGTCCCCAAACCAAGCAGCCCCCAGCCCCAGGCCTCCCGGTCACATCCCAGATCATAAACAAAGAAAGATAAGAAGTTTGTTTAGAAACTGGAAAGATAAAAAATAAACATACACCATCTGGAAAAATAAAAAGCACTGAATGCCTAGCCTTGAGCACCAGGACTGGTGGGTTAAAGAGTCTTTGAAGGCTAGCCAACTCTCCCCACTCATTCAGTGCAAGCTCTTATAGCCTAGTATTGGGGGACCTAGTTCATGTAGTGTATACAAATTATAGTTGCTTAGCTTTCAAACTTCAGTGAACTCCGGTAGGTGGTCAGACACTCCACCATCTTCCAGCCTTCCATTTCAAACTTTAAAATTTGTAAGGAACACTACCAGCTGTAATAGAAGGTAGCCTATGACATCATTTCCTGTTCCTAGCTAGAGCACCCCATTTAACTCATTACCTAACTGTAACCAGCCTGTTCAGCCTGTTAAGCCTATTCATGGTATTCAGTGGCAATGGTATGCTATCTTTATTTTTAGTCCTATCTTATCCTACTAAACCTCTTAAAGTAGGAACATAAGTGATCATCTCTTTTGTCATAAACCGAAGTTTTAAATTTCCTCCCTTGTGTTTGTAAGCAAATGTCTAAATAAGCTAGTTTATCAGGTGCTTCTGTGGTTTTCTTAATTTTAATTGAGGTGGGTATATGTTAGGTATTTCTCATTCAAAGCTGGGGTTATTAAGCGTAAGTAAGTCATCAATGTGTATCTAACTGTATGTTTAACACTTTGCACGCCAATGGCCAATGACACATTTTTATTTTATAGAAGTTACTGTGCCCTCCCATTCATTTAGGACTCGTGTATCAACCTTTTCTCTTCTAGCCCATTTTGTCTTATACTCCTTTATCGCAGTTCTTCACATTAAGTATTCCAGTTAATATTATTTTGTTCTCTGTATGATGGTCCTTTCTGTATAAGCTTCCTGAGCTTCTGGTCTTTAATTATATTAAGATTACCCGTTAGCATATGTCCTATTAAGATTACCCGTTAGCATATGTCCTATGACAGTGATGGAAAACTGTGATTGAGTAGAGATGTGGGCACGAGACTGCAGACAGACAGGATAAAAACTAGTGTGGTGAACTAGATCCTGGCATTGAAAAGTAGAGCTCTGTTGTGTCTATGAAATGCTATTACTGTGCAGTGTTTACATAGTGAATGCTTTTGAGCCCAAATGTTCCCTTGTAATACTGTCTACTGTGTCTTCTCCATCAACTTGAGTTCTGCATGTAGGGTCATGTGCAAGACCTCTGCTCAGCCAGCTGAGCCTCATTGTCTAAGGTTGCATTATGTCATAGCTTCTATAGACTCACTGTACTTATGATCTACCATTACATCATCACTCAGGGGCCTCAGGCCATGAGCAGAGAAGCCGTCGGAGAAGCCTTCCTCCGAGCAGCCCAGACCGGACTGCTGGATGTCGTGAAAGAGCTCCATGACGGGTACGGCCCTGAGATTCTAAATACAGTTGATGAGGACAATTACACCGCTCTACACAGGGCGGCTTATAATGGACATTTGGAAACTGCCGAGTTTCTGCTAAGCGCCGGTGCTAAAGTTGATGCCAAAACTATCGATGGCTGGCAGCCCCTTCACTGTGCCTGTCGCTGGAACAAGGCCAGGCTGGCCTCGCTACTCCTGCAGAATGGTGCCAACGTAAACGCCCAGACTAACGGGAAACAGACCCCTCTCCACCTGGCGGCCTGCAACGGTCGGGTAAAGTCTTGTCTGGAGCTCCTGCTGAGGCACAGAGACGTGGACCCAAGTCTCAGGAACGGCCAGGACGAGACGGCCTTTGAGGTGGCCAGGAGAAGCGGCAGGTTTAGCGATCTGTTTGAGTTAGTGGAGGACGCCGTTGACTGGAGGAGGTTCATGAAATGACTAGAGCATGTGCTCGCCTCTCCTGCAGAGCCAGCGTCAGAACTTTACCAGTGCAACTATTGATGACCCTTGTATAGAGCCAGGACTGGTATGCGGATGGGGTCACGGAGATCGCTGCTGGATGAGTGATGGAATCAGGTGAACAAGTGGCTGACATCGTACAATTCTAGAATCATTATTTCCTGCTGTCCCAGTGTGCGAAAGTTTAATATATTGTAGTTGACATCATGCTCCAATTTACGTCTCACATTTCACAGACGTGTGTAAGGCCTACAAAGCTAACTAACTTTAATAACTAGTAACAGTGATGTCATAACGTAAGCTCCTCTAAAGATGTCACATGCTCAGACCCAGCTGCTAGCCTAATACCTGGCGTCAGAAAAATGAACATGCTTGTGTCTCGATGTCGGGTAGATAGGAGGCTAACCCGGGCTCTTTCTATTGTGAAAACATCAAATAGTTCTAGACAATTCTAATATTACAGAACTCAATCATTTAAGCTCCTATAGCAGTGACCTCATGTCCTGGGCCTTGGGGCTGGACGGGCCTAGTCATCGCATGGTGACAAGCTCTTCGGAACTCGTGGGATGAATGGCCACACAGCTGTCAAAGTCTGCCTTCGTGGCTCCCATCTTGATGGCTACGCCAAAGCCCTGTAGCATCTCGTCTGTCCCCATACCGATGATGTGCAAGCCAACTACCTGTGTGTGTGAGGGTGTGCGTGAGAGGGTGTGTGTGAGGATGTGAGGGAGGGTGTGTATAAGAGGGTGTGGGTGGGTGTGCATGTATGTGTGTGGGTGTAGGTAGGATATGTGGACGTGTGTATGGGTGTGTATGTTTGTGTGTGTACATGAGTATGTACGAGTGTGTGTGTGTGGGTGGGTGTGTTTCAAAGCTATAAGCTCAAAGTCCCGCCTGAAGCCATAGGCATTACCTTCTCCTCAGGCAGTACAGTGACCAGCTTCATGTGGCAGTAGGTCTTCCGGGTGGTGACGGCGTGGTACATGGGGGTGAAGTCGGAGCGGTAGATCTTCAGCTTCTCCTTGCCATACGTGGCCTCTGCTTCAGCTACAAGTTAGAGAAATCACAAGACTGACATAATTATGTGATGTCATACAATGGTCATGTGACTCATGAGTTAGCCCCTATGTGATGTCATACAATGGTCATGTGACTCATGAGTTAGCTCCTATGTGTAAATTAGTCTCATGCCCAGACGCTCACGACCCCCAGTGAAGAACGCCTAGTGTCCTAAATGAAATTTCTTGTCACAGATACTTCCAATGAGATTGGAGCTTTTAGTCCTTCCGTAAAATTGCTTAGCTCGATAACTATACAATACTATTGATCAGTTCAATGAAATATATTGTATATACAATGAACAATCACATATGAGATTTATTGTCAGCAAAAAATATGGTGTCTGTGACAAGAAATTTCATTTAGAACACCAGATGTTCTTCGCTGGGGGGCGTGAATATCTGGGCACCGACAGTATGTGTAAATTTTCCAGGAGAGGTACTAGTCACATGACCACTAGTGAGGCCTTGTGACTAGTGCTGCAAACTATAATCAGTGATCATGTGACTAAATATATAAAGTGAGGTAATGTCATGTGACCAAATCCCTGAAAATGATTGGTTCAAACCTTCAGTCAAGCCCACAGTCCCAATGGTGGGGTGAGAGAACACCACAGTGGGGATGTTATCGTAGTCCAGCTTCAAGTTGGGTTTGTTATCAAACAGACGGTGAGCCAGCTTGCGACCTGCAGCAATGGCAACTGGGGAGGGGAGGGGAGGGGAGGGGAGGGGAGGTGAGTTGAGTTGAGGGGAGGGAGGTGTATGCTCAAGAATGCTTCATACCCCCAAGGGTATAGCCCCTCAAACTGAAAAGCCTTGGCTTGCAAGGATGGGGTGCTATACCATATAGCTGGTTATTTCTAATTTTCTTTATATTTGCAGAGCTGTCGTTAACCACAAAATTTTCTTCCGAAAAATGTTTTGGGTCCTTGCAAAACGCATAGCTAGCTAGCAGTACAAGCAAGATTTGTACAGGGCTATGAAATCGGAAGCAAAGCATACTGTTACCCACCCACTGACTTTCTTTGACCCAGAATGGTCCTCCACTCAATCAAGTCAGTGTGCGATAAAATCAATCATCAAAGTTCCATGCGCAAATCACAAAATCAAAAACAGTGAATATTTCTGCTGACGGTCAATATGAGAAAATTGCTAAAAATTGCACCCACAAAAATAAATGGCTATAATTACGGTAATGTCACAGCAGTATGAGTCATGACAACTCTACAACTACATGAAACCTGCCCAACTACTACGGCTTCTCCATTCAAGAAGCCACCCCATAGGGGAACCTGCATTGACTAAAGTACACCTGGCCATTCAGTGAAAGCCTTGAAGTGGTCATTGTTTCCAGCCAACCCTATACTCTCACCATTAAGGCACGCCCATGAGCCCCCCCCCCCCCCCCCCCACCCCCAACCCTGTATTCCGTTACATCATCATTACATCATCGTTGCATCATCATTACTTACCTGGGGTAAGCAGTCTCTTCCCTGCCACATCCCCCAGCGCATACAGGTTCTGTACAGTAGTGCTCTGGTACTCGTCCACGTACACAAACCCCCTTCTGTCCAACTCTGCGCCTGAAGACACAAAGTTATGGAGTTTGATTGATGTCTTCAATCCAATTACCAAACAGTTGAGTGACCACGCCCCTTTCCCCACCCCCATTGAGGGTCACTGCAGTACCTGTTTTTTCGAAGTGGAGGTCAACCATGTTGGCATCTCGGCCAATGGCCCAGAGGAGGCAGTTGACTCCGCCCATTTCCTGAGTCACGCCTCCCTCCACATGGGGCACCAGGTTTAGAGTGAGCTGATCACCTGACTTCTTCACCTCGGTCACCTGAGACGAGGGGAGGTGACGAGAACGGACAAATTAGGTGTGAGAGTTGGAAATTTTAAACACTAGGTGAGTCATGTTCTTTATTGCCACGCTTACCTTGGAGAATTTGATAACTTTGATACCGGCTGCTGTCATCTCCTCCATAAGGCTGTCTGAGAGCATGCTATCAAAGCTACGCAGTACCTGAGGGGAGGGGAGGGGAGGACAGGGGGAGGGGGTTGAAGGAATATTATCTCTAGACCACAGTTGTCGTCAATGCCAAGCATTGAATCAGCCAAGATCAATTATTCCTTGCTTACTTTGTTATATCTAACGATGATGGTCACGTCTGAGCCGAGAGCGTTGAGGATACCTGCCAGCTCCACTGCAATGTACCCACTGCCCACTACTACCGTCTTCCTGGGGGGCAGGGGGGCAGAAGAGAAAATGGACCGTAACCCCCAGAAAGAAAGCAGATAAAGACACTACCAAACTATTAAAATCAGACACCAACACTCCGTGTGGGTCGGTTAGAAACAAGAGCAGTTGACTTACTTTGGTAGGTCTTCCAGCTCAAAGAAGCCATCGCTGGTGATGCCATACTCTGCACCTGGTAAACGTTAGTAAAGTGGGGGAGGGGGAGGGGAAGGGGGAGGGAGGGTGATGGTAGAGGGTAAAATGGAGGTGGGGAGAGGGAGGGGAGGGTGGAATAGGAGAGAGGGTAGGGAGGGTGTACATTGTGACTACATGCCAACTAAATGACAACATTATAGTGTCACCATAGGACAAATTCTACTCCTCTGACTCGTAGTTTGGGTCTCACCCATTCCCCAGTACACAATATCCCGACTAGGCTGGGTGCAAAGCCTAATGACATCAGTGGATCCCATGACTTACCAGGCACTTGGGATGTGATGGGCTTGGTTGCCATAGCTACAAGAATGTGCTTTGCATGTGGCATGATAGATCACATGATTGTCATATGACTTACCAGGCACCTGGGGCACGATGGGCTTGGTTCCCGTAGCAACAAGAATGTACTTAGCAGTGAGCTGCTGGTCTCCCACAGAAATTTCCGATGGCCCAGTGAACTTTGCATGTCCCGGAAAATACTCCACCTTGTCCTATGACAACCAGAAGAGTACATGGCTATAAGCTACAGACCACACTAGGGACGCCACTTCCTCACCTAACGCCCACTAAACATGACCCCAGTTCATGCCTCAGGCAAAATTGAGTAACTAACTACTATCATTATGACCAAGGCGGTGCACTTGGCATGCTACTTTTATACACAATGGCATCATAGGTGGGTGTGGTTGAGCGGGTGTGGTTAGGTGGGTGTGGTTAGGAGGTGTGGTTAGTGCACAAGATAGTTTAATATATCATAGCCTCATTCCAGATAGACACCAACAATTTCGAAACGACGCAACAGGACACATGAGCATAGTGATGACATCATGATTATGTCGACAAAAAAGGCATGAACAGAGGTTGGAACAGCGCACAGACAGGGATGAAAAACTAATATAATTTTTGCTGGCCTAAAGGGCTAACATCAATATCTTAGCCTCAACCCAATTGGTAATCATTTCACTGTCTACGTTAAGAATGGGTTGGAGCGATAGCTTACTTTTTCCAAGTTGTTAAAGTAGATGCCATTGAGTCGCTTGACGTAATCGTCACGCTTCTTCTTGATCACGCTACCGGGCCGGACAACATCTCAGCATAAATATTACATCAAGTTATTAAAACAACACTTCAACACAAAGGAAGATAGTCTGAAACGGTCCCGTTTCCAACTCACGGCCAGCTGAACTTGACATCAGAGACAGAGAAGCCATAGTCTGCGTGGTCGTGAATGAGCTCCGCATGCATGGCCGTCAGGAACATCACCTGGAGGGGGGAATCACATCAATCAAACAGCAAAGTACTGTATGCAGCAAAAATTAATTTTGCATTCACTGGGATTCTTCAGAGAGATATGGAGTAGCTAGTAATCAGAAATCGTAAGCTAATGGCTACAGGGTAATGTCATTGAAGGACTAGCTCAAGTGTTTACCCCATTGTACTTATACAAGTGCGTATTGCGGGATATGGTTTTTGCAATCACAGGCCTAAATTTGAGCATAATTCATTAAAAAAGTCAATGAGAATTGGATTATTTATCCTTTTAGAACCTAATATCATCACTTCTTCTTTCAGCACTCCAGGAGGAAAAGTTCTGCTACATTGCATAATCAGTCAGCTCAGCCCTTATTACTTCTCAAAGCCACAAACCCTGAAGCCAAATTCTACCAGATCTAATTAGCTCTACACGATGCAAGTTTGAAAATCATTATTAATGCCTTATACCATGATTACATCCAATTGGAATGTCTTTTATACTAAACCACAGTAGGGCTATCATAACATACCTTCTTCGGGACACAGCCAACATTTACCTACAAATATAACAAGAAAATTCAGTGACTACATTTTCTGCATATTTAATTTTAACGCATTAATGTCCATCATAAGGCTATGCAGAAGTATATTCAACACCCCCAGCAGGCAGCATGCAAACAAAAATTATTACTGGCAGAGCCAATAGCATTTACAAGTAGTGTGCAGTCTATAAACTCAAATCCAAACTTAGCATAGAAGATGTTCCTATATGCGCAGACAGTAGACTACTCTACTATCTATGCTACATGCATTATATCATAATTCGAGTTTTGTATCAGCCTGCTTATTTTTGGCTGCTGCCCACTCACGCATGTTCCTCCCAGCCTGCCATGCTCCACAACGGCCACTTTAGCTCCGAGCTGACTGGCCCTTCTTGCGCTACCAAGCCCCCCTGATCCTCCCCCAATAACCAAGTAGTCGAAAGATCGAACCGCTGCACGAGCCATGGCCCCTTGCTCACTGAAGCTAGCTGCTAGAAACCGGAAATGGCCTTATAGTGAGATTTGCTTCCGCTTATAGCGGCGCTGCGCTGAGTTCGTTCATTGGCCAGTTACGATTTCCATGGAGCTCGCTATGCATCTGATCGTAGAAAGACAAGAGATGCAAAAATAAGGAAGGCAAGCGATAATAGCCTTACAGTTACTTTGTATCATTTTAATCATTGTACTTCGCTCTGTAGAACACTGAATCCTGGAAAAAGAAGCAGAAGCGTAACAATTGCTATCAGATGCCAGTGTTGAAATACAAATGCAACAAACGGCTCCTAAAGAGCTCCATGAAGTGGGGAAGAAGATTCCTTTGTGCAGGAATACTGCTGCTTGTGCTTCAGCTTGTCAGGGTTCTTGGTGCTAACAATGGAGACCCAAATCTCGGTACACAAATACACTGCATTGAATCCATCTACACAGCCTTATTATATTGTTTTCTATAATATTACGTTACAGAAAGTGAAGAACATTATCACAGTCGTACATTAAAATCATCCAATGCTAGCGATGGTGGTGGTAGTCATGGAGCTGCCTGGGAATCTTGTGACTTTGAAAAAGCACACTCCCGTTATGCATTTCTAGCACCCTACATCTTCATCATATTTATGCTCTTTATAGGTAAGACTAAATATACCAAAGTCTACCTCCTTTTAGCTCATGTTATCATGTTCCTATTTCAATTAGCTTTAGCCATCATCTGTGATGACTTTTTTGTGCCCTCTCTGGAGGGTATTTCGGAGAAACTGGACCTCAGTGAGGACGTAGCTGGGGCAACCTTCATGGCTGCCGGATCTTCTGCTCCAGAACTCTTCACCTCAGTGGCTGGTGTTGGAGTACAGAGCGATGTCGGCATTGGCACCATTGTAGGGTGAGAATGTATACATTAAGTTTGCTATGAGTCATGCATCCTGCAAATACATTTAATCTGAGCTTTCCAGTATTAAAGAATACCGTAAACATTTCCTTCGGACAGGAGCGCCATGTTCAATATCCTCATCATTGTAGCCTTGACTGCTGTTCTGTCGGGGCAGGTATGTTATCTATTTATGACCTGTTTCTGCTCTGTTTTAGTAGAACTTCTGATTTACTTCTTTTTTTTTAGGTACTGAACCTAGACTGGCGTCCACTTTTCCGTGATGCTACAGTGTATGCCATATCCATTGTCTTACTGATTGGGTTTGCCTGGGATGGCTACTTTGAGTGGTATGAGGCTCTAACACTTCTTGTGGTGTATGTGCTCTACATTGTGATGATGAAGTTCAACAAACACCTGATGAGATTCCTGCTCAAGTTTGAGTGCAAGTGGTGCAGGTAACCACCATATATGTATGTATCTTTCAAAAGCTCAATTTTTGGTAATGTGTGCACTTGTACAGTATGAAAGCTTATATGTAAATTTTGACTCTTATAGAAATGACTCTCGCGTTGAGCCTGCACAGGAACACAGCTCAGAGCCATCCCAGAGCAGCTCAGAGAGTAGTGCTGCTAAGGGCCAAGGAGAGACCACTGAAGCAAGTCACACTCATGAAACACATGTAAGAATGCGTTTGTAAGCTAAAGTTGGGTTGGTAATCATCTTGTATTCGTCTTCTCCTGCATCAGCACCGCCACCACTCCATTTCACACAGCCTACATGATGAGCACAAGCATCGTTTTATTCACTCACACAGGGGAGAACTGGCTGGATCCTTTGTAAGCTCACACAAAAATTATAGTTTTTGACCTGGTGTGGAGTTGCATCTTCTTATTGCTGCTATAATCATTGGTAACCATGGACTTCAATTAATTTGGCAGCTTTAAAAAACACTGATAATTAACCAAAACAACATAGCTATGCATCACGGCAATCTCATACATTAGCCTACACTCTTTTGTGCATAGTCAAGAAGTTCTACACGCAGTTGCAGCAATTAAAAACTTACATCAACTTGCAGGCCAACAGGAGGCGTTCCATCAACTCTCACTTGAGTCCACATACCAGTTCCTCAGCTGCAGGAGCCCACCATACAGAGGGCAGGCCCAGTTTTCTCCCTCACATCGCCATCTCCCAACACCCCAGCACCACGTCGCAGAAGCAAGATGAAGCTAACACTAACACCAATGCAACTGCTGCCTCCCAGGCCAGCCACATTGAGGAGGAAGAAGCCGTCATGGTACTCATTCCCTGCCTGCCTCCCATCCGCTCCGTACCTCCAGACATCGAGCTAGCTCGAGAGGAGGGAACCAAATGGGGATGGGTAAAGTACGTCTTACGGTGGATTCTCTTCGTCCTCTCCTTCCCCTTTGTGGTGCTCTTTACTTGGACCATCCCCAACTGCTCGGAGAATCGGAAGTGGTATGTGATCACTGGCTCCTTCCTCATGTCCATCTTTTGGATTGCAGTGATCAGCTTCATAATGGTGACAATAGTCGCACGTGCTGGCTGTATCCTCTCCGTTGGCGAGTTCACCATGGGCCTCGTGGTGGTTGCTGTTGGGACTAGCATACCAGTGAGTCACTCCATGTAATTCCTGTATTCATAGCACACACTTACTTGCTTAGTTGTGTGTTTATTATACTTACAGGATGCCTTGAGCTCGATTCTGGTGGCCAGAGATGGATTTGGAGACATGGCCGTATCTAACGCTATTGGCTCCAACGTGTTTGACATCAACCTTGGCCTGGGGCTTCCCTTCCTGATTCGTATCCTCATTGACAAAGGGAAGGCCTTCTCTCTAATGGGAGATGAACGGAGGGTAAGTAGTTCAAATTCAGTATATCACAACTGTACATGGTGGATAGAAATTGAGTAAATTGTTATACACAACTGATGGTTGTACACTAACAATATACTGTTACTACCGTAATGCTTACTTCTTCCGTAGGAGGCCTTTGAGAATGGAGAATATGCCTTTGTTCCCCATGCCAAGTTTGGGTTCCTACTCCTTTTTGTCCTCTCCTTGTCACTTGCAACCTTCTTGGCTTTCCGGTTCCGGCTGAACGCCATCATGGGGCTGTGCTTCGTGTGCATCTACGCTCTCTTCCTCACGTATGCCTTCATCCAAGAGACAGTCTGTGACGAGGGGAAACTCTGTTGAGGGTTGCAGCAACTGGTAAATTTCATTTTACACATCATCATAGCCATCCTCAAATATATCAGCGTTATAATCACTTTATTTTTGTAAGCAGATCTCAGTATGCAAGCAGCAGATGTACAAACTATTATATATATAATCAAACCTCAACCTGTGAATTAAGTAAACGCGTTTGTGCAATAAATAGTATCACAATGTCTGGGATTTGAGGTACTGGGTCAGCAGATCTGCAGTAGGCCCGTTGATAGAGAAGGCATTCCAGTCTGAGGTACCATCCATGAGAAATATGGTAGCTCCCATCATGTAGCTGTCTTGACGAAGAACACGGTCATACCAGGCCAGCTGCAAAGGCCAGATATATAGTGTCAAGATTCATCATGCAGCGGAGCCATAATAAACCTAGCCTACCTCATTGATATACTGCTGTGAAGAATACATCTTCCAGCCAAACTCAAGGCCAGTCTCAGTTATCACCTAATCGTCATTCCAAAGATTTAATCAGTGTTACTATAGTGCTTGTATCCATTCATGCAATCATTCACTAGCTTACACATGGTAAGGTGAGATTATGAGGAAACAAGTATTCCTTGTACAGCTTTCTGTATCTCCCAGTAAGCCTATAGTAGGAAGAAGAAAGTGTACAGACATTATATTATTATAATATAATTATGACAAGCAAGCTTAAGGTCCTAGTTAGCTTAATCCTTTTTGCCTCGCAAGGATCTACATATACGTAAAATGACATGCATGCCATGGAGAGTACCTGAGTGAACTTTGATGTATGAACAGTGTTCATTAGCTATGAAGCCCCGGCAATAATTAATAATTATGCTAACATAGTTCCGCAAGGGCCTGCACGAGATCTATTACACTGTAAATTTGTTGTGTGACTAATAACAGTGTGGAAGCTCTTACCATCCCTCTCCTGTGGTGTTATCAAACTCGCTCCACATGTGAGGGGCTGAGTACTCGTGAAGACCCAGCCAACCGCCATGGCTTATGGCTGCCTGCACTGCTGGGAAGAAGGCCTTGATAGCCTACAAGGAAGAAATATATTTGAGTGCATGCAGTAAGTTTTTAAGATAAATTCACTCACATCTGGGTTGGTGACATCTGGAGTTCCCACTGAGAAGCACCCAATGACCGCTCTAAGCCCATGTGCCGCCATGAGCTCTACCCTGGCCTGCTCAAACTGGGCATACCACTGGATGTCAGCCACTGTGCTCACTGAGGGCTCATTGTAGCCCTCCCAGTAGTCCACCTTGGGGTTGGCCAAGATGGACTTGTTCACCTGACCCCACCACCAGTTGGCTGTCTGTGTTGGGGAGAAGACAAACCTTTAGTAATGAAACACATCAAGTAGACCGCTGACTTGAAGGCACCGTCCTCGTCCCCAGACCATGCTGACATGTCATGGCCTCGGAATGAGTCTAACACCCTACAGTTGACGTCTGTGATTAACCTATAATTATTATATTATGTACATATAACCACACAACTAAATTATGAAAGGTTCCCTGAGTCCACATTGTACATGGACTATTAAATGGTTTTCTCAGGAGTGGTTATCACCATGACTGTGTTCATTTCTTTACGTACAATACATCATAAAATACCTTGCAACTTTAGTTATAGTTCACTTGCGGCATGCCACTATTATCACCTCCTTGGGGTCCCCGTTCTGTGGCTGGTAGGGCAGGTACACCCTGCCAATCACAACAAGACCTGGAGCCAGGGACTTGTATCTCTCAGCATTGCCAAAGGAGTCTAGCAGCTTAATCACCCGGGGCTGTCCCACTGTGACGAGTCCGATCGTTGCATCGCCTTCATTGGGCCCGGAGTGGACACTCAACTTGGAGTGAGTCAGGCCATGCAGAGGTGCTGTCGATAGTGTGAGTATTGTCAGCAGTACGCCCAAGATTTTCATGTCTTGTCGCCTGTGATTGTGCACCTAAAAAAAAGAGCTAGATAATATGGCTCTGCGACAGAACTGTTGAGCCCCGCCCACATTAATTACTCTTAAGCAGCTCAAGCAAAATCTTACAA
Source organism: Phakellia ventilabrum (assembly GCA_963921505.1). NCBI lineage: Eukaryota > Metazoa > Porifera > Demospongiae > Axinellida > Axinellidae > Phakellia > Phakellia ventilabrum. The sequence goes on from OY997397.1 coordinate 5,507,272, forward strand.
TTATCCAGCCAAGACATATATTCCTGTGCATGCCTAGTACCTGAATCGCCTCTAGAATATCAGTTCTGTGCTGCAGCACTGCTATAACAGTTAAATTAGAACTTGGCAGCATGCAGCAGACTTAGCAGCTCGCGTAGGTATCATGTGACAGACTTAGCAGCTCGCGTAGGTATCATGTGACAGACTTAGCAGCTCGCGTAGGTATCATGTGACTTGCCAGTTGCCACACCTCCAAGATATTACAGCACGAGGTTTGCCATTTAGGATGTCCGGACTGAGTAGAACTCTCGTGTTTCTCGGCCTCGTTCTCTTGGGCCACGCGGGCTACTCCGCCATGCAACGTAAGTCATAATCTGATATAATATGGCTCGTATTTTCTGTAGACACGTGGGTGGATGGTGGGGTGGACCATTGCATTCTAATTTATGCCCACCAATTCACTGTTTTCTTCCTGCAGATCGATCATTCCTAAAGCTTGCAGAAGAGGAGTACAGCGGTCTTCCAGCAGACGTAAGTATAACCTCATACCCTGGGGGCGAGGCTAACGTAAGTGTCATCTTGTCCCCTGAGCCTCTACTTTAATGGAACCCCAAGGGTGTCTCCAAAATAGTTCAGAGAAAACTAAGGCTTCTGTGCTTGGCCCCAGCGAAGGTTTTGGCAAGTTCAGATGTCAATCTCTGAAACTTTACCAACCTCAGTTAGCTACTTGTTTTGTTTTCCAGTAGAGGTTTCTTAGTGACAAAAAAACCTCTTATAATGACCTTAAAATTTTGATTTTTTGTGTGCCCTCTACCTTAACGTTGACACATCCACTTGCAGATTGGAATGGAATGCCTCATTGCCAGTATGCTCTGCTGTGCGGGGGTGGTCAGTTCGTTGGGGAAGTTTAAAGACATCAAACTCACCTCAGAACTGAAGACAAAGTGAGTGTCTAAAAGTTGTAGCACTGCATCTTTCTCCTTTCCACTGCTAAAGCTGATGGTACATGGTTTTATTGAATGGAATGCTTTACCTGAGAGAACTACACTAGATTATACCTCTCGTATCTACTTGGGCTACAGTAGCAACTGTGAGAAGCTTGCTTTGTCTCTCCACTCCCGGGCACTGTTGTACAGTAATCCCTGGGCGTAACCTTTTAATGTAGTTTTAGTAAAAGGTTCAACACCAGAACGGTGAAAAGCATGCAGACATAGAAACTTCCATTGCAAATTTAATCCTCAGACTTACTAGTTATCTAACTCTGTTGTCACCTCCCCCCTCCACACAGGTCATTCGAGACAGAGGGCAACAGACCCAGCTTCATAACCTTCAACCACAGAGGCCAGGTTGTCTACGATGCTCTCAGATAGTCTACGGAAATGTAGTCACTACTATTATCAACATTCTCTCTGCCTGTTGCGCTATTTGGTGTTTATCACAACTCTCATATGAAGGGGTCAGAAGCAGTGGACTAACCGAAAATGAAAGTGCTAGAAATTGCAGGAATCGCTAAAAAAAAACAGAGTAAAATATGACTATTAAAACTTCTGAATTTTTAGCAGCTCGCACATTCTAGGACAGGACATCCCTCCACCATATCTATGTCATATTCCCGTGATAGCTAGTTGTTGAAAAGTCCCACGGAAAAAAAAATCCATTAGCAGGAGTAAATCAAATTCTAACCTGCATGTGGAGACTGAGAAAATGTGGTGGGCTGGTTCTGACGGCAGGCCAGATGGAATGGCTGTGGGATATTTCTGTCTCATGCCCAGCTCTTTCATAATGAATGCGCTGGTTTGAGGTTTTATTTCTTGGCTGAGAAGTTAGGATACATACGGGGCCCTTTTAAAATACTGCATTGGGATTTTAAGTTAATTCTGTAATCATCTGTTCCAAAGGCGACAAGGAGAGAGTGCATGAACGTCCCTTACTATCATCACCCATCCCTCCGCTTCTTCCTGCCTCAGGTAGGCAATGTTTACATATCATATAATGGTCTCGGAACCAGAGTGGTCTAACCCACAGATATTGAGCTTGCCCCCACCATCCCCCAGAGTATACATATTGTGGTGGGGGGAAAAGGGCAACCCTCTTCTCCCAACGGAACCCTAGGCCATGTGACACTGCCACGTTAAGGGGTGAACGGGCAGGTCGTTCCGGCTGACCGAACCTTCAGCCTTTCGGGCGCCTGTCCGCTATGGTACAGGAATCGTCATCGGGTCTGTTTAGTGTGCCAGGCTTTGGGAATCAAGGGAGGAACACGGACGGATCCTAGGCCGTACTGTCCGAGACCACCGTGGCAGTTGCCAAACCACGTTACCCTCTACCTGAACACACATGGTCACAGGCCGGAGCTGACTGCTCCACCCACTATACATATGTTAGCATATTTATTAAGTTTGAAAAAAGGTTTCGTTTTGCTTATGGGTTTAATTAATGTAACACAGAAATCAATTGCAACACGAAACTAGCGCCAAACCCCAAGACTAATTCTTTCAGTTCCTGAAAGATATTTTACCAAGTGTTGTGGGTTAGACCACTCTGGTTCTGAGCCTGGAGAACATAGTAACGGCCACAAATAATACCAATCAATGCAAATACATGAGAGAAGAGTGTGTTGGGAATGTGAGAGAAAGGGAGTTCACTCGGTGGTTGGTTCACGGACACAGTGGTAGAAATTACAGTGGTACATGGTTGGAGCTGTGTCGACTGCTATCTTCGTGGAGCCTGTGATGATTTAACGCTTTGCTGGGTCCTGGAGAGGCAAAGAAGGAGGACATGCACTGATGTTCTAGCCTAGCCTGTAGCAAACACTCCAAAGACTCAGTAAAACACGCAGTGGACACTAGTGGTTAAGGTGACAATGGAGTATGGAAAGTTTTTTCGATCACAATAATTGTGTTTACGACCTATTGTAAACAGTTTGAGGAGAGAAGCCAGAGACAAGATGTTGTCATCCCTGTTTTGGTTAGCTAATAATTATGACGGATAAAGTGTTACTGTGTCAGCTAGCTTCACCCTAAAAACACCTACCTTCCGTCTGTGGCACATGCTTGGAGTTACACCTGAGTTTAATGACGGCAAAGAGAAAAAATGAGTAATAGGCTTACCTGTCTTTACCTGTTCATTTCTAAGCTAAAACCAACGGTTACTATAGCAGCTATTTACCATATGCCTCATTATTCTATAGACGTGGCGATCCTTAACTTCACCGTATAAATTTCTTACTATATTTATTCTAATTATCCGTCATTCCATCATCACCTTAAGGTTGCTAGCGTACTTACGTACCAGATGCCCAGTCTGTAGCCAATGTAGTTGGGGATCCTGAAAAAATACTTTACTTTCTCCTGAATGGCTCGCCGTCTCGATCTGTCGGCAAACGTCCGTCTGTTGAACTCCAGCAACCTTCTGTACATCCTCGGGAATCCATAGGTCTGAGGCAGAGAAAACACTGTGACACATGAGTGGGAAGCAAGGCAAGCACTTGAGTAGCACAGAGATACTGCATTCACTCCAGCCTCCCGTGTGATACATGTATGCACTATTATTCAGTTGAGTACCACTGCATAGGGCATGCCATCATTCAGCCATTGTATCGTACAAGCACCCATTGTTGGGAATACAGGGCAGACCAGAGCCCTCGTGTAAATGTAAGCGCACATTCTCCAATAAAAGCACACTATTGTCTCAGTTTGCACTTACCCTTCCCAATGCATAGACGGCACCCTTCTTTGCCAAAGCAATGGCAACAATCTTCCACATCAACTGGACAACCATGGTGCTTTTAAATGGGCTACGTAGTGAGAAAAAGACAGTCAAAAACATACAGTGACTCAGTGATACAGTAACTTAATCAAGGCCTTCCATTTTTGGAAGTTTGCAGACATGCAGTTGACCTTTAGGGCAAGAAAATGAACCAAAATATGGCAACTCTCAAAGTAGTGCACTTTTCTGCTCACGGGGTTGATGCTAGAAGGGTTTACCGCCCTACCGCTCCCGCCCACTCTTCCTCTCTCAACGCACCTGTTTCCCGGCCAGACAGTAAGAAAACTCGTTTGCAAAGTATTTCAAACACAGAGAGATATGTCTGCCGGTCTGGAAGCAGAAAATTCGCGAATAGTAGATCAGTCCATCTGTCTTGCAAAAGCAGCGTGTATACGTAATTACGAACTCTAACCTCTGACCCAAAACAGCGGCTAGTTCCGGATATCTCCGTGGTCGTGCCCACGTGGGCGATTAATGAACCCCACCTCAAGCAAGAAATGGACATCTTTACTACAGACTCACCATTAGTCTCTGCACCTGCTTGATGAGGTATGGGAGTCAAGGACCTGTGGCGACTGCTGGAGACAGCTGGTCGGCCTGTTTCACTAGAGTCTCTGGAAGGAGCAGTACTGGCCATAGGTAAGTTAGTAGGATTTAGCATCCCTGTCATCGCTAGCCTCATTCCCTGGCTCTTACGGCGAGGAGAGAGGCAAGAGCCTAGAAACGAGGCTATGTCCATGCTAGTATGTACCGTTGATAACTGCTCATGTGATGCCATGTGATATTTAGGCAACTCACGTGACAGTCATGTGATACACTCCCCTTTTTAGATGTAAGCATCTGGTTGCATCAGGCTGTGAAGGGAGTCCGAGACAGAGAGGGAGGAACCATCAGCCACGCCCACCTCCTGGTGCTGTTTAATCGCATCTGCAAACTGCTCCATTACCGCATCAAGCCTGTGTTTGTCTTCGATGGCGCAACGCCAGCACTGAAGCAAAGGACTCTAGTGAGTGACAGGAAAGCTAACATGGTCTCATACCTATAGCTTCCCACAGACATCTTTGAAAGAAAAAAGTTCAGTTTTTAGTACCACTGCAGGCAGGATGGATGGATGGATGTTATGGCCACTATTTATAGTAAACTATCGAACTGATAACGGCATGGCGCCGGCAGACTGTTTCCTACTGTTGTCATTAGTACAGACTAGTAGCTATATATAGTAGACCCCTCCCCCACTCGAGACAATTTGCATGGAAAGACTCGTGTTGCTTTAATGTATATCTCTGTTGCTGCAGTTTAATGATCAGCTCACTCACACACACACACACACACACACACACACACACACGTAGGCTGCTCGGAGCCAGCGTCGTGAGCAAGCCTCACAGAAGTCCCTCACAGCAGCCGACAAACAGGTGACTAAGTTCCTGCAGGCCAAAATCCTCGAGCAGCTGACTGGGGAGAAGAGGTAGGATAGCGACTGTCACAGTTAATTTTGAGACCTATCAACACCCGTCCCCCCCCCTCCTCTCCCTTCCCCTGTCCCCCCTCCTCTCCCTCTCCCCCCTCCCCCTCCCCAGCACCGCCCCAGCTCCTGTGTCCTCTACTCAGGCAGACATGTTTGAGCTTCCACCACTGCCAGAGAATCAACTCAACAAGGAGAGGTGAGCGTTGGCCTCTTACTACGAACGTCCCCCTTCCCCTTCCCCCTACCCCTCCCTCTCAACCATTCCCTACAGACTAAAGACTGGTTAGGTAATTTTTTAACTAGATATCGTGAGAGACAGAGTGTATTATAAGTCTGATTGCTGGTGTCTTGCAGCTGTAGTTTATCCCTTAGTCAACGCTTTCAGATATCAGAGCTAAGCCACACTCTCTCCCTTCCTCTTCATTTTATTTTAGGACACCCAAGAGTCCTAGCCCCACCCAGGGGGCGGGGTCCCTGGCCTACCTTGGTGACGTGGTTGCCATGGACATCCACTCACAAGAGTTTGACTCCCTCCCACCAGATGTCCAGCACGAGCTGCTACTGGAGAGACAACAGGTCGAGAAGTACAGCTACAGTGACCCAGCAAGTCTCCCCCAAGTATGATGTAATAGTGATGTAATGGCAGTAGTGATGTAAGAATGACATCATAGTGCTGACAAAGGCCCCTATTCATCTCTAACTATTGCAGGTGGCTGGTGACTTCTCCAATTACCAGCTATCCCGGTTAGTGCGTCGGAGCCACATCAGTCAGAAGCTGGAGGGGGTGAGAAGGAGCTTGAAGTCGAGTGAGACTGCCATCGTGGGGCTGGGGGAGGAGGCCAAGGTGTGTGTGTGTGGGGGGGGGGGGGGGTGTGTGCGTGCGTGTGGGGGTGTAGGTGTGGGTGTTTTGTGGGTGTGGCACTCTTAAGGAAGGCTTTGTCTACATTGGAGGTAATGAAAACGTTGATTTTGGTGTCCGTATTTTTTTGTTGAGCCCTTAACTTCAAAGGCAGTGAGTGCAGTGAACGCATTCAACGCTTCAAAGGCAGTGAGTGCAGTGAACGCATTCAACGCTTCAAAGGCAGTGAATGCAGTGAACGCATTCAACGCTTCAAAGGCAGTGAATGCAGTGAACGCATTCAACGCTTCAAAGGCAGTGAGTGCAGTGAACGCATTCAACGCTTCAAAGGCAGTGAATGCAGTGAACGCATTCAACGCTTCAAAGGCAGTGAATGCAGTGAACGCATTCAACGCTTCAAAGGCAGTGAGTGCAGTGAACGCATTCAACGCTTCAAAGGCAGTGAATGCAGTGAACGCATTCAACGCTTCAAAGGCAGTGAGTGCAGTGAACGCATTCAACGCTTCAAAGGCAGTGAACGCATTCAACGCTTCAAAGGCAGTGAATGCAGTGAACGCATTCAACGCTTCAAAGGCAGTGAGTGCAGTGAACGCATTCAACGCTTCAAAGGCAGTGAGTGCAGTGAACGCATTCAACGCTTCAAAGGCAGTGAGTGCAGTGAACGCATTCAACGCTTCAAAGGCAGTGAGTGCAGTGAACGCATTCAACGCTTCAAAGGCAGTGAAGGCAGTGAACGCATTCAACGCTTCAAAGGCAGTGAGTGCAGTGAACGCATTCAACGCTTCAAAGGCAGTGAGTGCAGTGAACGCATTCAACGCTTCAAAGGCAGTGAATGCAGTGAACGCATTCAACGCTTCAAAGGCAGTGAATGCAGTGAACGCATTCAACGCTTCAAAGGCAGTGAGTGCAGTGAACGCATTCAACGCTTCAAAGGCAGTGAATGCAGTGAACGCATTCAACGCTTCAAAGGCAGTGAATGCAGTGAACGCATTCAACGCTTCAAAGGCAGTGAAGGCAGTGAACGCATTCAACGCTTCAAAGGCAGTGAATGCAGTGAATGCATTCAACGCTTCAAAGGCAGTGAGTGCAGTGAACGCATTCAACGCTTCAAAGGCAGTGAATGCAGTGAATGCATTCAACGCTTCAAAGGCAGTGAGTGCAGTGAACGCATTCAACGCTTCAAAGGCAGTGAGTGCAGTGAATGCATTCAACGCTTCAAAGGCAGTGAGTGCAGTGAACGCATTCAACGCTTCAAAGGCAGTGAATGCAGTGAACGCATTCAACGCTTCAAAGGCAGTGAGTGCAGTGAACGCTTCAAAGGCAGTGAGTGCAGTGAACGCTTCAAAGGCAGTGAGTGCAGTGAACGCTTCAAAGGCAGTGAGTGCAGTGAATGCATTCAACGCTTCAAAGGCAGTGAGTGCAGTGAATGCATTCAACGCTTCAAAGGCAGTGAACGCATTGAATGCATTCAACGCTTCAAAGGCAGTGAGTGCAGTGAATGCATTCAACGCTTCAAAGGCAGTGAGTGCAGTGAACGCATTCAACGCTTCAAAGGCAGTGAATGCAGTGAACGCATTCAACGCTTCAAAGGCAGTGAGTGCAGTGAATGCATTCAACGCTTCAAAGGCAGTGAGTGCAGTGAACGCATTCAACGCTTCAAAGGCAGTGAATGCAGTGAACGCATTCAACGCTTCAAAGGCAGTGAGTGCAGTGAATGCATTCAACGCTTCAAAGGCAGTGAGTGCAGTGAACGCATTCAACGCTTCAAAGGCAGTGAACGCATTGAATGCATTCAACGCTTCAAAGGCAGTGAGTGCAGTGAACGCATTCAACGCTTCAAAGGCAGTGAGTGCAGTGAACGCATTCAACGCTTCAAAGGCAGTGAATGCAGTGAACGCATTCAACGCTTCAAAGGCAGTGAGTGCAGTGAATGCATTCAACGCTTCAAAGGCAGTGAGTGCAGTGAATGCATTCAACGCTTCAAAGGCAGTGAGTGCAGTGAACGCATTCAACGCTTCAAAGGCAGTGAGTGCAGTGAATGCATTCAACGCTTCAAAGGCAGTGAGTGCAGTGAACGCATTCAACGCTTCAAAGGCAGTGAAGTGAAGGCAGTGAACGCATTCAACGCTTCAAAGGCAGTGACTGCAGTGAACGCATTCAACGCTTCAAAGGCAGTGAGTGCAGTGAACGCATTCAACGCTTCAAAGGCAGTGAATGCAGTAGTGCTGAACGCATTCAACGCTTCAAAGGCAGTGAGTGCAGTGAACGCATTCAACGCTTCAAAGGCAGTGAACGCATTCAACGCTTCAAAGGCAGTGAGTGCAGTGAACGCATTCAACGCTTCAAAGGCAGTGAGTGCAGTGAATGCATTCAACGCTTCAAAGGCAGTGAGTGCAGTGAATGCATTCAACGCTTCAAAGGCAGTGAGTGCAGTGAACGCATTCTTCAAAGGCAGTGAGTGCAGTGAACGCATTCAACGCTTCAAAGGCAGTGAGTGCAGTGAACGCATTCAACGCTTCAAATGCAGTGAATGCATTCAACGCTTCAAAGGCAGTGAGTGCAGTGAATGCATTCAACGCTTCAAAGGCAGTGAATGCAGTGAACGCATTCAACGCTTCAAAGGCAGTGAGTGCAGTGAATGCATTCAACGCTTCAAAGGCAGTGAGTGCAGTGAACGCATTCAACGCTTCAAAGGCAGTGAGTGCAGTGAACGCATTCAACGCTTCAAAGGCAGTGAGTGCAGTGAACGCATTCAACGCTTCAAAGGCAGTGAGTGCAGTGAATGCATTCAACGCTTCAAAGGCAGTGAGTGCAGTGAACGCATTCAACGCTTCAAAGGCAGTGAGTGCAGTGAATGCATTCAACGCTTCAAAGGCAGTGAGTGCAGTGAATGCATTCAACGCTTCAAAGGCAGTGAGTGCAGTGAACGCATTCAACGCTTCAAAGGCAGTGAATGCAGTGAATGCATTCAACGCTTCAAAGGCAGTGAATGCAGTGAATGCATTCAACGCTTCAAAGGCAGTGAATCTTTGGGCCTGTTGGTGCCACAGACTGGGCGCTGAAGTAGTGTCGCTAGCGAAAGGTAGAGACTATAACCATCGTTCAATCAGTCCCCACTTATGCATAATTAAGTATAAGATCATTCACATTAGAAAATATACCGGGCTGTCCCCCATTTTTCAATTTTTCAAAGGGAGAGCCCGGGGAGGAGGCAGTCCTGGGTAGAAAATGAACATTATTCCGTCGCGTATTTTGATCGTATTCGCGCGTTCAGAGTGCTGTATCTCTGAACTTCCGTTAAGGGCGGGGCTCATACGCGCTGCGTAGTAGCATCAATACATGTATGTGGGGCTTCTACGCAGCACATATGACCCCCACCCAGAAGTTCTGAGATATAGCGCTTTGAACGTGTGGGTGTGATCAAAATACATGACGGAATAATGTTCGTTTTCTACCCGGGACTGCCACATGTACAATGATGCCAAAGAGTTGCTGGAAATGCCCTTACATTCAGGTTCATGAAGTGGAGTCAAGTCGAATTATGTCCAGCGACTCCGCCCATTACATCCTGGTACGAGGGACTGACATCGGGTCCTCGAGTCAGGATGAGACCCTGAGCCAGGACAGCATGGAGTTGTCGGAATCTAAAGAATGGGAATCAGACCTGGTTAACACGCAGAGTGAAGGAGAATCAAAGTTGGATGCTGCCATTGAACCCTGTGAGCCCTCAGGGGACAGTGTTCAAGGAAGTGTGAGGCTTTCTCATGCGAAAGAAATCGCTGATGAGGAAAGTGGAAATACCGTTGCTCTTGTAGGAACAGAGACCAATGTAAATGAGGTAATTGACCTCACAGCATGTACTAGCATGTCTGAGGTTGGAGGGTCTGCCTCTGCTGAGAGCACGGCCTCTGTTGAATCCAACGCGAGTGCGCTTGGGAAGAACATTGCAAGTAGCTCATCGGCGAGGACTAATACTGATGCTGGTGACACAGTGACCCAGGGAATCAAAGCCAGTAGCTCGTCGGCGAGGACTAATACTGATGCTGGTGACACAGTGACCCAGGGAATCAAAGCCAGTAGCTCGTCGGCGAGGACTAATACTGATGCTGATGATCCAGTGACCCAGGGAATCAAAGCCAGTAGTTCGTCGGCGAGGACTAATACTGATGCTGGTGACACAGTGACCCAGGGAATCAAAGCCAGTAGCTTATCGGCGAGGACTAATACTGATGCTGGTGATCCAGTGACCCAGGCAATCAAAGCCAGTAGCTTATCGGCGAGGACTAATACTGATGCTGGTGACACAGTGACCCAGGCAATCAAAGCCAGTAGCTTATCGGCGAGGACTAATACTGATGCTGGTGACACAGTGACCCAGGCAATCAAAGCCAGTAGCTTATCGGCGAGGACTAATACTGATGCTGGTGACACAGTGACCCAGGCAATCAAAGCCAGTAGCGAGTCGAGCGTTAAGATCATCCATTTGTCTGAAAGGCATGGTGAAGTATTGCGGACCAGTCCAGAGGTCAAAGCGCAACCAAAAAATGTAGCGACTGTTGTGAAAAGCAATTCCCCATCTCTAGATTCTCAGTCACCACAGGATAAAGTACAGGTAACAGAATTGCAAGTTGCTGTAGCAACCAAACTACACTCCAAAGAAGACTCCTCTTCTGGTGACGCGCATGATGTCACTGTGACATCATTCGAGTCCAAACAAACACAGCTGCCTTTGTTTCAAGAGGAGGGCAGTTTGGCCACTGTAGGTGAAGAGATAGGAGAGAGGCTGAGATCTGAGGGTGGGGAGTTTGAGCAGACCAGCTCCAGGTCTTGGATTCCAGTAGAGGCAGTGGAAGGCGGACAGTCACTCACCACACAACTCAGAGAGCAAGATCTTGCAGTATCAGCAGGTGAACTGACGTCTGGTCAGCCGGGTGAAGTGGCACTGCAAACAGAGCCTGATGTGGAATCTGGAACGGAATCACACCACAATGCAGATGTGAGTGGAATAGATCCAGAACCAGAGGCAGAATGGAGTAAGGACCTGCTGCAACTGCTACCGTCCGAGGCCCAGTCCCAGCTTGGTCTGGAGGCGAGGGAGCTGGGGAGGGAGGGGGCGCGGCAGGCCAGGGCCGCGACCTCCGTCACCAGCCACATGTACAAGGATGCCATGGTGAGGTGCTAATGAGAAGGTCATCGTGATAATATTGCAAACAATATTATCACGATAATATCATTGTCATTAAATAACAATATTATCACAATATCATTGTCAGCCTTCAATCAACATCTTGTCAGTCTCATATGCACAAATATTTGTTCTAATATCGCCAAGCGCTACAGCAAGGTGGCCAAGTCCTTATGCTATAAATGATACCCACACAGACCCTCCTCTCTCTCTTCGGACTGCCCTACCTCACCGCTCCCTCAGAGGCAGAGGCTCAGTGTGCCTTCCTGGACACCACAGGGCTCACACAGGTGGTACTGAATGATGAAGATGACATTAATGCTATGATTAGTTTAATATTCTCTTGTCTGGTCCAGGGTACGATCACCGATGACAACGATGTATTTCTCTTCGGAGGGAGGAAGGTCTACAGACACTTCTTTACCCCAGAGAGACATGTGGAGTTATACAGTGCTGAGGATGTTGAGCGGAGACTGGGTGAGTGTGGCCTTGTCCCTTGTGTGTGTGTGGGGGGGGGGGTGTGAGGGGGGGTGGTGTGGGGGTGGTATGGGGTGTAGGTGGGTAAATGTGGGAAAGAGAAGAGAGCAGTATAGCGTTCAAATAAGTTGTATCACATGACTATCATGTGATTGTGGCCACTCCCTACAGGTCTATCGCGTGACCACCTTGTGACCCTAGCCTACTTGCTCGGCAGTGACTACAGTGAGGGGGTGGAGGGAGTGGGTGTGGTCTCGGCCATGGAGATACTCCGGGACTTTCCAGGAAAGGGAATTGAACCCCTCAAGAAATTCAAGTGAGAAAGGGTATTAACTACGGACTGGACTATTTCAACTGTAGTTGTGAGGGAAGTCTGGGATTGAGACGGAATTATATGTTTGGTTCCATCCCTACAGAGAGTGGCACAGTGAGGTGAACTCCACACCCGCGCTGACCATGAAGGAGACTGGCCAACACAGGAAGCTGGTGAGTGGGAGGGGCCAGTAGGTGGGGCCTCTATTGAGAAAGAGGAAGTTGGTGAGGCCATAGCAGATGAGTGGCTACATCCCTGTACTCTCACATGTACACTGCTACACCCTCCCACACCAGCGCCAGCTCTGCCTCCCTCCACCGTTCCCCGATCCCTCCATCCGGGTAGCCTACCTCTCACCCGAGGTGGATACCTCTCGGGAGCCCTTCCAGTGGGGACGGCCGGACCTGGACCTTCTGAGGAAGTATCCTCATGTCTCATTCCCAGTCTCCATTCCACTACCCTAGCTATCATGTCTCATTCCCAGTCACCACTCCATTGCAGCACTAGTTCCAGTCTCCACTGCTTAGCACCACTGTCCCCGTCACGTCTGGTTCCCAGTCCATAGCAACACTGTCCCCATCACGTCAGACTTCCCAATCCATAGCAACAATGTTACTGCCCCACCATGCTCATGGCGTAGATAGTAGAGTCTACTATCTATGCTCATGGCTACACTATAACAGCACTCACAGTACTGGAGGAATGACAGATTGCCATTGGCTTCACTTTGTGCATTTTCTCTACCGCTCTCTAAGCCAACTTTACCCCACTATTGTTCCTGAACCACACTCTGATTTGCATTTGATCGCATGGGTTGGCCCCAGGGCAAAGTGGATGCCACTCTACTACCGGTACTCCAGAGGATGAACACCAGGGAGGTGCGGGACACACACATACACACACACACACGCGCACACACACACGCGGACCTATGCCATTTCTCCTACCCTCCCACGTAGACCCAGCTAACGCTGACTCGATTTCTCCCCCAAGTCCCGCCCTCCTCACAGAAGAAGGCTATCCGGAGCAAGAGAATCAGGAATGTCGTAGCTAGACTCACCAGCACAGGTAGGCGGGGACATTACATCATCATTGGTGGGTGGGTACATTACATCATCACTGGTGGGCGGGGTGCATTACATCATCACTGGTTGGTGGGGTGCATTGCATAATCACTGGTACATGGTGAGTGGGATACATTACATCATCACTGGTTGGTGGGTGTATATGGTATCGCTTTATATCCTGCTTTTGCCTCACTTGTCCTGCTCTCCCACCTTAGTCGCAATATGTCCCAACTTTTCTTGAATCTAGTGGCTCAAAACTGCATTAACATTGATCGGGTTATGGTATGCTGGGATCAGAGGTCAGGTGCATGAGCAAGACTGTGGTCTAGCCACTAAGACTAGGTTCAGAGACGTGAGAAAGAAACTGAAATTTGTATGCAGTTAGAGATCTTAGTAAGTTGAGGGGTGCTTCATGTGCTTATATAATCTAGCATGCTTGCCAAAAAAAACGATAACGTCAATTTTAGCACCGGTTACGAGGCTAATTAGATAGTATCCCACTTTGGCTCATGAAAACCCTTCCTGCTTTGCTATGTGAGAGTCCCATTTAAGTTTACAGGACCATTTAAGTTTACAGGACCTTGTAGCTCAATGCATGTTCCTCACTCACAGGTGCTTCTGACGATAGCAACAAGGAGTCCACAGCTGGTCCTAGGCCCAGAGGAAGAAGGAAGGACAGCGGGAGGGAGAGGGGAAGAGGACGGGGAAGGGGTGTGGCTTCTGCGGTGAAACGTAAGAGAGTTGAGCTGTCTTCTAGTGGGAGTTCATCGGATGCTGAGTTTGGAGAAACAGGTTCAACCTGTAAAGCAAGATCGGCGGCTGGTTCTGGGAAAAGCAGCAAGAGTGGTGTGGTAGTGCAACAGAGAACTGAACTATCTTCCAGTGGAAGCTCTTCAGATTGTGAAAGCAGGACAGGGGAAACTGGTAAAACCAGTTTATCTGGTAGAGCTAGCGCTATCAAGAACGCTGTCTCCGACACAGAGAAGGGAATTACGGTGGCAGGAGAGAGGGGAGTTGAAATTGGATTGGTCACCAATAGTGACTCTGACTCAGAATTTGATCACATCGTAAAAGAGCTTGTTGCTAAGGAAATGGAGCTTCCTGGATTTCAGGAAGTGCCCCAACAGAGTGCACCTGCTGGTGTTCAGCATAGCAAGCAGAAGGCAAAGAGAAGACCCAAAAGGAAGCGAACCTGACTCACTTTTTCACTGTACCATTAAATTTGTTATAACCACACTGCCAAGTTTAAAGATTTTGCTGTAATGCATGTTCTTTATCTAAAGTACGATCGCTCTGTGCACGTGCGCGCGTGTGGCTGGTCTTCAGCCACGCCCATCTTTTGCTGACCCCCAAATATGCTGAAAGGAAAGAAGCGAAGGGATAGGCTAGACATTTGCAAAGAGTGCGAGAAAGCAGCCAGGCCTGCCATCAGCGCCGCCCGCCTGGGCCACACGAAATGCCTGGCGACCGCATACCGAGAGTTGGACGTCTTTAACGAACGGGATGACTATGGTGCCACGCCCATTCACTACGCAGCCCGAAGCGGCCAACTGGAGTGTTTGAAATGGCTGGTTACTCGTAGCGGTATCTCACCCAACGCAGTGTCGAGCAACGGCGCCAACGCAGCGCACGACGCAGCCGCCATGGGTCATTTGGACTGCCTGAAGTACCTATTGCAGACGACGCGATGCACTACTAAAGACAGCACAGTCGAGGGAGCTACGGTTCTGCACATGGCTTGCAGGTTCGGGCGACTGGACGCTGTTCAATGGCTGATAGAACATTCCGGGTCGGATCCGAGCGAGAAGGGCGCAAACGACGTCACACCAGTTCACCTCTGCGCTGCTAAAAGTGAGTCCTTTAAAAAGGGGTGGGGCTAGTAACTGCGATGAGTAAATTCTTGCAGCGCAGTAAGTAGTACTCCTCACTTCTCAGTCTCAGAACGCGCAGAAATTTGAGTAAAGAGGGTCTAGCTAGCTGATAGCCTTATTTAACGGCAAGTTAACACAGGTGTGTGGATGGTGGAGGGACTCATAGCCAGCTGCAGAGTGTGCTAACCCAAAATCAACTACAGTGGAACCTCTATAATGTGGTCACTCTATACAGCAACCACCTCTCTATTAGGGCTGCCTGAATTTTATATTCTCGACTAAGGATTTTGCTTACTTTTAGAGGCGTATAGCAAGCTGCTGCATTGACAAGACCCTTGTCGAGCCTTCAGTCTTCAAGAAAAGCCTTCATATTTGTAGAAAATTGCTGTTTTCTGAAATGGGCCATTGAACTTGAGCCTTTTACGTGACGTGAAAATGTAGCTTACAATTGGTTGAAAGAGCATAAATCACACGCACTTTACACACTATGGACGCATAACAATAGTTCCTAGCTGTCATATCATGTTGCTGTCGTAGCATTTACGCCACCCACAGACACAGGTGGGCCTAGTCACAGCACAAGCAACCAGAAATTACACCATTCTGATCACCATGTATTTTGTTTTCCTACTATCTCAGATGAATCAGCCAGCCTCTTGGCTAAAATAAATATGCATTTGTAATAAAAAAACTATCGGTAAAGCTATATCAGTCAAATTTACCGATATTGTGTGAAATCAGCTGATAAGTCGATTTTCCAATAGCCGATCCGATTATCAGTGCATCACTATGGCATACACTGTGAATAATATATGCAGTTCACTAATTTACGCCATTTGCCATGTAATGTTGCAAAGCTAACATCATCACTCACTAATAGCTACAATTTCCCCCTGAATCTAATTTCTGCAAAACGTGGACCCCACAGTATCTTAACCCATCTCTGTAACACTGCCTTCCCTCCAAGTGATCACAGATTATTCCATTTGAAATAATTAATATGTTTTGGGTGAACCGTTGGCCAAATTCAGGAAAGTTGGTGAATTATCCATTTAGCTGCTATGACATCAGCTGAAAAGTGTCTATTCTGGAACTCAGTTGAAACTCAAGTGTCAGTTGCTTCTTTTGTTGTTTTATGAGGTATTCCTGTTACAGCTGCTATTTATTTTGGAATGGTGGTGTCAGAAGTCATGACCAAATTAAATTTCATTGTCACCCCTACTGCATATCTATGGACTCTTCCCAGAACTTACTCAGGATTCCTCATTAGCTAGTTCCTGGAAGCTGTTTACACATGAACAGCCAAACTAAATTACTAATGCACTCCAGGCATGCAGGCAGTGGCTTAGGTGATGTCATTATGATGTGCTCCTGGTTGCAGCCTCCCCCCCAATTTATACAGTTTCACCAAAATGTCCTCACGTGGACCGAGAGTCTTGGCCCAAAACGTGATCCTCACATGATTACGTTAATTAATAACTACATTCTAACCCCACCCCTAGCTGGTTAAGCAGTGATTATCTGCAGCTTAGTAGCTGGAATGAGACCAGTCTCAATATACCATGCAATTTAGTCCACATACCATTCCTATTTTTTATCCTTGGATCCTGACCAGACTCCACATTAAGTGTAATATCTGGTACTCATTTTTCCGAATAAACAAAAGGACCTTGATTTAGGCCCCAGGGTCAGAGATTCGAAGTGTCCATCTATACAACTCCTTTCTCCCCTCTCAGATCATTTGGAGTGTCTGAAGTGGCTGACTCAACACTCAAATTATGTCCCAAACCAGCGTACGGTGCATGGAGCCACAGCGGTGTACTTCGCTGCCCAGGAGGGAAGGTAGGCGAGACTATACACCTCAGCCCCAGGTCGTTCCCCCAGCCCTCTCCCCTTACCTCTCTCCAGGCGGAGTGAGGGGAGAGGGCGGGGGGAGTAGGGGAGGGGAGGGGTGCTATTATAGAGGCCAAGCTAAGACAAGCTGGACACTGGGAAAACTATCTAGCACTTTGCCTGGAGACAGAATAACACACACCATCAGTTGAAGGACTCTGGCTCAGAACGAGAAACAGAAGTTTACATATACCCACTTGTGAATACACACTCAAATTGTGTATTAGGAACTGTTGGAGATTGCTCACAGGGTGTGTGTAGCTTGTGTAGATGGGATCAGTAGGCGTTAGAGGTCTGCAACTGAAGTATTAGGTTCTGAAACCATAAGTATACAGGGATCATATTTCATGGTTACAGCGACTGTGCAGGTTGCTATAGCAACAGAATTCCCTTACATCATCCTACTGCTATGTATGCTAACATACACAGTGATCTGCACATGGATGTACATAAGAAATGGCTTGCCCGTTAGTAAGTCCATTCATACACCTCTGAGATACACCTCTGAGATACACTTCGCTATAATGGCTAATAACTTCCTGCATATTGATGTTAACCAGAGTTTAATGTATACCAAGTATCACTATACCTGATCCCACGTCACAAAGGGCGGACTTGAATTCCTCCATGTTATAGTAACTGCCGACTAAAATGACCCAATAAACCACAAAAATAGATTGGCAATTAGCTAGATGGAACGCAATCTTTAGCAGATTTTAATTGTGAATTATGCATGTGGCCTCGCTCCCAGGCTCCACTTCCCAGCTTTATTGCACAGTGTGCAGCCATGGTGCAGCAAAGGATGTGAGTGTGCAATAAAAGCTGGGGAGTGGAGCCTGAGAACTACCCTGAGAATTAATGCTCACTGCTGACACCTCATTTCTGCTATTACAAGAACACTTCCAGGAATAGCTCCACCTCTGGGGATTGTGCAGGTGATAGCTTCAGTACATGGCAGTCATTGTTTAGATGCCATGTATATGTACATGTAGTTTGAGTCAGCGAGCTTATGCCATGAATTTCTTTAATTTGCATACCGTTTAGGTAATGAATAATGTTTGCGAGTTGTCGTGGAAACATCTTAATGAGGAATATCTGAGGATCCTAGGATGGCAGTGTGTTCCATATGATAACGGGGAAACTAAATTCTTAATACTATATCTGCTGATGCAGAATGCTGGCTGCATGATATCAGGAGCCCATAACCCAAAGGGAAGGAGCGTTAAACTTGTGTATGTATGCTGATTCCACCTGTTGTCAAATAGCACTTGCCCAACACTCCTTATATGGTAAGTGTTATGTAAGCGCTATAATTTACTTAGCACTAGTCCAGTAGTAAACCAGCCATGCATAACGGCTAGGCATTCCATATATGGAGTTTTCTTGTAGGTGCCATTCAACAACAGGTGGAATCACTAGTTCAACGCTCCTTTCCTTTGGGTTATGGGCTCCTGATGATATTCAATTGCCTTTTAGAAGCCCTGGTTTCAACAGCACACCAGCCATGTAGAAGCCCACACAGGTACGTGTAGTACAGGAATTTGAATCTTTTGCAATACTCAGGCCAGTAAACCATAGATAATATCGAAGCTATATTATCTATGAGTAAACACACTAGCCTTGGGCAAATGAGACGCGAAACTAAATCACTTCCGCTATTATGCGCATAACTTCCGGATTAATAACTCGTTACTTACCTACGTAATAATATAAAAGTGAGTAAGCTTACGAGTGCAGCCCCATGTGTACGTACGTGTGTTTACGTGTAGTGAAGTACAGAGTAATGGATAACGAGGAAGACGCTGGATCTGCTTTGGCGCGATACCAACTCTTCGGTGTGCAAGAAACGGGCTGGAAAGCGGCCAGGTCGTTTGCTCAGGCAGCTATCGTGGAGCTGAAATACCTGGGCTTGCCATGCACTGCCAAAGAAATCCGGGCTGCAAACTTGGAAGAAAGCGACAGATTGGAGCAGGAATGCAAGCAACTCAGTAAGCTAGGTCATCCCAACATCGTGCAGTTCATGGGTATTTACTACCGCGAGGGACGAGCTAATATTGTTTCAGAGCAGCTACCATTTCTGTTGTCAGACTGCCTCGACCACTACGGGCAATTGCCCGAGGAGATAGGTTACTCCATCCTCCACGAGGTGGCGTTGGGGCTCCTCTATCTGCACAAACAGTCGCCTCCTGTGGTGCATCGACACTTGTCCGCCGATTGCGTGCTGCTAACGAGAGACATGGTGGCGAAAATCGCAGATGTGGGTGTGGCATGGATGAACGACCCGATCGTCTCTGACGACCCAGTAGCCGTGTGTCATCTCCCTCCAGAGACGCTGGGAGAAGCGCCTCAGTTCGGCCCCAAGACGGATTCCTTCTCATATGGTGTGCTAATGGTGCACGTTCTGAGTGGCAGAAGACCGATTCAGGCAAAGCTCAAAGCATCGTGTGATTCCTGTGACTCCATCCGCTCGTTGCAGCGGTCCCTGAGCTTTTCTGAGGCTGATCTTCGTGTGGAGTTTCTCAGGGAGATTGGCATGAACAATCCTCTTATGGGCCTCGTAATGAGCTGTCTGAGTAACAACCTAACCCTCCGTCCCGAAGCGTCGGAGATTGTCTACAAAGTGGCGGACACTGCCTCACGTTTTCCCGCCTCTTTTGTCAACAAAGTCGAGATGCTGGAGCAGATTTGCAACGATGCAGAAAAAAAAACGAATTTGAAGCGGCAACTCGAGGACCTCACGGCTAGCGACTCGTGCCCTCGGAGGTCTCTTACAGAGCTGGAACAGCTGCATCTGAAACTTAAGAGGCTAACTGCTGAGAACATCGCCCTCAAAGCTAATCTACATGCGAATTTGAAGGTTGAGGGGGTCAGGCGACAGAGTGAGGGTGAGAATGGACTGAAAACCAATGGCCACTTTCGAAGGCCAGGACTAAAGAAAGTTGAGGCCATGCCTGAGGAGTGTGATTCTCTCGATGTGATGACGGCGGTTCAGGTGAGGGCTTCACTGGTTAGGAGATAATTTCAAATGCCTTGAATAAGAGTGCTGTTAACTTAACTCCAAGTGACCTTAGACCCAGCTAGCTTAGACCGCAGATCATCACAATGACCTGCAGCTTGAAGGCCTCAATACAAGGCTAGCTTGGCATAATTTTCCCTGTTTATGCTTGATTAATACGAGTATGCAATCAATTTCTTGTTACTATATTACTGATTAATAGCTGCAATTGATCCAGAATGGAACAATCATTTTCACTGCTACTAGTCTCTGCTGCATCAAATCCCCTCAAAAGCCTCGCTCCTAGATATAGCAGACTGACTGGGCAGACTCTGCCATTTTTATGTCAACACGATTGCTTAATAATTGTTCTGCTAGGAAAATATCTCTAGTTTGCCACTCCAGCCTGCCTAATTTCTGCCGTCAGATCATTTTACGCTTAGGCTTACTAAAAATGAAACTCATAAGGATGCAAGACTTGAAAAGAAGTCAAGACACTCCATCACCTATGTAGCAATGGAGAACAGTAGTATCAGAAGCCCATAATTATCCCAACAGCCACCGGTAGTATTCTGTTACACTGGAGATGATAAGCCTCATTAGCTGGGGATGGTGTAAAGCTTCCTACCACCCGCATGTACACCTGTACTTAGGGAAGATGAAACCATAGAGGAGAGCCTGGGAATGAGACTAGACGGGAGCCTGGGAATGGGACTAGGAAACAATTGTGCACCGGCAAAACAGTGCAAAGAACACTGTCTAGCTCTACCACCTCATCTTTCTTTCTCCCCCTCTGATAGCTGCGCAAGGGTCGGCTGGAGTGGACGCGATGTAACAGTCTTCCCGTGGGGATGTTCCAGGCAAAAAGCGTTGTGATAGACGGTAAAGTCTACGTTGGGGGTGGACTCACAGAAGACAGCATCACTGACCACATTGTCTTCGAGTACGACCCGGTTTTGGATTCTTGGTCGGCCCTTCCTCCACTCCCCGTGGTTCTCTTCGGCATTGGTCAGCTTCTTGGAGAACTGGTCATCATCGGAGGGAAATGTGATCTAAAGGTTTCGGGTGACGTGTACGTCTTTGATAGACAAACCTACCGCTGGAAGCAGTCCCTCCCGTCTCTAATCAACGCCCGTTACTCTCCGGCCGTTGTCAGCCACCAGGCCAACCTCCTAGTGTGCGGGGGGCTGGAAGACGGGGGGATGGGGGAACCAACCGTTGTGAGCAGTGTTGAAGTCCTTAACACCGAGAGATTCCAGTGGTACGTCGGAGGATACCTCCCTCATTCTGCCTCCGTCTATTCATCGTCCTGTGTCGTCATCCACGATACCTGCTACCTCGTCGGGGGCTACCGCGCCACCACGGCTACCAGTGCTTCCCAGTCCACTAACTCGGCTGCCCTTTCTGTCCTGCTATCGCCAGACGTCGTGTCTCCGTATGCTTGGAAGCCTCTTGCCGACACGCCCTATCTCCAGACCACAGCGGCTAGCCTCGGGGGGTGTCTGCTGGCTCTCGGGGGGACCAAGAGTGCCTACATGATGCCCGTTCAACGATCGATACATGCCTACTCCCCGACGACCAAATCTTGGATTTTCATCGGAAATTTACCCTCTGCCAGTTGTCATTCAACAGCAGTCACACTACTGTCCGGAGAGCTTCTCATCATCGGGGGGTGGGTGAAACCCGGCGAGAACAAGCGATCGCTGGACGTCTACAGAGGAAGTATAACCCTGTAATGAGAACCGACAGCTGTGCCTGTCATCTCTTCCTTCAGGAGAATTCTTTTCATCCTCTCTTATTCCCCCCCTTGCCCTGTCTTCTGTCTTCTCCCTTCCTCTTATGTCATATATCATGTGAATCAATCATCAGTCACTAGAGTGCAGAACTGTGCGGTGCTCCGTTTTTGTGTGTTTGTGCATTTATGGTTTGTCTTCATGCCCCGCTGGTGAGCTGTCATGTGTGACCTACATGTATTTATAATGATCAATTATAAAGAAGTGGGAGCAACATAGGCAGCTAGGTCACCACACACAAATCAGTTAAGCTGGCAAGATAATTAACTGATTGTATCTGTGTGTGTGTGTGTGTCATTGCAGGAGTCACAATCACAATTTGGATGTGCTTGCAATATCAGAACTGGGCAGGGTTTAATTCAACCGACCACTGCTATTAAACATACATTTTGCATAAATCGTCCTAAAATCACACGCTTCTGCTCAGTAATCTTACTCTCTGTGACTCACAGTTCACCTGAACTGTAATCATATTCCAATTCGCCTGTTGCTTCAAGCAATTACCACTAGTACACAGGAAGGCATCGGTGATAGAAGCCACACAGCTGGCCCACAGGGTTAGATTCACAGCCCCACAATGACAACTTAGGAATGAGTGAAGTAAGCCTTCACAGACCCAGCTCCTCCCAAACTACATGAGGGGGCAGGGGGGGGGGGGGGAGAGGTCTGGGTACCAGACTAGCTTGAGGAGTTAGTAATTATGGCAAAACTAGCTTTGTAGAAGCTAGAGAAAATCAAAAGCTGGCATTTGACCATAGAGAGCCTCCTTGTCTGGAATATGCAATGATGGGACACCCTTGTGATGTAACTTACTTATATCTTTACCTTCAATATGTACATACTTTTGTGGGTGGCATTTTCACATATTCATCATTTGACAGCTGGTTTAAAACATGTTGCTAGCGATGACTCAGGATGGTTGTGGAGGTCAGCGTGTACAACTTTATCCTCCCTTGTTCAGCAATCACTCGGCTTTGAACTCCCCCACAGACGCTGTCAATGGATACCTATACCTCTCGTATATTATAGCCATCTCAGTCATGTGAAGTGTGCGAGAACATGACATCTCAGTCATGTGAAGTGTGCGAGAACATGACATGGGCATTGGAGTAGCTAATTTCTGCGTAAACATGTCCTTGGGCAAAGTTTGTGTATAAAATGTCATTCACAGTCTCTCCATTGCACGAGACTAATAGTTTGGAGGGAGAAATTACACACTCACACACACACACACACACACAGCCTGGAATGCCTTGAGTGGCTGGTGAACCACGGCTCAGGTGATCCCTACCTGACGGCCACGGACGGGATGAGTCCCATCCACGCTGCGGCCCAGGCAGGCCAGATCCCATGCATGGAGTGGCTGGTGAACAAAGCCGGAGTCTCACCTCGATATAAGGCGGAGGACGGGGCCACTCCAGCTCACTTTGCAGCTGCCAGTGGTCAGGTCAGTATGTGACTTCATTTGGCCAAATAATGCTTGAAATTAGCGCAATCTCTGATTCACCAAAGAACCTTAGGCAGTAATAGATCGGCTGCGATATGGGGGGAATGATGTGTGAGTGAGAAGAACAGGTGACAGTATTTCCGTAATCTGAGAGCGATAAATACTGGTATACATTATAGGATACTAAAGTACAGTTTACCTAATACGGACACAGTAAAGCATACAATGAAGACCCTTAATAATTGCAAAATGTGGAAACATATTTCGACCTCCTATTTATACAGCTGACATCAGCTGTAATCACATACACGCTCAGATTACATAAAGAATTTATAGGTAGTGTTTTAGCCTTCCCCGTGGGTTCAAATACCTTTGGTAGAAAGTATTTGAAGGTGTCTTACAAGCTGTGCATGTATCTCGCTTGGGTACGTGAATCAATAATGTCAGCTCTAACTTTGGCCACCTTTGTCTATGGTATGAGTGTTGTGGCTGCCTGCAGCATATGACTGGCATAATTACTTGAGTGCATGGAGCTAGTACAAATTACACACTCTGTTGTCATGACGACAGAGTAATGACCTTGTCATGCGTACTATATAGTGCACTGAATATTACATCCCATGCATATGATCATGACCGTACTGAATGTCTCTATTCCATTCCTGCGTTGAATGTCCCTATATCCATTCTTGCTGTAGATGAGACCATGCTGAATATTACTGTTCCACAGGTGGAGTGCTTGAACTGGATCCTGGACAATGGGGGATCGGTACTGGACCGAGACAACCTGGGAGGGACCCCAGTCCATGACGCAGCAGAACAGGGACAAGTAAGTTTTGCCAGCTGTAAATACCTGTCATAATGAGCTGTTGATTACGGAATTAGTAATGGCTATGGATACGGACATACATCAGATTCTGTGCATATACCCATACCCACGCACATACCACACACGTACACACACACACACATACACACTCATACATACATACACACACACACACACACACACTCAGGTGGGAACACTATCGGTCCTAATCCAACATGGTGTGGATGTAATGGCAGCAGATGACGAGGGACTCCGCCCACTGGATCTGGCTCAGGACAACAACCACGAGGACTGCGTCCAGCTCCTCTTCAAGGCTCTCAAACCGAGCCTACTGGTGGGTAGAGCTTTATCTGGTGGGCGGGGCTTGCTTGGCTGCCCCAACAGTAGCATAGCTACTGTATTCCTACAAGACAAGTGTATTAATCCACCTATGCAACATACATACACACACCCCACACACCACACACACTCACACACACTCACCCCCCTCCCCCCCACACACACACCACACACACACACACACACACACACACACACACACAGCGCTCCCTTACACCTCACCACAGCCTCAGCCGTGCCTCTGCTGCTGGTGAGGACAAGGAACAAGTTGTAAGTGACATGCTCCTCTCTGATAGAATAATGATGTAATAACATGTTGTCATTATGATGTAATGATGATGTATGTACTTTATGATGTCACAATGATGAAACCAATATTATTTTGCGGTTTCTACAGGAGCTACAAGCTGAGAAACAGCGGCAGTTTGAGGCGGCGATGATGGAAGGAGTGAGTGAGGCCAGGATGTCCGCCATGTGGGAGAGTGCTCAGCAGAGTGCTGTGAGTGTGTGTGTCCAGCTGCAATAGTCTGGCTAGCTAGATGATGTAATGATGACATCATTCTCACTCCAGCCCACGGGTCTCCAGCCAGGCCTCAGGCAGATACTGAATGGGGAGGTTCCAGACTCCGCCTCCCAGTTCTCCCTCGACCGCATTCCCACAACCCCACTGGTTCCCACGGGCTCTCGCAGACACAGTCGCCACTCCACACTTCGTTCCACTCAGCGCTCCGCCATAGGGTCCAAGAGATCCACTAGTGCTGACGAGGTGTGTGTATGTAGTGTGTATGCATGTATGCGTGTGTGTGTGTGTGTGTGTGTATGTGTATGTGCAAGCAATTTTCAGCAGGCAGCTGTAATGGGGCAGGGCTTGATCGATGTAGGTGCCGTATAATAAGTGCGCGACGCATGCCCACTAGGGGTGTGTGTGGGGCATGCCCCCCACCTCCCAAGAAAATTTTGGATTTCAGATCGTTTCTGGTGCAATCTTGGGTGAAATAGCAAGAGTTGGACGTGCTGCCAAACCTAGCCATTGTGCTTGAAGCCTTTAACACTTACAGAATTTAAAGCCCTGGCTCCCCTTCACTCTCTGGCTGTCCTGGCTCCCCTTCACTTGGCTCCCCTTCACTCTCTGTCTGTATAATAATAATTGCAATTTTGTGAAAACATAATTTCAGCAGCACAGCCTACCAAAGGTATCAGTGTAGCATTTGGCTTTTTTTTTTACTAACCAAGTCAAGGAAGCAAACAGAATCGTTGTTGAATTTGTTGAAAGACTATCTGCTACAACCATTTTTTTTTTTTTTGCTTGATGTGCCGAACTTTGGTCCGGTCAACTGGCACACAGAAGGGCTCCTTTCACCAGCTTCTTTGTAACTCTGCGTGTGTGTGTGTGTGTGTGTGCGTGTGTGTGTATTGGTGGTCCAAAAAGCCGTACCTCTCCCTCCCCGTCCCCCTCCCCCCTCACACTCACACACACTCACACCCTCACAGGACTTCAAGGAGAACTTGACGCTCTACAAGCCCCGCCCTGCCCTCTCTCCAGACCTCTTCCTGCAGCCGCAGGGAGAAGGTGGAGGAGACATCGACCTGCACCCTGCCACCAAGAAGCCTCGCACTGGTCAGTGGGTAGCCCAGTGAATAGTTTACTGGTCAGTGAGTAACTCAGTGAATAGTTTACTGATCAGTGGGTAGCTCAAGTATATAGTGTAGAACACCTCTGTTGGTGGAAGTGCATTGTGCCATATGTGGTAGTCCTACAGTCTATTTCTCTGTGTACCAGTAGCAGTGTGCTACACCTCCACGTGAGAAGATAACATTTCAGTTTCACCAAAATGTCCTCACGTGGGTCGAGAGTCTCGGCCCAACACGTGATCTGCACATGACAACGTTAGCAACAACTAATTAATAACTACATTCCGACCCCGCCCATAGCTGGTTAAACGGTAATTACCTGTGCAGATATATAGTAGCTAGCTTAGGCATCCTTCTTATCAGCCTAGGCCTTGAACGTTATCACTTTTAGATACCGAATTTCAACGGCAAGCTATGTGCAGCGAAACTGGTAATTATTAATATTTGTATTTTTTTTTTATTTCTCCTTGCTATGCGTACTTCGCATTTGGATATTTTGGTGAAACTGATTTGCAGGAGAGGAATTGTTGCTGAACTCACTTGGCCGCGAATTTAATACTTACAAATTTTTTATTTGGCCTGTGGACAATGGACACACCAGCCTTCCTGAACCACAAATGTTGTTTTTGCAAAAATGTATTCTGCGAAAAACGTACATGTATGTTGAGTTTTGCATCTCTGTCATGAACTGTGATTAACTAGTGCAGTGATTTATAGTTTGCCATCTGCTCACTCCACAGATGCTCCCCAGCAAAAGTCCAAACCCCCGAACGCTTTCCTTCGACCAATCCAGGACCCCCTACAGGGGATGAGACCCTCCCCCATCCCCCAGAGGGCGAAATTCCTCAAAAAATTTAATCTCTCAAAGAACAATAAGGGCGGAGCTCCAAAGATGCAAAAGCCTAAGAAGAAAGACAAGAAGAAGAAGAGTTTGGCGGACAAAAAGGGGATGGAGGAGGGTAGTGTGATCGAGGCAACAGCTGCAGCCAAACCCTCCGAGACCACAGCTGTGATTGTTACCGATGAGAGAGATCGGCCTTTGGACACCCAGTTCAGTGCAACTAAGCAAGAGACCACACCCACTGATACGAAGCAAGAGACCACGCCCACTGGTATGAAGCAAGAGACCACACCCACTGGTACGAAGCAAGAGACCACGCCCACTGGTACGAAGCAAGAGACCACGCCCACTGGTACGAAGCAAGAGACCACGCCCACTGGTACGAAGCAAGAGACCACGCCCACTGGTACGAAGCAAGAGACCACGCCCACTGGTACGAAGCAAGAGACCACGCCCACTGGTACGAAGCAAGAGACCACGCCCACTGGTATGAAGCAAGAGACCACACCCACTGGTACGAAGCAAGAGACCACGCCCAACAGTACGTGGCCAGAGCCAGAAGCAATGGCAGCAGCTCCCTATGAGGTGGTGGCAGAGTCCATTGTCTCACAGGCACCTCAGGAGACCACGCAAGGTAGGCCGACCTAACCTGCCCCCACCCCCCGTCGCTGAGTGAAGGAGTATCGCCATTGCTAGACGAAGGGGTAGACTCATGCAGTTAGTCGCCATTGCTAGACAAAGGGGTAGACTCATGCAGTTAGTCGCCATTGCTAGACGAAGGGGTAGACTCATGCAGTTAGTGGTGATGAGCATTCCTTGTAGTCTGGCAAGCCTTCCTTCACAGTCGTAGGCTAGCCTCGCTCCCAGGCCACGCAGTCGGAGAAGTGGCACTCTTTGGAGGGAGCCTGTGGACGAGACTAAGTCGTAGGCCAGAAGAAGTCAATCAGATGGGGGAAAAACCTGACTCCGCCTCCACTATAATTAGCTAGCATTGTTATGACATGAAACCTAAGGTATAGCAGAACTGAGAGAGAATTTAGAAACCAGGAGTGATAGAGAAAGGCTCAGAGCCAGAGTGGTCGAGCCTAACACACAATATTGAACACCCCCTCACAGAATTCAGAATACTGTATTTCAGGAGCTGCTGAAATTGGACATTCTCGTAAGGCGGTTTATGCAATTTCTAACTGGGGTAGCCCACTATGGTTCTGAGCCCTTCAATTAATCCGCGTGGAGTGGCTGTTATCTCAATTTTGCAAGCATTGATGGTCTAGCTCCAGGCACGCTTAAATTAACTATCACTTCCCTGGTTTGGCCTCATTTCCAGGTCTCCAGCCCCAGCCATTTTTTGCAAGTGACAAAAACACTGGGAACCAGTGGAGACTGGGAACGAGGCTATCAGCTTACATGGGCAGCTGAGTTCCTCCATTATAGGACTTCCTGCCCAATCATTGTTTGCTAGTTATAGAGGACGCTAGTTTTACAAAGAAGTTCGTAACTTTCTTATAATTAAGAGAGAGAAACTGCGGTTAAGATTTCAAACATAGCTCTCTGGTATCTTCCTGCTATGCATATTTCTAGGAATTCGCTCAGAACTGTAATATTATCTGTCAATACCGTAAGCACTAAATATATATTATATAGTTCTGCAGAACTGTAATATTATCTGTCAATGCTATAAGCACTAATTTATTGGCTATGTGTTCTTCAGACCTGTAATATTACCTGTGAATACTATAAACGCTAAACTGTGGCCAGATGCCAGTTCTGATTGATGCTACTGAATTCCTATGTGCTTTTGCACATGCGTCATCATCCACCTAGATTAAAGGAAACATCTTGAGGGAGCATGTCTAGTAAAGCCATGACATCACATCATGGCAGCCACTAACCGGTACTTGGATCTTCTGACCGCTGCAGGTACTGTCAAGGGTCCACCTGAGGAACCCACCCCTGCTCGCCCTGCCACGCCTCCTCCCCCCGTCCGGGTGGTCCTGCGAGAGAAAGAAAAAAAGAAGAAGAAGAAAGAGAAGGCAAAGGCTAAAAGGTGAGGAAGTGAAGCCTGTCTTGTTAACCACACCTTTTCAATGCACGGGTACTACTACTAATTGCTAAATTATTACTGCTTAGTTTATGGTACCCTTTCTCCTCCCGTCCCCTCCCACTCTCCTCCCTCCTGTCATCTCCCCCCTCCCCCTCTCCTCCCTTCTCTCATTTCCCTCCCCCTCCTTCCTTTCGTCTCATCCCCTCCCCTCGCCTCCCCTACTCTGATCCCCTCCCCTCCCCTCCTCTGATCCCCTCCCCTCTCCTCCTCTGATTTCCTTTCCTCCCTCTTCTTATCCCCCCCCCTCCCTCCTCTCGTCTCTTTCCCCCTCCCCCTGCCCCTCCCTCTCAGGACCAGCTATGAGGAAGAGGCTGTGATTGGCAAGCAGAGAGGCAGCCGCAGCCTGCAGAACCCTGAGGAGACCGTGACAGTCAGCTTCCTGCCAAAGGCATCCAACATAAAAAAAACATTTCCCGTCACACACACCAGATTGCTTAGCGATGCTGATCTCTCTTCTCCTGGTGAGTGAGGTGTGTGTGTGTGTGTGTGTGTGTGTGTGTCACAGTATTTGGCCAGTGGGACCACTGGCAGCTTAAAAGGGACTTGGATCATGGTTCATAAAATAGCTCATTTTTGCTTTGATAGTGGCTGTCACTCCATGCACATTGCGGCCTATTATATTTGAACAGAAATGTGTTCCTTCAGGTTTAAAGTGCAGCTTGCATTAAAGTTGATTGTCCAGCCAGTGATACCATACCTCTCTCCCGTCCTCCCTCCCTACCACCCTCCCTCCCATCCAGGATCCAGCGATGACGAAGAAACTGGCCGGGAGAGCTTCACGACCCCCGGCTTCATTCGTCTAGACCCACAAGCATTTGAGCAGTTTGGGCTAGATGTGAAAGCCATCGACCAGTTGCGAGAGGAGAAAGAGAAGGAGTGGAAGGACAGCATGGAGAAACTCGATGATGCCTCTCAGGAAACTGATTCTACTCTCCAGGGAGGCGAGCCTTCGGGAGACATAGTAAAGAAGTTAGATTTCGATGCAGGAAGAGAATTGGCAGCTGTATCGGGCGATGGCAAGCCAAAGTCCCCCCTAACAAAGTGGAGAAACCTCCGCAGTTTGGATAAGATCGATAGGATGGGAGATCGTGATGCCGAGAGTGTTAGCAGTGATGATACCTTCATCGTCCACGAAGATCAGGAGAAACCTGGTATCCAAGAGTACGGGTCAAAAGCTGTCTACAACAAGATACCGGATAGGCAGAGTGGTCCGGAAAGAAAGTCGTCAGAAGTTGCGAAACTCGTGGGCCACATTGAGACCAAGAGGAAGAGCGCACCCGCACCTGACCCTCCCGAGAAGGCTCCAACTTTTGCAGGCATTGTTAGGAGCGGCAGCGTTAGCGAAAAGCTGAAGATGTTCGGAGGCGGAGGCGGAGCGGCAAAACCTGAGCCAAAGAAGGAGAGAGGAGTAATGGATTCTCAGAAGCAACAGGCTAGGGCCCTGAAAGAGAAGCAGAGAGCTTTGGGTGAGAAGATGAGGGCAGCTGGACTTGTGGAGGAAACCGATGCCAAACCGATATCACAGCCTGTTCTGGGACCAAAGAATGCTCCTGCTTTTGAAGCAATCCGTGAGGAGACTGGTTCGAGCTCAGAGAAGGGCGAGGGAGAGGACAGGGTGGCCCCCCTTCCCAGGATTCACGCAGGGCAGGGTCGCAGACACTCGCAGGAGCGCCTCAAACTCGACGGGTTAACACCGCCTCCAGAAAGCGGGGGCCAGCAAGTCTCAAGCAAGCCAGTCACTAGGAAGTCCGCAAGCGTCAAACAACCTCTGTCCATTATACAAAACAAAGAACCCTCGGACGTAGAGAAAGCACGCTTGTCTCCCATAATGCGGAAGAAGAAATCAGCCTCTGCCGTCTACAGTCCACTGATGATCTCCTCAGAGGCTGGAAGAAAAGATAGCAGACCGGTCTCTTCTCCGCAGAATGCCAAATCCCACACCCTCTACATGAACTCAGCTAACCTGCCACACTTGAACTATCTGCAAGAACGTCACGTGAAGGATGAGACGGAACGTGCGGAGGAGGTAGCGGAAAGACTGCTGAGGAGCGTCTGGGACAAGGGGAGCAAGGTCCCGCTGGAGTTCAAGGGACTCGAGGTGAAGGCGAAAGAGAAGATATACGTCTGGAGGCAGAAGGTCAGCCAGGCCAGAAAACTAGACATAATTTTTTTTAGAGACAGGTGTACACCGATCTTTGAGTAGTCTCCTGAATAATTATAAGTCCACCCTTGAAAACTTTAACCTACCCCGAAGATATTTCAACCCATCCCTGAGTATAAGCCCACTCCTAGCTTGAGCAGAGGCCTAGTCCTGACGTCCTATGGTACCAGTATCCATCCCCTCTGTTTCATTACACACTTCTTCCTTCCACCAGGCCGGTAGCCTCAATAAAGTGACATCACTGGAGGCTGTGACGTTTGACCCCAACAGTGTTTTTGTTTTTCTGAAGGTACTTGATTACATTTCTCTAGCATTACTCTATAGCTGCTGAGCTCAGTCATGTGACTAAGTTTCGGATTATTTGATTGGCTGAAGGTCATGTGATCACTGCCTACACTGTTATCCCTCAGTGCTATCCCTGGGGTCCCCTCTTCTCCCACATCTTTCTATGGGTGGGCGGGGCAGTGGGAAGCTTCGGGGTCCAGTCATCCTACCAGCACTGCCAACGTCTGGCAGTCTACACCCCCGGAAGGCCAGTACTGCACAGGTGAGAGGGTTAAGGGTCATATGCACTGTGACGCATGCAGCTATGTTGTGTGACGCATGTTTTTGAGAATTGTGCTGTCTACGGCTTCTACCATGCATCTGATGGGTTTCTGTGGTTGTGTACAAAGCCGGAGGAATGTTAAAGTAATTATACCAGCAAGGATGCACATGGCGGGAATAGCAGATTATGTAATTGGCTTCTCCTTCCTCCCCTACCCGTTTCTCCCTCGATCTACTCTCACCCCCCCTCCTTCTCTCCCTGTTCACCCCTCCACCCCATCCCCCATCCCCCCTCCTTCTCTCCCTGTTCACCCCTCCACCCCATCCCCCATCCCCCCTCCTTCTCTCCCTGTTCACCCCTCCACCCCATCCCCCATCCCCCCTCCTTCTCTCCCTGTTCACCCCTCCACCCCATCCCCCATCCCCCCCTCCTTCTCTCCCTGTTCACCCCTCCACCCCATCCCCCTCCTACCCTCCCTGTTCCCCCTCCACCCCATCCCCCTCCTTCTCTCCCTGTTCACCCTCCAACCCATCCCCCCTTCCCCATTCCCTACAGGGAGTTTCAGGGTCACGAGTCCTTCCTGTTCTGTGAGGCCGTTGGTGGGGAACTGATGGTACGACACGAGCGTTCACTGCAGTACCTCAACACGGACCTGTACAAGGCCAGGCTTCACAGGTGCTGGGACAATCCATTTCTGTTGTTTGTTATTTCATACTGCCTCAAGACTTATAAGACCATCAAGTGCTTCTCTAGTGAGGGTCGTCTTGCTCAAGTAAAGAGTCTCTTTCACAGTTAGCCCAAATTTAACTGCCACAGTTTGGTGACAAGTCTCACACTTCTCTTCCGCAATCTGCAACCACAGTTTGTTTTTTGCTACGGTAACCCTGGCTGACTGTGGTGACGTGACCTTTATCCATTGGGGCGGGATAAAAGTAACATGTAGTTTTCTTAGAACATAATGTATTTGTAATTGCTCCTTATGTCTGACTCTCCTTGTAATAATTATGTCTTGTGCTTCCAGCACTTTGATCTCCCATTATACCATAACATATGATAAAGGTGCACTAATACTGCTGCCAAATACTGTGTAACTGGGTGTGCTGAATCACTGCACTCCTAATTTGTAGTGCAATTAGCTTTGTACCCCAAGTTGGATCTCCTACATGTAGCTGAGTTGTGTATTGCAATTAAGTGGTAAAAGCTGGGATGGAAGCCTGGGAATGAGACTAGCATTGAGTATGGTGCCCTTCATCCTTCTGCTCCAGAGAACAGCTACCGCCATGCTTTCTCTCACCCCACCACAATACCTCCTCTCCACAGCTGCCGCCATGCTTTCTCTCACCCCACCACTATACCTCCTCTCACTACCTCCTCTCCACAGCTACCGCCATGCTTTCTCTCACCCCACCACTATACCTCCTCTCACTACCTCCTCTCCACAGCTACCGCCATGCTTTCTCTCACCCCACCACTATACCTCCTCTCCACAGCTGCCGCCATGCTTTCTCTCACCCCACCATTATACCTCCTCTCACTACCTCCTCTCCACAGCTTCAACCAGAAGACCTCTTCTTTTGCGGAGATCAGTCCTCCCCTCGCCCACACGTCCATCACAGGGGATTCCCCCCTCATCCTGGACACGCCCACTCAGGTGTTTCTATGGCTGCCGATGAGCTATTGGGAGGGGAAAGAGGAGCAAAAGGCAGCCCTGGAGATCGCAGAGGTGAGTCTGTGGCTTCAGCTGAACCTTTAAAATGACATCATCTGGTTCTCAAGGCCAGGCAACTGGTGTTATTGCTTCCACTTTAACTCTAACCATTAACCCTAACCTTTTTAACTTTAATAACCATTTTGATTACTCTTTTAACACTATTACATAGTACATGCATGTTGTCTAGTAATGTCTAGTTGTGTTGTCTAGTTGTGTCCTGTTTGTTATGCAGTGTTTGTGCTCTGGTTAAAACTACATGTAAGTGGGTGCATAGACTGTTAGACTCTTAGGCACAGACTTCAGTTTCAAGAGATAAGGATATTCATACCTTAAATTCATTTACCAATCCCTCTTTTATAGAGGTGTTTTCATAGCTAACGTCGATCCCTCTACACCTGTTGCCACTGATAAGCTCTCATGATCACTTTCGATGGGTAGTACGATGGGTAGTACTACCCATCGCTTCCTGGACACTACTAGTAACAGCTGGAAGGCAAATGTGAACTCTCAAAGTGAATAATGACTCTCTAACTTAACATGGCTTTGGGAGCTAGTCCTGCTCCATTGCTTCCCTGCACACAAATACTGTAGCCCCAGCCTCAAATGAATGAGAGGAGCTCAGCCGGAGGGCTGCTCATATGGTCTCCTGCACAGGCCCTTCTTGGTTGTGGAAGGA
This sequence comes from Phakellia ventilabrum, assembly GCA_963921505.1. Classification (NCBI taxonomy): domain Eukaryota; kingdom Metazoa; phylum Porifera; class Demospongiae; order Axinellida; family Axinellidae; genus Phakellia; species Phakellia ventilabrum. The sequence goes on from OY997397.1 coordinate 5,541,227, forward strand.
TTATTAGGAAAGATGAGATTGGCTATCGATCGCTCATGCTTCGTCAGTTTTGTTCCCTTCATTACTCACCAGAACGACGCCATAGTCCATTGATGTGTGTAAGTACTCAATAAACCCATGCTGCTAGCTAATAGGGTGTAGCTGTTAGCTAACAGGGTGTAGCTGTTAGCTAACAGGCTGTAACTTAATTCTTTCAATACTAAGTACTACATATGTAGCAGCTGCAACTGACACAACACTATGACAGCCTCGTCACCATGCTGGCTCCACTCCCCAGCTTTATATCACATACAGCAAGTTTTTTTATTATTCCTCAACCTTTTTTTCGCACGGAATAAGTTTTTTTTACTCCGTGTGGAAAAAGCTGGGGAGTGGAGCCTGGGAACGAGGCCAACACTATGACTATAGCCATTAAAATATTTTAAATCCAAGTTGACGCAACCTTTATTTAGTTTAACCTGTTCTGTTTGTCTCGATTGTAATCACAGACGCATGTGTGTGTAAGGAGGTACATCTGCAACTGTAGATATATTTGGTACTCTCTTCTGCACCCTCTAGATGTTTATATCATCGCAGTCATACCCCAAATGGACTCCGGTTACCGTGGTAACAGAGCAGGCTGAGCCAGCTACATTCTCGGCCCACTTCCCCTTCTGGTCCTCCCCGAACCTCGCCCTCACCCCCAGGGCACGGGAGCTGGGCCTGCCGAGGGTCAGGGCTCCGGAGGTCACCTACCCTGCCACCGGACAGACCAAGGTGGGCGTGGCAGGCCAAGAGAAAGGCTGATAACTGATACCGTTCCAATACAATTTAATTCCGTTCCACACTCAAAATATTGCTCAGAGCTTCATTGTTGTCAGTAGGTCAATAGCCTCCGAATGCAAGTATTCTACACTGTACCATCAGCATGATATGCCTCAGTACTGACAGCACACCATGCAGCCTCGTACCCAGGCCTCCCCTCACAGCTTTTTTCGCCACGTTTGCAAAAAAAAGGCCGTGAGGGGAGGCCTGGGTATGAGGCTACACACCATGTGCATAGAAGAAATAAAACGGACTCATCCAGAAAAATGGTATGCCAACTGGCACAATGTCATTTGTTCGTACTGAATTTTGTAGGGCTAAAGATGTAGTGATGTAATGCATAAGAGTGATGATGTAATGCATATAAGTCTAGAGTGATGATGGTTCATTCACAAAGACTTTGTACTTTGAACTCTAGCCAGAGGCCTTTCCTTCTAATACTGACCCCTCCCCCTTTCCACAGATCTGGTATGTGCACAAGGGTGTGGCCCACGAAATCCCGTTGGACCGGATTGGCCACTTTGACTCGGATCGTGTCTACCTGGTCCAGTACAACTACCGCAAGCAGTCGTCCCTCTACACCTGGCTGGAGTGTGCCCTCTATGTGTGGGTGGGGCAGGACGTGGGAAGAGGGGAGCTGACCCTGAAGGAAGCCATAGCCTGCGCCGAAAGCATTAGTCCCAGCAAACAGGTGGTAAGAGAGGGCATTCTGTGTAGCAGTGACGGTTTGGTTTTGTCTGCCTCCAACATTTTAGACTGTGCATACCATTGCATCAATCAGGTAGCTTCGTTCCCAGGCTCCACTGCCCAGCGTTTTTTGCACTTTGGAAAACCCTACCGTGCTTTTACAAAGTGCAAAAAATGCTTGGCAGTGGAGCCTGGGAACGAGGCTATCGATCAGGCTCACCAATGATGCTACCACCGCTAGTTGGTGAGAGATTGCTACTGGGAATAGCCCTGAGCCAAACTGTAGGGTCGAAAGCGTTTGTACAAAAAAAAGTTCAAGAAATTATCTCGACATCTCAGAGACTGCCCTGTTCTTGAGTCCGACTGAAACGCACACTGCTGTATGGAAGTTTGTGCCATCAATGACCAACTGCTTTGGAAGTTTTGAGTTTCCCCGAAAATGTACATGTAGTTAGGAAAAGAACAACAGAGCAGGGCAAGTAAAATAGTGGGCTTTTGAACAGATCCGAAATTCAGCTATGTACATACGTATGTGTGTTTATAGTATTGGCTTACGAGTTTAGGATTAAGGAGAGGCTAACCCTAAGATCTTTCACCCTCCCCCCCCCTGCCGTCCCTTAGCCGCTGGTGCTCGTGCCAGAGGGAAAGGAACCGGAGCAGCTGCTCACCCTCTTCAAGGGCAGGTTTATCGTACACAGAAAGAAGGTGGGGTCTGTGGGCGGGGTCAAGCTCTTCCAGATCTCCGGCACCGCAGCTCTGAGGATGAGAGCCATTGAAGTAAGCGCAGCTGTAATTTCCATTTGCTTACATACTCTTGATCATAAGTACATAGTGCAAGAGGTCAGGTACACAAATATGTTCAACTGGAACAATTTAAAACCTCCCTCCACCCCACCCCACCCTCCAGGTCCCCCCGGTCTCCTCCTCTCTCCACTCCTCACACACCTTCCTCCTGATGGCGGGAGAGAAGGTTTTCTCGTGGAGTGGCCAATTCTCCTCCCAGGCTGAGAGAAGGGGAGCCCTCATCATCGCCAAGCTGATGGGCAACAAGAGGTGAGCACCAACCCTGTCAGCAAGAGGAGGGTGGGTGGGACCGTGACCACTTGAAATTCAGGGTGATGGTATTGTTGCATTTGGACTCGGTGACAAAGTAATTAACTACGCAATGACCCCTTGAAAGCTTGGTAGCTCCAGAGAGCTGTCGTAAGCACCCTCCCCTTCCCTCCCAGCGAGCCCAACAAGCTGCCCGAGGGTATGGAGACTCCTGACTTCTGGAAGCTCCTCAAGGGCAAGGGACGCTACCAGCACTTCACAGCTCCAGAGGTACCGTAAATGTGGTGGCACACCTCTTCTGTCTGTAGCTAGCTACTTGTAGTGATGTACCTTCACCAGCTGATTAATTATACCTAGTCACTTGCCCAGACACCTTGGCTCCTCCATTGTGTGAGGGGGTGGAGCCTCAGTCTGGTCAAGAGACTAAGTGAGTGACAACTGTTTAATTAATTAATGAATTTCTGTAAGGGGAATTCCAGGGAAATCCCCTTCTAGGCACACACCCCAGCACTGGATGTTTGCTTAGTTCTTACAATTTGGAGTATTAATTCTGGGCTACAGATACCAGAGCACCACCTTTGAACTCTGTTTACTGGTTGTCTCACACTCTGCATAGCAAAGAATGCTGCTGTTTTGGGTTGGGTGTGAGTCCATGCATGCCTCTGTCGACGTACTTTTATCAGCTCTCATCACATTCCTGGCGCATGATTAATTCAGGTCGAGGTAGTCTTGAACGAGGCTACATTACACCTAGTCTCATACCCAGGCCACATTCCCGATATGAGACTAGGTGTAATGTAGCCTCGTTCCCAGGCAACATGGGAGTGTAGCCTCAGTCCCACGCTCTACTCTACAGCTGTTTTTCACACATAGCCTAAAAAAATTGTACAAAAGCGATCAAAGCTGAATTAGCAAACCTCTCCTTCCTTGACCCTCCAGTACCCTGCCTATAGCCTACCAGTCTTCTACAGCTGTCGTGTTGAGCGGGGCACAGGGGGTGTGGTCTTCAGGCAAACCCCGCCCAAGAAGAAGGAGGTAGGTAGCACTCTAGCAATTTCATAGACAGCTGGTTATAGTCATACGTCATTGACGGTTTTTATACCACTCCTCATTACTAGGAGTTACAGTCGAACAGATCCTATCTAATGCAGTTCAAAGACAAGGTATGAACCACACACTCACTAGTTTGCAGGCAATTAAGAGAACAGTTGGAACATAACTTGGACCCAGTAAATAGTCTAGCTTGCTAGATGTCTGTTGACCTTCCCTTACCCAGTGCTCCATTGCTAGGCCCTCTTTCCTATCTCCCTCCTTCCCCCTATATCCCCCCCTCCCCACCCCTCCCCTCCCCCCCCATCCTCCATCTCTTCTCAGTTTCTAGCTACATCACTTAGAGTATATACAGAGCCAAATTGACATGGAAAAGTCTTGTGTAATATTTAGGGATGTTTTGCAGCACAGATGCCACACCAATGCTACCTCACAGGAAGCAATAACTGCATGTCCTAGGAAACAAAGTGACTGCATGCAGACAACAGACAACAAACTGATTTCCATATAATATGGTGTAGATTTGAGTAGGTCAGGAAGTGGCGGAAGATATACTTTTCCGTGATAAACTGTTACATCACAGGAAATCTAGCTCACAAGGGATATGCTGTATGCGTGTGGGTGGATTGTGCAGTCGTACCGTGGAGGTGGCTGGTCATGTTTTGTTTCTCTGTTGTTGCAGCTGTTCCTGTGGCTCGGTAGTAAGTGCGAGGAAGTATCACCACCTGACATCATCAAGGTATGGGCACACAGAGGAGCGTAAGCTCCTTGAGGGTCATGTGAGCTCCTTGAGGGTCATGTGAGCTCCTTGAGGGTCATGTGGGCTCACAGAGGAGTGTAAGCTCCTTGAGGGTCATGTGGGCTCACAGAGGAGTGTAAGCTCCTTGAGGGTCATGTGAGCTCCTTAGGGGTCATGTGAGCTCCAGTTCAATAATTACCCATTCTTAACGGCTCATGTGATTTTTGAGGAGCTCACATGAGACATGAGACTGCAAGAAGCCACCTTCAGACAGCTCACCTTCCAGCTATCTCTTTTGTTCTCTTCAGAGCTACACCCAGCAGTACCACTCCTGGAAGAGTTCACATGACTTCCTTGTGACTGTTGTGTGGGAGTCACATGAAGGGGAGGCCTTCTGGAAGTGGTTCACTGAGCTACAGGTAAGTAGCCATCAGTCATGGGAACATCCTTAAACTATAGCTTGTGGCCTTTAAGGAAGGCCTCTGGGATACTGCAGTCTACATGAGCCTTGTTCTGAGGCTCCACTCTCCAAATTTCATAAGTGCAAAACAAGTTGTGAGTGGAGCCTAGGGGTAGGTGATTCCTTGTGACTCAATGGGTGAGGTACGTGAAACATTTCAGGTGTAACAGGGCTGGGGGCTGGCCTCGTATCCAGGCCTCTCCTTACAATTTTTTTGCAGCCGTGTTTTTTCCATGGCCGCGAAAAAGCCATGAGGGTACAGTAGATGCAGGGGGGGGGGCTGTGCCCCTCTAAAGCCATGTAGAGAGAACTCAGTGGCTTACTGCTAATCATTGCTGGAGTGAGGCTACTGCAGAGATGCCCCTTACCCTAACGGCTATTGGACATCCTCCATGCCACTTTTACGGTGGAATGGGGTGGAGGCTGGGTACGAGCCTGATCGATCTTGATCACTAAATGACGTTTGCTTTCTCCTTCCTTGGCAGAATATCACTTCTGCTGAGACCACACACCCCACCCCGTCCGTAGAGGAGGGAGGGGATGAGAGTGTGGATGACGGGGAGGTGGAGCTAACGAGATTAGACGATGAGATTGAGGAGGAAACTGCAGATGGAGAGGGTGATAGTGTGGAGGTTGTGGAGGGTGATAGTGTGGAGGGTGTAGATGGTGATGTGGTGGAGGATGGAAAGAATGAAGCTACTAAAGATACAGTTGCGAAGTCAGCAGACGTCACCCTCCGAGACCCTCCCTCATTCCAGCCCCTCAGCCTCACGCAGTCCCAGGAGACGAAGGTGGGACGACTGCAGGCAGACCTGGAGGCACTGGTGGAGGGGGGAGAGGGGGAGGGGGAGGGGGAGGAGCAAGTGTCTCCAGTGTCTCCATTCAGAAGTGAGTCATTTTTAAATGCCTATTTCAGTCTGTTATGCTGTTTTCATTAATTAATTAACCACCCAATAGACCTGTGAATAAGTATGCATAAGCCTCAGCCTCAGTATTGCTCTGGGCTGTTGGTTAGTCCTCGCATCGAGAGAGTTTCTGGGTTCGAATTCAAGCCATGATACTCTTTTTTGGGGGATGGGGGATTCTACAAGTTTTGATTACATTTTACTCTAGAGTGCAAGAACATCTCGGGAATTTGCCATAGGCCTACAGTACCCTAGTTAGTAGTGGGAATGTCCTTACTATTCAAGGCAGCCAACACCAAGGTAGACCATGGGTTAGTCTCTCCCCAGGTGGCCCTTACGTGGGGAGTGGCCCTCAGGTGGGGAGTGGCCCTCAGATGGGGAGTGGGGAGTGGCCCTTACATGGGGAGTGGCCCTCAGGTGGGGAGTGGCGACTGAGAACGGGCTAGCCACGGATCTTAATGCAATGACCTTACTGAAAAATCAATATGATACCTTCACTATCTCCCACACACACACACACTCAGCGAGCCAAGCTGTGAAACAGCTCTCCGACATGATAGAAGGTCTGGATTCCATGATGGACAACATCAAGGCTCGATCACCAACCATTGCCAAAAAACCAAGCCCCGACAAACCAGACGACACCAGTCAGACTGGTTTAACCGCCCAGTTGGCTACAACTGGTAAAGCGAGTGCTACTGATGATGCCTCCATTCCAACTCCTCCAGTGGACGACCTGGTGGCCCAGTTGGAAGGTAAGACACACACTACACTAACCTCATCCCCAGACTCTCATGCACTTTGCACTTTGCTACTGGAGGGCCTGGCATATTGTGTCACATAATTAATTTTGCATGGACAAAGACCGATCCAAAGACAGCCGCACTTCTCTACCTTTTGCTGGAGACATTGTTCAGTGCTCAGTCTGTGGTATAAATCACTCTGGAGGTTAGTCTCGATTTGTTGCCTGAGAATTGCCTATTCCTTCCTTACAGACAATCTTTTGGAGCAACCTCAAGAGAAGGTATGTTTTGCTCAAAACAAAGTCACAATTATTACACATGCACATCAAAACCCAGCATGTAGTATCGTGATTATTGCATGATTATTGCATGTAGTATCATGATTATTGCTTCTCTTCACCCCCCCCCCTTGTACAGATAAAGCCTAAAAGATCAGCTCCCAAGCCACCTAAAATGGTTAGCATCTGTTCATAATTTGACAGTATAGGTACTTGTTGGAAAACAACTACATATGTCTGGCTGTGATAACCACCCTACAATGTTATCTTATACCACACATATCTTCACACATGCACAGGTGATGGTGCCAGTGGAGGTTGAGGGGGGGAGGGTGTGTGAGGTGACAGTCAGGGAGACAGCCCCAGTGATCTCAGTGATGTTCAAAGTAGCGGAGACTGCCGGAGTGAAGCTTGCCATAAACTCGGCCATCTTTGAGATTTCAGAGTCCCTCAGAATACGTGAGTAGAACTGACCGCGGTTAGGTAGCCATACTGGAACGAGAACTTGGGAATGAGACTCGTTCTAACCTCATACCCAGGTTCTTTTTCTACCCAGACTATTATCTCTACCACTTTCTATTAATATCAGTTGGTGGTTGGGCTCTCTGGGTGTGCGAACATTTTGCAGGCGCGTGAGCACAAAACGGGCCACTTTGTGTTGGACCTCAGTGAGGTGTAGGGGGTTGTGTGTACACTTACCAGCTATAGAAATCAGCCAGGTTCACAAAAAAAACACATACATGCATCCACACACATACACACGCACACATACACACACACACACACACACACACACACACAGAGCGAGCTCTGGAGGACCACGAGCTGATCCGAGATGTCATGACGGCCTGGCCCAGTAAGAACAAGCCCCACCTACTGCTCCGGGAGTTTGCCACCAAATACTCGCTGTGGACCCCCACACCCCCAGTGAGTAGAAAGAGAGAACTGCTGCTGTAGGCTATCTCAACAAATCCTGTATTGTTACATTCAGCGGAAAATGAAATTACATGATAGTTTTACTTTAGTGTTGAACCTCAATGGGTATAGATTCACAACTTCCATCCCCCTCCCTCCCTCCCTCCCTCCCTCCTTCCCTTCCTCCCTCCCCTCCCAGATTCCAAAGTCAGCCATTAGTGCCTACCTCAAGCAGGGCAAGGTCCCCGAGCTCACTGCCCAGTTTCAACACAGTCGCCGTGGCAACAAGCTACAGTGGATCCAAGGAACCTATTGCCTGAGGCCCCTCGGGATCTACACAGCGGATACAAGGGTGAGTCTCAGTGGAGGAACACCTGCTTAACAAATTGTATGCTGGATAAGCTTCATTCCAAATTTGACTCCTTAGAAAAGATAGTTTTTCAAAGAAAAAAGAAGCCAGTCACTCTCGAGATCCATTTTGGGTAGCTGTTTGTAAACCCAAGCCAATGGCTTTCTTCTCCCCTTTCAGAAACCTGGTGAGCTGTCTGCCAGTCTAGACCACACCCTCTACACCCCCGTGGCCACCCGAGGGAAGAACATCTCAGTCCCCACCCCCTTCTGCTTCGTCATGAAGGTGAGACGAGAGGGCAACTCGTAGCTCAGCAAAGGGCCTGTGACTGGACCTGTAACAGCTGTATACATACTGACAGTACTGACCAGTTCATAGATTGGGGATTGCCACAGCCACCTCCTTAATTAATGTGCACTTGTTGAGAGAATTAAGGTTGTAGAAGTCCTTTTATCTTCCAATTAGTCGTTTTTGAGCTTCAGACCTTCAAAACAATGCGGAAGCTTGTTGCTAATGCCAGAAACCCATGAACCTCGCCGCAATCATAGGCTCCTGCTAACGCCCACCTCGGCATGTAGTCAGCTACATGAGACTTCTCCCGACCCCACTCTCTCCCCTTGTAGCCGGCCTCCTCCTGGAAAGAGAAGGACATGAAGCTGTACTGTGCCCCCAACCTCCACACCATGGCCCAGTGGGTGCACGCACTCCGGCTACTCAAGGTGAGCCACACACACACACACTGTAGTGGACACCAATGATATCAGTGGTAAAAATTTATGAATGTAATCTGCACCCCCAATTAAGTCATCTTGGCATGCCCCTTGCAGCACGGTCTTCAGCTGAAGGGGAACTTCATTGCAATGAAGAACAGACTACAGAAGAGAACTGATCTCCAGAAGCAAGAGACCGCACCCTAGAACACCCCATGCCCAGCAGCAGTAACGTTAATTCATTACCCTGACACATGTATCTACGTTTTTATAGTTACAACCCTTAACTTGTAATAACTATCACAACAATTTTGCAACAACTTGTGGTTTTGGTAGAACACAAAGGAAAGTAATGTTAATGGGTAAACTACTAAGATAACCAAGCAGAGGTGTAAATTACTAGTTATAGAACTAATTTCCACATAATAGTCTGGCCTTGTCCTCAGGCCCCTGCTCGTGCAATCGAACACAGTGGGGGCCTGGGAATGAGGCTAATAACAGGCCACATTCCCATTCCCCGGCTCCACATTGAGACTGCAGTTCACTTGCCTAATATTAAACACACAACACTGATCACATTGACATGTACATCTACAATTTGGGAGTTAGCAGTAGAGCTAGCAGTAAGGGATGATCTGAAAATATAAACAAGCAAAATTACATACAAGTGACATTTTGTGGTTTGTGGTATAATATAGTTTTCACAATGACCTTACACAGCTATACCCACGTACATGACGGCCTTGTCGCCCGCGTAGCCAATAGCAAGCAGTCTGTTCCCGGACATTTCAACAGCATTGAAGGACGATAGCATAAAACCGAGTAAATCCATTTCATCAATTTGGGGTGCGTCCCCCAGTGCATGGACTCGGACCCAGGATTCCGTAGCAGGAGAATAGGCGTGCATCATAACGGGACTGAAGCCACCCTCACTGTCATCACTGTCCTCATCACTGTCATCAGTGACTGCATGACTAACAGCCGTACCGTCCTCCTCAACCCTACTCTCATCCTCAACCCTACTCTCGCGCTCAATCGTACCTCCATAACCAAGTAGCACTCCTCCCAGCGTTGTGGCCGTGCAGCCAGTCAAAGCGCTAGGAAGGTTTCCAAACTTCTTCCAGACTGACGTGGTGCCGGCACGTGGGGAGGCACTGGCTGACTGGTGGGTATCCGACACACATACGGCGTTCTTTATCAGGGAGGAGATGGGGGCACCCAGTACCGTCACAGTGGGTGTGTCCTCGGACAGAAGCCCCATAAAGTAGAAAGTATTGGAGATGATGATGGCCGATATCCTGAAGGCAGGGGCGGGCAGGGGGTCAGTGGTACTCCACTGTAATGTGTCCGTCTGGTATACTTCCACAGCGGTACATAATATGGCTTCAGTAGCTTCCTCATCACTCTGAAGATCTACTATATGCCCTCCAGCAACGATGAGGACAGACGGAGTGCTGACGATACTAGCGTTGGCTCTACCGGTCGGCATGGGGTGGAGTTCGTCCCATTTCTGTAGTTCTTCTCTGAAGCAGCATATGGTCCCGACCGCGCCAGCAGACTCATCGTCCTCACCATTCGAGTAGCCGCCCACCATGAGAAGTTCCCCCGAGAGCTGGCCAAGGCTGAACGACCACACATCCATGGGGTAAGGGGGGAGGGTAGACCACTTACATCTGGCCGGGTGGTAGCAGAAAATCTGCGACGCTTCCTGTTCGTGCGATACCATATAAATCTTCTCTGCAATCACGACGACCTGGGGAACTCGGGCTTTAATCGGCAGCTCAGTATATCTTTTCCAGTATAGTTGCATGTTTGGGCGGGGCTAAAAGTGGATAAATAGAGTGATACTGAATAAATAGAGTGATACTGAATACAGTGGAACCTCTCACTCTATAGCAGCCAACCTCTCTAGTAAGGCCGCCTTGTTGGGTCCCAATGTACATATTGCTAATGTATTTTGGACCTCTATAATACAGCCACCCTCTATAATGCAGCCACAAAATGTTGGCCCGAGGGTGACCACAATACAGAGGTTCCACTGTACTGATAGTGCAATATTCAGACTGTATGAGTGGGTGGGGCTAGAGACAACAGAATTTAGTGCAGTCTTTTTTGTTCCCTTTTCCACCTAGGTACCTACATCATGCCATGACATCATGCCATGACTGCAGCTTTGTACTCAGGCATCCCATGCCTAGCCTCGTTCCCAGACTGCCCAGCGTTTTTTGCACTTTGGAAAAACGCAGGCAGGCCCGTGTTTTCAGGCCTGTGTTTTCCAAAATACTGGGCAGTGGAGCCTGGGAACGATGCTATCCCATGCCCAGATTTTATCTCACATCTTGTAGCTGTCCTCGCTGAGAGATAAAGTCTGGGGTGGGATGCCTGGGTAATCAATCAATTTTTATCATTACCACAAAGGCATGTTCTGTATTCAAACATAGATAATTAGCAAATGCAGCCTCTTATTGGGATCGATAACAGCAGCTATAGCTCTAAGACCTGCTATATTGTGGACACAGTAATAGTCGACTGCTATGCATCTTACATAATCATAGTTTCCTTCCAAGTTTTCATATGCTCTCTAACTATTCAGCCAAACTCTGTAACAAATATGGTTCACACACACACTAAGAGATGGGTGCCCATAGTACGTATACATTCCACTAAATTGGAGTGAGCTACACATATAGCTGATGCTCTGTACAGCAAAATCTTCTTTTCCAGGTTTCTGAGTCCCTATCTTCCAACTACCAGTATCACACAGTGTGGAGAGTCTGGGGCTGGCACTAAGCTAGGCTCTGCAAAAAAAATGCAGACTTTGACACAGACAGCAACCTTCATTTGCTGCTGTTTTCAAGGTAGGCCAAATTGCAACCAAGCCTTGTTGTCCCCCTCAACAATGTTCATGAGACTCCTATGCTCAACAGAAGGGAACGTGCACTCGAAGTGTTTTTAAGGGGACCTTATAAACAGTAACACCTACCTCAGCTGGCAGAGGTGCAATGTACTTCCTCCAAATCCGCTCTACAATATCTTTATGATGTCCCATTTTCTCCAGAGCTTGTGCCAACCTCTCCCACGAAGGCTGCCGACTGCTCTTCAGCCACCAGTCCAACATTCCCTCCTTGCATCTCTCCAGCTCCCTGTCATATTGGGTGCCAATCTTACTCCGTTTTTTCTTTGGCACCTCGAGATACGAGGCCAGCAACTGCCAGTGGCTAACTTCCACGAGCTCAGCCAACAAGTTCTGTAACGTCAGGGTTTGGTCTCCTGTGCATGTATTAGCATGTGAGGTAATAAACAGCTGCGCAATCACTGTGCCTATAGTCGGAGCCTGACCCTAACGTAACCCTAATTCTGAGCCTAATCGTGTAGTCTCGTTCCCAGATGACTTTTCGCCCTCCATAGGGAAAAGCATGTCTGGTAACCTGCCTATTCCGTTTCAGTGCAAGTCCACTGGACAGTCGGTGCATTATAATTTAATATGACATCATGTAAGATTGCATTCCCGTTAGTGTGCAGTCAGGCATAGCCAGTGTGCACCATGACGCAAGCCATGATTCTATTACCAATGGTTCACCAAATGGGAATAGGCAGGCTACCAGACGTACTTTCCCTACGGAGGGTGAAAGGTCATCTGGGAATGAGACTACGATCACGTTCTACCGAGCTACACATCTGCCGATACCCAAATTATAAAATTATGGTTGATCTTAGGCTGAAGAGGGATCCATCTTCCCTCATATAACAATTAGTTTAGTACACTCTCATCTAGCTTACCGATGGGGAGCGCTGTCGCTGGTGGCAGTGCTGTAGCCATCCCCTAGCTTCGTCCTATCGCCCCCCAGATCACCCCCACGCGTATGCGAGCGATTGTCTTGCATGGCGCACGAGACTAAAAGCTATTCACGAGCCCCACCCCCTCAAAATTTATAGTTTACGGAATTAGGATCCGTATTAGTTGCTAGCCCCTGATTTAATACCTCAACCTTCAAGAAGAAGACCTCGTCATGGGTTAGTTTGGCGACGCCTGCAATTAAAGACATCGCATACCAAGCCACAATACGTACTCTGGGTTAATAAATGGGTGGGGCAGGATCAGAGGGCCGGTCATATCAAATGACTGCAGCTCTCCTTCCCTCACAGCTCTCATCGATGAGATTCAAACAGCCAACACGAAGTTCATGGATGCCTTTGCGAAACAGGATGCCACGGAACTCTCCAAGCTGTACACTGAAGACTGCAAGCTCATGCCCACTGGTGCCGACGTGGTCAACGGCAGGGAAGGTAGGCCACACCCATAGCTCAAACTGCAAAGTCTGCAAAACAGAAAGATGACTCTTGTGAGGGAAGTGAATTAAACTGATTATACTTCCAACATTTCCCAGGAGTAGTAACTGTGTTTGGTGGAGTAATGAAGATGGGAGCGGCCAGCGTGCTTCTGAAGATCGATGAGGTCGGGCCAATGGGTACCACCGGTGACAGCGCCTACGAGAGGAGCCACTACACCTTCTATGACAAGGATGGCAAAGTATTTGACCATGGCAAGTAAGTCCCCCCGGGTGCGTGGACTGTCATCTAGTAAGACCCATGAATTCTACTGACAATCTAGAACTGTGCAATAAGATGCTCCCCAGAGGCATACATATTCAAATGCTTCATTAGCTAGCTGGTCTAGGCATTAGTGCCACTGTATATAGCATTGCATGACCACCCCCATTTTCTATATATACACCTATCCAACAATGGTAACCATGGTAACTGAGAAACCCTTCTCATACTCCGACCTCCACTGCAAAGTGTGTTGGAGGTTGCACAATAGCTAAGTCTTTCAAGAACAAACAGCTTCTGCTCTCTTAACAATAGCAACCTCCAACACTCTCTAGTTTTAGCCCTCCTCTAAATTTTAGGTCAATAATTATATCTTCAACACTATTGGTTGATTCGATGACATACAGTAGATGACCAATCATGTTTGAGATTTTATTATTAACAAATACTGAATTTGTAGCAACAATTCACTCAAGACAACTCGCATGGAGGTCATGGACATATGGGAATGAAATAAGTGAAGTTACAAATAAGTATAAATTCCCTAGGAAATTTACTTTGCTATAACATTAAACACAGTTGCTGCTGTGGTGTATGGTGTAACATGGTGTAGATTGTGTGCTAGGATGTGGGGTGAACAATATTGAGTCTACATGCATGTTACTGCAAAAGTTATAGTGTAAAGTTGTGTTAAGAAGTGCTGCAATCATTTATTTGCTGTGGATATGGGTGTGGCATGTAGGGTGGTTGTGGTGTATGTGCGATTGGAAAAATGGCAAAATATGCAGGCTAGGGACGGCAATCCGTAAAAGTATTGTGGTGTCTTTTCTACCTTGTTTGGTTGCTTTATTGGGATTCCATCTCATACCCTACATGGTTCTTCAAATAATATTGTGCTATAATATTAAGCACAGTTGCTCCTGAGGTGTGTGGGCTAACAGGCTGTTCCTGGTCTCCTTAGGTATGTTGTGATCTGGAAGAAGATTGACAGCACATGGTACCTTTACATCGACATCTTCAATACCAACACCCCACCTTCCTAGGCTCAATGAGGGAACTGCTGCTCGCTGGTTGCACTGTGTAGCAGAATAGCATTGTATTACTGTTTAGAATTAATTATATGTCTATTGCTGACCAATTTGTGGACAACAACCACACCCTGATTTTTCAGGAACAATTTTTGTTTGCCAGCTATAGTTATCACCAAGACTTTGTGTGTATATTTCGAAATTATATCCTAGTTGCACTGTTGCAGGTGGGAGAGTATGGCATCCTCTCAAAAGTGGTGAGACAAGAGCTCCCTTCCATTGATGCGCTAGGTGAGGGCGAGGAGCCATGGTATTACAGTATTAAGTGCATGGGCATGGCACATGGCGACGCATAGTCTCGTTCCAAGTCTGAGCACGGGATCGGGATCTCGGGAGTAGGCTAGGCGACATGAAGTCTACACACATGGAATTAACTGCGCGCGCTTCAAAAATGCGCGGGAAGTTCCGCCACGTGGAATATAAAAGCGTCAAACTCGGCCGAAGTGCTCTTGTTTTAGCGAGTTCAGTCGAGAAGTATGCTGCAAGAAATTCTCTTCAAGAGATCCAGGCTAGCCATAGCCTACTTTGTTAGCTACCGCTCTACCTAACGACGCTCTGACTTGCTTCAACTATACGCCGGAGGCTACACACCGTCCATCTGCAAGTACCGCACCGTGTTCCAACATGGCTAGCCTGCCAGCTGCGGTGAGTGTTTGTACCACCTGGTATTTTTACTGAGACAGCTGCATTTAAATTTAACTTTCTCTCACTTTTAGATTTGGCTACTCAGTGCTGAAAAACGTATCCTGCGGTGCGGCAGCGACTCCAGCAACAGTAAGTGTTCGTGTTCTTGTCCACGGTTGTGTCTTACTATATGTCAAGTTTTGAATTTGAATTCATGCCATGAGTTTTTCTACATACATGGATATTATTCTTGCTTTCTTTTTCCCAGTCCACGACCTAATGACTCCAGGCGCCAGAAATTAAGACGTTCGGAGAAGACAAGATGACATGCCTGCAGCTCTACCGCCCAAGTCTGAATCCTACCTCCAGTTGCAGCAGAGCCAACGGCTCCAAAGAAGTTTGCTAAATTAAATGTGCATTGTGTTACGTTATTGCGTAGCTAATATGGTTATTATATTGTGAGGTTAAGGTTGTGGTTGAAGGTTGGTACAACGCGTTAATAGCGCATACGTACTTAATTTCGCGGAACTAATTTTTTTTGCGATTCAAAATGTTCGCGGAATTTAAAATTTACGGATTCGTGTCGTGTCGTAGCTAGCTCGTATTAAATTTTGCGGTCGTACGCTCAATCGCGAAAATTTGTGTTCCGCAAAAATAAGTACGCATACGGTAATCAGGTTAAGTACATATCTATTGTACAATGTTAATGAGGTATGTTGGGGTGTAAAGGTACAGGTATAAACAACGTTCTTGGTGTATACCAGGGCATGGTAAAAGCTACGGTATTATGATTGAAGGTTGGTGATGGCCGTTGTGATGGCCATTGTGTAAAGGTCAGGTACAATGAGGTTTGAGGCGTCTTGCTTGGTTGGTTGCTTGGTTGGTTGCTTGGTTGGTTGGTTGCTTGGTCAGTCGCTTGGTTGCTCGGCTGGCCGGCCAGCTGGTTGGTTGGTTAGTGAGGTTCTTGTGTGAGGTAGCTAGTTTTGGCAAGGTTATAAATGTATATGCACTATAATGTACATGTAGCTACATCATATGTCCATTGTTTCATATTTAATTATGTGTGTTTCCACATGTAACAAGTCTCCTTCAGGTAGATAGTTTCTAGGTCTGATGGTGGCAAGACGACCCACAATTCTGAGGATGTCCTACCGTAGCTACAATGACCTGGATGTGTGCTGATAGAAGGTGATGCCTACTGTAATCACTGTTCTAGCTAAACTATTACGTCAGCAGCCATTTATCTTTGCTTACTGTGCATCTCTGTATGCTAAAATATTTGTATATGATGGTCCATTTAGGTGGCAAGACGACCCAGAGACGGTGGGAATGACTGTTGAGCGGCTCCCCCTGAGGGTAATACAGAGTGCGATTGATGGTCTCTAGATCTGGAGGGTGACTTAGCTGATACCTGCTTCACTATCACTAAAGGTGACTGGCAGCATTTAGATTTACTGTGTGCATGGAATACACTAAAGTAGCATTATTATAAGAGCTTTAGTTACGAGTATGTGTGCTATATACATAACAGTAATCCATCCATGCATGGTTCCTAAGAGTTAACCAGCTATCTCTGTAGGAGAGTAGATATCTGTAGGAAATAAGCATGCTTGAATGTGACTTAGCTGATACCTGCTTCACTATCCCTAAAGGTGACTGGCAGCGATGACTGGATTCTATGATGGTGACTGGAGGTGATCTGATATCTCAGAGAGCCATGGCAGTCATGATGTGAGATTTATATTCACTAGATTCACTGTGTGCATGGAATACACAAGCTACAGTAGCAGGATTACAAGAGCTTTAGTCATAGCTAGCCTTACGTGTATGTATACTATTATTATACGTAGCTACAGTAATCCATCTATGCATGGTTCCTGGGAGTTAATAAGCTGTCTCTCTAGGAGAGTAGGAAATAAACATGCAACTGATTCTTGAATGTAACTATAATTAGCTCCTTCAGGTAGATGGTGGCAAGACGACCCAGACGCTGGAGACTCTGAGGGTGTCCTAGCTACCGTGGATCGGATGTGTGGTGATAGAAGGTAATGCCTACTGTAATCACTGTCCTAGCTAAACTATTATGTCAACAGCAGCCACCTATCTTTGCTTAACAGTAATCCATCTATGCATGGTTCTTGAGAGTTAATCAGCTGTTTCTGTAGGAAATAAACATGCTTGAATGTGACTTATAGCTGATACCTGCTTCACTATCCCTAAAGGTGACTGCCATGGTGGCGATGACTGGATTCTGTGATGGTGACTAGAGGTGACATGATATCTCACAGAGCCATGGCGGTCATGATGTAAGATTTATATTCACTAGATTTACTGTGTGCATGGATTACACTACAGCAGCATTATTACAAGAGCTTTAGTCATAGCTAGCCTTACGTGTATGTGTGCTATATTATACATAATAGTAATATGTATGGTTCCTGAGAGTTAATCAGCTGTTTCTGTAGGAGAGTAGATATCTGTAGGAAATAAACATGCTTGAATGTGACTAGAGGTAGCTACCGGTGTCTGTTCTCTTCCAAGGGGTGTCTGGAGCTGACCGCTGGGGTGACTGATGATGACCTGGTGTCTCTGACGGTGGAGAAAGTAAAGGAAGTGTTTGCATGCATTTAACATTAAATTTGCATGTGCATGCTGTAACTAAGGTGCATGTGTAACTTAAGGGGCATGTGGGTGCATGCTGTAGCTTAGCTGCATGTGGGGTACTGGTGGTACAAAAATTCACTAAGAGTTTCAAATGCATGCAACTTACCAGCATCTTCTCTGGATCTGGGCCACGATGTTCGCTGGGTGAGTGAGGCTGTACAAGCAGCAGCTCAACATTAGCTAGATCTCTGGGCTGGGCCACAATGTTTGCTGGGTGAGTGAGGCTGTAGTATAAGCTAGCTATAGGGTTGGGGATAAAAACCTCTGTGTCAGTTCGTCACTCACTGTGTGTGTCATGCCACCATTGTCTGTGTCATCTGTCCTCTTGGTTTGCATTGCTTCATGTATCTTTTTCTCATTTGCCGGCCGGCTTTCTTAATTATTTGTTTTTGTAACCCGTACCCAATATAGGTAGCTCCATTTAACAAAAATAAATCCAAAACCGCTATATAAAACGAAACAAACACAAAAAACTCAAAAGAGTAGCTACAAATACCTCAAAAAAAGTAGCTAGAAATAGATAAATCAAAAAGTAGCTAGAAATATTACTATATAGCTACAACTAAGTAACCAAAAATTAGCTAATCAAAACAGGTGGCCCTAATTAAGTAGCAGCCCCACCCATGGGCCCCTCCCACTAGTAGGCCTGAGCCTTAGGACCTGCCCTAGGAAGTAATGGCCCCACCCATTCAGCTTTAGGACAAGCCCGTAGTTCTAGGGGTGCATGGGGAGGGGGGGTGCATGGGGAGGGAGCGTGTGTGCATTGCCTTCCCAAAGCTGGCTGGCCAGAGAGGGAGGTGCCTGAAGCGGTGGGATCTAGGAAGACAGACGACACTGACAACAGTCGCTCGATCCACACAGCGTATGACATACTGAAGTGAGGTTTTTTCTCTCCAAACCCTGCCCCAACCTGTCTTTAGCAGAGCCTAGCTTAGCCTAAGAGTAGCTATCTAGGTGTAGTGGTATATGTAGTAGAGAAAAAATAGTGTTTGTAGGGAATTTGTGTCACCAGTTACGGGTAGGGAAAAACTAGCTAGTGGTGATGTGGGGGGGGGGAGCGTCTGAGCAGGTGAAGCAAAGGAGAGTGGAAGCAAGGGGTTGGAGGTGGCTTCCATTCTCTTTAGGTTTAGGCAAAACTATTTTTAGTAGTTAGCCTTTAGATTCGCCTTTAGCATGTAGCTAATTTTCAAATAGGAGGATGGAAAGAGGGAGGATGAGGTGGACCATCCACAAATCTTTTATAGGCAAGTCGGATACCAAAGCTTTGCCTGTATGATGTAATTAGAGTAACCATATTTAACATCTCTCTTCTCTTCCCTGCAGGTGAAACTTAGTTTGCATGCAATGGAGAATGGAAGCAAGGGGTTGGAGGTGGCTTCCATTCTCTTTAGGTTTGGGCAAAACTGTTTTTAGTAGTGAGCTTTAGATTCTAACTGAGCATTTATAGTTGTACTCTCAGAGCCTTTAGCTCGTAGATAATTTTCAAATAGGAGGATGGAAAGAGGGAGGAAGAGGTGGACCATCCGCATATTTTTTAAGAGTTCAGGTTATCTTTTAGGCAAGTCAGATACTGAAGCTAGCCTGTAGCTAATGTGTGATGTAGTTAGAGTACTAACATCTCTCTTCTCTTCCCTGCAGGTGAAGCTCAATTTACATGCAATGGAGAATGGAAGCAAGGGGTTGGAGGTGGCTTCCATTCTCTAGGTTTAGGCAAAACTTTTTTAGTAGTGAACCTTTAGATTCTAACTGAGCATTTATAGTTGCCTTTAGCATGTAGCTAATTTTCAAATAGGAGGATGGAAAGAGGGAGGAAGAGGTGGACCATCCGCAATTTTTTAAAATTAAGAGTTCAGGTTATCTTTTAGGCAAGTCGGATACTCAAGCTTTGCCTGTATTATGTAATTACAGTAACCATCTCTTTTCTCTTCCCTGCAGGTGAAGCTCAACTTGCATGCACGCAATGGAGAATGGAAGCAAGGGGTTGGAGGTGGCTTCCATTCTCTTTAGGTTTAGGCAAAACTGTTTTTAGTAGTGAGCCTTTAGATTCTAACTGAGCATTTATAGTTGCCTTTAGCATCATACGTAGCTAATTTTCAAATAGGAGGATGGAAAGAGGGAGGAAGAGGTGGATCATCCGCAAATTTTTTTAAGACTTCAGGTTATCTTTTAGACAAGTCGGATACTCAAGCTTTGCCTGTATGATGTAATTACAGTAACCATATTTAACATCTCTTTTCTCTTCCCTGCAGGTGAAGCTTAATTTGCATGCGAAGGAGAATGGAAGCAAGGGGTTGGAGGTGGCTTGCATTCTCTTTAGGTTTAGGCAAAACTGTTTTTTGTAGTGAGCCTTTAGATTCTAACTGAGCATTTATAGTTGTACTCTCAGAGCCTTTAGAAGGTAGATAATTTCCAAATAGGAGGATGGAAAGAGGGAGGAAGTGGTGGACCATCCGCTAAAATTTTTACGATTATCTTTTAGGCAAGTCAGAAGCTAGGAGCCATGTATGACGACTATATTTACGTGTATGCATTTTCTCCATGCATCTAGTGGTGTAGAAGTCGCTGTCCATCGAGATCTGTGGCAAGCAAGCTGGCAGTTTGTGTGTGGAGCTCACAATATTCTACGAGCAAGTTGTACAGACGTATGGAAACTTTGGCGTGGCCAGAGAACTTTCTCTTCTAGCCCCTCAGCTAGCCATCTCTTTCTCACTGGACTGTATGATATTGTATCATTTCACAATAGAGCACATGGCATTGCACATTCTGAATTCCGTGTACTATGCAAGCGTAAAAGCACTTTAATTTTGGCAACCCTGAAACTTTAATAGCACTAGTATCTCTACTCATACAGATACGGGGGAGGCTGTGGGTGGAGTGCAGCAGGTCATAGATATCAGTATGTAAATGAGGATTGGCCATTTGTGAGCATTTCTGACAAGATAGGTAGCTAATGGCCTAATCCAAGTACAGAGAAATGGGTGGGGCTCGTTGGTACTTCCGGTGTGTGCCCTAGCAAAAATGGCGAAGCCTGGAGACTGGAAGACCGAACCCCTGCCAGAGAAGCACGTCACCATCGAGTATGGACGCCGCTTCTCCAAGGTTATAAGCTGTTATTAGTATAGCTTTAATACATAATTTTGCCTCCTTCCTCGTAGGGGATATTAAACGCTCTCGCACAGCATGGATAATATAGCCCCGCGTACTATATTATCCATGCGCACAGTCACGTCACACGTAAATTATCCCTGCTCCTACGTACGCCAAACTCTCTCATAAAGCTAGGCCTAGGGAAGTTTCAAGGGATATCCAAAGTCTTATGGGGAACCCATCTTCTGCTCTGGGGGCCGAGAGTTGAAGATTATAGGAGGATTTCGCGCAGAAGTGTGAAGGAATGTTCTTGCCGAATAACAACCGAGACTGCTCTGAGAGAGATTGAGATTTTGATAGACCATGCAGAAACAGGTTCCCTTGAGTCAGGCAGCCTCAGAGTTCATTCCTGCCTTACCCCCCTTACCTCCAACAGGAGGAGATGCAGCTGATACAGAAGGGAGTCGTTCCCGAGGAAATGGAGGACAAGTGGTTCATTTACTATTCCGACAGTTGCTTGCACTTCCATCGTAGCTGGACCGGGTTCTGCATCTTCATCGTGAGGTTTGACGAACAGGACAACGGAGCGATAGCGGTGGACTTCAGCGCCAACCGCGACTCCTCCCAGACTAGAGAAGACAATGATGAGAGGGACAAAGAGATGCTTTCATTTCTTATCGACATGTTTCTTCTTCATCGCCCGGCGCAGTTCCCTGGGGCGGGTGGACCCTTGGCAGCGTGGAGCGTGGCAGGACGGGCATCTCTGGGGCAGCACCCCAGGTAGCTGACTAACAGTGTGCATTTTTTTAAAATCCTTCTGCTTTTTTATATGAGTGCAAATGAAGTATATAATACCAGTTGTTGTCTCAGTGAATATCGGACTCACTCACTCAAGTGTTGTTTTAGTATAGCTTCATATAATTTAGTTCTAGTTTTAGTTAAAACTCTATTTAGAGTGCAAAATTAAGTTTAGTTATAGTTATTTAGCTAAAATTTCTAAGCTATTACTAAAATACTATTTAGTTTCAGTTAACTAACCATTTTGGGGACAAGTTTGGTTATAGTCTATTCCTCAGGGGAAACTTTTAGTTTTAGTACGCTAATTAAATCTGTTTTGGCCTCTACTAAAATATCCATAGGCCATATATTACATGGTGAGCTTTATACTGAATTATTAGCCTCATGCCCAGGCAACAACAGCCACCTACATTTCGACCATAGCCGAACTGGGTACTGCATCTACATCGTGACTGGCAGAGTGATAGCGGTGGGTTTCAGTGCCAACCGTGACTCCTCCCAGTTTAAAGAACACAATGGTAAGAGAGACAAGAAGGTCTCATCTCTCATTGACAGCCATCTTCATCGAGCATGGCAGGATGAGGACAGCAACCCATTTATATCGCTGGATACTCATTAACATTTAAAAATTAATCCCTGGGAGCAAGGTTAGGATCGTATGATAATGTAGCTATGTGCGCATACAATTTAGCCCGGAGGCTCCAAAAAATGAAAATTTATTTTGGTGGGTGGGCGAAGAATCTGGGTATGAGACTATAGCTACCTTAATATCACTCCCGGTCTCCATTCTGTACTAGTGCAGTAATATGGGGACTGGGAATGAGACTAGAAGGTAAGGCCAGTAAATGTTGTCAAGACAGTTTTAATAGTTCTCTCAACTTGGCGTCCTCTGCTTTGATCAGGTCCCATGCCAGATTCCCCCTCATGTCTCGGACTGGTACTGCACCAGGACTGGCTGATACCAGTAACTCTACCACTGCAAGGTGTCTCTTTTCTGCTGCCTTTGTGTGTGTATGTGTGCATGTATGTGTGGGTGCGTGTGGTACGCATGTGTGCATACGTGTTTAATATAATAAACCAGCTGAGTTTCATTTGTTGTGTGTGTATTATAGTAAAGCAAAGAGGAAGGGTTTAAAGCCAGAAGCTACTAAGCTGGAAGACAGAATAGGCCCTGTTCCCCTGTGATATTGCTTTCGTTCGAGTGCCAGAATCCAGCATGGTGTTTGAAGGACCACCCTCCTCACGACCCCCGACCAAACTCTTTGACCTAGCATCACCAGATCATGGAAATAATTTCAAACAACCAAATGGTGAATCCCCACCACATGATGTCATTGGGAGAGCAAATAGGCACTAAATGGAGAAACATACATGTTTTTGTGCTTTCATGTATAAGTCACACAAAGGCACCAAAGTATTTTCTAGTGGCTACTTTTCCCCCGATATCATAGCTAGCAGAAAAGGGGTTATTTGCTGAGGCCGTCCTACATACCTTATGCAGTGGTGTTCTCCCATCGCTGTCTGTGACCATTACATTTGCCTTGTGCTGCAGCAGCAGTTGCACCACTTCTGTATGCCCGCAGTAGGCGGCACGGTGCAGGGGAGCCACGCCCCCGGGAGTCTGGGCGTTCACGTCCGCTCCAGAGGCTAGAAGGAGCCGGCAGACGTGAGTGTGTCCACTGCGACTAGCGTAGTGCTGTGAGGTGGAGGGGAAGGGAGGGCAGCCTGCCTGACTTGGTGAGAGTATAGTGACCTCATTCCCAGTCTCCGTTCCATAGATTGTGTGGAGTAGAGACTGGTATGAGGACATCGGGCTGACAATTGGAGTGATTAGACTTTCACCAGCCTCTGTCTCATACCCAGACATCCACACTCTCTGTCTCATACCCTGACATCTATAGCACCTGTTTTTGACCCAGACATTATCCACACTCTTGTCACAAAGAGCCTTTCTGCTTTGGAATTTCCAAACTCCAACCAGATTGCAGCTTTAGCCTAGGACTGCACTGATTAAGTGAGCACATAATTAACTGTTTTGAGCATCGAGCATAATACAAGCATAATTAGTGCTCCGTGAGCATACTTTTAAGCATAGTTGACTAAAGTTCTTGAGCGTAATTGGTAAATTTTATGAGCAGTGCAGCATAGTATAATCGTTAAACAATCGGTGCAGCTGCACTTGAACCTTGCGCAATGTTGCTTAGTCTTCCTCGGTTCAAACGAACTCTTAATATAATCAAGTCTGAGACAAGAAATCACATTTAAGCAATCAGGGGTTCATACAGAATTTTTCAGTGGGGGTGGGGAAAATGATACGTGTAGAGCTGCGCCCCCTAGGGGGGTGTGGGGGTATGCTCCCCCAGAAAATTTCTGAAATTTACCTGGCTTCTGGGGCTCCAGAAGTAGTAGCTAATTCACCTTTAGTCCAACTAAATCCCCATATGGAATTACAGTAGTCAACTTCAAAATTCTGGGGGGAGGAATCTCAGTGCCCCCCCCCGTATGAAACCCTGGCAATCATATACGCCTTCACAGGAAGGGCGTGGGTGTCTGGGCACGATACTACACCCTTCTCACTGTATACCTTTAGGGACCCTCATTCTAAATGCCAAGAGCGCATAAAAAGAACAACGCCCCGCCCAGAAAGACTAGTTGTTCTTTTTATGCGCTCTTGAAATGCTTATTGTGTGCCCCTACTTAACTTGTGGTTGCAAAATTGTCGTAATGATGTCATAATAACGTCAAGACTGCCCCCCGCCCACCCCCACTGCAAAATCCTGGTGGGGACCCTGCCCTCACCAGGGGGGTATATCCAGCGGAGTCCACAGCCTTGGGGGAGGAGCCCGTTGACAGCAGCTTCTCGACCCTCCCCACCTCCCCATTCATGGCCGCTGACCACAGCCCTCGGTCGAAGTCCATCTCCTAAGGAAGGAGAGGGAGGGAGCTTGTAACTAAACATACGTATACCGTATAGCGAGAAATTTTCGCATGTGTTTTTCGCAGGGCTGATTGCTGGTACGAAAATTTTAATTTTGAATATGCGATCATCTGCGGAGAATAACCGAGAAGGTTATAGCCTGGGGAACATTCTTCCAAATACCAGAGGGCCATGATCTACTTCTATTAGCCCCATGGCTGACAAACGGATGCTAACAACGCAGTGGAGAGCGCTCCCTAAGTCGAGAGGAACACACCCACAGTTTGCATCAAAGCAAACAGGTACGCAGTGATCGCACAGTAGAGACACAGCAAAAGGGTCTGCGCCTCTGGCATGGCAGTTCTTCAGCAAGTACAGCAGCCCGAGTGCCTGTGCAGGCTCAGTAGCCTTCACTACCATCACTTTCACATGTAATAGTTTCAGCAACGGTTTTCCATATGTAGCTGAGATGTGTGGTCAAGGACCAGCGTTGAGGCGAGATTTAAAAAGCAAAAAATTCTTATAAAGGTGTTGTATGCACTTTCGGAAAACTGCACCTGTGAAAATTTCCTACTACACAGCACCAGTAAAATGCTCCATCCTGGGATGGCGGATGAAGTGGCTTCCACGGCGTGTGTATGAACATCAGTGAGAGACAAAACTAATTAGTAATTATACCCACTAGTTGTCTGGGCCGTGGCCACAATGCCAGATGCAAACAGAGTCTGTAGCACCTCTAGCCTGGCAGTAAAAGCACGTGTGCTCCTAGCTACGGGCTTGCTGGGACGTTCACCAAACACATGCAGTGGAAGATGCCCATGCAGACACCCCGACCTCCTACAAACATGCAGCATACATGTATAAAAAAATTGTACGCCTTGTTCAATCGCACCTGAAATCTAGTACATGTAAATAAAATCAGAAGCCACCCATATCTGTCCAAGTGCCCCACCCCACTCTGTGTACAATTCCGTACACCATATATAAGAAATCAGCACCAAAAATCAGTCTGATTCCAAAATCTCGTATTCAGTACGAGCTCGTATTGGTCCCCATTGAGCATGGCCGAGCTCTCCCTAGTTTCTAGCTCGCCCGCTCCACGGGAAATTTAATTCCCCTTTCTAACAAAGGAAACATACCTCCAGGGTCTGTGTTGTCCCGGCAGGAGCATGAAGCACACATGAGCAGCCTTCCCCCTCTCCATGTACATGTCCAGACATTTTCTGATGGCTGATGTCTTTTTACTCAGCTCTATCAAGACAGCCAGTCCGCGTTCATGAGGAATTATCAATGACACACTCCACACGCCTCGTGCATAGTACGGAATGTGAACGAACACACTAAACCGCACGCCACGCCCCATTAAATTACACGTTTGAAGTGAAGTCAACAAAAGGTCTAGGTATATCGCCGTTTCAAGCTACGGCCGTAGTAAAGGCGAGAGTAGGATCTTCGAAGAGTCATGGTGCGGGCGGGAAGATCATCCAAGCGCCTCAGGGCGGTGGGGTTTCTGTTGGTGTTGTACAACTGCGTGTGTGGCGGTACCACCATAGACTGGTTCATCCCAGCGGCCGAGAACCAACGGATTGGCGGTGGTGAGTCCCTTGAGTAACTAGATCGGGTAGAGTTGGGCTTGGTTAGAAGGGGGTGAATTGTGGGTTGACCGTACCGAAGATTGCGATTAATCGGTCAACGTTGGGACACTGGCCGACTGTAGTCTCAGACCCTCGGCGGAGACTAGGCCGTCTGATCCATAAACGTTATGACTAGGCTGTTAGCAGCCATCATTAATGTTAGTCTCCCAGGCCAGCCTATTTGTCATCAGGCCTACAAAATTACATTTATGGCTAACATGTTTCATACATTTCTCAACATTAATTTCTAATTGAAGCAACCAGAGACGAAAGTTTGAATATTAAAATACATGTAATTTGGTCAACCACATCTTTGTTGCCTGCACATGGCAATACAAATGTTATTTTGACTCTGAGGTCCAATAGCTGCCTACCTCCTTAAAATGCCTACCACATACTTGACCCCTAAAGCTCTAATCCATCTCATGAGGGAATTCACAGCCAGCATGCTGGTGCATTGCCTGGCCACCTCAATAGAGCCAGTTCTCTGGTGGGGCAGCTTTTGAAGTGGAGCCAGCAGCTGCAGCTAATTAGTGCTGCCTAGTTACCTAACCAACCTGTGGCTGCTAATGTCCTTTGGAATAAAAAAAAAGAATGTCATTAGAGACTTTCCATGAGAGGACGGGATGAACCCCTGCATGGGGAAATCATACCCTCTGCGGAGGGTGGGAGGGGGTTTCAATTTGCTGCAGTTCACCAATTGTCCTGGGCTTGTCGCAGTTTCTAAATCCATTTAAATCGTGCTGTTTGCGGCTGTCGCTGTGTGTTAGCACCTTGCCTCCTCCCTGGTTGAGAACAGGGGCGCTGCAAGGGCTGCGGTAAAGTGTGAATGTTAATCTAACGTGGGTTAGTTTAATTAAAGTGTAGTCTGTATTTGGTAGTTCATACTGTCTTTCAGAGTTTTTTTGAGCTTGCTATTGTAGTTTTAATGACAGACTGCTGTTTGTGGCATAATTATGCCAGAATGGATAATAGCACAACTCCCTAATTTGTGGCATTTTGGCTGACTGCTGTATCAATCAATGCAGGTGCAATTAATGGACTCTATATTACAGAAGGCTGTTGGTATGGCTGTCTGCAGGCCCAGCATTTTCTCAGTCTGTGTAGTGAGTGAGCCCATAGCATTTTCTGCACCTGGCTTTCTTAAGTAAAGTAGAGGGTGGTCTAGCTGCTAATTGCTTTCTTGATGTGGTTCCCTAGGCACTCTCTTTGCTGATGGATAATCCTAGGGCCCCAGTAGGTGTTGAATACACTAATGAGAAGTTCACAGTTCATGTTGACTCTCCTCAGAGACCTGGCTGGAATTGCTCCTCCATTCCTTTCTCATGTTCACTGGAGTCTAGTCTGCATAGCCAGTCATATTTGGAGGCGTGTAGACCAGCGTCTGTTATAGTTTCCCCCCACACGGGCAATGGAGGATAGCACACATGCATGAAGGCAGATTCATTATTCTAACAAAAGATGGGACTCCTTCAGTTAGCGTTTATAGTGGAACATGGAGATACATTGCATTCATGCAAAGATTACATTGTAAATTTTGCACTTTCTTGTATGAGTACAGCCAGTTCATTAGAGCTCATAAGGCAAACCATGTGTATGCCACTTTCAATTTGCACAGGTGACAAATAGAAAAGTTGATGAATTGTGTTAGTCTCTGTGCTGCGCTTACTTATCCCAAAAAATGTAGGGGACTCTCATGTGCATGAAACCAGAGCCTCCTCTTCATGCCTCATGCACCTTGCACTTTTTGTTACTGTGGGCTTAGTAGTCCTCCCGTGTTGGTGGCATATGAGTGGAAATCCAATTTTTGACTATCTTCAAACTATCATATCTCAACAACCAGGAGTTAGAACAGAATGATTCTTGGCACAGTACAAGTACTACCCTTCAACTAAATGTAGTACTAATTCACGCTAAAAGCCTATAGCGCTCTCTGTTCCTGAGATAGTGCTTTGATAGCACAGCCATTTTGGGAAGTTACTGTGCAGTCAACAGTTCCACAAGCTTGTCCTCGTACTTCTCTTGTCGTATGGCCAGAAAGCTTCATTTCCAGGTCGTTGCTGCAGCAACGCTTTCTACAGGTATCACCCACATTTGACCGTTACTTGGGAAAAATGAACTGTTAGGGCACACCTACGTTTGAATTTATTTGTGTAACTAGTCTGCTGTGTACGACCATCTCATTGCTGGTCCTATTAGTGATGGATATTAAAGGGACATCCTCACTGGTATTCTGTAATGCCATGATGTCATCTTGGGTAAGTGCAAGATTATGTCATGGCATTCCAGAATATATTTACCTGTTGACAGTTTACAGTCTATTAAGCCAATCTGTTGTAAGAATATTTTGATGAGAGTCATTTCTCCTGGCCTTAATCGAGTTGTGGTGATTGGATTCCATGCAAGACTTAGTAGCTAACAGAGAAGGATGTCGCTGTGGTGAGCTTTGGTCCATCTCTAGGTGACCTTTGGCCCATCTCTAGGGCGAGGTCTGGCCGAGACTGAGGGTATTTGGTTTCTAAGGGTGTTGTTGTGTGCTGGGTCTGTGTGCAGGCAGGTCAGACTGTAGCTACAGTGACTTGGTCATTGCCACTATGCATGTGTACGCCCGCTACGCAATTCTGTGACCAATTTGTTGTGGTAGAGGTCGGGGAATCTGACCACTGTCTTACAAAGTATTGTTTCAGGTATGTTCGGACCATGCTATTCAACAGCTGCTATTACATTTCAGCTTTGTGTTGTTGTTTTATATGCTATCAAGTTTCCCATTGCATTGTGCCTGCCAGCCCATGGCCAACTGATGCTGCAGTTAGTCCTTTCTTCTACCCTTTGATACAAATATTGGGACAATGGCTTCAAACAGAGCTATCACATCAGAGAGTTGCTGCAGACCAATTACAATACTATTGCACAGCCAAGTGTACTGTCCTGTCCTGTAACCCCACCATTAACCCCACCCCTGAGTATAAGCCCACCCCTGAGTATAACCCCACCCCTGAGTATAAGCCCATGTGAGTATAAGCCCACCCCTGAGTATAAGCCCACCCCTGAGTATAAGCCCACCCTGAGTATAAGCCCATGTGAGTATAAGCCCATGTGAGTATAAGCTCACCCTGAGTATAAGCCCATGTGAGTATAAGCCCACCCCTGAGTATAAGCCCACCCTGAGTATAAGCCCACCCCTGAGTATAAGCCCACCCTGAGTATAAGCCCACCCCTGAGTATGAGCAGACCCCTGAATGGAGTGGAGTCTGGGTATGGGACAATAAAAAGCCACACCCTCTGACACACACTGGCCTGATAATCTCTCCTTCCTCCACAGCAAACGAGGAACTTTACTTTATTCAGCAAAACGCTGTGAAGACGACATTGCTAGAACTCTCCGAGACTGCCCTGAACACTCATGTCATGTTCACCTGGGTTGGACAGGTAGGTGATGGGGTGGAGCAGGGGTCGGGGGAGGGGGGGGGAGGGGGTGTTCCGAGAGTGACAATCACTCTAGTAGTGATGGTCGAAGAGTTGTACCTCTTACTGGCTTATAGATGTCTGTACACCAACTGTAGGCACTCTCGTTTGGCCTATATTTGTTCTTGAGAACCTGCTCAAGACATTATTACTGAGAATGATGCTGTAAGCTGAACATTGCAATTTAGAGTTATAAGTACACGCAGAAATACACTGATATAAGTATTGGTACAAATACCAACCTTCATTTCCGAGTTATTGCTGCAGCAATACCTCCTGTATTAACAACTCATGTTTCCTTTAGACAGTCCATAGCATTCCGGAGATACACATCTTTGAAGAGCACACATTCAAAATGTGGGAAGCCCCAGGTTATCACTCATTGGGTCGCATAATATAATCTTGAATATAGAATAGCACATAAATTAGTGACCCCGCCCCCTTCCTCTCCCTCCAGGGTCTCGCCTACAATTTCACGAGCATCTCTTCTGACCCGGCAATCTCAAGGGGAGCATGCTTCGGCAACGTTTCTCAACTTGGGGTCTTTTTTTCCAGAAGTGAGTCCTGAGTGTTGGATCACATGACTGTGTGTTGGATCACATGACTGTGTGTTGGATCAAATGACTGTGTGTTGGATCACATGACTGTGCGTATTGGAGGTGTGGCAACTTGTAGTGAGTGTGCATTAAATAGAAGTGGGAGCTCACACGTAGTCATGTTGCTATACCCCAAGAGCTTTCAGGGTAGGGCTGGCCATGATGGCCCCACGCTTGTGTTAATGGCTGCATTCCTGGTGGCATAGCTGTATAATCATTATGAAATCCTTGAAAAGCTTCAAAGCCTTTTTGTTAATTGTCACCCGGGTAAAGGCTATTTATCTTGTTAGGACATACCCAAGCAACTAATCAGCTGGAGCAAAAACAACCTACATGTATCTCTCAGCTGGTTCATTTTGTACATAGCACTGCAATTTATTGCCGAGCACAGCGAGGCCAATATTCGTGACATATGGGCTCAGAATCTCAGCTAGCATTTGTTTATATATATATACATGTGTATATATGTGTGTGTGTGTGTATAGAATAGTCGGCCCCGTGTGCATCGGGGGCTACCCCAGCCCCAGTCCGCATCCCGTGTGCAACCCGGGATGTGATGATGTCAGGAAAAGGTCTGCAGGCATGGCTCCCAGGGAACAATACACATGATACAGCTTAGAGATCTACTTTTGAAGGTTCTACAGTCGTTAAGATGGCTTAAAACAGAAGCCCATAGCCACGAAAAGGTTGCTTGTGACTCTTGGCTGCCAGCCGTCTGCTGCAAGGGGCTTAGAGTCACTTACAGTATTGATGACTAGCACCATTTTAGACTAGGCCACTGCTGGCTAAGCTTATCTCTACCCACTCTTGGGTGGTATATGGGGAGTTAGTGTGGTTTCGATGGCCTGTACCTCTCCTCTGTCTGACTGAAGCGTCGCTATACCTTGGCGACTAAAAGATCACAAATTATATTTGTGTGAGAGTTTTCACGCTCCACTCCTTTCACTGCTTCTCCATGTCGTTATGCCCTCCCACTGCTCTGTGGTAAATTGTGTAGCTTTAACAGCAGCACACACACACACGCACACACACACACACACACACAGACGACAACATTAGCTTCCCCTGCACAGGCACACAGCAAGGCCAGGTGCACCTCACAGTTACCCTCAACTTCACTCACGACTTCAATAATATTTCAGGTATGGAATATCAGAGTATCGGAATGGGCTGCTTCAGCCCTCTCTTGAGGGAACAAGGCTACTTTATCCTGTCTGATTTCGGACAACCCTGTACAGCTCATTTTTTGTGTCTTTGCAGCGCGTGCGCCTCTCTTGCGAGAGCTCTTTACATTGAGAGGCTCCAAACAGTGCAATTGTAGTACCAACCAGGGCTGTGATAGCATTGGTTCTCAGGTAAGGTGGGCTCTAAATGGAAGCCATGGCCTTGGTGGGCACTTATTAGAATTGATGTACCTGCTTGACCCTCTTTTAGGATGGTGGAGTTGATAATAAGATCTTCTACATTGTGATTGGCTGTGTGGGCGGGGTGATCCTGCTGGTGATCCTGGTAACGGTGTTATACCACTGCATCATGCTCGGCACATGGGTGAAGAGAAGAGCTGAGGACGAAGAAGAGTGAGTTCTATTTAGAGCATATCTTACAGCAGATTCAGTTTCGAGTATTTCACCAGTATGACGGCAGATTAAGTAAATGTGTTTTAGAACTTTATCACTCCTTGGCGTATTCAGTATTTTATACTCCTTCGCGTAGAAGTCACATGATCTTAAATGATGTGTACAGAAGTGCTGGCCAAGTACATGAGTAAGTATGAGACACAACACCAGGGTGGGGTTAACCAGGGTGGGGGGGTGGGGTTAATTTAAGATACGATACCCTCTGGTTGCACAAACACACCACATGTGCCTCTGGTATGATGACTCAGCATATTTGGGCAATGGACCTGCAGAACACCTCAGGCCTGAAGATATAAAAGTGGAGTGATAAGCAGTGGCTATAGTAGCTAGGCTCTGTGATTGACTAACACCCACACACTCATGAGCACTTGCACACGAAGCATTAAAGCTTTACAAACTTCCTCTCGGTAGTTCCCTTTGTTGTCTTTGGGCAGACACACCGTGTTTCCATCAACAACAAAAAAAGAACAACAGCATGAAAAGCAGAAGGCCATGAGACTCGAGCTGCTCTACAACAGCATGAAAAGCAGAAGGCCATGAGACTCGAGCTGCTCTACAACAGTCCACAACCTTATTTTGACTACCAAGCATTTGTTGCCAGTGGCGTCAGGCTGACAGTAAAAATCATTTTTCGGCTGGATGAGAGCCAGAAGTGGCTTAGTCTTAAGTCTGTAAGCAAGCCACCAGATTTCCTGTGGTGATTAGGTCACATAGTCCAGAGTCAGGTAGTACCTTCTGTGAGTGGGAGGCTGAGATGCCCCAGGCTGATCTGATACTGGGGCTTGCATGCCACGGGATGTACACAATCTAACATCCTGTCATTCCATGTAACAGGCCTAAAACCTTGTTGAAAGATATAGGGATGGGAGTCCGTAAAGGTACTGTGGTGTCGTTGGTTTCCACCTTGTTTGGTTACTTTTTGGGGATTCAATCCCTACATGTCTTTTCATTTCTTTTTGTGACTTGCTAAAGAAGCTCTCAAAAGAAGTGATATTTGCCAAAGAGGTACACATCTCAATGAATCCAAGTTCTGTATCTGCTGTTTCTGTCAATCTTCTCCCATCAAGAAGTACTCAGCAACCACGTGTGTCCTCTTATCTTGTTGCTACCATCTCCTATTGACACGCCCAGCTCCTCAAGTCGCCGTCCATCGTCCACTGATCCCATCCCCTCATGCCTCCTATTGCTGCTGTTAACCTGCCATTGCTGTACAGAAACGTTGGCCTCATGCCCAGTCTCCACTTCCAATAGCTAAAACACCTAACCCACTAGCTAGCTAGCTTTCGACTAAGGCCCACGTTGTTTAGCACTCAACCACTGGCTTGTTCTTTCAGCCAGGACTCCCACCGTTTTACTACATCCAAAAAATAAAAAGCGTGGGAGACTGGAAACGAGGCTATAGACAAGTGATATGCACCCAGAATACTATAAAGTGTTCACTCACTGGTGGCCAAACACAGCATACCCCATCAGGAAGTTAAGGCTTAATTATAGCCGCCCACTCACAGGAAGTACTTCCTGACTTGGGGAAGTAGCTCTCCACCACAGGAAGTCATTTCCACCACTGATTCAAATTAGCAGTGATTACACACACACACTCACTCACACACACACACACACACACACACATACACACACACACTCACTCACACGCACATACACACACACACACGCACTCACACACACACACACACACACACACTCACAGACTGCCTAACATTCAGGATGTTATTCCCATGCCGCCCTACTCCATGGTTACCATGACGCCACTCTCATCTCAGGTACACCAGCATTACTGTACTCCCATTGTTATAGTGGTAGTCTTGTGGCCCAGCTCTGGCAGGGGGGAGGAAGCAGTCTAGACATTAATGGTGGCAGAGTTCAGATAAGAATAGGGCCTGAATGGCTCCTCTAAAGCCAAATCAGCTCATTTATTGCCTGATCCTCTCATCAACGCTAATGAACGTTCTTTAGCAACTGAGTGGGCTGGTGTGCAAGGCCATTGATTAGACTAGCAGCTAATTGGTCAGACTGGCAGGAGCACGTTCCTTTTACCTTGTAGACCAATATTATTTATCGGCATGGCGACATAACGTCTGCTATTTCTTAATGTTCACCCCCACCCCTCCTCCTCCTTTAGATGCCGATTGCACCTCTGAATAACAGCCCTCGTAACTCCCGTTCATTTTCCACCCCCTCGGAGCTGAGCAAGAGTGTCCGAAGTCTCGAGTCATTCAAGTACCTCTTCGTGGACCGGAAGAGGATATCCATTGGACAGGTGCTCAAAGAGGGTGAGTAGTGCTACTAACTGTTGCCTCTAATCTCGATAATTATCTTACATTGTGCTTTCTCGTAGGAGTATTTGGTGTGATGTATGACGGTTACCTCAGCAACGCAGAGGATGACGTCGAGGGGGCAATCCCTGTCATTGTCAAGACCGTTAAAGGTAAAACTCTAATGTCACCCCCACCACGATAGCTATATCGTTACCATGCCGACGATTGCTAACCCTCGCCTCTTGCCTCGCTCTAGATAACACCCCCGACATCGTAGTGAAGTCACTGCTGGAGGGAGGGGGAGCCACGAGGACAGTGAACCATCGGCACGTCCTCCCCCTCCTAGCGGCCCACGCTAGTGACACGGAGCAGCCCATGCTCCTCTTCCCTAAGACCTCCCTCGGCACCCTGAAGGGACTGCTCGTGAAGTGCAGAGAGCCCAAGAGAGGAAGTTTGGTGGGTATGGAGAAGGAAGAAGCGGGGTAGTGGCGAGGGGGGCTTGATGGTTGAGGATGGGATACTCTATGGGGGGCTTGGTGGGTTTTTGAGGGGGGAATTCTACTATGGGAAGGCTTAATTTTGAGGAAGGGCAGTGGGGGTTTGGGGTTGTTGTTTTTTTGCAAAAGTTTGATTTGCTGCATCATGTGCACACACAGACACTGACGACCCAGAACCTGGTGTTCATGGCTGGCCAGATCTCCAGGGGGATGTACCACCTCACCAGGAAGGGGCTCATGCACAGAGACCTGGCAGCCAGAAATATCTAGTAAGCCAGCATTGCACGCTACCAGCATATACACTGCTGTTGCATTGCACGCTACAAACTGCTGTTTCAAAGTGGGTAGTCCTGTAGGCCTTCATTGGACGATTGCTAGGCATATTGCTAGCCTCGTTCCCATTCGCATTTCACCTCAGCTCGCTGTGAGCCTGGTATTTGTTCTCACGTGCATGATGTGTTGGGTAGAAGGGGGATTTTATTGCGTGGGTGTGAGGACAGCTGCAGTTCTCAGATAATGAAGGAAGGCAGCGAATCTACACCTCTTATAGTTACTCTTGGGAAACTGTTTGTAGCACAGACTGAGCACTGAAACACTGTCACCAAATATCTAGTAAGCCAGCATTGCACGCTACAAACTGCTGTTTCAAAGTGGGTAGTCCTGTAGGCCTTCATTAGACAATTGCTAGAGGATGGAGCATATTGCTAGTCTCATTCCCAGGCCCACGTTCGCATTTCACCTCAGAAAGGTAGAGAAGTGCAACAGGGTCCTTGCCTTTGCCTAATAAGGAATTAAATCTCCAGTAGCAAAATAAAATGTACACAAGAGCCTGGGGCCGAAGCTAGTGTATTGCAGTGCTGGATTAGCAATCCATTCCAGACTGTATCAGAATGTGACCTAACCTGTATCAGAATGCGACCTAACCCCTCCCCCTCCCTGTTCAGTGTCCATGAAAACCTTCACATCAAGATTGGGGACAGGGGGCTGAGCTGGGACCTCTTCCCTTTGGAGTACAGCCGCCTGCCCGACGGGGAGATGTGTCCCATCCGGTGGATGTCGGCAGAGGTCCTCAGCGAGAGAAAGTACTCTCACTATTCCGATGTGGTAGGTCATGTGACAGTCATGTGAATGTCTTGTGAGGAATACAGTGAGGTTGGCCTTGGATTGCTATAGACGCTACATTAATATTCCTCGATCCCCTTACCACATGCACACACACACGTACACACACACATACATGCACACACACAGTGGTCATTCGGTGTTGTACTATGGGAGTTAATGACGTTGGGTCGTGTACCGTACGAGGAGATCCCGGCAGAGGACATGCTAAACATGCTCACCTCAGGACACAGACTATCGCAGCCCAAGAACTGCCCAGATGAACTGTGAGTGGACAGCACATTAGATCATACCATATAAGGCGGACGGCACGCTAGACCACACTGTATATGGTAGACAGCACGCTAGACCATAAAAGGTAAACATCACACCATATAAGGTGGACAGCATATTAGACCACACCATATAAGGTGGACAGCATATTAGACCACACCATATAAGGTGGAAAGCATATTAGACCACACCATATAAGGTGGACAGCATATTAGACCACACCATATAAGGTGGACAGCATATTAGACCACACCATATAAGGTGGAAAGCAAGCCAGACTACCATATAAGGAGGACAGCACACTATACTATCATATAAGGAGGACAGCACGGCACCAGTGGATATAGCATGACACCAGAGGCTTCTGTGTACAACGGTCTGCCACATTCTTGCAACATCCGTTTCACAGAGCGTCAACAGTGTGAGCCGATCAGTAAACAGAATACAAACAGTTATGCAGTTTGCTTAACACCTCCAACCCACATTTCATTTTGTTCAGTATGGAGATACGCATTTTTGAAGTATGTGCAAAGTGGACCCTTATATCCTCTCATATATTGTATCATGATATTTGTACTACAGTCAAGCAATGTCATTATCACAATAATTTTATGATGAACCTTTTGCCCAGCACTAGTCTTCACTGCCACTCCCTCCTCCCTCCCTCCCTCTCCCTCTCCCTCCCTCTCTTCCCCAGTTTTGTCCTCATGGGCTGGTGCTGGGCCCTCACGCCCACCGACCGGCCTCGGTTCAGCCACCTCACCCTCAGACTCAAGGAATTTCACGAGAAAATCAACGCCTTTGTATGACCCACTGACAGAATGACGTCTCTAGTGTTCCATTAGGAGTATGCAATGACTTAGACCCATCTTCCACACTTCACTGATCAAATGAATGTCACAGTCTCATCACTGTCTACTTATATTTACATGTGTTGATATTGTTTTGTATTCCAATCTGTTATGATCACTCCTGCCCCTGTGGTGTTTGTGCCTGTGTGAGGTCACTGAGGTCAGTGTACCCTTCACGGAGGTCATCTACTTTTTGAGTTCTAAACTCACTATCTATTTTTCATGTTTTTTTCATGTCATTTTTTTTCCGTCCGACAATACCAGACTATAATATCATTATACTCTTCACCCTTAAGTTTCTGATACCGAGAGATCTAGTCTCGTAACCAGGCTTTCTTCATTCAGAGAGTTTATCTCACAGTCATGGATACTTCCATTGCTGTGAGATGCAATCTGGCAAGAAAAACAAACGACCAAGGTAATTGAAGGGGTCGGATCTATAGTGGACTATATATAATCCAAAATTAAATACTAGAAATCGCAAGAATTGCACAAAAAATGGTGTAAAAAAAACATGCACAGTAGCCCTGTGAACAAATGACCAAACTTCTGAATTTTTAGCAGCTCAGAAAACACATTCTAAGAGTATCTTGCAAAATTGAGTTTGGGGGGTCAGGTTCGGTTAGACCACTCGGGTTCTGACAGTGAGCCCTGATAGATCTGGTGGAGGGATGTCCTGTGACTCCTGTCCTAGAATGTGCTTTAGAGCTGCTAAAAATTCAGAAGTTTGGTCATGTTTTTTACTCCGTTTTTGTGTGATTCTTGTAATTTCTAGTACTTCATTTTGGGTCAGTCCACTATGGTTCTGACCCCTTCAATTATAATGGAGCACTGGCATATCACGTGTCTGATACCAAGACCACTAATATGTGGGACATGTAGGCTAAGACACTGGCATGTGTACATGTCTGATACCGAGACCACTAGCGGAAAGAGTGCTTGGAAAATGCATGGAGAGTAATCATTCCAGATTTCAAATCTAAAGCACAATGGAATGGAAGCATGGGAATGAGACAGGAAAGGTCACTGGGAGGGTAGGTTCTGGATGGTGACGAGGATGTCCTTCAGAGGCGACAGCAGTTCCGGCCGCAGAGAGACCGCCTCAGCTACCAGCCTCTGGGTCACCTCCACAAGCCTGGCAGGGGGGAGGACAGAGAAAGATGGAGTACCAACTGAAGCTCTCCTATACTGTACAGTGGAGGGTCACTAACTTAGGCACAAGCTTTAGCTAGAGAACACTTACAGATGGGAGTATGACAATGAGGTAAGATCTAGCTACAACGGCAGGCTCACCATACAACTAGCTAACTTGTGAGAAAGAATTTTTCGTTGCACAAGACTGCCATTATAGCAGATGAAAACAAATATTTTATCTGCCAGCGGACATGCCACTAGGACATCCCGGACAGTGTGCTTACAGGGAATGCGTCTGGATTGAATACCTTGAATAAGAAGGACATTTCCCAAGTCAATAAGCTAAGTACCGGCACTGCATCAAGGTAACCTGTGCGTTAGTGCAAGTATAACTTCTATAACATGGGGTACACTTAGCCTCGTACCATGTATTTACTTAATACCCTATGTATACCATCTAAGTTCAAGCATATTAAAATAGCTCTAGTACAGGCAGGAACGCAGCTTTTACATTTACCAAGCATTCCCCAACCTATTGGCTATTTTCTCGTTAGTTTAACTTAATTGGCAGTTAATTTTAAGATAGTTATTTAGGCTGTTTTATTTAGATACCTGTATTAATCTACTATTACTCTGTGTAGGTTCACACTTGATTAACATAGCTCTATACATGTAATTCCACTACCACCTACCAGTTCAAGACAGGAATTCCGGGCCCTAGGAAGTAATCAGGGCATTGGCCCCACCCCCGGACATAGCACTGAGTCCCGGCCCTCCCCTCCGACCCATGGGAATGGGGCCTGCCCACTGTGGCACCTGCATTAATACCCTATGTATCCAGTCTAAGTTTCAACCCCATTGAAATAGCTCTAGTACAGGCAGGAACGCAGCTTTTACAATTTAGTCTTTTACCAAGCGTTCCCGAACCTATTGGCTATTTTCTCGTTAGTTTAACTTAATTGGCGGTTAACTTTTAGATAGTTATTTAAGCGGTTTTATTTGGATACCTGTATTAATCTACTATTACTCTGTGTAGGTTCACACAGAAAGCACATTCTTAGCGTGGCAGTGTACCCTAGCCTCGTACCGAGGCCTCCTCTTGCAGCTTTTTTCACAGCCGTGGAAAAAAAGCGGGTTTTTTTTTTCCATGGCTGTGAAAAAAGCTGTGAGAGGAGGCCTCGGTAAGGCTAGGGTACACTGCCACGCTAAGAATGTTGTTTCTGCTCCCAGCAACCCACCATTTCTGTAGCTCTGGTGTGAGCCTAGGGGGGTGGCCGCTGGGCTGTGGGGTGCACGCGGCCTTGACAGCCATGAACTGGCTCTCCAGCTCCTTCTTGTACTGGGAGAGAGGGGGCCCCAGGTGCCCGATGCATTGCTGGGGGGACAGAAGGTGGGAAATAGTTATGAATCTGCTTGCTCACGGCCTCTGTCTTAAAATAAGCTTTCCATAGTAGTTTAGGTAATGGCTATTGCAGGATCTCGCAGGATAAAGAATACGTCCCAGGCTCATTCTCATACAGGCCTCCATTTCAGTCTCATCCAACCCAGCCTCATTCCCAGGCCTACATCCCAGTCTCATTCCCATACTGGCCTCCATCTCAGTCTCTATTCAGGCGTCCACCCCAGTTTGCAGTACATGTATCAGTCAAAAACCAGCTATAGAAAATGATGCTACTGGGGTAAATATTATTTCCATTCACTGCCCTCCTTGATAACCACGGTACATACGGCTGTACCAGCAGCTGGACTCACGTAGAGCAAGGCCGTCTGGTGGGCTATGTACTTGTGAGAGACACAGTGCTGAGCATCCGTGCTGAGCTGCTGGGCCATCGTCAGGAGGTTGTTGAGAGAGGTGAGGTGGGAGAAGTAGCCTGGGGGCAGAGGAGCAAGAAACCCGGCTCTAACCAGCCTCTAGTTCCCGGCACAGCGGGGAGGAGAGAGGCCGGCACAGCGGGGAGGAGGAGAGAGGAGCTCCAGGTGGTTGTAGAGTTACGTAAATGGTACACGCCCACTGATATGCTTTCAAACAGGCCTACATGGTAGCCTCGTACCCAGGCCTCCCATCACGGCTTTTTGCACAGCTAGCTGCCAAAAAAGCTGCCAGGGGAGGCCTGGGTACGAGGCTGCCTACGTGGTCTAGCTGTTGTAATTATATGCATGTGCTGTGGACACCAGGTGCTCCGTTCTCCTCCCCTCTGCAGGCTAGCTCAAATCCAATTCCTTCCTCCCTTTGAGGGAGGGGAGGCCACCAATCCTGTAATCCAATTGGACACAGATTCATACAGAAAGCTGTAAGCCAGCCAGAGTCTAAGCCGGTTATTGCACCCAGACATGTATCTTAGCTACCTTCAAGATGTACCTATAAGTAACCACCTCAGGCTTCGCCATCAGTGGCTTTAGACAGGTCTCTAAGAGAGAGAGCTAACTTGTCTGAGTCCAATAACCTATACTTCTAGATTACTTATTCTGCTGTGTGTATAGTCTCCACCTCTTGAAGACCAGGGAAACTGGCACACTCACCCTCCATGATGGGACTGGCTATCCTGTCCAGGTCCTGTTCCGGTTCCTGAATGAAGAGCTCCACTCGTGGGAACAGGAAGCTGATCGCCGAGTCTCGCAAGTACGACTGAGGTAGGGAGGAACAACATCTTGTGCATGAGCTCTATACCTTCTTACCTAATTCATTTTCAAGAGTCTAGTTAGTACATGTAGTAAGTCATTAGGCAGTTAGTAATCATTTGTAGTTAGTAATACTGCAGAGCTGGTTTTTAGAACTTAGAGCAGTAGTAAACCCAAGATCTCATACCCATGTCTTCATACCCGAGATCCCATCTCATACTTGGAACAGAAGCACTTGTTATAAATCCTCTCTTTGCCATCTCATCTTAACTCGAGAATCATCTTACGTCTCACCTCAATGTCGTCGTCCATCCCAGACTTCTGAAGTTGCTCCCTCATCTGTCTCACCAGACCCGAGGCACGGCTGGTGAACGCCCGCTCAAAGGTCACTGTCCTCCCTCCTCCCCTGTCCCTGCCACTCTCCTCACCTTCAAGCTCTCTCTGGGGAGAGCCAGAGATTAATGGTGTGTAAGCGTCAAACTCCAAGTGTGCAATGTGCCAGGAAATTACACAAAGTGAGCAAAAACCGAATCTGAACAACTTTACTGAGGTGGTATCCATGGCAATCGCTTTAATATCTAAAGGTTAGAGCGTCCCACCTCTTAAACTAGCAGCCTGAGAGAGAGATAGCTATCCTTGCAACGATAGTCTGCAGTAAATCTAAATACAGCTTTGCTCCCCAGCTGGTATTCCATCAGTCTACAGCTAGGGTACGTCTGAAGCTCATAAATCCACCATCGTGCACTGTGGTTTGATGTGTCTATACAGGATCCAGGTAATGTATGACATACAGTGTGAGTGCTGGTGAGTATGAGTGTGTCCAGCTGCAGACAGAGGGCCATGATCTCCATGGCAACCTCCTGAGGTCCCGCCCTCGGCACCCACAGGGGCTCATCCAGCTGCACCTCCACTGAGAGAGTGTGTGTGCGTGTACGTTGATTACTGTTGTAGAGCAGTTAGTTCACAAAGCTAGCCTTTACGTAGGCTTACATGCCAACCCCTTGCACGAAAATGGGGCAAAGGGCTGGTGTGCGAGACTATCTCGTACCCAGTCATCCAGATCTCACAGTCATGGAAAAAAATCAGCTTATTTTTCTCCCCAGCTGTAATAAAAAAACTGGACAAGGAAGACCTGGATACACAAACTATAGGTACTGGTATCAGGTATAAAGTTTTGACTCAGGCCTCTATAGGCTTGGCTTCAGTTTGAGATCTGGGAACGAGACCACAAAATATCTACTCAAGTATAGCTATTAAAGCTCAGTCCTCTCGTGTGCAAGTAACTCTCACCCTGGTAGGCCGGATCGTAGGGATGTGGGGAGGCGAGCGACTTGGGCGCCAAGGGAAGTACGTTCACTTGTCCACTCGGCTGCAGCATGGTAGAGGCACAATCATGTACCGCATTCCAATAATTCGATACAGCATGTGAACGAGACGCGTACGTACGCGGCGCGCACGCAAACGTCGCCTCTTGAGCTACATGTACATGACATAAATTAAAGTGTGATATCTGGGGGAGTGGAGAGCAGTAAATTACAGGTCCTGTTCTCTCTGCGGCTGGTCAGGCTCAGCTTGCTCATCACAGGGAGCTAGGGGGAGGGAGGGGAGGCAGCTGGTCAATGTTTCAATGATGATCGAAACACAGGCACATAATTATATAAAGTGCATCTGACTAGTATTCTGGGTTCAATCCCCAGCTGGGCCGCATGCTCGTGCACGAGACTAGCTCGGTTGGTACTAACATTGTTTTACATGTATGTTCCTGTGTCTGTCCGTCCACACCATCACGTGCCAGAGTTATGTTATTACATTACTATGCCACTATATAGCTACGAATATAGTGGAAGCTACTGAAAGTTTCAAGGGGTGGTCACTCCCATACACACTGTAGTCACAGCTATGACCGGGGTCAAAAAGTGGTCAACAGGTCAAGGGGTATTTTTGCCATTGGTCAAGCGGTCAAGGACAATTTTTATAGCCTGATATTGCAGTCAAACGGTCAAAGGACCTTTTGCAGATGTAAATTTTGGTACGGTCAAACAGTCAAGAGCCTTTTTGCAGTGTGGTCAAGCGGTCAAACAACAAAATTGAGGGTCAAAATTTCTTGAACCCAGTCTTAGCTGTGACTACAGTGCATATGGGAGTGCCCACCCCTTGAGTTTGTAGTCCCAACAAGCCAAGGTATGTCAATTAAGCTAGCTTAGTTTTATGTTACTTAGCTAGATGGTGAAAAAGTGAGAGCTAGCGATGACACTTCTGTTTTGGCAAGTTCTATAGCACAACTGAAAGCACAGTGTGAAATTACTGAGTTATATAGTACTTTCACTGGAAGCCGTGCGATTTAAGATAAGCTGATTCGCTCCAGGCTGCATTTACATGTGGACCTGTTGCTGCAGTACAACCTTGAGTTGGAAGATTTATGTAAAAATACCCAGCTGGTTTATAGGTATGACTCTTAATCTTTTTTCCATCATCAGGATTTCAGTCTATTGACTATGGCCCAGTTCTGATACTCACCTTTTCGTGGTTTGGGACCAGTCGCAGGTTTTTGCTTTCCCTTGTCAGCAGGCAGGCTCTCACGGCTCAGACTGCTGGAGACGTATGTTTCCATCGGAGGGAGAGAGGTGTATCTGGATCTCGACTGGAGAACATAGGATGATGACTTTAAGATGACATCAGAGGTAGAGAAGTGGCGTTTCACTCGAGGAACATCGTGGGTACGTCCGGCATGGACAATGGCACTTACTGAAGCTGAGTGTTTTGTGGAGCGAGCCGGCAGAAATTGTGAATGGCTGGAAGAGAAAAAGCTGTCAAGGCTACGTGGAGTTCTGCTGCTGAGACTCAGCATGCTAGGAGGTCGCTGCCAGGTGTCAGAGCCAATATCAGATAACTGTGCCCCTGTGAACTGTGCCCCTGTGAACTGTGTTATGCAGAGGATTGATGAGACAGAGGGTAAAAAGTTTGCATGAGGTAAAAATTGAAGCCTAACATTGAGCCAGAAAACTTGTATACAACTCTGACAGCAACCAGGACCAGGAAAAAACCAGAAGCTACCCAGTCCACAACCACACAATTGAAGGTTATTTAATAAAAAAAAGGGGACCGAATAGGTCTTCCCTCTATTATGTAAGTGATTGTTATCACACCTGCCAAGTGGGAAGTACCCCCTCACCCAGGCTCTCCTGGATGGTGGTCTGGGGGATGGTATAGCCCTGGTAGGGAGAGCTACTGTCGAAGGCCACTGGGCTCCCCATGGAGTAGGCGTCGGGAGAATAGACTGCGAGTTCTTCAAAGCGTTGAGAGAGGGAGACCTGGAAGGGGAGAGAGGACCACATTCCGTTCCTAGCCTGGGAACCGGACTTGACCCTGAAGGCATGCTGTATAGTAAGTTGAGGTTGAATGACATTCCTCCTTTTGTAATTCAGCACATGGAAAAATCACCGACTGGAGCAATAATAGTAGCCAAATATCTGAATGACAAAAGGTTCCCTTTCATCCAGTGACAGATGCTTGAGCAAGCTTTCCCAACATACAGGTATGTATAGTGACATGGGCACAACTGCATAATTTCCTTCCTGACAATCTATATGGAGCACAGACCACTGATTAGGATATGTGGCGCAGGAGTGAGGACTGGGAATGGGACTTGGGAAGGACTTGGAATGTGCCTTAGGACTTAGGAGTTTATGTATCCCATAGTGCTCTGCAGGGAGTCAGTGGTGAGGTCAAGGTACAAGTTAGCCTCACCTCCAGAGGCCACTCCCCCTGACTGTGTGCGATTCTGGGTACAGCCTTGCCTTGTTCATATGGAGGGATACCTCTGTGGACAGAGAGAGAAAGAAGCTATGGCTTACTGCAGGAGACTTACTGGCTCTAAAAATTTAATATTGGTGAATTTTAAATTTGGCGTGGTGACCTCGTATGGCGTAATTGTTGTT
Organism: Phakellia ventilabrum; assembly: GCA_963921505.1. Classification (NCBI taxonomy): domain Eukaryota; kingdom Metazoa; phylum Porifera; class Demospongiae; order Axinellida; family Axinellidae; genus Phakellia; species Phakellia ventilabrum. The sequence goes on from OY997397.1 coordinate 5,585,691, forward strand.
TCAACCCCATTGAAATAGCTCTAGAAAGTGATCTCACTTTTAATCTTTCAATCAAGGTCATTCTTTCTTCAAATACTTGTAAGGTAACATTCTAGGGTACAGTTTCACATTCTTGCATATGCACATGGGTGGTACGCATTATTATTGGCGATTTTTTTACGATCAACCAAACCGCCAAATTAAAGTCCTCGCCCCGCAAATGTTCCCGCTATACGGTATTCCCTGTAGCCTCAGCCAAAGCCATGATAAAAGGAAGGAGTAGTCATTCATGATCCTGTGGTTTACAAGAGGGTTCCTACCTGAAGTGAGCTCATAAATATAAATTTTAATACTATTTCCGTCTTGAAGATACATGCACAGTTTAGTTTTCATTAGAAAGCTTACAACTAAATATTCCTTATGGCAAACAGCACATGAGTGTCACATGGCTCACCCTGCATGAGCTGAGGGGGGCCTGGAAGACCCTACTCTTGTACTCGGTTCCCTCCTTAATGCTCTCGCTCTTGATCTCCTCCAGGCCAGGGAAGGCTCGAGGGAGACCCTTCCGCAGGATCAAGGGGGCATCCACCTGGGAGGGGGAAGGGGCGGGAGAGGGGAGGGTAGCACTGCAACTATTGGCACAGCTGTCATCAGGTGTGGAGGGACTAACAACATAATGGTAATTGCTGGCATGTCCCAAGACCTCTCAGTGATAAGTACCAAGTTTACATGACTAGTTTGCAGTAGCTACCTGGTCAGAGTTTCTTGGCGTTTTCCTGAGCCACTCCTCTGCAATGGTATGGAACTCTGTGAGCTCAAACTTCCCATGGTTCACATCCAGCCAGCGGGCTTGTTTCTAGGGGAGGGGAGGAGAGGGGAGGGGAGGGGAGAATATGGCAGTCAATCCTAAAAGCTACAGAAGCTGTCAGCTGCTGGCAATGGACAGACCTAGACCCTCCCCCACACATGTGTAGCAATGGACACGCATGGACCCCTCCCACATGTGTACATGTATGTTACCACACAGTGCCACATTGCTGAGTAGCCCCTGCCAACTCAGACTTCATGTACATGTACAAGGATATGTACTGTCACAATTATGATCAGAATTAGCACAGCCACCATGGGCCTGAGGTTACAGGCTCAGTGACAAGACCTGGGCTCAGAGAACAGGCATGCCCGGTCCTAAGGCTAAGATGAAGGCTTACATTTTCTTCTAGTTTATCCACGATGAACTCTGCCATCTTGCCACGCTTGCGAGTGCGGGCCCACTCCTTCCACCCTCTAGCCAGTCCTGTGCTGTGGCTTAATTTGCACAATAAAAAAATGTCAAAACGTAATTCTAAATAATGCACACAAACAGTATATACTTTATTAAGTATGTTTACAGACCCAATTAGCCCCCCAAGAGGCTCTCACCCAGACTCTCATGGATGGTGGGGACTGGTACCTTCCCTCCCTTCCATCCCTCACCTGGGCTCTCCTGGATGGTGGTCTGGGGGATGGTGTCGGAGGCCACTGGGATCCCCATGGAGTAGACATCGGCCGCCGGATTCACGTGAGAGAACGGACTGTGAATGGAGACCTGGAAGGGAGAGGGACCTCATTGTTCCTAACCTGGGAACTGGGTTTGACCCTGAAGGTATATGCTGTATAGTGAGTTGAGGTCGAGTGACATTTCTCGATCCCAATAGCTCATGGCTCTGGAACAAATATTTGCATTACAAAAGCTATCAGGAACGCATGTTGGGAAGGCCCTGGATTATTCATACACACTCTCAGTATAGTATGCCCCTGGAAATGCATAAGGCTACAATATTATGTTTTGGGATGAGCTAAATAATTACCTTTGAAGGAAAAGAATAACTTCCACAGCTGAGCTTTGCTACCTTACTAGCGAAGAGTGATCTCTCTTGTTCCACAGACAGGGGGAATATGTCCTCCTCCACGAAGGAGGGGACCTGGAACAGTAGCTCCACACATCCTTTGTCAATTCGACAAATGTAGAGGGTCTCGGCTTCGACCTCCAGAATTTCAGCAAGTACACTTTGTAGCTTTAAAACCCAATCCAAAACCTTTCCCTGGGTTTCCTCATGTGGATCCCAGTTATCTTCCGTCTTTACTATGAGAACACTTTTATGCTCACATGCATGGCCAAAGATGTCGGGTGGGCATTCGAATGTCCTTCTCTTGCAAAACTCTTTAAAATCCTCAGTATATTGTTCAAGACGCTGTTCATCGTCTGGAGTAGGGAACCAAGTTATGATTCTGCGTATTATCCCAAAGTTAAAGAAAGAGTAGTACTTCCGCAGGAGGAAGAACACATCATCAATTGTTGTGCACTTTTCTTCGATTTCTTCCAGCTGATCTTGCAAAAGAGGCTTGTGAGCACGGACTGGCTTATAGGCACTCAGACTGGCTAATCGAGCTGAAAGAATTTTGACAGTGACCACAGGATTGGCATTCAAGGACACAATTGTGTAGTGAATGAAATCAGCAAACTTTGACATCACATTTTCACTGTCTTTAATCAGTTGGCACTGGAGTAAAAATTTCTGCCGGTTGCTTAGTTCTCTCGTGTCGAGATAGGGAAATACCTTACTGGTAGGACTTTTGACAGGAGAGTCGGATTCAGGCGATAGAGAGGAGGAAGGCTCAACTCTATTAAGGTTGCCTGTGAGTGTATTTTTTCAGAATGATTTACTATCATATGACATGAGAGGTGACTGAAGAAATAAGCACTTACCGTAGGCTTCATCCATCCTCCTGCAAAGACTATCCAGGGTTCTCCGTCCCCTCAGGGCACAAAGAAACACTTCAAATGAGCTAGGGTTGATGAGTATCTGGGTCTCCACTGCTGCCAGGAGCACGGTGTTCTTCTGCTCCCTGGTTAAAGTTATCTGGGTCACCTGATCTCGAGTGGTTTGGACGAATACATCATTGGCATATAGGCTGATATAGCTCCACAGCAAGCTTGTCAGGATCCTGGAGTTGTAGAAAACATAGGCTTTAATAGCGAAAATATATAAACACTTACTGTAACACTACTGCTGTACTGATGCAAGTAGTGAACATGGCAACCAATTTCACTGGGATGAGGTAACAATCTGTGGCAGAATTAGTTTGTAAACGGCTCCTAACAGCGCAAATATATAACCACTTACTGTAACACTACTGCTGTACTGATGCAAGTAGTGAGCATATAATATATGGCAACCAATTTCACCTTCTCGCCCCCTTAGCTATTAATAGCAGCACAATAGGCAACTGCATTGGTCACACACATTTTACACAACTTGAAGAGCTTCTAGTCTCTCCATTCACACACAGCAGAGCACATTCTTGCCCTTCACGGCAAGCAAACTTCTGGCCAGCACAAAAATGGCTGAAGTTATTACTAGCAAATAATATTTTCAAAGTTGTTTAGTAGCCATAGATGTCATTCACTAGTGCGGATCATACCTGAATTAAGAAATTGATCTTACCTGGATTCCTTCCATCAAGTCAACAAAAAACTTCTTAACCACCCTGGCAGCTGCACTGCAACTTGATCCGCTTTGTGAAACTGACTCTGGAGCTGCCATCTTTAAACGGACATTCGATCTGCGAGGGGGCGGGGGGAAGTGTTGCCCAGACACCCACGCCCTGGCCCTGGGGCCGGGGTGGGGCTAGGTTCAGCGTACCTATTCCCTAACCCAGTGCTTGTACAACAGCGGGACGCTCTAGCCATCCTGCTGCTGACATGCAGTTATGCGCTCATTCTAGCTTAAAGGTAGTCTCGCGTGGCCAGACTCTCGAGAGTCTGGCCACGCGAGACTAGGTTAAAGGGTCTATGATTCTAGGAGCAATTCCATTTAACGCACACCACCGTTACAGGTACATGTATATAAGCCAAAATTTTCACATCTGACAAGGTGGCGCGTTCGGTTACAGACTGGGGTCGGAACGTGGCCTCCCCAATAATCGGGTCGCGTGTTCGAGGCGCACGCGTGTCTTGGCTTTCTAAGCCTATAGCCAATACGTCGGTAACTTCCTTCGGGACTCCGAAACTAAAAGGATGACTGGGTACGTTACAAGGCCTCCTGTGATTCCCAGCCATCGCCTATCCAGCGCTCCGGGTGTCTGACACTCCAGGAGGGATGGGAGGCTCCCTAGGCTTTTGTTTTTTTGTTTTTTTTCTTCTCAAGTTTTTTTTTCCCTCCAAGTTTCTTTTTTTTCTCCTTTTTTTCCTACAAGTTAAGTTGTTCTCTTTATATAAATGCCACAAAAATAATTTTTAAATTTGAATTTGAATTTTATAACAGATATGCTATTGGCTACTTTAGAAATACCTATCAGTACTAATATAAGCCTGGGAAGAATTGTTAGAGGCTTCTTTTTTTCTTCTCTAAGTTAAGTTGTTTCTCTGTATAGAAATACTACAAATAGCCATCTATCTATCACTACTAAGCCTGGGAAGAACCTTTTTTCAAGTCTGACAGGCTGATGGCTACTGAATTATTCAGTAGCTACCAACAGCCAAGTTTGTATGAACAGGGATAGGTTGTAGCTATGTCCTGTATCCTAACTTCTCAGCCAAGAAATAAAACCTCAAACCCAGGCCATTCATTATGAAAGAGCTGGGCATTTTGAGAGAACCTAGCAAAAAGTTTACTTTGATGAATTTATACTTGGCTATTAAGGCACAATTGCTAAATTCAAAATGTGAGTAGAACACTTTAGAAGCACACAGACACAATACAGTGGTTAATACAGACAAAATTGCTCTGCTATATAATAATGCAATCAGAATATTAAAAAAGTAATAGCGATAAAAATTTGCATGGACAGCTTCACAATGAAATGTCTTCGGCTTCAGTTCTAAATGCTAAGGTGAGTTTAAGTGACAGCTGGAGCAAGAGAGCAGAGAACAGCGGTAAGCTCACAATGAAATGGCATGTATGTGTGTATGTGTGTGTATCTCGTTCCCAGCTAACTTTTCGCCCTCCATAGGGAAAAGTCAGCTGGGAAAGAAACTAATGTGTGTGCGTGTGTGTGCATGCAGTGGTAAGCAAGGATACGTACACCATGCCAGTAGCGTAGCCTCATTCCCAGTCTCCACTCCCAGCTTTTTAAAAAAAAGACAACATGCAAAAAAAGCTGGGAGTGGAGACTGGGAACGAGGCCACCATGCAGCAACGCATAATCACATGATGTGACTGTAAGAGTAGTGTATGATTACGTGTGTAGTGCATAGCATTCATGCTTGAAATATACCCGTCACCTATGGTAACACTCGACCCCTCCCTCCATGTGTGACTCACGGTTGCAGTCTGTTAGTTCCTCCTAGGGGTGCGGGCACCTGCGGCCTGGCCGTAGGAGGTGAGGCGGGCCTGCTGCTGTCTGCGCTCACGGTTCATAGTGGTGAGCATGAGGGAGATGTAAGAGGTCAGAAGGTCATCCATCTTGTAGCTGGAGGCGGAAGGGGATAGCAGGTGGTAACAAAATATATATGAGACCACCATCGGGTATGGGATCGACCAGAGCTCAAGGCCTCTTACCCGAGAGAAGTCTCGCAGAGGAGGCGGCTCCCACGGACTAGGTTACCGATTGTCATGTGGAAGTAGTTGGTACCACTGCTCCAGTTGGAGATCTTGGTGAAAGGGTGTGTCGCAAGAATGTCCTAAGGATGTGGGATAGTGTGTGTGTGTGTTTGGGGGGGTGTGTGTGTACTGCAGTCATTTGGCCTGAGGCTGACTGACTACCGTATGTGTATACCATATATGGTGTGTATCGCTTACTATATGTAGTGTACCACCATATATGGTGTCTAGGAGGTGTGGCCTACCTTAGAGTGAGGATCGATGAGCATCACTCCCTGTTTGTTGATGGCGATCAGCAGAACCTCTGGGAATTTTGGCTCTGTTGATTGCTGAGAGGGAGGGAGGGATGGAGAAAGGGAGGGAGGGACATTAACATAGAAATATTAGCACAGATAAACAAATGCATTATTGTCGAAATAAATTACAAATTGACAGCATTTCTAGGTGATGTGAACATAGAATAGAGGCATCCAGTAGATGAGCCTGTAGAATGCCTTACATATTAACTTATTGTAAGTGCAATGGCAGAGTCCATGTTAATTATGCCATCATACTATCAGAGGCTACAACTACAAGAGTGTGCAATTATTTTTTATCTATAATAGTGAGCGTAGAGGAAATCAACAGCAGTTAGCCTCATTCCCAGCCCACGAAGGGGTGTGGCCTGGGTATGAGGCTAAACAGCAGTATCACAAATCTCTTCCTACCTTGACTTCAAAGAAGGCAGAGCCGAAAGTGGGCCAGCGAGAGATATGCTTGAGGAAGCCGATCTTTGCCTCCTCGGAAGAGCGGGCTTGATGGCGGTTGTACTGTGCCACGACGGCTCGCTTCCAGTCTTCTGGAGAGTAGCTCTTGTAGAGGTCCCGTGGAACCAGCTCTCGAAGGAGTTGACTGGGGAGAAGGGAGGGATGGAGGGAAGAAGGGAGGGGGTGGGAGGAAAGGAGGGGCCAGGGATCATGTGAGCTGAGGTTGCTCTGCATAGATTTTGTGACTCCACTTTCACAACTCGGAAAGTGTGCCAGACTGACCAGTGTCCATAGCAACCCTGGATAAACTACAGGTCTTGGACTAACACTCTCATTGAATGAAGATGCTTTTTGCAAACAACTTACGGTATTTGCTGTAAGCGTGACTTATTGTCTCCAAACTTCACCCGGTAGATGAATGCCCCCAGGCTAGCTGCGTCCTCACGGGTACACTTGTGGTACCCCCGGAGGTACTTGGGAAGTTCCTGGTGGTAATGGAACATTACATCACCAATGCGGTCTCGGCTGATCACTGTATTGGACCATAGCTTCTTCATGAAGAAGGCTTGGTAGGCCATGCTGCCTGAGGAACCTGGGGAGGGGAGGGGAGGAGGTTGAGTCCTACAGATGCATGGCAAAGATACATTTATCTATTTTGAGAATGTCACATTGCATCTGACACATTATATGTACAAGCACTCATGCATACACATACACCCTCACACAGATACATACATACATACATACACACAAGCATATACACACACACCCTTACCATCCTTCCCCTGACGAGCTCTCTTCAGCCACTCCGTGAGATGGCGGACAAAATCAAAGAAGAAGTCACTCTCGGGAACACTGATGACCTTATCACTGATCTTAACGAAGAGAGAGAACCCCTCAGCACTCCGCAGTCCCAAGCGCTTGGCAATAGTCTCACAGAATTCCTTGGAACGAGTGCTAGAGTCTACTTCAAAGGCCTGACATGGGAGAATGGGAGAACGGAGAATGAAAAATTGATGCAAGTTGCTATCCTTTATTATCCTTATCCCCCAGGCTTGAAATGCACACACATAAACAGGGCTGAGGGTAGGCGGGGCTGAGGGTAGGCGGGGCTGAGGGTAGGCGGGGCTGAGGGTAGGCGTTCATTGAATATGGTGGGTATGGCATAATTATTCATCATGTGCATGCACGTAAAGCGCAAGCACACACACCACACCCTCCCGCCGACCTGGTTGGACTCATCTGGGAAGAAGACTTTATGGAAGATCTGTGTCGTCTTATTCTGAATGGCGTCCACCTCCACCAGATGAGGAGGGTAGCGCCGTGCACCGGTGCTGGGGATGCAAGTCGGGGGAGAGGTAGAAGCGGGCACCATTAATTAATTAACCCATTGCCTCCAAGTATATGTAGTTTGTTGATACAGAGAAATGCTGGTCAGTTTCCTAATCTAATAAGCAGTAATTGTACAACCTCTTCTCCAGACAGCCTAACCTAATTAAGCACTATGAGAGCTACTACCCATTCAGTGGATGACAGCTGACCTTTAACCCCTGTGACAACGTGTTCTGCTACCAGAGAGTGACAAGGTACACCCCACCCCAACCCACCCCTCTTCCCTCCCACACTCCCACACTGACACACTCACTGTGTGGTCTTATACAGCCTCTGCTGGCAGTCGCCAGCTAGGGGGAAGCGGGCCAGCTTGGAGCGGAGGAAGAGGTTGATCTCCCTCTGCAGGGTGGTGGAGCAGGGGAAGAGACCCGTCGCCAGCCACAGCAGTTCCCACCCTCGCTCCTCGCTGGTCCGGAGCTTGTTCTCTGTGAGCTGCTTCAGCAGCTGGCAGTAGACTTCGTCTCGTAGAGGCTCCTATGGAGGTGCAAGGGAGGCAACAGCGATATAAGCTTCCCTCCTCCCATTCTCTAGGAATATTGCATGCCCCCTGGTCAACTAGATATAATGTTGGGTGGACCCCCAACTTCCAGACCCCCAGACCAGCAACATTGGCTGGACCCCAACCCCCAAACCAGTCAGAAATACAGCCTCATACCCAGGCAACCTTTTTCACAGCTGTGGTGGTTTTCCGAAAACAGCCGTGACGGAAGGCCTGGGTATGAAGCTACCAGCAATGTTGCCTGGACCCCCAACTCCCAAACTCACATGGACAAGGGCATGTTCGAAGACAGAGTCTGTGAGTTCTGTGCTCAGACGCATCTTCTTGGATGGGTAGTCACCCATGTACTTCATGATAGGTGGGCGGAGTCAAGGGAGGTAACTGACTATTCAGGTGATGCCATACCTAGCAACCAATGAGGCTATTTGATGTTGCTTACAATTAAGGTGATATTATGGTATTCTATGGTATGCAAGGATATCCAAGAAAGAGGAGGTGGCTTTGTGCTGGATCTCATCTGACTGGAATGTCAGCTTCTTCAGGAGAGGTTGCTTGATGGGATCCTGCAGGAGGAGGACCCTGGTAACTACATCAATTAATTAATTCCCACTTATCCAATGTACTACCCACCCTGCTAAAGCCTTAAACACCCTAGCCGCCCATCGAAATAAATCTTTAACCCCTAGCCACTCACCACGCAAGTATGCATAAACCCCTGCGTTAACCCCTAGCCACCCACTGAACCTTAACCCCAAGCCACTCACCCTACTGAAGGCCCAAAGTTCATATGAGTCCTTCCTTCGGAACGCTCCTCTTGAGAGGCTACGTGAGAGGGTGCGCTTGGGAGGGGGGCGGAAATGATCAATGGCAAACTCCTTAAGAGTGTGGGGTCTTCCCCTGTCCTCCGGCTCATCTTTCTGCAGGGCTGATTGTGTCGTGGCGATGATGTGCTCTGCCCCCTCGTTTGATTGTTCAGCAAAGAGAGACTGTGGTTTGAATCCATTGCATGGGCACGTGGGGGTGTAGGTAACATGGTAAACATGGCAATTGGAGAGACATATTCTCAGGTAATTCACAATCACAGTAGCTCTAAGTTGTGCTTACTTATGATCAGTATGTAAGGGTATGCAAGGTGCTAATTTTTAGTCGACTGTCTTATTTGTGTTCAAGGTTGTCTCGTATATTGCACTGTTCAGCCTTAGAAATCAACACACATACACACACGTGCACACACACACACACACTCACTCACACACACACACACACACACACACACACACACACACACACACACACACACTCACACACACACACACACACACATGCATTCACACACACACACACACACACACACACACACACACACACATACCAGCACTTCCGCTGGAGGCTTGCTGACGGCCGGTAGTACATAGACACATTCGGCAGGGAAGTCCCCCTTTGCTCCTGTCCTCTCACACTCGCCATAGCACCAGCCGGAGTGCATGACGTCCTCCCCATCTTCGTTCTCCAGGCGGATCAGATCCCCCTTGCGGAAGCTCAGGAAGGCAGAGCCCTCACCTGGTGAGGTAAGTGATCATGTGACTGTCATGTGATGCAGCAAAGAGGTACGATTAACTGTCATGTCATGGATACATGTGACAGTCACATGACATACAGCTGTTAGCCTAGTTGACCATCCCAAGCTATATACCACCACAATGGCCATTTTTAGCTATATACAGTCATGTGATGGGTTGCCACTGGCAACTCTACTATTACAGAATCTTTTGTATGTGGTAGCAGTCTCATTCCCACCTGGGTATGAGACTAGGTGGTATGCAGTGTGGTACTTACTTGTAGTGGCAAGACACAGACTAAAACCTTACACTGTATCCATAGAAACTAGCCCCACCCACCTGGGCTCTGGTAGTCCATCATGGCAATGACGTACTTCGACCTCTTGCGGAGGCCCTCCAGGAAGCCATTCACAAGCTCTCGGATGTCTTCTCCATTGACGGAAGTGAAGGTGTACTCCTCATTGCGAACTGTATTGAGGGTAAAGCTCTGGCCCTGCCCACGGCTCGTCCTGGAGGGCGGAGCAATGGGAGGAACTTGTTATTAACCCTTAGGGGATGGGCCGGTTAGTCCAAGTGAGTCAGTTTAAACTAGGCAGTTGTATGCCAAACCCATTTGTGACAATAGCCTTTAAGAAGCACGAGTTTTACACATGCATAACTTGATATTAATTTCAAGTGTAAATAATTATAGCTCGCTGGTAAGATTCTTTATAAAATAGTAGAGCTCTGTGGCATGGTAACAGTTTCAACTCCTGGTTGATGCTTAGAGGCTTCCCCCACCCACGACACATTGTTCCAAGTCACGTTTTCCCAGAACTCGGGGGGCGGGCGTGGTCTGGGCACGAGACTACATTGTTCCAGGCCTCCAAAAGTAGCAAAACTATTTTAAAAGATATATAGTTTATGGTATTTGTAATATTGCTGTGACCCAGTTATACAGACTGCAGTCTATTCAATGACCATTGCATGAATCCACATGATCGTCACATGTTTTTCATGTGAATATCACATGATTCTCACACAATTATCACATGATCTCACCTGGAGGAGGAGCAGTTGGTGATCTCGGGGAAGGAACATTCCAGCATGACATGCTCCTGGTCGTCAACAATGTACACCCCCGTCCAATTAACAGCAATGATGACATCGTTCTTGGGGAGGGTGGGGCCCGAGAAGCGGTAGGCCTCATAGAAACGAGAGAACAGGAGCGGCCATTTTAGCTTGGCATACATCACGATCTCCTCTTTTACCCGCGAGCGATCCACGTGGTTCTTCACGTAGGGAGCCTGGAATGGACAGGAAAGGAGAGAGTTTTTTCAGTTTGTTTCTAATCGTTACCTGACCATCACATGACAATCACATGCACTCACCCTCCTGTAGGCAGCAATGACCATCTGTGCCCACTTCTCTATCACACCAGAGCCAGCCAGACAAGAGTCTGGGATCACCGATGGCAGCATCTTCGCCAGACGATCCGGCACCATATCCGCCCCAAACTCCACATAGTACTGCTGCATAGCCAGTGCAGCCAAATCTTCATTCTGGTAGGAGAGCAAATACTGCCGTACATTTGCTGCAGATCTTGTAAAACTGGTGCATTATTTACACACTCATTCTGCACACTTTTGTATATTACCTGTATACTAATACCGCTACTCCTGTAAATACTTGCAAATACTATACACACACTATCTGCATACTACTTGCACACTACCCCACCTTATCACAGCGATACTCTCCGAACTTGATCCCCCGCACCACCTGCTGGTAGATGAGGTTGGTACCCACGGGATCGTCGGCCGGGTTGTGCCAGGGGGAAAAGATCTCCTTGCGGAAGAACAACCTCCATGGGGCGTTCCTCTCTTGGGCTCCCATCTCCTTGGCGTACTGCTCGCACTGCGAGATGGCATCCATCACGTGGTCCCCTCCACTTCCCAGAGAGGAGACCTGAGGGAGAGGGGTCCGTCATGCAGCTTTCTAATTATAGGACAGCTATGATGTAATGGATAATTAAAATCATCCTTGCAGCCCAATCTAGGAAAGGTATGATGTAATGATATTGCCTGAGGCAGACCTTGTCAAACAGAGCAATGTAGAGGGAGAAGCCGAAGGGATCTTTGATGCCGATCTTCTCCGCCAGTTGAGAACACAGTTCTTTTGCTGTTGTTGCTGAGTCGGCAAGAAGAGTTTTAGTGTTACCGTCCATGAAGGTGATGGGCAACATCAATGGCTTCTTCGATTTGGTGGCCTGCAGGGGGAGAAGCAGAAAGGGGGGTAGCTAGGGGCCTGCTGGACTGATAGCGATATCTGCTGCTCATTAAGGTGCTCAACTAAAGTCGTAGAAGGGAATTGACACATTAGAGAAACAGAAATAAGATTTAGGCTAGCAGTTTCTCACAAGCAGACAGATAGAGACAGGTAAAAGACAGATAGACAGACAGATATAAGACAGACAGACAGGCAGACCTGCAGTTCCAGCCACGAGGGCGGCTGATGACGAGTGCCATTGAGCTGATTCCGACAAAGCCTCTCCTCGCAGTAGGGTGCATAGCCCGGGGGGCCCTCGCTGATGAAGCAGCGGAGGTACTTGGTCAGTCGGCTGCTGGGTGCAAAACAGCCGACACAGAGCGAGAGGAGGACCCAGCCACGGGCGTGGGAGGACTTGGAGGGGTTCTGCGTCAACTGCTTGCAGATTTGGCAGTAGATCTCGTCTCTGCAGGAAGGAGGTGGGGTAAGGGGAGGGGTTTTGTATCATTAAAACCATACAACGAGCTGTCCCACGTAGTTTATGCTAGGGGGGCTGACCTGAGCTCTGGACGAAGGATGCCATAGCCGATGATGAAGTGGAGTTTCTCCAAGTTGGTGGTTATCCGCTGAATGGCAACAGCACTCTCTCCTCCCTCCTGAATAATTTCCACCATGTCTGAGGACAGCTTGCTCTTCTTCTTGATGGTCATGGAGGCGATGCGCTTGCGTAGGCTCTCCTTCTTCTTCTCATCGCCGCCCCGGGCCTGTGTGTGTATGTGTATGTGTGTGTGTGTGTGTGTGTGTGTGTGTGTGTGTGTGTGTGTGTGTGTGTGTGTGTGTGTGTGTGTGTGTGTGTGTGTGTGTGTGTGTGTGTGAGTGTGTGTGTGTGTGAGTGTGCGTGTGTGTGTGTGAGTGTGTGTGTGTGCAAAGCAAGTGCAATTTTGCCTCTTGCAAGTGCAAATGGCACAAGAATCCATGTGATTCCATGCTAACCATTACACTTGCTATACATGTAGCTCCAGCTTATAAAAAAGTGTGTGATCACCAAAAGTGTGCGATTATGGAAATAATCTGTCTATAGGAGTAAATGTGATTAGCAAGAAGCCTCATTCCCTCCCCGCTTTTTGCACGGTCCTAGAGTACGTGGACATCAGTCATGTGACGGCCACACCCACCTGTTCATCCCCCTCCTCCGCGACCTTCAACCCAAATTTCCGGCTGATGCTGCCGTAGAGTTTCTTGGTGAAACTGGTGCTCTCGTTCTTCTGTTCCTGAGGGGGCGAGGCCGCCTTCGGCTCCGGAATGTCTCCCATGAAGCGTAGGATCATGATCCAGATGTCGATGGCAGCCTGTGTGGCCGTGTGTGTGTGTGTGTGTGAGTGGGTGAGTGGGTATGGGTGATGATGGGAAGATGTGGGTGTGTGAAGGAGGAGGTTGTGTGTATAGGAAGTGTAGTATAAACATTAACTATATGCTCAGGGTTCTCCCCAGGAAAAAGAGGTAAGGGGACTACGCAGACAGTCAGACAGTTCAGCAGCTTACTGGCATGTACTGGCTCTCAAGTGCTTAATTACTTTAGATTAGGTTGGCTGGAACAAAGGCCAACAGTTTACACAACCTGCAAACCTCTGTACCTTTGCACACCCAACACTGACCAAAGACTAAATAGACAATGATACTCCAAAGTTTTGACTGATAAGTAGCCACAGGCCCTTAATGTACTTAGTGAACTTCATACTCAGTCCTAACTCATAAATTGGCCTTGTTCCCAAGCGCTTAGAACAAGGTATGTATGTATGTATGCGTTCGCATGAATTAACTTGAAGAGTAGTTCAGAGGCTTCCATGAAAGTCTCCATGAAGTCTCTCAGCCCATAACTGCACCAAATATGCAATGTGTCTGTCTGTCTGTCTGTCGGCCCTTACGTGTCGGTCCTGCTCATTTTTAAGTGCCAGCAGCGGCTGCTTGATGGCCCTACGGATGTAGGAGTGGGTGGCAGAACCCTGGAAGTAGGTGGCAGCAAACTTCGGGAACTTGTAGTCCGAGAGATCCTCATCGGGCACGGCATGACCCATGCCTGGAAGGGGGAGGGGGCGAGAGACATGTCATGTGACATTCATGTGACTGATATTGCATGCGGAAAATGAAGGCAGCTAAGGCAGGATGTGCAGTGCCTAATCAGACAAATAAGGTAATACTGGATCATGTCACCCTCACCTTCAGCATCTCCAAACTGTGCCTGTTCCCCCTCAGGCAAAAAGCCAAACATCTGCTCTACAATCTTGGAGTCGTCTACCGGCATGTCTCTCCGCTGTTCCGCATTCAACTCCAGCTGTTCCGCCTCTTCCCTCCGGGCGATTCCTTCTTTTCTCATCCGCTCCAGCTCCTCAAGCTGCTCCTTTTCAATCAGAGCCAGTCGCTCCTGTGGGTAGGAAGGAATGAGATAAACAGCATTATGTCATCATTACATCACTACAATTATTTTTGCAATACCCCATCGCATCATTCTGACATCACCCACCTGGTGCAGCCTCTCAGCCTCTTTGCGAGCTGCCGCTCTGCTCATCTCTGCCCTTAGGCGCTTCTCTTCCTCCTTGCGGAGCCGTTCTGCCTCATCCTTCTTTCGCTTCTCAATTCGTAACAGTCGGACCTAGAGGCAGGGTCAAGAGGTGGGGCCAAGGGGGTGGGCCAAAGGGAGAGTCAGGGGTGGGGCCAAGTACCATATAAAGATCGTAATAATATTATACCAAGATTATGTACTAAAGTCAATAGTATTCGTGCTTGTAATGAAGACGCTCCTATCATACCTGATAGCCAGGGTATTAGAATACTCAAGATTATCACTATAATCCTCGAATGAAAACCTGCTTACCCTTCTGCTGGCGATGACCTTCCTGAACCCAGCCTGGATCTTGATGATGCTAGTCAGTCGTTTATGGAAGCGTTTCCTGGCGATGTAACCTCGGCAGAATGGCTGGAAGCGAAGGATATGCCTCCGCATGAAACGGAAGCGGCGAGTCAACTTCCTGGCACGCCACGTTGCCTGGAGCCGTGTGAAACCTCGACGCATCTGTGCGCGTGTGTGAGTGTGCATGTATAAGTGTGCGTGTATGTGTGTGTGTGTGTGTGTATGTATGTGTGTATGTGTGTATGTGTGTGTGTGTGTGTTTGTGTGTGTGTATGTGTGTATGTGTGTGTGTGTATGTGTGTATGTGTGTATGTGTGTATGTGTGTGTGTGTGTGACAAAACAAAAGGTTACTGACATACATTGCCATATATTGCCCCAATTTAAGTCACCACAAGCATATGCCATACTGTCATTGTTTACTCACGAAAGATTTGATTTTTGATTAAATCCCATAGACCACGCCCAGAAATGTAACCGCTCCACCCACTCACAATGCGGAATCGCCGAGAGAGGAGATGCCTGCGGTAGTTCTTCTGCAAGGTGATGGTGGCCTTTCGGAGACTGCGGTATCTCTTGCGGTAGATGTAGCCCTTCACCCATTTCTGAATGATGACGACCTTCACTGTCAGTATTCGGTCCCGCTCCTCCTCCAAGAACTGGTCGTCGGCATCCTGGAATATTGGGGAATATTAGGTGATAACTACAGTATATTTAGTAGGGAATTAGGAGCATGCTATTGTAGCAGATGCCGTGTATTGGAAGCTCTGGTTAGTCCCATTCCCACGCAAAGGCCCACCTCTGCAGTTAGCTGCCCCACCCACTAGCCCCACCCACCTTGAGGAAGACCTTGGTGAGCCCAATCTGCCAGTCATGCGTATCCCCCAGCACACGCTTGCAGATCCTCCGAGAGGCAGACTTGAAGTCCGAGACTTCTGATAGCACAAGTCCTGATGACAAGAGGCGGTAGCGCTCCACAAACTCCTTAAAGGTGTGGCGGATGGGATAACCAGCGCGACGGATCCTGATGAGAGTAGAAGGGGGGAGGGGGGAGGAAGCAGGAAGGGGGAGGGAAATGGGGAGGGGTACAGAGAGGGGAGTGTCATTGAATATCAAGCAGATAGGGTACAATATTAAAAGGATCATTTTTCAAATTTCGAGATTCTATGTTTTAACAGTACCAATTGCTATGATCACCACAACAATATAATATATATGTCCTAGGTTGCATAGCTTTAACTCTTATTTAGACATTGGATTCTCCGCATAGTGCACATACTGATGGTACAGTGACGTAAATACAACCAGTTTCCATTCCAGTCCCATTTTGTAGCAGCATAGCCAGCTCATTCCCAAGTTTCCATTCCAGCATACATGCAATTACATGAGGTATTCTCTAACCTGATGGTCTCCATCATGCCTGAGTAGCGGAGCTGTCGAGTGCAGAGTTCACGGTCGAAGACGAGTGCCTCTTTTGTCTCGTTCGGCTTGATGCACCTCACGAAGAACGGCTGGCACTGGCTGAGGGTCTTCATCAGGGCATCCAGGGAGCGCTTGAACTGCAGACCCAGGGTGGGAGACTTACGACGAGTTTCGGATGTCTGTGCGTGTGTGTATGTGTGTTTCACAGGTGTCACCATGGTGAACACAGAATGCATATCGTTACTGTTGCCACAATTTACTAATTAATAAAAATCACAGAAACCATGAAATACATACCTACACAGCAGTAGAATGCTATTCCTTAGTTGAATGTCTGGTATGTACCCAAACTATTTCTTGCAGTGACTATTGGCTGCCAAAAGTGGCTTCCTTGGAAGCAGCTGTCAATGATTATAGAAGTAATGGATACCTGGGAATGAGACTAACACTAACCATGGGAATGAGACTAATACTAACCATGGCCCTCTCCCCTTGGAATAACTCCAGGAGAAACTTGGAGCGGCTCTTCTGGAGGAGGTCAAAGAGGTCGGCGCTGAAAGTGTCTCTGTTCTTCTCCAGTACGTCCTCAGCCTGGTAGTACACTATCCCCGCAAAATGGCGGATGCCAAATTCGTGCCTGGCATCGGACTGTGGCTTTAAGTAGTATTCGCTTTTGCTGTGCTGCTGATGGAGCTTCTTCAGCATGGAGAGGTCTGTGCCCTGGGGACAGAGGAGGAAGGGGTTCAGTAGTTGTGGGACGTATATATTTAATTCACATTAGGAAGCAGCTATACACAAGACACAGACATACAGACAGACAGACAGACAGACAGACAGACACAGACAGGCAACCCACATACCTGGGAAGGGTGGACAAAATGATAGACAGACAAGCAGGCAAGCAGGCAGACAGAGACAAACAGACAGACAGACAGATGACAGCCCCACCCACCTTGGGAAAGCGACTCTCCTCGTCGATGAGTGAGATGATGTTGAGGGGCTTGATTGCGAGCAGGTCAAGAATCTCCTGGTTATCTTCAAACTGGATGTGCTCCCAGCGAATGTTCTCCTTGTCGTACTCCTTCTGCTCCAGTTTGAAGATGTGGTGGACAAAGAACTGCTGCAAGTTCTCGTTGCAGTAGTTGATGCACAGCTGCTCAAAGGAGTTCTTCTCAAATGTCTCAAAGCCGAAGATGTCCAGCACACCAATGGAGAGCCGCTTCTGTTTGCGGTCCACCTGTGAGAGAAGTGAAGAAGAGAGAGTTGGGGGGTAAGTGGGAGAGAGTGCCGGATGTGAGACATAGATATACTCACATGCACAAACACACACACACACACACACTCACATGCACATACATGTATACACACACACACACACACACACTCATATGCACACTCACATACACACACACACACACACACTCACCTTTGGCTTGTATATAGTCTTGTTGATCTTGTTAACGATCCAGACAAACAGTCTCCCGTAGATCCCCTTCACGAAGGCGTCACACACGTTGCGCGCCACCCTGGCGTTCTGTGGACTGATAATGACCTCACCATGAGTGAGGGTGGACTTGGTACACAGAGATTGTTCAAGATCCTCAGCTGGCACTTCCAGGAATTTCTCACTGCAGAGATTGGAGACCTCACGGTTCTCGATGAAAGAGACTGGAAGGTTTTGCTTCTCCACCTCTGTGGATGTGTGTTTATGTATGTGTGTGTGTGTGTGGGGGGGGGGGGGGGGGGGTAGGGGTGTTATATGTAAAAGAAACAACATTGCAGGCTTAGCTGCCATTTCAGGGTGTGGCAGAATAGAACAACGTAATTCATAAATATAGCTATACACCAGGAGATGAATATACAATTATTGCACTAACCAATTATAAACAAGAATGAAATGATCTGGTGATATAAACAACAGAATTAGAGAGATGGATACCCAAACATTGTGTGGGGAAAGCCTCTGTGAGAATAGTGGAAGTGCAGGGAAAGCCTTTGCTTGTTTGATCGTATGTAGGAATAACGATTCAGCATCTCGCAATCCCTTTGCCGTTGTAACTGATGCTCTCCTACGGTGAGTGCCCCCAAAGCTATCTTGCTGTTCACTGTGACATTGTCTCTAAGGGTAGCAGCTGGACACTGTCGTATTTCCATCACTGAGTATCTCGTGTTTTAAATATACAACAATAGACATGTCCATCTCAAACTCTCAGCTTCAAACATTCAGGCTTCAGCAGACACTAACTCCATGACAGTGTCTCTATGCAGCTTGTTTAGTGCTTACAACATTGTAGTATCTCTGACTGGATCCATAGGGATTATGTTAGAGCCATACCAGTCAGAAACGGTATGATAATAACCACCCCCCCCCCCCGAAAAAGCCGAAACACGTGCCCTAACCTCCAAACTGGATGTTTCCGAGGTGCATAACGAGGGCAACAATCCTCCAGATGTTCCACTGGTCCTCCTCCGAGAAGTTGAGCACCTTCATGGCTCCTCTGATCATCGCAAAGTACTCTCGATCCCCGACGGTACGACCATCACTGTCATAGGCCAAATCGCAGGTCACACAGTTACCCTGGGGGAAAGGGAGGGGGAGGGGGGGAGGAGAGTTCAACATCTAACATCTATCTACAACAAATTAATTACAGGCCAAGGAGAGAAGGCAAAGTCATTATTATTAGTGAATGTACCTGGGTGGGTGGAGTTTTTGGCGGGGTTTAAGTAGGGACAGATTGGCACCTATGGTGGGCGGGCAGGGTTTCATACGGGGGGGGGGGGGGGGGGGGGGAAATCCCCCCCCCTAAATTGTAGACAAGACTATAATTAGTTTTGTGTTAAAACAACTGTAAGTATTGCAAATACTGTTAGTACAGGTATTAATTACAGCTCAATACTCTCTTTAAATACGTCCAAAATCTCATCAAAAGGTACACTACTCAGTTCTGGTCCTTCCACAGCCATCTTCATTAAACGAGATAGGTTACAATCAGACAGGCGATTCCTAAATTTGTACTCAAAAATGGCTTTAGAATCAACCTTAGAGTATGTAAAACTCAAAAAACTTTCTGGGGGGGGCATGCCCCCAGACCCCCCTAGTGATTCGTGCTTCAAAGAAGGTTTGGGTGTGACCTGACCTGTGTGAGGTAGAAATAGCTCGTTGGGTCCTTAGTGAGGTGAACCTTGGCCAGGTCTTGTTTGCTCATCCCAGCCAGCAGGCGGTAGAAGATGTGGTAATTACGCTCTCCATCCAGCTGTGGTGTGTGTGTGTGTGTGTGTGTGTGTGTGTGTGTGTGTGTGCGTGAACGAAGGAAGTGCATGTGTATAAAAGCTGGACAGACTCCAAAAAAGAGAATCTTGAGTCAGGTGACAGTCACATGTGAATCAGGTGACCTACTTGGTATACAAGCCTTGACTTCTCCAGTAGGTACTGCTCGATCATGGCTCCCTCGATGACGCCCTTGGAGGTGAAGTGGACATCGATGTACTTCCCAAAGCGACTGGAGTTGTCGTTCCTCTTTGTCTTGGCATTGCCAAAAGCTGGAGGAAGGGAGGGACCGATTGGAGGGAAGGGAGGGACCGATAATGTACAAAGAAATAGGCAGCAATACATTTCGTCTGATAGATGTATTATACAGTTTCACCAAAATATCCAAACGCGAAGTACGCATAGCAACGAGAAATGTTGAAAAATGCAATTATTAATAGTTATTTAATTTCCAGTTTCGCTGCACATAGCTTGCCATTGAAATTCGGTGCCTAAAAGTGATAACGTTCAAGGCCTAGGCCGATAAGAAGGATGCCTAAGCTAGCTACTATATATCTGCACAGGTAATTACCGTTTAACGAGGCATGGGCGGGGTCGGAATGTAGTTATTAACTAGTTGTTGCTAACGTAGTCATGTGTGGATCACGTGTTGGGCCGAGACTCTCGGCCCACGTGAGGACATTTTGGTGAAACTGTATAGAGGCCTGCTTCCATGGAATCTCGTGATTTCATTTTCATCTATGACATCATGATGTTAGAGTCTTACATCATCATTACATCATTATTACCTTCCATGATGGGGTTTGCCTCGAGGATCTGCTGCTCGATCCAGGAGTGTTGGCCACTGACGGCTGCCAGGAACTGGAGGATCAGCTTGGTGGACTCTGTCTTGCCAGCACCACTCTCACCACTGTCAGGGGAGGAGAAGAGGAAGGAGGGAAGGGGAGGGGAGGGGAGGGGAGGGGAGGGAAGGGGAGGGGAAGGGGATGGGAGGGGAGGGGAGGGGAGGGAAGGGGAGGGGAAGGGGATGGAAGGGAAGGGGAGAGGGAGGGGGGAAGGGGAGGGAGGGTAGTGGAGAGGGGGGAAGGGAGAGAGAAAGCAGTGTGTAAAAGCGGGGGGAGGGGAGCATTGAAGTTAATAAAAAGCAAAAAAAATTGCATGTTCAAATATGAAGCCATCTGGAAGTATCTATAGTGCACACAATAGCAAAAGGTCATTAGATCAGTATTCAGGGCCATTATGAATCGAATACCACCATTTTCCTGGCATACCAAAAACAGTCTAGAAATGTTGATTGTCAATTACATCATGATTACATCATACACACACACAGACCTAGACACACCTGATAATGACACACTGGTTCTTCTGCCCCCTCTTCATGAAGTAGTAGGCGTTGTCAGCGATGGAAAAGATGTGCGGAGGCTCATCTCCAATCTTCTTGTCCCGGTACTGTTGGATATGTGCAGCATCGTAAATGGGTAGCAGCTGGTACGGATTGATAGCCACCAAGATGGAGCCGGTAAACGTCTGGGGGGGAGAGAACGGAAACAGTTACTTATTGTCGAGTGTATTTACTGAAGCCATAGCTGAAACTCAAGTTGTTTCACATATGCAGGAAAAAGAGTTGAGTGCAAGAATACTAAATTGCTCTCTGTAATACAGCTCCATTCCAGCAGCAAAGAGCCAAACTTGCTGACTCGCAGATGGCACTCACGTAGATGAGCTTATTGTTGTATCTCAAGATGAGGTTGTGCAGAATACCCGCCTCATGAAGGTCTCCCAGGTGAATCTGGAAGGGTGAGGGTGGAGTAGTTAGAGATGACTTTAAGAGTTTGCATATTCTTTCAGGCATAGTTTTTGTATGATATTGCTGCCACATTACTAATCTGAAACACCATGATAATAGTCTGCAAAGTAGTAACAGCATAGGAAGGGTACTGTGTGTGTGTGTGTGTGTGTGTGTGTGTGTGTGTACAAGTCTGATGTGCTAGAGCCACTCTCTATACAATTATAAGTGGCTGATGATACAATTGTCTGTGTTCATCACACGCTAGCTGACAGACTATTGTAGTTAGCTAATGGTATGTGTACCCGAACCAGTTAGATTGCATCGGTTCCAGCTATCTTTCATTGACAAAGGGTCTGTCATAAGTAGACATCGCTACATAGCAAGAACTGTTTGTTTACAGTTAAGAATTGAGCAGATAATATAATCGACACTGTAGTTATCAAATTAAGCTCTTCCACCATCTACACCTCACACACACATACACACCACCTACCATGTCCTCGACGCCGTCCACACTGGTTGGGTGCATGCTCTTGATCTTCCCCGCATTCTTCGAGGACACCCAGTGTTCCTCCCCCTCGTCGTCCACCAGTTGGATCTGTCCTGTGTCAGAGAACCTCACCACGGCTCCAATGGGGAGCTCAAACTCCCCACCCTCAGTGAGGTCCAACCACACATGGTCCCCCTGAGAAAAAAATGTGCACGATTAGTACCTTTCTTGCTTGTTCTTGTTTTTAGCTGCTTCAGATTTTGTCCCTTACTTTTGTTCGTCTTTGTCCTAGGTATTTTTTCTGCACAATTTCATGTTACTGGGAGTATGATTACGGAAGTACCTGCTGCACAATCCTTCCTCTATTTCGATAACTTCTTCACCTAGGTTCCATAGGATTTAATTAGTAGCTATCCGGTACTAGTCTCGCGTGGCCAGACCCTGGCCGCGAGACTAATCCGCTACCGCTCCTCTGGAGGCTAACAGCGCACATGGCCTCTGAGGGCTGCAAGAATGCTATCATCACATTTATGGGATACCTTCGTTGCTGTGGGTCTGAGGCAAACACGATCGCTTGCTCACTGTAAAGTATAGGACGCTATCGGGTTCGGAGTGGCTCGGCAACTTGCGCCCCGCAGGCCTCATGCAAAAATAAGGGGGCGGGGCTAGTACCTACCATATTTATCTTGGTATATACCACTTTTAGTACGCCAACCTTTAACACACCTTTCTCAAGATCGGCATCTTGCCTTCTTAAGCGATCTTGGACCTCCTCACGCAGTCAGCAATAACAAAGCGCCACGGCCACTCCGCTATAAAAATAGGGGAGGGGCAGGGGGCAGCAAAGTCAGCGGTTGCAACCTGGACCGTTTCTTGTAGCGATTCGGCCACCACGATCGACAGAAATAGTAAATGTGCGCCCACAATAATTGTACTAGGCTAAGCAGTTTTCTTGTTGGGAGAAATTCGGGCTACATATGACCTCAAGCAATGGGGTTTAAATAACAAAGGCCCCACCCACTGTATACGCATGCGCAATGGAATCGGGTAACGCCCTTCCCACGTTGACCGTCGACCGACTGCTCTCTAAAAAGAGTACGCGAAGGCAAGAACATCCAAATGGCATGGCAGGCATACCACTATAGAATGAAATGATAGAAACCTGCAAGCCCCGACAGGTACTAGTCGAAGACAATAACTTGGTCTGTGTTGTAAAATTTCCATCTCGATATGGCCAAAAATGTATGCCAAAGGTGTGGGCGATTCACCCATCAACATGCGGTGCGAGCACTGTATTCTCCAATGAGCTATAATATCTTCAGATCCTACCCTCTCTCTCCTCACCCTCCTCACCTGGATCTTGCACGCCGCGACATTACCTCACTCCCCATGCTAACTTTTCACGGTCGAAAAATCGTTATCAAGGGACGCGGGGAAATGAAGTATAGAAGGCACATTCTGAGACTGGCAGACAATGACGTTCTAGGTTTCGACACAGAGTCTCCTCCTCAGTACTCCCAGCTGCCTAGCCTGGTGCAGTTGGCATCGGAAGAGATGTGTATTATGTGGCAACTGAATTGGAAGGACAAGAGAAGGAGGTGTTTAAATAACAAAGGCCCCACCCCCTTTCCACCCCTCTTGCACAGCATCCTCACTTCACCGAAAGTGCTCAAGGTAAGCGTATGTGTGTGCCGGTTTGGGTGTCCACTAGTCTCGTTCCCAGCCGACTTTTTTGCCCTCCGTCGGGAAAAGTATGTCTGGTAATCCACCCTATTCCATTTCGGTTCAAGTCCGCTGGAATGTTGGTGTATTGTATTAAACGTGTGACATCACTTAGGATTGCATTGCTGTCAACGTGCAGTGTACAACGTGACGTGAACAATGATTACATGACGTAATCAATGATTGAAATACCGTGAACCGAAACGGAATAGGGGGGTTACCAGATGTACTTTTCCCAACGGAGGACGAAGGCTAGAGTCGGCTGGGAACGAGACTAAGTGTCCACAGTGAGGTCATTGCTGGTTAGCACCGATCTATAAAATGAATGTATCTTCCTGTAGGTTGGAAGCGGCTCAAAAGATGATGTCTTCTATTTGCTAAAGCATTATCATGTTAACACAAGGAACTTTTTTGACACCATCGGCCTAGCCGATCAGCTCCAGTTTTCAATGTTGGGCCTCCGGGGCATCGTAGCCGTATTCTTGGGCTGTCGCCTGAACAAGTCGAGTAAGCTGGTGCAGTCCAACTGGGGTAAGAAAGTGCTCAGTCCACAGCAGGTGAAGTATGCCAGCACTGATGCCTGGGCCTCCCTGCGGGCCTATCAAGAGTTGATACAGTGAGTGGTTTGTAAAAGGGGGGGGGCTGGGTAATGTTATCAATACGAATCAGGTTGGGAATTTAACTATCTGTATCTTCTGCTTCTTCACTTTCACTTTCTTCCACAAGCCCTGATACTCTAAATGCAATTTACATGAGAAAATGTACCAGGCTCTCCAGAAACATGCATGAGTGTCTGGGGACAACTAGCCAGTAATCCATTCTACAGCTGCATTTAGCTTGGCCTGTCCTGTTGCACATTTAGCTTGGCCTGTCCTGTTGCACATTTAGCTTGGCCTGTCCTGTTGCACATGAAGGTACTCGGCTACTTTTAGTATCAGTCTGAGACAGAAGCTTTTACCGACATGTAGTGATGTGTCTGTCTTCTGTGTGTCTGTGTGTCTGTATGAAGTGTAAAATAAGCGTTTAGGGACGTTAGATCATAGGGGAAAATATGCGTTAGAAGCTATATACGGTCTCTGCTTTAGAATTATACAGCACAACAATGGCTGATCACTGCAGGTGATAGACTGGGTTTTTGTACCTTGCTAATTAGGGAAGGTGAACTACTAGTCTGCACAGTTTTGTGGCAGAGGTATGGGAATAAGACTGAATGTTTTGGCAGCCTGGGAATGAGACAGAATTTTTGGCAGCCCTACGAAATTGAAGGAGGAAACTGGAAGTGAGATGCTTTCTACTCACGGGCTTCAGAATTCCACAGTTGAAACATTAGGTGGTAAACAGGAAGAATGTGCTCATAACAGTCATAACATACTTTACTGAGCATAATGGGACATGTGTTGAGCATAATAGGTACATTTTTGGAGCAGTGCACCACAGGATAATAGGTAAATTTTTGAGCATCATCTAAGCAGCTGGCAAAATTGAATCTATTAATATGTGCTTGACACCCCCTGTAAATTGGACATTATTGTGTAGATATGACCTCACAAGCGTATACACATTTTGATATGGGCCCATACGGGGGATTTGCACTGGAGGCACCTCCAGACCAAATCCCTCAAATGGGCCCATATATAAAATGCGTATGAGTTTGTGAGGTCATATCTACTCCATTTAATATCCAATTTACTTCAAATTTGAAAGATGACATTTCTGTGTGATAAACATGACATGCAAGGAACTATTGTTGCCATGGCAGCAAAAATGCCCAAAGCTGAATAATTATGGTCTATTGACTCACAATGTCTGGCATTTGATGATGCGTTTTGTGAGCCAATTTGTGGTTGAGAACCGACAACATGATCACTACTCCTATATAACTCTACAGTAAGAAAACAGAGTCGGATGACTGTCTAAAATTCCCGTTTAATTTAATCTTGTTACTGGCTTGTGTGACTGGGAACAAGGCTAGTATGTACCCTGACCTCCGGTTGTCTCTCCTGCTTTTTCCACACACATATACAGGTATGCTGCAGAGAAAGGTATCACACCACAGCCACCCATCAAGGAAGCTTTTGAATTAATGAGCTTTCTCCAGCAAAAGGATGAAGTTCAAGATCGCATGAAACGTCAAGCACATGAGTTGGCCACAGCCACAGCCTTTACTGCAACACCCTCCAAGACAATCAATGTCCCTTGTCAGAATACCCCCAGAGAAGTCTATGCTCCATCTGGGAATGCATCAGGATCTTGCCACACACCCCGTATGAATACCACCCTGGGATCCTCGTGGGATCGGGAACAGCCCCTGGGGTAGAATAGCATAGCATCATATTGATTGATAGGTGTGTCAGATATACCTAGCCTTGTCTCCAGGCCATGTTAGTCTCGTCCCCAGCCTATGTTAGCCTTGTCTCCAGGCCATGTTAGCTTTGTCTCCAGGCTATGTTAGCCTTGTCTCCAGGCCATGTTAGCCTTGTCTCCAGGCCATGTTAGCCTCGTCTCCCGTCCATGTTAGCCTTGTCTTCAGCCTCGTTTCCAAGCCATGTGTGAAATTTGAACAGTTCCTCTGTATTTTTTAAGTGCCTAGGAACAAAGCTATAGAACTGCACAGATGGTTGAGTATGTTAGCATTGATATTAACCTCGTTACCAGGCCTTCCCTGCACAAGCGAGCGAGGTTTACTTCGCTCGCTCGTGCGGGGAAGGCCTTGGAATGAGGCTACATCGATATGTGGATGGTACCATGTGATTGACTTCCTTTATTATAGGGCACTGCATGCATGGGTGAGCTCGGTCAATTACTGCAGGTTCTCTCTATCGTAGGCAAGCTCAAAGTGGGACCCTTTGCACTGGTTGAGGCAGCAGTGCAATTATCAGAGAGAAAGGAAGTCGAAAAGGAAGAAGAAGTGGTCCAGTCTAAGAATTAATACTGTTGTTATTGTATTCATGTTCTCTCAAAAATGTTTGTCCATCAACACAAAGCGAGGGTTGTTAATTAATACCCTTATGTAAAGTATTATCGTGGACTGGCTTCCTGTGCATTGCAGGAATTTTGCGGTGGTCATATAATTACATTCCGCGCGTTGTGGCCTCGCTTGGCAACTGCTCACCTAGTATACGTACCTTGATCGGCTCTGTCCTAAATACGTAGGTATCTGAAGTTCCGAGCTTGTCTTTGAAAGGTTAGTATGGGACTTATCTTTAGGCCACACTGTGGTTGAATGCCCCCGGGGCTGCATGCAGGAACTCGCTTAGCCAGATATCTATGTAGGTGTAAAAACAAGTTTATTAATTCATAGATATTAATTGTTACGTTAATAACTGCATTTTTGTTTTCTACAGCAGTTTGTTGACGCAGCAGCTGTCATAGTTGTAGCCTCTTCATAGCCATGGCTGCCGAAGGCGGGAATGGAGGTCCTCTCTTAGCCGACAGAGGCTGGGTAGACGTGCAGAAGAAGACCTTTACGAACTGGACCAACGACCACCTCAAGGACACCGGCAGACACGTGGAGGACCTGCAAACAGACCTGGACGACGGAGTGACCCTCATCAAGCTACTGGAGGCACTGGCTCCGAAAAAGAAGATGCCTGGAAGGTGAATGAGGGTCAGGGGCCGGGGAGGGTTGGAGCAGATGGTAGCAGGCAGCTGTACCGAGGTAGATATTGCAGTTACTGCTCAAGTTTGTAGCACATTCTAATATTCATGTATAGGGTGCCTGCGATTTTCTTTAACGAAGTAAGTCATAGATTTGCCACGTACATGAACGTGATTCTAGTCCATTCCTGGCTGAGGATTGTGCCTGTGAACAGCAGCACATCTCTGCACTGTGGTTTTGTGTAGTCTCTAACTGCAGTAATATGCCATTTCTCCAGCCCAAACCTGGCAATCAGGAGTAATTAGTCACCGATTTCCGCCCATGCTTGGGATAGCACTAGACCTAGCCCACAGTGACAGTGTTGGCGTAAGTGAAAGTGCAGTGTGCTTAGCTAGTACAAGCAGAATCTTTAGCATAGTAATATTACAAGGGTCACAGCTGTTGTAGAATTGGTTATTTTCATAGGTTTCTAATTATAGATAATGAAAATGTAATGTGATCTTTCTGTTGGCCACTGAAATAGAAATCATATATAAGTTCCACCAGTGGGTAATGGTATGCATGACATGCTATATACCTTTCCTCCTTCCCTCCCTCCCTCGGCCTTGCAGGTACAACATGAAACCACGCATACTCATTCAGAAGAGTCAGAACCTTGCTATCGCCTTCAAGTTCATGACGGACGTTGAGAAGATAGCCCTGGTCAATATCGGTGAGTCTTCCCCCCCCCCCCCGGAAAGGGCAGTACGAGTAGAGAGTTGCCTCAGGGTTAATTAGTCCATCGTCAGGGCCTTTCGTAGCAAACCTCTCACTATGTTCACTTGACGTTTGCACCTTATTTGCCTTTTTTTGCCTCCAATTTGTATTACTCTGGTCTCCTCAGCTTTCCCTGCAAAAAAAAATAACTGCAAAGGAAAACCTGGGTAATTAAATTTTTATGATGGTGAAAAAACAAGGTCAGCATCTCCCTAAAGTTTATCACACTGACTTCCTGGTTGCCAGGCAGCCACTCATTTCAGATAAACATTTATAGGCTGTGATGTTATTGTGCTTACTCACTTCCCAGAACCTCAAAAGAAAAGGGTACTCTGCCCTATCTGCAAATCCTATATCAATTTTAGGAGAATTGCTAGTGTATGCATGTTATTCCATGCAGAGGGCCTCTGGGAATCAAGTTGCATTACACTGCTCAATTGACCATTCAGCCAGTCCGAGGCTTTGAGAACGGCGGTCATTACATTCCTGCTGCCGAATCTGCCTTACCCGCTGTGGAAATATGTTTGCATTCCTGTAGCGTTACTTACATATATACATTTATACGTGGAGTCTCCGGGCTACATACACATTAGCACAGAAGTAGTGGTAACAAGGAGAGGTGGGAACAGCAGCAGGAGGTTCACTGACAGCAGGTAAGGCTGATTCGGCAGCAGGAAAGTGATGACCGCCGTTCTCAAAGCCTCGAACTGGCTGAATGATCAGCTGATCACAACTTGATTCCCGCGAGGCCCACTGCATGGAATATCATGTATGCACTAGTAACGCAGTACCGTGCTTGTTTTGCAACTTATACCACATTACATCATCTATAATAAACGTGATTGGCTGAAAAGTATTGGTTACATAGGCTCATAACCCACTCTTGGGTGTAGTCTATCTTATACTTAGCTGTATCAGTGTGTGTATAGTTGCTGCATGATGCATGTCATTGAGACACGTCGCAAGGAATGTGAGCAGACAACTACAGCATACTTGTACCTCTGTTCATAGTTACGCTAGACCGAGTATGCAATTTCTAGCTACAATGTGTAATTAATGAGTATGCAATTTGTAGCTTATTAATGAGTATGGCCATATTGAATGTCATAGACCACCAGCATTCAGCAAGCAGGCCAGAATAATAGTGGAAGCAGGGGTGAAGGGAATTTTACCAGCTGGTTCTGAGATTGCTTTATGTTTCTATGGTTGTCGGTCTGTGTGTCCATACATATCACATGCGCTAAAATACATCAGTGCTTTTTTATGCTAGAGCAAGTGCTGAGTCGGCTGAAACTGATCCACCATCTTTAGTGTGGGCTAATCTAGAGGGTTTTTAGACATTTAATAAAATACACTACTGTGCAGAATGGTGAGAATAAGGTGAAGAGTTGCACCTGGCCTACATTTCTTATGTTTCCAGCCTTCACACTATTGTAGCTTTGCGGAGATAGTTGTTTGATGACTACGCCCAACATAAAACACTATTCTGAACACTTCATGACACCAAATCACATGCATGCAATTTACTCAAGCATGTAGTGCAAATGAGAGCGTTGTGTGGGGGTGTGCAGTTGTGGCTGGGGACCACCAATGCTGTGGTTTGAAGTGTTTCTTTGTAATTTAAGCCGGCTTTGAGTTGGTTTTGACTCTCCAGGTTGGCTGTAGACATATGTGTGTATTGTACTAGCCAGGTGTGGTCAAAGCATTGGGGATAGCTGGTGCATCAGTTAGTAGGCCACTGTAGCAACAGTAGCTAGGCAACAGAGGCAAACAGAGGGATGAGGCTGACTAATCCTGTTATCTGTAGTAATTATCTGTGTGTCATACAGTGTGGGTAGTAACCTCGCTCCCAGGGCAAATGGTATTTTCAGCGCCTGGAAATGAGACCAGCTGGGTTGACGCCATTTACCATCGTGGATCAACCCTTGTTCCCTGGGCATTTGTCTCTGGTTGTGTCTTGCTTTTGTTGTTCCATACCACTGCTGCCACCAGCTGGGGACTGACACTAGGAGCTGAAACTAGCTAGGAGCTGAAACTAGATGAATCATACTTGTACTGAAGGCATACCCAACCTTCATGCATACCCAACCTTCCTGGAATGACTCACTAACCAACCTTCATGCATACCCAACCTTCCTGGAATGACTCACTAACCCTTCAGTTGTTTGTTGTCTGTCTGTGGGTTTCACTGGAATTTAGCAGACCAAGGGGGTGCAAGCCCAGTGGTAGTATGCCAACCTGAGAGCTCTCCTGGAATGCCTAGTGGCAGAACAATTCCCCGAAGGTAACTGGAGCTTCCACTACAAACCCAACATGAGCACTGAGGCATAATTCCCCTTACAATTGCCTGTTAGTGCCACTGGATGTAGCCACTGATATTCCAGAGATGGTTTCTGTTATATAGCTATAGAATTGGCAGTCTAAAATATGTTTTTTGCTTACTGTTTAGTGGTCACTGGAAGCCTTGTAGGGCCATTCCACTGACTAGGGTACTTATTTGGTAGACAGAAGTGGAACAACATTCCAAGTTCATAAGTAGGTGATTATGCTCTATTAAGAGTGTTTGTTCCTGCTCTTTTGTTGTCATAGTTGCTGCCAGGCTCTGCCAGACGCTGTGCTGCGTGTGTGCACACACACCTAGTGACTTCACATGCTTGGCATCTCTAAATAGCTGATGGTTGGGAAAATGTTAATAAACTTTCCTTCAGTTATTTGGATTTTACTTAGCAGCCACTTTGAAGCAAGTTAGTACCTCCTCTACAAGCCATGCACACTTTGTTCCCTATTTGCTTATCTCCCATTAAATATAAGCTTAATACTAGGTATACGCAAGCGCACTATGCCTCGCGTTCACTATTAGATGTAGACATGCACTGTATGGAGGGGAGAGGCTTGTGGTCACATGCAAACAGTTGTGGGGTTTCGTTGTAGTTTGCTGACATCGTCACACGGGGTGCGTACTGGGGCGGGGTAGCCCCCCGGATGCACACGGGGTGCGTACTGGGGCTGGGTAGACCCCGGATGCACACGAACCGATTATTTTCGCGAGTCAGCCAGTCGCGAGAATAAGAGCTTAACAGGGAATGCTAGAGCAGCTACGAGAAAGCGACTGACATCCAGGAGAATGATGTCGCTACCTACATTTTCCAGGGATCAGCCATGGATGCCACGGGAGAGCAGAGATAGGGGCTGTAGTGCTTGAACTCACGTTCGTATCGCTCGATCGTGCCGTCTGTCTCCAGCGCTCATATCTCTACTTATACAGAGTGTACATAAACTCTACTAACCTGGGAGCTGTAGTAAGCCTTCCCTGGTAAAAGGATGTGGTAGATTTGTCCAAACGTCTGAGTCTTCGGGCGCCACAAGTTCGAAGACGGCATCCATGTAACTACCAGAGACGCCATTTTGAACACGTGTTGCTGCCCCGGGGCCCCCCAAGCGTGACAGACATCTCCCATATGGAAATATATATATATATATATATATATAGACGCTAGCTGAGATTGTTGAGCCCATAGGTCGCGATTATTGGCCTCGCTGCGCTCGGCAACAAGCAGTAGACCCTTTTCCATGATTGTGATGTCATTGGTTTGCACTATAGGTACTTTGACATTCTGAAAGCATAAGTTCCAAGCTGCTTTCAGTTTTAAGATCACTGTAAAATCTACAATCTTTTGCCCTCACAAAACAGGAATAAACAATTATCTGGATGTGACACAGTCATGATGTCATACTCAGAACCTCTATATTTCTGATAACATCAGAAGTTCACAGCTTAATTTTACTGAGATTTATAGCCATGAAATTAAAACTAAACACAAACCAGGGTAACATTAACATATATAGCACAGTATTGCTATCCTGACATACCTTCCTCCGTGCCTAGGTCCTGGTGATGTTCTGGAGCACAATCTGAAGCTCATTCTCGGGCTGATATGGCGTCTCATCCTTCGCTACCAGATTGCCATGGCTCCTGCCGACACTGAGAGCGCCGCATCCAAGCAGAAGAAACAGAGCGCCAAGAAACTTCTGGTAGGCTGGGTGAAAGCTACCCTCCCCAACAAGGAGATCTCCAACTTTTCCACCGACTGGAATGATGGCAGGAATCTGTCCGCCCTCGTCGACCACTGCAAGCCCGGGCTAATTCCCAACCACGCCTCTCTTGACCCAAGCAACCGTCTGGAGAATATCAGGAATGCAATGGATCTTGCTGAAGACAACTTTGGCATCCCGCAGGTCATGCAACCCGAGGATCTGGCCGTCGACAAGCCAGACGATCTCTCCGTCATGACCTATATCTCCTACTTCTGCAAGCCCGACTCTGTGGGACAGAAATCGCTCCTGGCCTGGATCCAGCAGAAGATACCGCAAAAGAACATCACCAATTTCACCACGGACTGGGTCGATGGCACCGCTGTTGGGGTACTAACCGATGTCATATCCAGAGGGGACTTCCCCGAGTATGAGGAGATGGACCCCAACCATGGATTTCAGAATTGTAAGGAAAGCATGGAAGCCGCAGAGAGGCTGCTGGATATCCAGCAGACAATTCCCCCGGAGGATTTCAACGACCCCGATCTGGACCAGCTCACTAGGATGTCCTATCTCACCCAGTTCCAATTTGCCTCTTCCAGCAAGTCCCCTGCGAAGCGACTGACTGCATCTGGCCCTGGTATCACCGGTGATATTGCCGGCAAGGAGACAAATTTCCTCGTGCGTGGACGCGTACCGGAATGGGCAAAGCTCGAGGCCAACGTGATCACCCCGTCTGGCGAGAAGCTTCCGCTAAGGCACAGCACCACCAGCACCAAAGCCAACTCCTACTACTACAGCCCCACTGCTGCCGGCACACACAAGGTGGAGGTCACCCTAGACGGAGAGCACATCCCCCATTCCCCGTTCACCGTGCTCCACGGCGCTCCTTCCAACGTCCAGGGCTGTGTAGCCTCTGGTACCGGGCTCACTCAGGCGCGGGTTGGAGAAATTGCCGAGTTTTCCGTTGACTGTTCACAGGGGGGGCCTGGAGACCTGAGCATCGAAGTGAATGGCCCAACAGGATATATTGGAACAGACATCCAAGAGCCGACGGACAGGAATTATGTTGTACGGTTTACACCTCTCGCTCCTGGTGTTCACTCCGTCACCGTCCAATGGGATGGGAAGCCAGTGCCAAACAGCCCTTTCGACTGCATTGCGGTTGACCCAAGGAAGTGCCGAGCCAGTGGTCCTGGGCTGACTGGAGCCATTGTGGGGGAACCTCAGAGTTTTTCTGTTAAAGCAGAGAAAGCCGGACCGGGAAAACTTTCTGCCGAGGCCCAGGGACCAAGTGGAAGTGTGCCCGTAGAAATTCAGGACAACACAAATGGCAATTTCACCTGCACATATGTTCCAAAGGAAGAAGGAGAGCATACATTTGATGTAAGGTGGTCTGACGGTCCGATCTCCGGGAGTCCGTTCAAGGTGAATGCCATCGTCCCGGCCGATGCCTCCAAATGCTCTGTCAGCAACCTTCCGTCTGGCAAGCTACGTGCCGGTAAGACCTATAGTATCCTCGTGGATGCCTCCCAGGCTGGCACAGGCGAAGTGAAGGCTACAGCCGAAGGCCCCTCCCTCACTGAGAAGTGCGAAGTGGTGAAGCAGGATGGCACATATGCCATCAACTTCACTCCAAAGGAAGTGGGACCACAGAAAGTCGGAATCACGTTCAATGACGAGCCCATCCAGGACAGCCCGTTTGAATTCACAGTGAACGACCCTACCAAATGTCACGTGAATGCAGAAGCCATTGCAAAGGGGTCTTACTGGATGAAGCAACCGATCGATTTCCGAGTATCCGCTCAGTTCGCCGGGGAAGGTGAGCTCACTGCCACCGCCCGCGGCCCAAAGGGAACGACAAACCTGGAGGTGAAAGACCAAGAGGACGGCACGTACCTCGTGTCCTTCATTCCTTCTGATGGGGGCTCACACGCCATTGACATTCAGTTCGACGGAGAGCAAATACCAGATGTACCCCTTCACCTTTTTGCCCAGGCTGGTCGCAGCGCTGACAATGTGGTTGTGACGCAACCCGTTCCCACGGGAAGACTGGGCGTGTTCTTGGTCGACCATCCTTACCAATACAAGGTGAACACGGCAGGTTGTGGCAACGCTGAACTGACTGCTCATGCCTTGGGATTGAGGACTGGGCAGAAACCCGAACTGAGTGTCGTGGACGAAGGTGATGGGAAGTTCTCGGTCAACCTCACCGCCAAGGTCGCCGATGATTATCAGGTGAAGATCATGTGGGACGAGGACCCTGTCCCGGGTGCGCCGTTCTCGCTTGCAGCGGACGACAAGTCGAATGCAAAGAACATTATCTGCACAGGCCCACACTACAAGACTGGGTCATCGGAGCCGGTCACTTTGGGAGTGAACGCAGAGAAAGCTGGAGCCGGGGAGCTCACCGCTACCTGCTATGGCAGCAAGGTCGGGTCGGTGCCTGTAGAAGTGAAAGAAGACGAGCCTAAGAACTACACGGTTTTGTTTGTCCCCCCTGCTGATGACGTGTATGCATTGAGTGTCCTCTGGTCTGAAGAGAGTGTTCCGGGCTCTCCCTTTCAGGCCAACCTCATCCCACCTGACGCGTCCAAGTGTATCGTGCAGGATCTGCAAATTCCAGAGGAGGCGGGCCAGCCGGTGAAACTGACGGTGGACGCCAGCAACGCTGGCAACGGGGAGCTGGCCGCTGAGGCAACTGGAGAGAAGACCGGGCCGGTAGATGTCAAGATCGACGAAGTCCAACCCAACGTATTTGATGTCTCCTTTACACCTCCCAACAATGACAACTACAACTTTGGAGTCACGTGGGGAGGAGAACCGGTCCATGGTGCACCTTTCGCTCTTGATCTCGGAGGCCCAAAAGCGCAGGAGGTGTTTATCGCAGAGCCTCCCACCGCAATGTTGGAGGCAGGACAGGCAATCGGTATCTGCTTCGATACTTCAAAGGCAGGCCGTGCGACCCTCACCGCTTCTGCCAAGGGGAACAAGGTCGGCGCGATTCCATGTGGTGTTTCTCAGCGTACAAAGGACAAGTACGACGTGAAGTTCACCCCTCCCGAACCAGACATCTACCACATCAGTGTGCTCTACGGAGGCAATCACGTCAAGGGATCACCATTCACCATCAACCTCATGCCAGTTGACGTGAACAAGGTTAAGGTGATCGGACCCCTGCAGCAAAAAGGTCTGGAAAGTCCGGTGGAACTCATGCTCAAGACAACTGGAGCCGGAAAGGGCAAGGTCACTGCTGCTTGTGTTGGCAGTACTGTCGGTGATGTACCAGTCAAAATTGATGAAACTGCACAAGATACCTACCATGTCAGCTTCCAACCGCCAAAGGCCGATTTATACAACTTTGCCGTACAGTATGGAGGCCAGGACCTCAATGGCTCCCCATACCAGGTTAACACCTTCCCACCACATGCCAGCAAAGTCAAGGTGACAGAGCCAGAGAAGAAAGAAGTCTCCAAGCTTCTTATTTATGAGTGTGACTGTCTCAACGCTGGATCTGGCAAGCTTACTGCTTCCTGTCGGGGAGAGAAGTACGGAGCGGTTCAGCATGACATCACAGAAAAGGAGGGCTATGGGCAGTACGATGTCTCATTCACCCCACTTCGCCCCGATATCTACAAGCTCTCGATCAACTGGGAAGGTAAGGACGTTCATGGTTCACCCTTCAGAATCAACCTACTGCCTGCCAATGCCAGCAAGGTGAAGATCACAGACCTTCACATCCCTGAGGAAGCAGGCACAGGAGAGCCAGTCACGGGAGAGGTGGACTGCTCAGATGCTGGACTCGGTGTCCTGACTGCTGAGTGTAGGGGGGAGCTTGTTGGGGATGTGCCGGTAGAAGTCCAGAATGTGGGGTCGGGTAGGTACAAGGTAAAGTTCCAGCCCAAGGCAGCCGACATCTACCATTTCTCTGTCTACTACAATGGAGAGCATGTTCCAGGTTCTCCTTACACCATCAACCTCATCCCGCCGCAGCCCGATCAGGTCGAACTTACCGGTACTACCATACCTGAACAACCTGGAAAGCCTGCCATTCTCTCCTTCAATACCAAAGACGCAGGAAGGGGGTCATTGAGTGCAAAGGTCAAGGGAGATTCTGTTGATGACGTGCCAGTTGACATCAAAGAAACATCACCAAATAACTTTGATGTAACGTTCATCCCTTCAAAGCCAGACTCCTACGACGTGGAGGTGTTCTGGGCCGACAAACCTGTGAAAAATTCCCCTTTCAAGGTTGACATGAAGCCCATTTCTGAGCTAGCTGAAATGAGCCTCGTTGAAAATGTGGAGGCCGTCTTCCAAATGGACATCATGGCTCCACCCCCCGCTCCAAGTCAGAAGATAGAGCCAGCTGAGCTGACCGCTTTCATCGGGGAGCCCCTAAATCTGGCCATAGAAGCTGAGGACGAGGCACAGAGGAATGGAGAGCTAACTGCCACTGCTACAGGCAAAACTGTTGGCCCAGAAGATGTCAAGATCTCCAAGAACGAAGACGGCACATTCAACGTCTACTTTAACCCCACCACACCAGACCACTATGCCATTGATGTGAAGCTGAATGGCGAGCACGTACCCAGCAGCCCCTTCTTGATCAACTATATCACTCCCGTCGACCCCTCAAAGTGTTTCGTCTTTGGCTTACAAGATGTTCCAGTCGTTCCTCAAGTCAACGAGCCGATTCACTTTGGTGTGGATACACGGGAAGGAGGTGATGGGAAACTAGCTGTCACGGCAGACGGCCCCTCAGGAGAAGGGCCTTTGAAACTCGATGTTAAACCTAGGGACGACGATCCTCATATCTATGATGTCACCTACATTCCCACGGCTACTGGACTCCACCGGGTTCACGTGCTATGGGCGGATCAGACCATCCCAGGTTCACCCCTGCAGTTTGAAGTCGGAGATGCCAGTACAGCCCAGGTCTATCCTTATGGGAAGCCCGTCTCCCTGGACTTTAACGCCGACTGCAAGTCCGGAGATCTGGAGTCTTATGCCATCCAAGAAGCTACAGGAGCCAGGCACAAGGTCAAGATCAGCAAGCTGCAGAAGGGGAAGTTCAAGCTAAGTTTCCAGCCCAAAGAGCCGGGCATGTACCTCGTTCACGTGCGTCTCAAAGGAAAAGAGATCCCCGGCAGTCCGTATCGAATCTTGTATGCCAAACCCCCCAACCCAAATGCTGTCGTCGTGAAGGATCTCCCAGAAAGTGGTTACGTAGATGAACCGCTGACATTCTCTGTGGATGTGACGGATGCTGGCAGTGGTGATCTCAATGTTAAAGCCTCTGGGCCCGCTAAAGGTAAAGAGTCTGACTTTACTGTGACTGACAACAAAGATGGTACCTATTCAGCCTCATACATCCCCAATACTAAAGGAGACCACCAATTTGATGTCACGTGGGCCGGAAAACCGATTCCCGGTAGCCCCTTCCACGTTGGTGTATCGGAGCGTGAGGCTGTGATCAAGAAGCCATTGGAAGGAGCAGGCACAGTAAACATTGTCGAGGTCGGTGAACCCATTGAAATTCGTGTGAGTAATATCGCCAAGGATGTGGACCAAGACTATCTCGTAGCCCAGTGCACTGGATTGAAATCTGGAGCTGCCCATGTGGCTGTTGAGAAAGAGGATGACGGGTCCTTCCTTATCCGTTTCGTTCCTACCGTCGCTGATGAC
Source organism: Phakellia ventilabrum (assembly GCA_963921505.1). Classification (NCBI taxonomy): domain Eukaryota; kingdom Metazoa; phylum Porifera; class Demospongiae; order Axinellida; family Axinellidae; genus Phakellia; species Phakellia ventilabrum. The sequence continues at coordinate 5,623,369 of OY997397.1, forward strand.
TACACCCTCAATGTCAAGATCAATGAGAATGACATTGAAGGAAGTCCGTTCTTCATCAAGGCCGTTGAGAAGGGCTCTCTATCAAAAGATTTCGTCCGCCCTGAGGCAGTCTGCCATAGCGATGTGAAGGCTGGGGAACCGGTCAATCTGATTGTCCCAGCAGATGAGACTATGACTGCCTCCAATCTTTCCGTGAAAAACGAAGGACCAGCTGGAGATTGCAAGACTAACATCAATGATGAAGTCAAGGGTGCATTTGGTCTTGGTTTCACTCCCCCTGTCCCGGGAGACTACCTCATTCACGTGCAGCAGAAGGATGAGCCAATCACTGGAAGCCCATTCAAGGTTACAGCACTCAGCAAATCAGATTCAAGCAAAGTTGGTATTGTAGACGAGGATCAGCATCTATTCTCAAAACCAATACCGTTTGGAAGACCAGCTCGCTTCCGTATCTCCACCGTCGATGCAGGACCTGGCACTTTGAACATCACCTCCAGAGGACCTGGAAAGGCAGAAGTTAAAGTGTTCGACAACAAGGATGGGACGTACACATGTGAGTTCACACCCACCATTGCTGGTAAGTACCATATCGATGTGCTGTGGAATGACCAACATATTGCCGGCAGCCCATACACACTAAACTTCAAATCTAAGAAGTCGCGAGTGATCACTGGGCTCAACCTCGAAAACGAGAACTTTCGTATTGGCGTACCCCACAGATTCAAGCTGCACTGTGAGGAAATAGGGGAGGGTATTCTTGAGATCACCTGTAAGCCCCCAACCGCTGCTGGTGTCCGACTCACACCCCTTTCCACCCAAAGCTCCTACCAGTGTGAGATCACTCCTCAAGAAACCGGCAATCATGAGATTTCTGTACAGTACAATGGCAAGCACATTCTAGGCAGCCCATTCAACGTGCAGTTTGAGCTCCGCGGTGATGCCAGCAAGTGCCGCATGGTAGAGAGCTCTGTTGAACACCAGCAGGAGACCGGTGACAATGTCTCCTTCTGCATCTCAACAGAAGGAGCAGGGAGAGGGAAACTGACTGCGTCCGTTGAGAACTCCGCCACTAAGGAAACAGTGCCTGTCTCCATCACCCCCATCTCTAACGATCGACACAATGTAGAGTTTGTTCCTGGAGATGGCGCTGAATACCTACTATCCATCAAGTATGACGAACAGCACATCCTGGGCTCACCTTTCAAGCTGGTCTTCGGTCCACCCAACACTGATGCCACTCAGTGTATCGTGGAAGGAGACGGTGTCATCTCAGCTCAGGTGGAGAAGTGGGCCAAGTTTTCCGTTAACACAGAAGGAGCTGGTCCCGGGGAGCTTAAGGTGACTATTGAGGGAGAGGGGGAGTCGCTGAGTCCTACCATTTCCACCATTAATGAGACTCTATTTGACATCAAGTATCTTCCGACTAAGGCAGGCTTGTACAAGATCTCTATTCAATGGGCAGAAGAACACGTTCCTGGAAGTCCATTTGAGATTCGCTGCTACAACCCAGCCAATGCAACTCTTCTCAGCGTCGCTGATCCTGTGACAGAGACTTACATTGGTAAACCTATTGAGTTCACAGTGAATGCAGAGGGTGCAAGTGATGATGGAGAACTAGTCGTCACCTTGCAGTCTAGCAACAACCAGACCGTCAGTGCACAGGTGAGCAAGACAGGAGATGGAAATTACATCTGTAGAGTCAACCCTCTTGAGACGGGCAAGTACATGGCTCACGTGCGCTGGAACGGAGAGCACATCCAGGGCAGTCCCTTTAAGGTGAAGGTAATGACTCCTCCCAAGCCAGAAAATGTCAAAGCCTATGGTCCAGGACTAGAGAACGGTTTTATTGGGCAGGAGGGCAACTTCACCGTTGAGACTGGAGAGGGTGGAGCTGGCACTCTGGCAGTGAGAGTGCACGGACCAAAGGGAGCCTTCAAGATTAATATGCGCCGCCATCCAGACAACGAACGCACCATCCTAGTGCGATACGACCCCAATATCATCGGCATATACACAGTAGACGTGACGTGGTCTGATGTACACATCCCTGGCAGCCCCTTCAAAGTCAACATCGCAGACCAGCAGCAGAAAGAAGATGAGACGTAAGTCGGGATTGCTATCTATGGAGTACTGGGTATTAGACCTGAGTGTGGAGCAATGGTAGTAGTATACTGGGTGTGAGACTAGGTTGTCATTGACCATGAAGGGTAGCTGAAAGGGCAGCTAGTTAATGGTTACAGCAGCTGATATAGTCAGTATTACTTTTATATAGCTATAATAATATTATCACGTGGAAGCACGCATTCTTTTGCATGTATAGGACAGTCAGTGCTGTGATGCAACTTGTACCTCCTTCTTTACCGCAGGTCAGATCAATGAACTTTCCCTTGCACCAAAGAACTTACCAATCAGATAGAATTTTTTTTCAAAATGAACTATTGAATTTTAGTTACAATCATCTGTAAGGTAATATATACTGGCCTTTTAGTAGCAGTTAGTATTTTTTTTCCTTGGTCAGACTTATCACCCTGTAGCTAGCTAGCTCAACTGATTGTTCCTGTCTCAGACAACACCTGTACTAGTTTTGAGTTTCATTGTAACTTTATTAAAATGTGTGCAGATTCAAGGATTATACTAGCTTATCAGACCTTATCCTAAGTTTAGATGGAGTACATTTAACGATCAACGATAACAATTTTAGAGAATAATCATTGGAACTTAGGTAGCTGGTAAGTGCTATTATGGGTTTAGTAGCTATAGCTATTATAAAACTAGTTATAGTTCTGTTGCTCTGCATGGTGCTCCAGTAGCTATAAGAGCATATCTTGGGATCGAGGTCCTGGCTCTATTCCCTGAAACATCCCCCCACAAGCATAATGTGTATATTGCTACATTATGACTGATTAGAGATATGTGTAGCCTAGGGCACTTTGTACCTTTGGAGTGTCTGAAGAAAACTACTAGCTAACACTTAGTATGTCTGCAGCACTGATGCGAGTAACTGAGCAACTACATACCTTTTCTGCAGACCAAGACGCATTCAGCCGGCCAGCATCACAGTAGTCATAGTCGTTTGTATACACAAAGCTAGCTGTATCCGCTATAACCACATGCACTCTCTGCGCTGTTGCTGGTTGCAAATGCTGTACATCAGTACCTACAGTACACAGAAGCGGTGTAGCTATAGTCTCACTTGTATACAGGTTTGGCAAACTAGTCGGTAAATTCTATAGTAAATTGTTGCTTAACCACACATGTAATTTAGCAATGACCCAATGTACGTATTGCCTACCCTGTGGAATGTCAAAAGCTCTTGATCTTGAACTTCTAAGAAAAGCCTCAGAGTAGCTATACATAACAACCAGCCAAACTATCGTAGCTAGCTACATTATACGATTATGTTCTGTTTACTACCTGTAATGGCAGCAAGCTCAGGTCAGTGCTAGTAGAAGACTGCAGTCTAAGAACTAGCTATATGTCATCTGATCCTCCTGCCAATGAGATGAATGTTTTGCAATGGGTGCTCACTGGTCTGATGAGAGAATCGTTGCCTCTCTTCTTCAAGTTAAACTCCGACCAGATACAGTGAAATGTGTTGTACAGGATCTTCAACTCCCACGGGAGGTTGGCCAGCCAGTGAAACTGAGGGTGAATACCAGTCATGCTGGCAGAGGGAAGCTAGCAGCCGAGGCCACTGGAGAGAAGACAGGACCAGTAGATGTCAAGGTAGATGAAATCCAACTAAATATTTTTGATATCTGCTTCACGCCCCCAAATGCCGACAGCTACAACTTTGGAGTCACTTGGAATGGAGAGCCAATCTCTGGTTCTCCTTTTGCTCTTGATCTTGAATTTCCGAGAGCGCAAGAAGTATTCATCATTGAGTCCTCCTCTACCATGCCTGCAGTAGGAACAGCAAATAACATTTGCTTTGATACCTCAAAGGCAGGCCGTGCAATCCTTACTGCTTCTGCCAAGGGTAATACGGTTGGTGAGATTCTGTGCAGTGTTTCTCAGCGTACAAAGGGCCAGTACGACGTAAAGTTCACCCCTCCCGAACCAGACATCTACCACATCAGTGTGCTCTACGGAGACAATCACGTCAAGGGATCACCATTCACCATCAACCTCATGCCAGTTGACGTGAACAAGGTTAAGGTGATCGGACCCCTGCAGCTAAAAGGTCTGGAAAGTCCGGTGGAACTCATGCTCAAGACAACTGGCGCCGGAAAGGACAAGGTCACTGCTGCTTGTGTTGGCAGTACTGTCGGTGATGTACCAGTCAAAATTGATGAAACTGCACAGGACACTTACCGTGTCAGCTTCCAACCGCCAAGACCCAATTTGTACAACTTTGCTGTACAGTATGGAGGCCAGGACCTCAATGGCTCCCCATACCAGGTCAACACCTTCCCACCAGATGCCAGCAAAGTCAAGGTGACAGAGCCAGAGAAGAAAGAAGTCTCCAAGCTTCTTATTTATGAGTGTGACTGTCTCAACGCTGGATCTGGCAAGCTTACTGCTTCCTGTCAGGGAGAGAAGTACGGAGCGGTTCAGCATGACATCACAGAAAAGGAGGGCTATGGGCAGTACGATGTCTCTTTCACCCCACTTTGCCCCGATATCTACAAGCTCTCGATCCTCTGGGAAGGTAAGGACGTTCCTGGTTCACCTTTCAGAATCAACCTACTGCCTGCCGATGCCAGCAAGGTGAAGATCACAGACCTTCACATCCCTGAGGAAGCAGGCACAGGAGAGCCAGTCACGGGAGAGGTGGATTGCTCAGATGCAGGACTCAGTGTTCTCACTACTGTATGTGGGGGGGCTACCATGCCCAGCATCAATGAAGAGGTTGAGAGCTCCGTTGATCTCGGTTTCACTCCGCCTGTCCCAGAAGACTACCTCACTGAAATGCAGCAGAAGGACGAACCAACCTTTGAAAGCCCATTCAAAGTTATAGCACTTATAAAGGAATCAGATCTAAGCAAAGTTGGTATTGTAGACGAGGATAAGCACCTATTCTCAATGGCGATGCCATTTGGAAGACCAGCTCGTTTCTGTATCTCCACCGTCGATGCAGGACCTGGCACTTTGAACATCACCTCCAGAGGACCTGGAAAGGCAGAAGTTAAAGTGTTTGACAACAAGGATGGGACGTACACATGTGAGTTCACACCCACCATTGCTGGTAAGTACCATATCGATGTGCTGTGGAATGACCAACATATTGCCGGCAGCCCATACACACTAAACTTCAAATCAAAGAATTTCCAAGTCATCACTGGGCTCAACCTCGAAAACCAGAGCTTTCATATTGGCATACCCCACAGATTCAAGCTGCACTGTGATGAAATAGGGGAGGGCATTCTTGAGGTCACCTGTAGGCCCCCAACCGCTGCTAGTGTCCGACTCACACCCCTTTCCACCCATAGCTCCTACCAGTGTGAGATCACTCCTAAAGAAACCGGCAATCACGAGATTTCTGTACAGTACGATGGCAAGCACATTCTAGGCAGTCCATTCAACGTGCAGTTTGAGCTCCGCGGTGATGCCAGCAAGTGTTGCATTGTAGAGAGCTTCATTGAACCTCACCAAGAGATTGGTGAAAATGTCTCCTTCTGCATCTCAACAGAAGGAGCGGGGAGAGGGAAAATGACTGCATCTGTTGAGAACTCCGTCACGAAGGATAAAGTGCCTGTCTCCATCACCCCCATCTCTAACGATCGACACAATGTAGAGTTTAGTTCCAGAGATGGCGCTGAATACCTACTATCCATCAAGTATGACGAACAGCACATCCTGGGCTCTCCTTTTAAGCTGGTCTTTGGTCCACCCACCACTGATGCCACTCAGTGTATCGTGGAAGGAGACGGTGTCATCTCAGCTCAGGTAGAGAAGTGGGCCAAGTTTTTCATTGACACGGAAGGGGTTGGTCCCGGGGAGCTTAAGGTGGTTATTGAGGGAGAGGGGGAGGGGGAGTCGCTAAGTCCTACCATTTCCACCATTAATCAGAATCTGTTTGACGTAAGGTATCTTCCGACTAAACCAGGCTTGTACAAGATCTCTATTCAGTGGGCGGAAGAACACATTCCTGGAAGTCCATTTGAGATTCGCTGCTACAACCCAGCCAATGCAACTCTTCTCAGCATCGCTGATCCTGTAACAGAGACTTACATTGGTAAACCTATTGAGTTCACAGTGAATGCAGAGGGTGCAAGTGATGATGGAGAACTAGTCGTCACCCTGCAGTCTAGCAACAACCAGACCGTCAGTGCACAGGTGAGCAAGACCGGAGATGGAAATTACATCTGTAGAGTCAACCGTCTTGAGACAGGCAAGTACATGGCTCACGTGCGCTGGAACGGGGAGCACATTCAGGGCAGCCCCTTTAAGGTGAAGGTGATGACCCCTCCCAAGCCGAAAAATGTCATAGCCTATGGTCCAGGACTAGAGAACGGTTTTATTGGGCAGGAGGGCAACTTTACCGTTGAGACTGGAGAGGGTGGAGCTGGCACTCTGGCAGTGAGAGTGCACGGACCAAAGGGAGCCTTCAAGATTAATATGCGCCGCCATCCAGACAACGAACGCACCATTTTAGTACGGTACGACCCCAATATCATCGGCATATACACAGTAGACGTGACGTGGTCTGATGTACACATCCCTGGCAGCCCCTTCAAAGTCAACATCGCAGACCAGCAGCAGAAAGAAGATGAGACGTAAGTCGGGATTGCTATCTATGGAGTACTGGGTATTAGACCTGAGTGTGGAGCAATGGTAGTAGTTACAGCAGCTGGGTGTGTAGTTGGTGTTTACATTGTATAATCATTCGTGTGTATAATCAAATTAAAGACAGTGATTGTGTGGAGACTGTGCTGCAATTGTACCTCTTTTACTCCAGGTCAGCAGGTCAGATCAATGAACTTCTCCATGCACCCAAGAACTTGCCAATCTATTTCTCAAATTAACTATTGGATTAGTCATCCGTAAGGTGATACTGACGTTTTAGTTTTGTTCAGAATTTTTACCCTGTAAATATAATTGTTTAACCTGCCTCCTGTTTCTGATAACACTTGTACTAGCTTTTTAGTGTCTTTGGAATTCTAAAACGCATGCAGAATCAAGGATTGAAATCGCTTTCATGTATAAATGTCAAGTGATAAGTTCTCGATTGTAATATGCTACAGGAATGCAGGTGTATTTCCTGTGTGCACAGTAAGCGAAGGTGTATAGTCTCACAGATACAAAAAGTCAACATGCCTGGATACTCTGGTATCAGACCACTGAACTATCTTACAAGAATACCTTATCTACAAAATTTATACTGTGTTAACTGGTAGCAGTATGTTACTCGGTATATACTGTAATTTCAGATGTCTGAGTATGAAGGTAGGAGTTAGACCTCAAAGTGGGTAATTAGTTCCTTGCTATAGAATTGAGCTATAGCATGTCAATTTCCATAGAAAGGAGCAAGTTATCCACTTTGAGGCCTAACTCCTACCTTCATACTGATTGATATCTGAAATAGGTACAGTAAATTAGCTTCTGCAGTTGCTGAGCGACAATGAAGTAACAGTTCTGGAATGTCAATAACCTGAAGCCTGCTCTATAGGCAGTTATTGATTGAATCATTGAGCACCATAGCAACAGACACAGTACGTATGCAGTCATGATGTAATATGCCTTTAATGGTAAGTGAATGTATAGAGAACAATGCATAGCAATGGAGCAAACATACGTAAGAAGAATGGTCTAGAATGCCTACCTGTAGCTATAGGGCTTGCCTCAGAAAGAGCCCCAGGTCCGAACTCAGACCAATCCCAGGACCTCCTTGACTGTCTCCTTATGGCGACCACACTGGAGGCCTGGGATCAAGACGAAAGTTTTAGCTAAGCTACATACCACATTAATGCATGCGGGCATGCAAAGTGTTAATGGACAGTTATGGACAGGTATTACCTGTTTCTAATACGATTATGAAGATCCAGCAGTAATGTAATGGCTAATTTGCACATAACTGGGGGTGATGACTGAAATTTTTTGTTTACCCCCAGGCATCAATGGGCATATTGCTAACTCCAAAGGTCCAGTCAAATATTATCTGCTGCTGTAGTAGTATTGATCTTTTTGCCACTGTTTTCGGTCTCAGCTTCATTGTAGCTAGGTCAGAATTTAACCTACCCATTCAGACAATAATTGATACTAGCTTTCTTCATGTACTTGATTGCGAAACTGAAACTAGGCTTGCTACTTAGGTGAGTCAAATCCATTTGAATTGCTACTAGCTGTCTGTCCATACTTATTTTTACCGGTCTCACCAACTAGTATTGTTAAGGCAAGATACTGAGGTGACATCCCACATCGTATTTATAGGCATATAAGTATTATATTGGCTGTATATCATTTACTGTAACAGCAACTGAAGAACACTCAATTTGAAAGATCCTTAGCTACTGTATTTATGAAGATATATTATGTACCGGTATGTAGCAACCAGGTGAAGGCTGAGGATTTTAACCTTCCAATAATACCCTTGTTAGAGCTAAAGTATGTAGTCACATATTTTTGTAACCTGAACCTGCTTTTGGCAGTTTACTGTTGCTAAGCAGTTAACTACTCGACCAGATAATTTTGCATTCTATAAGAGGTGTGTGAGTGAGGTAATATATACAGAATTGGGAACCACACCTGCACCATACACAGCTGTAGAGCTAGCTAGCTATAGGGATTAATGTTAGTCCTCTGTTTTCACTACTATAACATAAGACTACTGAGTGTTTCAAAAAGATATTTCGTTGGTTTAACAGTAGTCGGACCAGGCCAATTGTGTCCCTCTTTCGGAACGTATACAAATGTGTTTACATGTGTGTGTTGGGGGGAGGGGGGGGAGACTTACTTTGCACAAATCGGACACTTCGAAAGCAACTATAATTACATCTGCATGTATCTACATGGGTTCTGGAGCCTTAGTGCTGCCTGCATGCTATTGAGCTTTATAGCCTATCATGGATGCATGAACAGATTTTGGATTCTTGGTATTGCTGGGCATTGCTAGAGAACTATTTGGGCTTCTGTTTTTTTTTTACAGTGCGACTGAACATCGCTGCACACATGCAAAGAATTTATGGCTTAATGCTGCTACTAGGAACAGTCAATTGAGATGCCATAGCATGCAATTTGATCCTATGCTATAAAATTCCTGACTTGACGTGATGTAGCCAGTTGTTTGCAAGGGCTGCTGCGTAGCATTTACAATCTAGAGCAGGCTAACAAAAGTGTATTGACAGCTGTTACTCCTTATCTGCTGCAGGGTTACATCACCTGCAGACATGAGAGATGAGCCAAAACTGACTGTTCACTGAGTTTTAGCTACTAATTTGCTAGTTTGCAGCAGAGTTCAGTATGGCAAGCAACGTCAAAAGAAGGGGGACTTCCATTGTCCAATTAAACGATGCTGCTGGTAAAAAATTTGCTGCTTCAGGAGAGTTTTCTAAATCAAAAACACAGCAAGCCAGCCTAAGACGGATCCCCAGTACTAGTGGTGGCAAAGATGACATTGTCACAGGGATGAGCCTGGAAGGTGAAAGCTTCCGCATTGGAGTACCACACCATATATCAGTCGACTGCGAGGAACTGGGAAAGGGCTCACTGGATATCCACTGCAAGACATCGGGCGTGGCTAAAGTTGACATCGCAAATGCAGGCAAAAAAGCATATTTTAGTACAATCACTCCTCGAAAGGAGGGTCAGTACGAGATATCCGTGAAGTATGGTCGGAAGCATATTCAAAACAGCCCATTCCATGTACATTTTGAACCCCGGGGAGATGCATCAAAGTGTCACCTCGTGGACACAGTACATGAACCTCAAGAAGAAGATGCGCTGTTGTTCTGCATATCTACTGCAGGAGCAGGAAAGGGGATTCTCACAGCCACGGTCTTCACCAAGGCGTCACACAAGGAACTACCAACTACGGTTACTCAAAAAGCAGATGACCACTTTGATGTAGAGTTCATCCCAAATGAAGAGTCAGAGTACATTCTTAGTGTTGCGTATGACAACTTTCCCATTCAGGGGTCGTCTTTTCTGATTTCCATGAGCGACGCGTCAAAGTGTCGCACCGAAGGTAAGGGACTGATCTTAGCTAGAGTAGACCAGCACAACAAATTCGTGGTCCATGCGCAGAATGGAGGTCCCGGGGAGCTGTTTGTGGAGGTCAAAGGTGAAGGTGCAACCCTAAAACCGAAAGTGTCGACCCTGCAAGATAATCAGTTTGAAGTGGTGTACACCCCTACTAAAATTGGTACCTATGACATATCTGTGCTCTGGAGTGGACACAATATCCCTGGAAGCCCATTCAAGATTACCTGCTACCCTCAGGTGAAAGTCACCAAACCCCACCCCGGAAAGCTGGGGATGTATGTAGCAGAGCACCCTTATGAGTACAGCATCGATTCGGAGGGAGCCGGAGAGGGCACACTTACTGCACATGCCCATGGAACCAGGACCGGGAAAAAGCCAGAGCTCACAGTAGTGGACAAAGGCAGCAGCAAGTACTCGATAACTCTTACTGCAAAGGAAGCAGATGACTATCGTGTGATCATCATGTGGGGTGACGAGCATGCCTCAGGCTCTCCGTTCAATCTCCAAGTGGAAGAGAAGCCAAAGTTGGATGGTGTAGTGTTTAGCGGTCCGCACTACAAACCTGGATCCTCGGAGCCAGTCAGCTTGGGTGTAAATACGGCAAAAGCCGGAGTCGGCACACTGAGTGCTAGTTGCTGTGGAGTGGAAGCTGGTTTTGTTCATGTGAACACCGAAGAAAAGGGACCCAATGAACACACCATTACATTTTCTCCACCAGCACAAGACGTTTACTTCCTGAGTGTGTTGTGGTCAGGAGAGAATGTCAGCGGCTCGCCACTCAAAATAAATACAATTCCTCCAAATGCAGGAAATTGCATTGTTGGAGAGCCTGAGATTCCAGTGAAAGTGGGGAAGCCAGTGAAACTGAGAGTGGATACCACTAAAGCAGGCAACGGTGAGCTGGTTGCTAAGGCAGTTGCTGACAAATCAGATTCTGCAAATGTACACATGCATGAGTCAGAGGCAGGCATTTTTGACCTTTCATTCAAGCCCTCCGATCCCGACTACTACACCCTGTTTGTCACTTGGAGTGATGAACCTGTTCCAGGATCTCCATTCCATTTGAATCTCAATGCTGCCAATGCGAATGAGGTTACAATTGAAAAGCCTCCCTCTGAAGTAATGCAAACAGGGCAAGCAATCGGCATTCTTTTCAATACTTCGAAAGCTGGCCTCGGAAAGATGAAAGCCTCGTGCAAAGGTGATAGAAATGTGGGAGAAATTCCAGTCAGAATCACGAAACAATCAGCCTACACCTATTATGTCGAAGTTACCCCACCTGCAGAAGACCTCTACTCCCTCAAAGTCATGTGGGGAGGGAAGAGTATCAAGGGCTCACCATTCACTCTTGATCTGATCCCAATCGACTCTAGTAAAGTAGAGGTCCTCGGTCCAAGACAGATTGGAGGGCGACAGAGTGTAGTGGAAGTCACACTATGGACAGAGGAGGCCGGAGCTGGTGAAGTTACGTCAACTTGTGTTGGAATGGAATCTGGAAATGTCCCAGTTGAGATCAAAAAAATTTCAAAGGATTCCTACCGTCTTCAATTCCTGCCTCCCAAGGAAGATATTTATTCACTCTCAATGCTTTTTGGAGGCGACCATGTCAGCCGTTCTCCTTTGCGTGTGAACACCTTGCCTCCAGATGTCAACAAACTGAAGCTGACAATGCCACCGAAAATGGAGCTGTTTCATCCAGTCATCTACAAATGTGATGTGGAAGATGCAGGTGCTGGAGAACTCACCGCTACCTGCTATGGAGAGCAGTATGGCCCAATTGAAATCGACATTGTAGAAGACACCCCTGTGATATTCGAATTGTCACTTGAGCCCTATCATCCAGATATCTACCACATTTCGATCTTCTGGGGAGGAAACGAAATTCCCAACTCTCCCTTTGAAATGAATTTGATCCCAGCAGAAGCTAGCAAGGTGAAAGTCGGACCCCTACATGCCCCAGAGGAGGCAGGCATGGGGGAATCTGCATGGATAGAGCTCGACTGCTTAGAAACAGGTCCTGGAGAAGTCACTGCCGAATGCAGGGGGGATTCTGTCGGAGAAGTCAAAGTTGATATTGAAAATCCAGTCAAAGACAAGTATAAGCTGAAATTTTATCCCGAAAAAGCTGACATCTACTATTTGTCAATAAATTATGGAGGCCACCACGTCCCTGGTTCCACCTTCAAAATAAACCTCATCCCTCCTCAGCCTGATCAAGTAAAATACATCAGTACTTCACTCCCTGAAGAGTCAGGAAAGCCCGCTTGTCTTTCATTCAACACCAAAGATGCTGGAAGGGGTTCACTGAGTGCAAAGGTAGCTGGTGATTTGGCTGGTTCAATCCCCAGTGAAGTAAAGGAGAAATCACCAGATGTATTCGATGTTCTCTTCGTACCTTCCAAGCCAGACATCTACAAAGTGGATGTATTCTGGGCTGACATGCCGGTGAAGGACTCTCCGTTCACAGTTGACACACGTCCACCTGTTTTCCCTGAGAATGTGAAGTGTGGAGAGCTGCTTTTCACATTACCAGGCGAGCCAGCCAGTCTCACAGCCGATGCCTCCACAGCTGGTCCCGGCACACTCACCGCCAAGTGCAGTGGAGAGAAATCTAAAGAGATATCTGTCAAAATCACAGTTACAGCTGAGAATGTGTACGAAGTCTCCTTTATACCACAAATTGAAGATGTATACACCCTTTGGATTTTCTACAATGAGAAAGAAGTCAAAGAGTCGCCTGTTACTGCTGACATCCGATCGTACCCCGACTGTGTGCTACACACAAATACATCCCTCCCGGAGGAAAGTGGAAGCCCAGCATGCTTATCTTTTGATACTAAAGATGCTGGGAAAGGAGTGCTCACTGCAAAAGCATCTGGAGAATTAGCTGGCCCCATTTCCACTGAAGTCAAGCAGAAATCCTCGAATGAGTTTGATGTACTGTTTGTACCTCCCCAGCCAGATCTCTACACAGTGGATGTCTTCTGGTCCGACAAACCAGTGAAGGACTCTCCGTTTACAGTTGATACACGTCCACCTGTCTTCCCTGAGAATGTGACGTGTGGAGAGCTACTCTTTACCTTGCCAGGTAATCCAGCCATTCTCACAGCCGATGCCTCCACAGCTGGTCCAGGTACACTCACTGCAAAGTGTAGAGGAGAGAAATCCAACGAAGTTCCCGTTAAAGTTACAGCTACTTCTGAGAATACATATGATGTCTCCTTTACACCAGAACTTGAGGATATATACACCCTATCAACCTTCTACGATGGTACAGAAGTGAACAGTTCACCTTTCACAGCTGACCTCCGATGTTATCCTGATCGTGTTAAGCATATAGGCACTTCACTCCCCGATGAGGCTGAGGTTAGTGCTCCTGTGAGCCTGTCATTCGACACCAAAGAAGCTGGAAGGGGGGTAATGGGTGCAAAGGTGTCTGGGGATTCAGTCGGTACAGTGCCAGCATATGTTGAGGAGACAGCACCTGACGAATTCAATGTGACATTTGTTTCACTGGAAGCAGATCTTTACTCGGTGGAAGTCCTTTGGTCTGAAAAACAAATAAAGGATTCGCCATTCAAAATCGACCTTCGATCCCATGCCGAAGGAGTTGTACACACTGGAACATTGCTACCCGAAGAAGCCGAAGCCCCTATAGTTCTCTCTTTCAATGCTAAAGAGGCTGGTAGAGGTTCAATGAGTGCAAAAACAGCTGGCAAGTTGGCTGGCCAAGTTTCTACTGATGTTATGGAAATAGCCCCAAAGGAATTCAGCGTAGGATTTACCCCTCCCCAGCCGGACCTCTACACAGTGGATGTCCTCTGGTCAAACCAACCAGTAAAAGACTCTCCATTTACAGTTGACACACGGCTGCCTGTCTTCCCTGAGAATGTGACGTGTGGAGAGCTACTTTTTACTCTACCAGATGAGCCAGCCAGTCTCACGGCTGATGCTTCCACAGCTGGTCCAGGTACACTCACTGCCAAGTGTAAAGGAGACAAGTCTGGTGAAGTTCCTGTTGAAATCAGAGCTATCTCTGAAAGTGTGTATGATATCTCCTTTGTACCAAAACTAGAAGATATTTACACAATCTCGGTTTTTTATGACGACACTGAAATCAAAGCTTCACCTTTCACAGCTGACCTCCGATGCTATCCTGATCGAGTCAAGCACACTGGCACTGTAATTCCTGAAGAAATAGGAGCTCCTATATTGCTAGATTTTGACACCAAGAATGCTGGAAGGGGCGTACTAACTGCAAACATTTCAGGAGAAAGAGGTGGTCCTATTTCTGCCGAAGTAAAAGGAACAATCCCAAGTGAACCTACAGTAACATTCGTTTCCCCAGAGCCAGATCTATACACAGTTCAAGTCCTCTGGTCTGACAAGCCGGTGAAAGATTCACCATTCTCAGTTGACCTCCGATCTTATCCCGATCGAGTTGAACGCACTGGCACTTCACTTCCTGAAGAGGCAGGGGCCCCTGTAACCCTCACATTTGACACCAAAAATGCTGGAAGAGGTTCACTGAGTGCAAAGACAGTTGGAGATTTAGCTGGTCCTGTCACTACTGAAGTCAAGAAGAAGTCACCAAATGAATTCGATGTGCTGTTTATCCCTCCTGAATCAGATCTTTATGAGGTGGATGTTTACTGGTCAGATAAACAAGTGAAAGACTCTCCATTCATCATTGACACCCATCCGCCTGTCTACCCTGAGAATGTGAAGTGTGGTGAGTTACTCTTCTCTCTACCAAGTGAGCCAGCCAGTCTCATAGCCGATACCTCAACAGCTGGACCAGGTACACTCACTGCCAAGTGTAGTGGAGAAAAGAGTGGCGAAACTCCTGTTGCAGTTACAGCGACCTCTGATAGTACTTACAAAATTTCCTTCAAGCCGGAGGCTGAAGATTTATACACTGTCTCCATCTTCTACAATGATACAGAAGTGAAAGAGTCACCCTTCACATTTGACCTCCGATGCTATCCTGATCGTGTTAAGCATACAGGCACTTCACTCCCCGATGAGGCTGGTGCTCCTGTGAGCCTGTCATTCGACACCAAAGAAGCTGGAAGGGGGGTAATGGGTGCAAAGGTATCTGGGGATTCAATCGGTACAGTGCCAGCATATGTCGAGGAGACAGCACCTGACGAATTCAATGTGACCTTTGTTTCACTGGAAGCAGATCTTTACTCAGTGGAAGTCCTTTGGTCTGAAAAGCAAGTAAAGGATTCACCATTTACTATTGACCTCCGATCCCACCCTGATCGAGTTGAGCACATCAGTACTTCACTCCCTGAGGAGGCAGGGGCCCCTGTAACCCTCTTATTTGACACCAAAGATGCTGGAAGAGGTTCCCTAAGCGTAACAGTAACTGGAGAATCAACAGGTACTGTTACCGCTGCAGTAAAAGAAACAGCTCCCAATGAATTTAGCATAGCATTCACCCCTCCCAAGCCAGACATCTACACTGCAAACATCCAGTGGTCTGACAAACCAGTGAAGGATTCTCCATTTACCATTGACACGCGCCCACCTGTCCTCCCTGGAAATGTGAAGTGTGGAGAGCTACTCTTTAGCACAGTGGGCAAACCAGCCAGCCTCACAGCTGATACCTCCACAGCTGGCCCAGGTACACTCCTTGCAAAATGTACGGCGGAAAAAACTGGTGATGTAAAAGTCAAAATCAACTCCACTTCTAAGACAGCTTACAACATCTCTTTCAAACCAAAGAAGGAGGATATATATACACTTTCAGTTTTTTACGACAATACCGAGGTGAAAGATTCACCTTTCATAATTGACTACCGTTCTTTCCCAGAACGCGTACAGCACATGGGAACTGAGATCCCTGAGGAAGCTGGGAAGCCAGTCTATCTTTCATTTGACACTAAGGAGGCCGGGAGGGGTATTCTGACCGCAAAAGTAGCTGGAGAGTCTGCCGGCCGTGTCCGCACTATTGATGTCGAGGAAATATCACCAAATGCCTTCAATGTTTCATTCCATGCTCCAAAACCAGACATCTACAAAGTTGATGTCCTTTGGTCTGACAAGCAAATAAACAACTCACCATTCATCGTTGATACACGTCCACCCACGTACCCTGAGAATGTCAGGTGTGAAGACCTGGTATTCACGATACCTGGAAAACCAGCAAGTCTCACGGCTGACACCTCTACAGCCGGCCCAGGTACACTCACAGCCAAGTGTAGAGGAGACAAAACTGGTAAAGTGGATGTTAAAGTCATAGCTACCTCAGATAGTGCATATAGCATCACCTTCAAGCCAAAGAAAGAAGGTGTTTATACACTTTCCGTTTTCTATGAAGGCACAGAGGTGAAGGATTCACCTTTTACATATGATCTCCGATCCTACCCTGATCGAGTTGTTCACACTGATACTTCTATCCCTGAAAAAGCAGGAGCACCCATAAGTCTGTCATTTGATGCCAGTGATGCTGGAAAGGGTTCAATGAGTGCAAAGGTGATTGGAGAATCAGTTGGCCCAGTTCCAGCTGATATTGAAGACAACCCACCAATATACAAGGTTGCGTTCATCTCACCTGAACCTGACCTCTACACAGTGGATGTTCTCTGGGCTGAGACGCCTGTAAAAGGCTCGCCATTTACTATTGACAACCGTCCACCCATCCGCCCTGAGAATGTAGAGTGTGGAGAACTACTGTTCACCCTACCAGGGGAGCCCGCCAGTCTCACAGCGGATACCTCCACAGCCGGTCCAGGTACACTCACTGCCAAGTGTAGGGGAAAGAAAAGTGGTAAAGTTGATGTTGAAATCTCAGCTACCTCAAAGAATGCATATAGCATCTCCTTCAAGCCAATGAAAGAAGATATTTACACACTCTCTGTCTTCTTTGATGACAAAGAAGTGAAAGATTCGCCTTTTACAATCAACTTGCTATCATATCCTGATCGAGTTGAACATACAGGTTCTTCCCTCCCTGAGGAGTCTGGGGATCCAATTGCCCTCTTCTTTGATGCCAAGGATGCAGGAAGGGGTTCTGCAAGTGCAAAGGCAGCTGGAGAATCAGTCGGTCCAATTCCTGTGGATGTTAAAGAAACTCTTCCAAACTTCAGTGTAGAGTTTGTCCCCCTGAAACCAGATCTGTACACAATAGATGTTTTCTGGTCTAATCGGCCAGTTAAAAGCTCACCATTTGTTGTGGACACTCGTCCACCCATCCGCCCTGAGAATGTAAAGTGTGGAGAACTTCTGTTCACCCTGCCAGGGGAGCCCGCCAGTCTCACAGCGGATACCTCCACAGCCGGTCCAGGTACACTCACTGCCAAGTGTAGGGGAAAGAAAAGTGGTAAAGTTGATGTTGAAGTCTCAGCTACCTCAAAGAATGCATATAGCATCTCCTTCAAGCCAATGAAAGAAGATATTTACACACTCTCTGTCTTCTTTGATGACAAAGAAGTGAAAGATTCGCCTTTTACAATCAACCTGCTATCGTATCCTGATAGAGTTGAACATACAGGTTCTTCCTTCCCTGAGGAGTCTGGGGATCCAATTGCCCTCTTCTTTGATGCCAAGGATGCAGGAAGGGGTTCTGCAAGTGCAAAGGCAGCCGGAGAATCAGTCGGTCCAATTCCTGTGGATGTCAAAGAAACTCTACCAAACTTCAATGTAGAATTTGTCCCCCCGAAACCAGATCTGTACACAATAGATGTTTTCTGGTCTAATCGGCCAGTTAAAAGCTCACCATTTGTTGTTGACACTCGTCCACCCACAAGACCAGAGAATGTCGAGTGCGGAGACTTGATTTTTAGCCTTCCTGGCAAGCCAGCCAGTCTTGTAGCTGATGCCTCAACAGCTGGTCCAGGTACACTCACTGCCAACTGCAGGGGACAAAAGTCTGGTGAGGTACCAGTTGAAGTTGATCCAACTGCTGATGGAGAATTCAACATATCCTTTCTTCCAAAGAAAGAAGATATTTACACTCTATCCGTTTTTTACAACAGCACTGAAGTCAGAGATTCACCCTTCATAATCAACCTCCATCCAGAGAAACCAGCTGAGGAAGTTATCGAGATGCCAGTTTTTAGCGAAATGCCTGTAGAAAGCTTTTTCATTCCAGGAGACTTTGACAAAGCAGCCACGGAACAAGAAAAGACAGAAGAACCATTAACTCTTTACATTGGGGATTCCCTGGCTCTGAAAGTTGATGCTGAGGATGAAGAGCACAGGCGAGGAGAGCTGGTGGCCACCGCTTCCGGTAAGAGAGTCGATACTGGGGATGAAAAACAGAGAGGAGAACTAGTGGCCACTGCTTCTGGTGAAGAGACTGGCCCAGCAAAGGTCGAGATCTCAAGAGATGAAGATGATATTTATACTGTCTTCTTTAATCCTGATGAGCCAGATCTCTACACCTTTGACATCACATTGAACGGAGAATCTGTGCCCAGTAGTCCCTTCCTAGTCAAATACATTTCACTCACAGATCCCTCAAAGTGCCGTATATTTGGCTTACCAGACATCCCCCCAGCATACAAATCCGATGAGGAAATTTGCTTTGGAGTCGATGCACAGAAAGCTGGTGAGGGAAAGCTGCTTGTTACAGCAGACGGGCCTTCAAACAGAAAGAGAAAGTCAAAGATTAAAATCCAAAGCAGCGAAGAGAATCCAGCCATTTACAACATCACATACATTCCCACAGCCCCTGGCCTTCACAGGGTGCATATACACTGGGCAGATACTCCCATTCCAGGCTCTCCAGTCACATTCCAGGTCGGTGATGGAAGGCCCTTGCAGAGTTATGCATACGGTGAACCTGTTTCAATGGAAGTGCACTCTACTTCTGGAATAGAGAACCTGCTATGTTATGCAGTTCATGAAGAAAGTGGCAAACAGTACGACCTAAATGAGAGTGAAATACATGAGGGCAAATTTATATTCTTTTTTCAGGAGCCTGGTTTCTACTGGATTCACATACAAGAGAACGGAAAAGAGATCCCTGGAAGTCCCTACCGAATCCGATATGCCAACCCCCCCAATCCAGGAGCTTGTAGGGTCATTGGTCTTCCTAGCAAAGGCTACTTGGCCGTGCCTATTAATTTCTTCATTGATTGCTCTAAAGCAGAGAGTGGAAGTCTCCACATAAAGGCTATAGACCCTTCGGACGGTGGAGAATCAGATCTTACAGTTACAGACAGGAAGGATGGAACGTACTCTATTGAGTATACACCCAAAGCTTTGGGTACCCATCGGTTCAACATCACATGGGCCAGAACCCCCATTCCAGGTAGCGCTTTTCACATTGACATCACAGAGTTCCTTCCTGAGCTCAAGACAGTCCTAAAGGGAGAGAACAATGTCAACATTATTAGTTTAGGAGAATCTGCTGAAGTCAAGGTAAGCAATATTGGGAAGCATGAGGGTGATGATTTGATCACAGCGTATGCATCTGGTGAGAAATCCGGAGAGGCTGAAGTTGCTGTCAACAAAGAGGAAGACACCTATATCATCAGCTTTAGTCCTACTGCTGAAGATGACTACACCTTTGAAGTCAAGATGAACAAGGATCACATCGAAGGCAGCCCATTCTTCATCAAGGCCGTAGAAAAGCACTCTCTAGCCAAAGACTTTATTCATCCTGAAGGAGTGTGCCATAGTGATGTAGAGGTTGGACAGTCTGTCAACTTGATTGTGCGAACCGATGAGGCTGAAACTGCTACAGAACTCACCATACTAAATGAAAGCTCAGATGGAGAGTGTGAGACAAGAGCTAGCGATGAGGTTGATGGTATGTGTGGTCTCTCATTCCTTCCCCTCCACCCCGGAGACTATCTTGTGCATGTGAAAGCAAAGGATGCAGAGATCTCCGGCAGTCCATTCAAAATAACAGTAGCTGGAAAACAAGTTGGCCTTCTGAAAAACCCCAGCGAGTCCCAGAAACTTGGCCACCCAGTCCAGTTTCATGTTTCAGCTGTTCATGCTGGAACAGGCAATCTAAGGATTACCTCTACAGGGCCGGGGAAAGCTGAGGTCAAAGTGATTGACAACAAGGACGGAGTGTACACCTGTGAATTCAACCCCACCATAGCTGGAAAATACCACCTGAATATTCTGTGGAGTGGAAAACATATCCAGGGAAGTCCCTACCTGCTCAACTTCCTATCCAGCCACAAGTCACTGGCAGTCTTTGGGCTAGAGCTAGAGCATGTCGATTTCCATGTCGGAGTACCTTATATGTTCAGTCTCAACTGCGAAGAAGTTGGGCAAGGCATTCTTAAGATCACCTGCAGGCCCCAAAACGCTGCCAAAATCAATGTCACTCCCGTTGGAGCCCACAACCACTACCAATGTGAGGTCATCCCACAAGAAGCAGGAAACCACCAGATTTCTGTGCAGTACAATCGCAAACACATTCTGGGAAGCCCTTTCAATGTGCACTTCGACCCCAGCTCCGATGCATCGAAATGCCAAATCATTCGGAACTCGGTTAAAACCCTAGAAGAAGGAATCAGCAAAGTTACATTCTGTGTCTCAACTGAAGGAGCAGGGGAGGGAGAGCTGGAGGCATCAGTGAGAGACATGGCCACAAAGGAGCCACTTACCATTGACATCTCTAAGAGCAGTGAGAATGAAAAGCACTACATTTTAGAGTTCAGCATCAAGCAGGAAAGAGAATATCTAGTAAGCATCATGTATGGTCCGCAGCATATTCCGCAATCACCATTCAAGCTCAGCTTTGCTGGTCCACAGGGAGCTGCCTGCTGCCATGCAGAGGGGGAGGGGCTTAACTCAGTGCAAGTGAGCAAGTGGAGCCAGTTCATAGTTAGCACCGCAAATGCTGGTCTGGGTGAGCTCAGTGTCAAGATCGAAAAAGAGGGTGAGGAAACGGAACCTACAAAGCTTGTGCGGCCTTTGCCTGACAACCGATACGAGGTAGGGTATCTACCTACCAGTCGTGGCATTTACACAATCTCAGTTCTGTGGGAAGATGAGCACATTCCTGGAAGTCCATTTGAGGTTCGCTCCTACAACCCAGCCAATGCTTCTCTTCTCAGTATTCCTGAAGCCGTTTCGGAGTCTTACATTGACCAACCTCTCCAGTTCACCGTGAAGGCAGAGGACGTAAGCGAGGAGGGAGAGCTAGAAGTGATTCTTCAATCCCAGGACAAGATAATTTCTGGGCAGGGAATAAAGGGAGAGGATGGAAACTATACCTGTACTATATATCCCCCAGAGCCTGGCAGGTATACTGCCCACGTGCGCTGGAACGGTGAGCACATTCAGGGTAGCCCCTTCAAGGTGAAGGTCATGACCCCTCCCAAACCAGAGAACATCAGAGCCTACGGCCCAGGGCTAGAGAATGGTTACGTTGGGCAGGAAGGCAACTTCACTGTTGAAACAGGAGAAGGAGGTGCGGGGATTCTTGCAGTTGATGTACAAGGACCAAAAGGAGCCTTCCAGATCCACATGCGCCGCCATCCAGAGAATGACCGTACCGTGTTAGTGAGATACAACCCGATAGATGCTGGACCCTACGTGATAGACATCCTGTGGTCCGGAGTGCACGTCCCTGGCAGTCCATTCAAGGTGAACATCGCAGAGCAGAAGAAATGGAAAGAAGAGAGGAAGAGGTAGGTGATACTTGTCGATCCACTGTTCATTCCTGTGCTTTGCTGTCCACCCACAAAAGAGCCAGGGAGTGGAGTATGGGTACAAGGTTATATTTCGCTATACTCTGGTTGGTAGGTACACAGCACACAGTCAAGTGTGGCTAGATATTTGCTGGGTTTTTTTGCCGAATATTTTATGTGGGAGAGCAAAATTAATGAATTTAGCTACACCATGGATTCTTGTGAATTTATAGTGCACAGTTCACTCTGAAGTGAGTGGGGAGAAATAATAAATAGCTAGTTGGTTAATAATATGTGGGTGAATATAAGAGGTTAAAACTAATATTCTTTCCCCTGGAAAGGAGTGGTGCATGGGCAAATAAAAAATGATTACTGAACTGATATCTTTGTACTTTCTGCAGCAACCAGGACATAACTCTGATGGATTAATACACAAGAATAAAACAAACAATTTCATTTGTAGATTAGATTAAGGACATCAATGACTGCTAGTGCTAGTGCTGCTGTTATAACTTCATGCATGTTATTTTGAATTTTTAGCCCAATGTAGTTTAGTAACTTCTACAGTGTTATATGAGTTCATTATCAAATTTTGAGAATTAAACTTTTTTTAGCTCCATTATTTTTGATGTTGTGTAGCCTCAGTCCCACGCCACGTACCCTGGCATGTTGGGCTAGCCTTGTGGCGTCAGTCCCACGCCACGTACCCTGGCATGTTGGGCTAGCCTCGTGGCGTCAGTCCCACGCCACGTATCCTGGCATGTTGTGTAGCCTTGTGGCGTCAGTCCCACGCCACGTATCCTGGCATGTTGGGCTAGCCTTGTGGCGTCAGTCCCACGCCACGTACCCTGGCATGTTGGGCTAGCCTTGTGGCGTCAGTCCCACGCCACGTACCCTGGCATGTTGGGCTAGCCTCGTACATGTAGCTATCCAGGCTTTCCTCGCCCAAATTTATCTCATAGCTGTGGAGAAAAATCGGAGAGATTACGGCTGTGAGATAAAATCTGGGTGAGGTAAGCCTGGGTACGAGGCTAGGCTGTGTTGGACTGTATTTGTGACAAGTAAGAATTAGTGTATACACACTTCATTATGCCAGTCTGAAACAGGAAGCCCCACCCACAAAATGTGGCTATAGCGGTGTTCACACGCTCTCTCCCAACAAACAGGGTGTCTGCATGAGACCATAGATAATAGAAAGCTATTATCTATGCTGAGACGAACTACAACTGCACTCGCCTAAACCACCTGAATGTTACTCATGTGAGAGAAGATATCTGTTTTCATTTTTTTTAGGGAAGAGCCTGCATGGGGATGAGGCTACTTCCTAATACCCCCAGCTCTCTGCCAAATACCTCGAGGCAGTTTCTAGGTTTCAAGAACTCTTCACAACGCGTAGCGCTTCCATTCCGTGAAAACTCCAACCCTATAAGTGGGTGCACGTCCTGAATCCCTTCAACCCACAATATTGAAATACCGCGTAGCTACATAAGGCGCATACCGAGTGCACTATCCATTGTCCAAGTTAGTGCTGAACTGCGTGGAGCTCGAAGATTGAGACTGAGTCAGACAGTACATCAGTGCTGGGTGACGGGTCACCATTTGAGTAGACACAGCCGCCAGCGGGTAAGCTTGACCACTATAATGAAATTTAGTCTTGCTCCTGTGGCGCATGCGTGGGGGTTCGTGCGCAGAGACGAGACTAGGTATGAAACGTACGGTACGGTGGCCAACAGGGTCGACTATGTGCTAAGCGATTCGATACCAGTAAGCGGCTAGTCTCGCATAGGCAGACCCTCACACTCCGAGCGAGGTTAACGTTTTGCCTCCGCGAGACATTAGTAGCTATGCGCGCCAGCACACGGTATCTACGATGTTATCGTATCCTTGTGAATATGCGTAGAGAGTCGCTCTACCCAGCAGACCGTTTGATACGACAAAAAGTAAGCAAGTTGATTAGCTTACCAGCTCCACAAGGTATTGTGTTTAGTGTAAGGCATGGGTCCTTCATAGTGTGCATCGCGTGTGTGAAAACGGCCTGAGAACACCACTATATACTAGAGTTTCTAATGTGCAGCTATTGTAGAGCATTGTAAACAAGATTCCAAGCCTGATTTTCTGCATATTTATTATCCTGGCTACCTACAAAAAAGGGTGTGTATGTATGCATGTGAGTGCAATGTGTAGTAAATATGGCAAACCGATGTTCTCATTACACAACCTCCTTCTCAGCCAGGCCCTCCACTCAGCTTTGTCACCTGTGAAGGCAAGCTAACAGTGCATATAGCTGGCTACTATTATACTGGGGCAGTCTGAAATCCACATGTACATGCATAGCTTATTAATGGAAGAATTTAGCTGAAGCATTAAAGTGCTGACAGAGTTCGACAACTGCATGCATAGGTAACTAAATTAGTCTATCGTCATACTTATACAGTGTGTTGGTGCCTGCAATTAATAGTTTGTAGGCTCACGGCTAAAAACTCAGCCATAAGCAATCATCACTGAGCATGAGCGGGTGAGCATATATGCCTGCAGCAGTTGTAAATGTGTGTGGGTAGTGTTTTACAGACAAATCAAATATCTGGGTCCTCTTCAGTCTAGATCTTGCAATGGCGTAACAAACTCAAGGGCCAGTGCATGGCATAATAGTTGGTATTAGGATGAGATACATAACACCCAGTCCCCTCTTCTCCATACATAACACCCATCTATCTAGTAACTTTCACTGTTGTGACAGCATCCTTGAGTTTATGAACAGTGGACTGCAAATAGCTAAATAGCCTTGCTAGTTGTACACCAGAAGTTCTGCAATCATACAGAGTCTTGAACTTAAGCTATTCCTCTCTGAACATGGTTGTAGGACCTTACTATAGAGAGAGTATTGCTTTAGCTATCAGCCCAGGATTAAGGTACTAACTTAATAAGCGGTATAAATTTTGGCGAAAGGTTTGCTATCATACACTTTTCTTCAGAAGTTTACTCCTCAATTTATCTTCTTTAATTTAGATATGACAAACAACTAGTACGTGCACCATTACCACCTCAATTGTTTCCATGGCAACTAAACGAGAGGTGCACGTGCGGGAGAAGAGAGAGTACACGGAATGGATCAATGAAATTCTCAAGAACTCCACCACCAACAGACATGTTGATAACTTAGAGACGGACCTGGATGACGGTGTGATTCTTATCAAACTACTGGAGGTGCTGTCTCCAGAGAAATCGAAGAAGCTGATGGAAAGGTACATTACTATAGAGACTCAACTTACGTGACAGTTCTAAATTCCTAGATCTTCCTCTTGGCAGTGAATCCATGGAAGATGATATCTGGGTTCACCATCCAAGAGGAAAGTCTAGAAATTTAGTCCATGATGCATATACGAATCCACATAATGTAAACTGAAGCCTTTGCACTCAGAACATTTATGACAATGCTAATCAACATTGCATACCTATAGGTATTTCTTAGTAGCTATAGACTTCTATTCCTAAACCTTTCCCTTAATGTATTCCTTCTTTCATGTATATTCCAGACCTTTCCTACATCATGTGGTGACATTCCCAGACCTTCCCTACATCATAGAGTCATATTCCCAGGCTTTCCATGCATCATGCTTGCATTTTTGCAAAATGGATGGTGTGTGTAGTGCATCAGTGTACTTTAGCTATTGCAAAAGAGTGTAGGTAAGACATGATGTACACGTACTGATTACTTTTAAAGTTCCAAACATTACTCCACTGACCAGAATCTATTAGTATTTGTTGATGAGTCAATGAGCAAATTTATGATGGCATTCTCACAGTACTGTTTCCCGCACCACAGGTACTATGACCCTCCTGATAACCTTGCCCAAGTGTTGGATAACCTGAGAATTGCCATCAAGTTTATAATGGAGCATGAGAAGATCAAACTAGTTAGCATACGTGAGTGGAGCATGAGCATGCAGCCACCTAGCATGACATAATCAACACTTGTTCTAGTACTGACCATCTAGCTATGCTTGTTGTATTGATCTGCCTAAATGCTTTCATGTTAAATTTAAAACTGTTGTATAGAGACATTGAAGTGGAGGCTCTATATATGACCACCGCTACGGGTCATGCCATGAATAATCCTGTGCTTGCATGGGTTGAGAATGACAACAGTGTATATAGTTCATACTTATTTGCTATTTCCCACAGATCCTGAGAGCCTCAGGGACAAAAACCTGAAGATGGATCAGATATTGGCCCTGATATTTAATATAAAGGAGCACTACAAACATCGAATGCCACCGAATATTAACATCGGATCATACCCAGATTGCGTGTTCCATATAAGTACATCACTTCCCAAAGAAAGCGGAAATCCAGTGTGCCTTTCCTTCGACGCCAAAGATGCTGGAAAGGGGTTGCTTACTGCAAAAGTATCCAGAAAATCAGCCGGCCCTATTTCAACTGAGGTAAAGCAGAAATCAAAAAGAGTTAATGCTTTCTTTGTACCTCTCCGGCCAGATCAGCATAAATCCCAAAATGAGTTTGATGTACTGTTTGTACCTCCCCAGCCAGACCTCTACACAGTGGATGTCTTCTGGTCTGACAAACCAGTGAAGGACTCTCCATTTACAGTTGACACACGCCAATCTGACTTACTTGCAAATGTGACGTGTGGAGAGCTACTCTTTAACTTGCCAGGTAAGCCAGCCAGTCTCACAGCCGATACCTCCAAAGCTGGTCCAGGTACACTCACTGCAAAGTGCCAGGGAGAGAAATCCAACGAAGTTCCCATTAAAGTTACGGCTACCTCTGAGAATATATATGATGTCTCCTTTACACCAGAATTTGAGGATATATACACCCTATCAATCTTCTACGATGGTACAGAAGTGAACAGTTCACCTTTCACAGCTGACCTCCGATGTTATCCTGATCGTGTTAAGCATATAGGCACTTCACTCCCCGATGAGGCTGAGGTTAGTGCTCCTGTGAGCCTGTCATTCGACACCAAAGAAGCTGGAAGGGGGGTAATGGGTGCAAAGGTGTCTGGGGATTCAGTCGGTACAGTGCCAGCATATGTCGAGGAGACAGCACCTGATGAATTCATTGTGACATTTGTTTCGCTGGAAGCAGATCTTTACTCAGTGGAAGTCCTTTGGTCTGAAAAGCAAGTAAAGGATTCACCATTCGAAATTGACCTTCGATCCCACGCCGAGGGAGTTGTACACACTGGAACATCGCTACCCGAAGAAGCCGAAGCCCCTATAGTTCTCTCTTTCAATGCTAAAGAGGCTGGTAGAGGTTTAATGAGTGCAAAGACAGCTGGCAAGTTGGCTGGCCAAGTTTCTACTGATGTTATGGAAAGAGCCCCCAAGGAATTCAGCGTAACATTCACCCCTCCCCAGCCGGATCTCTACACAGTGGATGTCCTCTGGTCAAACCAACCAGTGAAGGACTCTCCATTTACAGTTGACACACGCCTCCCTGTCTACCCTGAGAATGTGACGTGTGGAGAGCTACTCTTTACCTTGCCAGGTAAGCCAGCCAGTCTCACAGTTGATGCCTCCACAGCTGGTCCAGGTACACTCACTGCCAAGTGTAGAGGAGAAAAAAGTGGTGACACCCTTAATATTGAAGTCACAACCATCTCAAAGAATGCATATAGCATCTCCTTCAAGCCAATGAAAGAAGATATTTACACACTCTCTGTCTTCTTTGATGACAAAGAAGTGAAAGATTCGCCTTTTACAATCAACCTGCTATCGTATCCTGATCGAGTTGAACATACAGGTTCTTCCCTCCCTGAGGAGTCTGGGGATCCAATTGCCCTCTTCTTTGATGCCAAGGATGCAGGAAGGGGATCTGCAAGTGCAAAGGCAGCTGGAGAATCAGTCGGTCCAATTCCTGTGGATGTTAAAGAAACTCTTCCAAACTTCAGTGTAGAGTTTGCCCCCCCGAAACCAGATCTGTACACAATAGATGTTTTCTGGTCTAATCGGCCAGTTAAAAGCTCACCATTTGTTGTTGACACTCGTCCACCCACAAGACCAGAGAATGTCGAGTGCGGAGACTTGATTTTTAGCCTTCCTGGCAAGCCAGCCAGTCTTGTAGCGGATGCCTCAACAGCTGGTCCAGGTACACTCACTGCCAACTGCAGGGGACAAAAGTCTGGTGAGGTACCAGTTGAAGTTGATCCAACTGCTGATGGAGAATTCAACATATCCTTTCTTCCAAAGAAAGAAGATATTTACACTCTATCCGTTTTCTACAACAGCACTGAAGTCCGAGATTCACCCTTCATAATCAACCTCCATCCAGAGAAACCAGCTGAGGAAGTTATCGAGATGCCAGTTTTTAGTGAAATGCCTGTAGAAAGCTTTTTCATTCCAGGAGACTTTGACAAAGCAGCCACGGAACAAGAAAAGACAGAAGAACCATTAACTCTCTACATTGGGGATTCCCTGACTCTGAAAGTTGATGCTGAGGATGAAGAACACAGGAGAGGAGAGCTGGTGGCCACCGCTTCTGGTAAGAGAGTCGATACTGGGGATGAAAAACGGAGAGGAGAACTAGTGGCCACTGCTTCTGGTGAAGAGACTGGCCCAGCAAAGGTCGAGATCTCAAGAGATGAAGATGATATTTATACTGTCTTCTTTAATCCGGACGAACCAGATCTCTACACCTTTAACATCACATTGAATGGAGAATCTGTGCCCAGTAGTCCCTTCCTAGTCAAATACATTTCACTCACAGATCCCTCAAAGCGCCGTATACTTGGCTTACCAGACATCCCCCCAGCATACAAATCCGATGAGGAAATTTGCTTTGGAGTCGATGCACAGAAAGCTGGTGAGGGAAAGCTGCTTGTTACTGCAGACGGGCCTTCAAACAGAAAGAGAAAGTCAAAGATTAAAATCCAAAGCAGCGAAGAGAATCCAGCCATTTACAACATCACATACATTCCCACAGCCCCTGGCCTTCACAGGGTGCATATACACTGGGCAGATACTCCCATTCCAGGCTCTCCAGTCACATTCCAGGTCGGTGATGGAAGGCCCTTGCAGAGTTATGCATACGGTGAACCCGTTTCAGTGGAAGTTTTTTCTACCTCTAGAATAGCACACCTACAGTGTTATGCAGTTCATGAAGAAACTGGCCACCGACATGACCTAAACATGAATAAAATGCACAAGAGCTCATTCGAATTCATTTTTCAGGAGCCTGGTTTCTACTGGATTCACATACAAGAGAACGGAAAAGAGATCCCTGGAAGTCCCTACCGAATCCGATATGCCAACCCCCCCAATCCAGGAGCGTGCAAAGTCATTGGGCTTGATAGCAAGGGCTTCTTGGCAATGCCCATAAATTTCTTCATTGATTGCTCTGAAGCAGAGAGCGGAAGTCTCCTCGTAAAGGCTATAGATCCTTCAGAAATTGGACACTCCGACCTTGCTGTTACAGGCAAGGAGAATAAAATGTTCTCTGTTCAGTACACTCCCAATTCTGTAGGGGTTCATCAATTCGACATCACATGGGATGAAACTCCCATACCTGGTAGCCCATTTCACATCACCATCTTTCCTGACGTTAGGACAGTCCTAAAGGGAGAGAACAATGTCAACATTATTAGTTTAGGAGAATCTGCTGAAGTCAAGGTAAGCAATATTGGGAAGCATGAGGGTGATGATTTGATCACAGCGTATGCATCTGGTGAGAAATCCGGAGAGGCTGAAGTTGCTGTCAACAAAGAGGAAGACACCTATATCATCAGCTTTAGTCCTACTGCTGAAGATGACTACACCTTTGAAGTCAAGATGAACAAGGATCACATCGAAGGCAGCCCATTCTTCATCAAGGCCGTAGAAAAGCACTCTCTAGCCAAAGACTTTATTCATCCTGAAGGAGTGTGCCATAGTGATGTAGAGGTTGGACAGTCTGTCAACTTGATTGTGCGAACCGATGAGGCTGAAACTGCTACAGAACTCACCATACTAAATGAAAGCTCAGATGGAGAGTGTGAGACAAGAGCTAGCGATGAGGTTGATGGTATGTGTGGTCTCTCATTCCTTCCCCTCTACCCTGGAGACTATCTTGTGCATGTGAAAGCAAAGGATGCAGAGATCTCCGGCAGTCCATTCAAAATAACAGTAGCTGGAAAACAAGTTGGCCTTCTGAAAAACCCCAGTGAGTCCCAGAAACTTGGCCACCCAGTCCAGTTTCATGTTTCAGCTGTTCATGCTGGACCAGGCAATCTAAGGATTACCTCTACCGGGCCGGGGAAAGCTGAGGTCAAAGTGATTGACAACAAGGACGGAGTGTACACCTGTGAATTCAACCCCACCATAGCTGGAAAATACCACCTGAATATTCTGTGGAATCGAAAACATATCCAGGGAAGTCCCTACCTGCTCAACTTCCTATCCAGCCACAAGTCACTGGCAGTCTTTGGGCTAGAGCTAGAGCATGTCGATTTCCATGTCGGAGTACCTTATATGTTCAGTCTCAACTGCGAAGAAGTTGGGCAAGGCATTCTTAAGATCACCTGCAGGCCCCAAAACGCTGCCAAAATCAATGTCACTCCCGTTGGAGCCCACAACCACTACCAATGTGAGATTATTCCTCTAAAACGAGGAATTCACCAGATTTCTATGCAGTACAATGACAAACATATCCTAAAAAGCCCTTTCAATGTGCAATTTTACTCCAACTCATCCAAATGCCAAGTCATTCAGAAATTAGTTAAACCTCAAAGTGAAGGAGTCAGCAAAGTCCAATTGTGTGTCTCAACTGAAGGAGCAGGGGAGGGAGAGCTGGAGGCATCAGTGAGAGATGTGGCCACAAAGGAGCTACTTACCATTGACATCTCTAAGAGCACAGAGAATGAAAAGCACTACATGTTAGAGTTCAGCATCAAACATGGAATGGAATGTCTAGTAAGTATTACATATGACCAGCTGCACATTCCAAAGTCGCCATTCAAGCTCAGCTATGCTGATCCCCAGGGAGCTGCCTGCTGTCATGCAGAGGGGGAGGGGCTCAGCTCAGTACAAGTAGGCAAGTGGAGCCAATTCATAGTTAGCACTGCTGGTCCAGGTGAGCTAAGTGTCAATATTGAGAAAGAGGGCAATGAATTGGAGCCTACATTAAAGCGCACATCCCCGCTGTCTGACAACCGATACGAAGTGAGTTATCTACCTACCAGCCAAGGTTTGTATACTGTTTCAGTTGTGTGGGAAAAAGGGCACATACCTGGAAGTCCGTTCAAGGTTTGCTGCCATAACTCAGACAGCACACCTATTCTTAGCCAATTCACCACAAAAGCAGAGAAAGCAAATGAAGAGCAAGAAGTGCATGTCACTCTCCAGCCCCTGAGTGGGATCATTTCAGGGCAGGTGACAAAGGGCAGAAACGAGTCCTGCACCGTATATCCTCCAGAGTCTGGCAAGAATACTATTCATGAATTCTGGAATGGTGAAGATACTCAAATGAATGTAAAATCATTGACTTGTCCGCAGCCAAAGAATATCAGAGCCTATGGTCCAGGGCTGGATGAAGGCTATGTGGGGCAGGAGGGTAACTTCACAGTTGAAACTGGAGGTGGAGGAGCTGGAACGCTAACAGTTGATGTGCAAGGACCAAAAGGAGCCTTCAAGATCCACATGCGTCACCATCCCGATAATGATCGTACTGTGTTAGTGAGATACAACCCGGTAGACACTGGATCCTACGTAATAGACGTCCTGTGGTCTGGAGTGCACATTTCCGGCAGCCCCTTCAAGGTGAACATCACAGAGCAAGAAAGACTGGTAAGTGATATTGGTGACTCATATAGTTATACCACCTTGGGCAACACGACATTATATATTGTGTCTATAGCCTTTCTCTTACACCTTCATATCATAGTTCACGTACCAGGTGCGTTTTGTGATATAGCTTGATGAAAATAGTGGACAAAATAATAAAGTGCGGAATTTTTTCCTAATTTGTCTCACATCAGGAATTTAAAGTCAAACAAAGTAAAATACATAATATAGGTGTGTCTAAACTGTAGCTCTTATTCTTGGCAAATGTACTGGCTAAATTCAGCTAATGTATGGTAAGAGTTGACTTTATTGTGTAAGTGCATGTGTGGTCACTTTTTATATTTCATTTCCTGCAGAGTCGCAATTACACATCACCTGTGTCCGATCAAGACCAGTCGTCCATTGACTTTTTATGGTAGACCTCACTGACTCTTGTACGTATAATTACATGTACACAGTGTAGTTGATATAGCACACAGTTAGTACTGAGAAGTGAGTTTATATGTATATAATATAGGAGCAAAACTGAGCTAATTTTTAACCCCTTCATGAAATTTTTGTAGTATTATTTTACTAATCCTATAAGTGAAAGTTTGTATAAAAACCTGTGGTATTCTATATAATATCACAGGTACTGCTGCAATACCACAGATACATCTATAATACCACCGGCAACGCTCTCAGGAAGGGAAATATCACTCTGCTTTACCTCACGCTAGTTCACCTCCTTCCTGAGTGCATTACTCGTGCTGACAGTTAAAATTTGACAGGTAGCTAAGTAAAAATGACCCTCAATCTCTTGCAGTGCTGCTACACAATTTCAACTGCTATGCATGTTCAGAGACACTGCAATATCATATTGGCATGTAGCACCTGAGTTGGGGGGGGGGGGGGGGGGCAATTCATAAGTAGATTCATAGTTTGTAAACTGGAAATAAATATGTCATTACACACATTACTATGAAGGAGGAGGTACTGCACGCTTGTAACATTATAGCATGTGAGTATTCTTTGAGATTGCTTCTTGGAAGTGTTTAGTTACCTAATATTCCTGGAAGCAGACATTTCCTAGTACTGTAGTTAGCTGACATTCTAGGAATCTGAGTAGACCAATTACTGGTTGAAGGGTGCTAGTACTTTGTAGCTATCCCACCACCTCCTCCTCCTGGCCACGCGGGACTAAAACCCTGGAGCTAGACCATCTGCAGTTCACTATAATTGATTAATTGATGTAGTAAATTCCAAGACAAGTTACGTCACCTAATTGGAACAGGGATGATTTTAAAGCATTATTAAAGCTAGTTAAGAGCTTTGTATTACTGATATGGGAGACTAGGAAGAAGGAATTGTATGGTGATCAGGATTGTGTGGTCTCTGGTTGTTCTTGCTCTTGTCCTCTGACTGGAGGTCTTACAAGCTCCGCCTGCGTCTGTGGGTGCGTGGTCAATGGCGTAAGCGCTACGGCAGCAACATGAGTATATTATATATAGATGGAATAGGCATTTAAAACTAATCCTATTTTGGTAAAAATGGCACCTCATGCAGTCTTTACTGTGAGCTGCAGGATTCCTATAGTACACTGCATTATATAAAAAATTATACAGTTCATTGAACATCGAGTACCATGCATGCCAGACGAAATAGAACACGATTGACTATACACAGAAACTTTAGAGTCGTCTGATTCTGCTTATTGATAAACTCTGGAAGTAGAGTAACCACCAAGCGACATAAGTTAGGAAGGTGAACTACAGTGGGAGAATGAGCTAGGGAGATAGAGGAGTAAAAGTTGCATTCCAAGGTCATAATTTAGTAATTGCTGATCTTACGATAATAGCATTCCAACATAGCATGTCTTTACCCACAAAGCACTGCTCGTTCCCAGTCTCCACTCTCAGCTTTTTTCGCATTTGTTACAAGCTTTTTTTACAACATGCGAAAAATAGCTGGAAGTGGAGACTGGGAACGAATCTACGCTTGAATATATTTAGCATAAATATTGCTTTTTCCCATCTTTCTCCATCTACATGCAGAGTTAACGAGTCCTATGTGATGACATATTGTTATCTTCGAAACATCCTTTTGCTATGCTAGAGTTTTAAGTCCGACAAACAGCAGTCAGCCATATAGTTATATCCACCTTTCATATGCTTGCCCTTTACAATGGCAACTGGACAGTCTACCACAGCTACCAATGACCCCAAGTCTGATACAAAGGGTCCTGAACAGCTACATCTTATCACCCAAGACACCAAGAAGATCCTCCTGGGTTGGATTAACTGCATCCTCAGAGGGCGCTGTATTACCAACTTCACAACCGACTGGAATGATGGCATCCACCTCTCTGCCCTCATCAACTACTGCCAGCCCGGGCTCATTCCCAACCATGCCTCCCTTGACCCAAGCAGCCGCCTGGAAAACATCAATAATGCAATGAAACTTGCAACAGAGAAGTTTGGCATCCCACAGGTCATGCAGCCCGAGGATCTCGCCATCGATAAGCCAGACGAGCTTTCCGTCATGACCTACCTCTCCTACTTCTGCTCCTCCGGCTCCCCTGGACAAAAAGCCCTCCTGTTGTGGGTCCAACAGCAAGTCACCACTCTCAACCTCACCATCACCAACCTCACCACCGACTGGACCGACGGCCGAGTCCTTGGAGCTTTAGTGAACGTCATCTCTGGTGGAGGGTTCCCAGAGTACGAGCAAATGAGTTCAGAGAATAGACTGGAGAACTGCAGGAAGAGCATGGATGCTGCAGAGAAGCTTCTGGGGGTGACAAAGATGATCGAGCCTGATGAATTTGTCGATCCGAATCTTAACCAACTGAAGAGGATGATGTACCTGGTACACATACAATTCTGCAGGGCCATGCATGCTCAGGTCCAGGGCTTTCACCAGCTCGCTTCCGATGCTCCTCCACACAAGGTCAGAGTGGGTGAACTGCAAATTATTGAGGGTGTAGGAACCACTGTCTACGTTGATGTTGACTGCCCTCAAGCAACCGGTGAGACAGTGAGAGCAGAGGTAGTGGGAAACACCTGTGGTGGGATGGATGCACTGGTGGAAAGGATTACCCCTAGTACGTACCGAGTGAAGTTTGAGACCCAAAAGCCAGATTTGTATAAACTCTCACTTTACTATGGAAAAGATCAAGTGAAAGGTTCGCCGTTTTTCATCAACCTTCATCTTCCAAAGGCCGATCAAGTCCAGCATCTCAGTACATCCCTCCCAAAAGGGCCTGGAAAACCAGTCACTCTTAGCTTTGACACCAAGGATGCTGAGCGGGGGAGGCTTGCGGTAAAAGCCAGTGGAGAATCAATCGGATCCATCCCGGTCAAAATTAAACCGAAAGCTAATGGCGTCTACACCATATCCTTCGTTCCGCCACACCTAGATGTCTTTAGGGTCCATGTATACTGGGGGCTGAATGCACAGACAACTGGGGCGTCAGTTGGGCCAGTATCCACGGAGATAAAACAAGATCCCAAGAAAGATTACAAAGTCTCCTTCCGCCCGCCACGACCTGACGTTTACACAGTAGATATAAATTGGGGCAAGCCTGTACCCAATTCCCCATTTGTTGTAAATCTTCTTCCAAAGCAGCCAAGCATCATATGTGGTGTACCCTTCTACACGGGGTATTGGATGTGTGTGCCAATCAATCCTACTCTTGCAGCCTTTGGGAAGATCTCTGCAACCTGCAGGGGGGAGGAATCAGGAGAGGTGCAAGTGAAACTTGTAGGCCCAACCTGCAGGGGGGAGGAATCAGGAGAGGTGCAAGTGAAACTTGTAGGCCCAACCTGCAGGGGGGAGGAATCAGGAGAGGTGCAAGTGAAACTTGTAGGCCCAACCAAAAAGCTCTATCACCTCTCATTCATACCTCCTAGGAAGGACCTCTACATGCTCTCAGTCTTTTACAATGGTGCAGAAATACGAAATTCACCATTCACCATCGATCTTCGGATGGTTCTCAATAGACAAGATGATGTCGACACTGGAAAGCCAACGACAGTTATGTTAAGACTGCAACGCAAGGAGAATAAGATGGCGACTTCAGACATTAGTAAGAAATCAAAGCGAGTGTTTGAAGTTCTTTTCGATCCTTCCAAACCTGATCGATATACCCTTGCTATGGTGCTAAATAAGCAGCATCTCCCGCAGAACCACTCAGGGGCACGGCAAACAGACCTCAAAGCTTATGCCACCATCCATGACCAAGGTAAGACTGGCACAAAGCTAAAGGTGAAAATCACCAAAGCGGAT
The DNA here is from genome assembly GCA_963921505.1 of Phakellia ventilabrum. Classification (NCBI taxonomy): domain Eukaryota; kingdom Metazoa; phylum Porifera; class Demospongiae; order Axinellida; family Axinellidae; genus Phakellia; species Phakellia ventilabrum. The sequence goes on from OY997397.1 coordinate 5,659,166, forward strand.
GGACAGTACAAGCTCTTCTTTAAGCCCAAGCGTGCAGGCCTCTACCAAGTATACGTCTATGCAAAAGACGACAAGGAGCTCCTAGAAAGCCCTTTTCCAATTCAGGTCGAAGCTTTAAATGTGGTAATGGGCCCTGAGGATATTGACGAGTCCCAGCGACTTGGACACCCAGTCCAATTCCACATCTCTACGACTCATGCTGGGCCAGGTTCCCTGAGGTTCACCTCTACAGGACCAGGAAGAGCTGAAGTCAAAGTGATAGACAAGAAGGATGGAGTGTACGCATGTGAGTTTAACCCCACAGTACCTGGAAAGTACCGCCTGAGTATATTCTGGAATGAGGAACACATCAAAGGAAGCCCTTACAAACTGAACTTCATATCTAACCGTAAGTCAATGGTAGTCTCTGGAATGGAGCTGGAGCGTGCTGATTTCCAAGTTGGAGTACCATACATATTTAAGCTAGACTGTGAAGAAGCTGGAGAAAGCACTCCTAAAATTACCTGCAGGCCACAGAATGCTGCACAAATCAGTCTGACTACAGTTGAAGGGGCCCACAACCGTTACCACTGTGAGATAGTCCCAACAGAACCAGGGAATCACGAGATTTCCGTGCAGTATAAACACAATCATATCTTGGGTAGTCCTTTCAATGTACATTTTGAGCCCAGTTCCAAAGCATCAAAATGCCAAGTCATTCAGAAATTAGTTAAACCTGGGGAAGAAGGGATGAGCAAAGTCCAATTGTGTGTCTCAACTGAAGGAGCAGGGGAGGGAGAGCTGGAGGCATCAGTGAGAGACGTGGCCACAAAGGAGCCACTTACCATTGAAATCTCTAAGAGCAGAGAGAATGAAAAGCACTACATGTTAGAGTTCAGCATCAAACATGGAATGGAATGTCTAGTAAGTATCACATACGACCAGCAGCACATTCCAAAGTCGCCCTTCAAACTCAGCTTTGCTGATTCACAGGGAGCTGCCTGCTGTCATGCAGAGGGGGAGGGGCTCAGCTCAGTACAAGTAGGTAAGCCAAGCCACTTCATAGTTAGTACTGCAAATGCCGGTCCAGGTGAACTCAGTGTCAAGATCGAGAAAGAGGGTGAGGAATTGGAGCCTACAAAGTGTGTATCACCCTTATCCGATAACCAATTTGAAGTGAAGTATAAACCTACCAGTCAAGGCTTGTATATAATTTCAGTTCTGTGGGCAAAAGAGCACATACCTGGAAGCCCATTCAAGGTTTACTGCTACAACCAAGGCAGCACACCTCTCTTCAGCATCACTGAGCCGGTCACTGAGACATATGTTGATATGCCACTCCAGTTCACTGTGAAAGCAAAAAATGCAAGTGAAGAAGGAGAGTTGGAAATCACCCTCCAGTCCCAGAGCAGGATAATTTCTAGACAGGGGATAAAAGGAGAGGAAGGCAACTACACCTGTACTATATCCCCTCCAGAACCTGGTAAATATATAGCCCACGTTCGCTGGAATGGAGAGGATATCCAAGGCAGTCCCTTCAATGTGAAAGTAATGGTTCGTCCCAAGCCAGAGAACGTCAGAGCCTATGGTCCAGGGCTGGCAAACGGTTATGTTGGACAAGAGGGTAACTTCACAGTCGAAACCGAAGATGGAGGAGCAGGAATTCTCGCGGTTGAGATGCAAGGACCACAAGGAGCCTTTAAGATCAACATGCACCCCCATCCAGATAACGATCGCACCATGTTAGTGAGATACAACCCGATAGATGCTGGACCCTATGTGATAGATATCACCTGGTCTGGAGTGCACATCCCTGGCAGCCCCTTCAAAGTGAACATCAGTGATCAAAGGCAGCTGGGTACTCTGGTGAGTTGTAGCTACGTACTTGATTTCAGTCACAAAACTAATAGCTTGCAAGGATCATACAGCTGTTTAGCCTCATTCCCTGGCCTCCCTGCTCCGTGCATGGTACGTAATGCAAGCGAATGAAGCAAGCGAGAGGAAAAGCGGGGAAGGCCTGGCATCATTTATCACGTGCATTGACGTAGGGTAGACTTAGGGTAGACTCAATTAACCGGTTGAGTGCACAGCTTAGCAACATGCCCACGCATTCCGTACCCTCCAAGATCCTCTCAAGAGCGGGGAGGCCTGGGAACGATGCTAAGAGCTGTCAGCATTAACTTGCCCAAAAAGCTTCCCATGATGCAGCCTTCTGTTTGTAATGGCCTTTTTATATCAATACAATAGACAAGGTAATGCTGGGAATTAGGTTAAAATGTATGCATCTGTTTGGTGTGCACGCAGCATAACAGACCATCAGTTTTTAGTGTAGCTAAAGTTATAGTACCAAGATAATTGTCGCTATTCAAGGTAATTGACTCTACTGTAACCGCTGTTTGATTATCTGCAAGAATTGCAATACTGGCTTAATAAAAATCCAGAGGGATGAAACAAGGTTCATCACTGACATTTTAGCAGAACTGTGAATATCAAGCCTTGTTCCACCACCTTATGACGTGTCTGGTGATAACCCATATTGTAACTATGTTCTGATAACGGGACAATGCTTTGAGTGGTGATGCTCTTGTGGGCTATGATGGTAATGAATGATCGTGTGGGGGGATCGCTTGGCTTATGAATGTCAATGTATAGAGCATATTCAGAAAAATGCTATCATTTGATGCTTTGATGCATGTATGTAATGATTATGGATTTACCCTCTAAATCTTTATCCAAGCAATTTAGACAACCAAATTGTGGTTGAAATAAACCCTCATTTGATGATTAGTGTATCAACTACATGTATATATTTATTGTTATCCCATATAGCTTTCAAAGCCGGGGAAACTCAACGTTGACAAGGCCGATGATATCTCTGCAATACCTGACCCCTCCTTTTCACTTGGGCAAGAGGATCTGTTGTTGTGGGTCCAACAGCAAGTTGCCACTCCCAATCTCACCATTACCAACCTCACCACCGACTGGACCGACGGCCGAGTCCTTGGAGCTTTAGTGAACGTCATCTCTGATGAAGAATTCCCAGAGTACAAGCAAATGAGTCCAGAGAATGGACTAGAGAACTGCAGAAAGAGCATAGATGCTGCAGAGAAGCTTCTGGGGGTGAAGAAGACAATTGAGCCCGAGGAATTTTTTAGCCCCAGACTAGACAAACAGAGGAGAATGGCTTACCTGATACAATTTTACTCTCTCGTGTTCACACACGGTTGCGGTTCACATACTTCAGTTACTGACATGATACACAACGTTGCAGTAGGCCAGCTGCACATTAGTGAGATGACAGAGGGAGAAGGGGCTGTCTCTGTCAGGTTTAACTGCCCTCAAGCAGGAAGTGAGGCGATACGGGCGGAGGTAAAGGGAACGAACGGCGATACAATAGATGTACAAGCGAAGAATATTAGCTCTGATGTGTACCAAGTGAAGTTTCAGCCTCTCAAGCCAGATTTGTACACCCTCTCAATCTATTATGGGGAGAAAGAAGTTAAAGGTTCACCGTTTCCCATCAGTTTTAACCCACCAGAGGCCAGTAAGGTCAAGCACGTTGCTACCTCCCTCCCAAAGATACCTGAAGCATCAGCCACTCTCAACTTTGACACCACAGATGCAGGGAGAGGAAAACTTATGGTACAAGCCATAGGAGAATCAGCCGGAACTATCCCTACCAAAATTGAAGCTATGGCTGATGGCACTTACGCCATTTCCTTCAAGCCACTGCTCCCCGATATCTACAAGGTCCACGTCCACTGGGGGGAGTTTAAAGCACAAGCAGTTGGCGCATCAGTCGGACAAATACCAATTGAAGTCGAGCAGGAACCTAGCAGTGACTACAAAGTCTCTCTCTACCCTCAAAACCCTGATGTGTACACAGTAGATGTGAAATGGAAGAGCAAACCTGTGCCTGGTTCTCCATTCACCATCAACCACCTTCCACCTCCAATTCCAATTCCAATTCCCTCTCCGGAGCCTCTTCCTTCCCCGTGTAGTATCCTGGTTGATTTGGCAAAAAAATCTGCGAGAGCTTTTCAAATATGCTTTTCATTACTGTTATTAGTAGCACTAGTTTTACTATTGCTGCTTTTTCTAGTGGTGTATGAGATGCAATTCAGGGAGAGTGATTGCTGCACTGAAGTTCCACCTGTAATGATCTAGTTTGTATTGTTTTAGAAAGAAATCACAGTGATCTTTTTTTTTGGTTGAGTTCATCATCACTATAATAATTATTATGTAAGCTGGATGCGAGCTCCACCCTTTCCAGAGGCATGCATAAACAGGCCCACTGCAAAAAAATTAAGGGGTTATTTTAACCAATCTATTGTTAGCTCAGTTGCAGCTTCACTATCATGCTTACAAGTGCAGTCTACTGACTGGTATCTGCCACCAAAGGCATATTGGTTTTGTTTTATGGACTATAGTATTGTAAGAATAAGGGAGAGGTTTGTTGGAATGTACACCCTCAGACTGTGTGTATGAGCTAGAGATTTGGAGAAGTTATGACTGTGTAATGTACCATTTACTTTTCATTCCCTAGCTCTTTCTCCCATAACGTAGTTTGCCTTGTAACCTGCTGTTACTAGAAACATGCATTCCAACAAATAATTGATCATGACTACCAACATGTTTCTCGTACATAGGTAGTACACATAATCATTATGTCTTTGCATGCAACTGATGTGCAGAATATTCAATTAGAATACGTGCACATAAAACTGCAACTGAGATAACACTAGCTAACCCTTCTATTTTTGCAGTGTAGTTGCTATGTGTTAAGGCTACACTAGACTACTTACAAAAGGACTGTAGAAAAAAACAACTGGCCCTCAAAAGTAGATCTGTAAGCTGTATCATGTGTATTAACATCATTATTTCCTGGGAGGCATGCCTGCAGAACTTTCATCACACCCCGGGCAGGATGCGGACTGGGGCTGGGGCCGGGGTTAGCCCCCGATACACCCGGGTTAGCCCCCGATGCACCCCGGGTTGCACGCGGATGCCGGTCTGGGCAATTAGTATCGCCGAAGATATTTCAACAACACTTCTCCCGAATTCTCCCAGCTTGTCAGACGCCCTGCGATAAACACAGTTAGCCACTACGCTGGTCTGATACTGAGTGCTGAGTGACACTGGAGAGGACCGAATTCGGTTAGTAGCTAAGAGTTTAATACTGGACTAATTAATTACCGCCGGATACTGGACTCCCAGTAATTAGTATCAGCAGGGTAGCTAAGCTTATCTACGGGGGGGGGGGGGGGGGGGGGATGCTGGGTGGAAGCTTCCCGCCAAAAACGTTTGCCCAATTATATTTTGCAAAGGTGTTGACCATCTTGAATATAGTAAAAGACTACTAGATTTGTTGATTGAACTGTAGCTCTATATAGAATGCTCTGTGGTGCTGAATAACTAATAGGGTACACCCAAACACTAGCTTGACTTGAATGTTGTCCATAATTTTACTGGTGTGGATAAAACCGTAGAATTAATATTGCTGTATATACTAGCTAGCGCTACTGAATATTGTTTTGATGTGCCAGAATATCATACATTTCTGAGTTCTGCATGTGTAACTACGAAGAGATAATTTAATTAAACAGCCTCAGAAGGCTGCAAAATGCACCTATGAGCACCTAAAATCTCAAAATTGACTGACTCAAAATCCTAGATAGAACCCTGATCAATGTACTGCCCTAGTTGATGTGTGATAAAGTTTTGATGTGCACAGGTGCATCTAGTTAATTAGAAGTAATGAGCCATGCCCTATGGATTCTAGGAAGCAGGTATCTTGTGCTAGAAGGCTAACCATACGATTTTTCCCCCTAGTCTATCGATATCGAGCTAGACCCTCTCACTCCCCACAAGAGAAGGTCTAGCAGATGTTATTGGTATTCATGGCTAGCTAGCTGTACAGCTTACTCTATAATATTATCAGGGGCAGGATTTGTAAAGGGGGAGTGGCTACTGCGTTTAGAAACATCATTTTGAATGGGGGCACAGACAAACACACACTAGGGGGGTCTGGGGGCATGCCCCAAATTTCGATGCTCTCAGACTGCTTCTGGTGACTTCTGGGACCCTAGCAGAATTTGGTAATTGGAAGCTGTGACCCAGTAATGATGCCTAACTGTCACTGTCCATGTGCTCTAAAAAGTTCCATGAAACATGCTTTGATCTTTAGCATTGCAGTGAGGTAGGGACATATTTCCTAAAGCCATGTTATGTTAAAACAATAACTATGAATACTAATATCATCTGCTAGACCAGTGAGGGGGGGGGGGGGGGGGTCCTAGTCTCCACTCCACAGTTTTTAAAGAAAGCTACAGAGTAGAGGCTGCATGGGATCAATGCTACCAATATCACAACACGACCCTTAGAAATGATAAAGACTGTGCATAGTGCCAGAATTCAAGTGCAGGAATGCAGTTAGTTAGGAGCAATGAGCCTCTACTAGGAAAGCAGGAATCCTGTATACTGCTGGAAGACAAAATAATGTCATCTTCCCACCATAGAGCTACACGGGGAATTTGCAGAATCTTGGCCAGGCTTTTCTAAGTAAACACACTAGAGTAATAGATGACTGAATGATTAATAAGCCTTTGAAGTCCATCCTGGATAAAAACAAAATTTATAGTGGCTTCCAAATAAGGAATGCTCTGAGCTTCATGCCTTGCCGTAATTGTACGAAATCCTGTAGAGCATGAGAGATATTTTGTTTATAGTTTGGCCCTGGCTGGGTCCAAGATGTTACTGGAAACAAACAGTGGTCCAATCCAGTAATCTAGTCCTCCATTCCAGTATTCTAGTATAGTTGTCCAATCCGTCCTCCATCCAATATTCCAGTACAGACGTGGAAATTTTGGTGTACTATGGTAAAAAATATGATTTGGAGGACCGAAATTCCGTAAATGTTTCTGAAAATTTTGGTCTGAGCTTCAAACATATGGTCTGTGCTGTACAAATACACAAAAAAGGATGCAAACTGGTATCAGCATCACCCACCACCATAAAAGTGTACATTATCCATGGATGGACAGACAGACTTAATTGGTCCCACTGAACCTGCTAGTGTGGGGCTCCCTCGGGCTTGTCCCAATAACACATGGTATTACCTTCACTCCTATCCTCTCCATTCACAGGAACAGTGGCTGTATCATTGAGTAGCCTTAACTCAAGATAATTAAACTGACATAATAGCAGCCACACCCTTGCCAGTTGCCATGGCAACTGCAGAGCCAAATGACTGGCTTACAGTTCAGAAGAAGACCTTCACGAACTGGACCAACGACCACCTCAAGGACACAGGCAGACATGTGGATGACCTGGAAACAGACCTGGACGACGGAGTGACCCTCATCAAGCTATTGGAGGTGCTGGCTCCAGGAAAGAAGATGCCTGGAAGGTGGGCGGAATGCATTGACCAACAGTAGAAATAGAATGTTGAATCTAATATCAACTACCTGGCCATCTCTTATTGATCATAAAAATCGTACCTAAGTTCTTATGGTAGTGGTTGACTTTAAGTTCGTGTGATGTAGGGATGTGGGCAAGTCTAACCTCGCATCCAGCCTCCTCATCCAGTCATAGTGAGAGTGGGTCTGAGTGAGGGAGGCCTGGGTAGTACAGTACGTACACTGCGAAATAAAAGGATTACTTTAACCCAGCTAGGGTTATATCAGTTGCAGATTTATGTGCACAAGTTTATTTGGTTGCTTACTATTCAATGTGTGTAAGGATCGAACTACTTGCTCAACAACATTGAACTGTAGTGCTTGCACATATTTACCCCATGCAGTGTATGTGGAGGCGGGGTTAAGCAATGGGTTTTGTCTGTGTGTCTGTCTGTCCGTCCACGAAAGTTTAAAATACCTTTCAAATAGGCGATTTAGACGATTTAGTGACTTCAATGCACAGCAGTAACGATCCATATCTTAGTATAATATACTAAGATATGGATCGTTACTGCTGTAGGAAGAGTTGCAGCAGTATATATGTGTATGCCAAACAAAGCAAACTGTACTTGTGTGTGCATTGTTTGGCATACACAAAAGGAACTGGTTAGGTACACATATTATGTGTACCTAACCAGTTCCTTTTCTAAGCAAACTGTACTTATGTGTGCATTGTTTGGCATACACATATATACTGCTGCAACTTTTCAATTTCGGTAGTGCATCACCAAGGAACACTGTAATGGAAAGCTTGCTCAAGTCATTCTGCAGTTTTGTTCAAACAGAAATCAGACCATGTTTACTTTCCCTATCCTGCAGATTCTATGAACACCCCTGCTCTAGCATCCAGAAGATTCAAAACCTGGCTATTGCGTTCAGCTTCATGACGGATGTGGAGGGGATCGAGCTCAGTAACACTGGTAGGTATACTAGCATTAAGTACTGGGCAAACTGGAATTTATGTATATCGCTGTAGTTAGTTGAGAATAAGGAGGTGTGCGGTATCTTGCCTGTAGCCCCTGGCTAGCTAGCTTTGAATACGAGTCTACAAGCTTGGTTATGGCTCCAAAGACGTATTATTTAGGTAGCTACCTGTTCCCAGGCTCCACCTAGGGATGCCATTTTGTGTCAATTCATTATATATATATGCTAGGAGTGCTCAGTAGGAGTGCCATTCACCAGAAACAAAGCTCTTCACATCAGTATCATGCGAAACTCCACCCCTTCGCTTGGTAACATCAGCAGGCGTTCCTAGAAAGACCAGCTCTTGTCTATGTGTGCAACCATGCATCCTGGTATATCAAGGAAGTATACTAGTACTATATCAATTTTTGCTACAAACTGTAGGACTTACTTCCTACAGATACCATCTGGTATTGACTTCCTGTAATTCTCAGTTGGCATAACATAACTTCCTGATTCTGAGAATTACCCCACAGGGTACCTAAATGTAGAATATAACTCTAAGAAATTGTCTACATGTGCCAGCCACCCTTGCAAAATTTCTAGTGAAACGAAGTATACTACAGTACTCAAGCAAGCCTAACTTTCTAAGTAAATAGCAAACCTAACTCCTAATTCAGAGAATTATAGTAGCAAACCTAACTTCCTAATTCAAGGAAGTACATAGCTACCAGCGAGGTATTTACAAAATATAGATGTCCTAAAACCTAACTTCCTATTAAAGCTGTATACTAACTATATGCTATACTACAAGTTTCTGTTATGACAGCTAGTCCTAGGATGGCCATGTATACGTATACAGCTAGGCTATATGTATTGGTATACAGTGATGGTAGTGGAAAGACTTCTTTGTCTAATAATCTGCTGAGTAATAATAAAGCTAGATGGCTTGGTATAATCACAGTCTTTTGCTCTCCCGTTCTGATGATTACTTGGCTGTGGCATTAAATGCGAGTTGAGTGCTACAGTATACGTGTAGTCATGGATACTCTGCAGGTCTATAACTCATAACCTGTGTGGATTGGTATTGTTAATGAGGGAAGATTTAGATAAATTATCTAGATGATTTAGCATTTGGCACTTGCCTGCAGGACCCAGTGACCTCACAGAGCACAATCTGGAGGTTAAACTAGGCCTGATCTGGACACTCATCCTCCATTACAAGCTACATGTGGCTCCCTTGACCACTACGTCCACCAAGGCTGATATCAAGGAGCCACTTCAATGTACGACCACCACCAGGAAGGTTCTCCTGGAGTGGATCGACAGCATTCTCAAGGGAAGCCACATCACTAACTTCACTACCGACTGGAACGATGGCATTCACCTCTCTGCGCTCGTCAACTACTGCAAACCCGGACTCATTCCCAACCATGCCTCCCTTGACTCAAACAGCTGCCTGGAAAACGTCAAGAATGCAATGAATCTTGCAAAAGAGAATTTCAGCATCCCACAGGTCATGCAGCCCGAGGATCTCGCCATCGATAAGCCAGACGAGCGTTCCGTCATGACCTACCTCTCCTACTTCTGCTCCTCTGGCTCCCCTGTGGAAAAAGCCCTCCTGTTGTGGGTCCAACAGCAAGTCACCACTCTCAATCTCACCATCACCAACCTCACCACCGACTGGACCGACGGCCGAGTCCTTGGAGCTTTAGTGAACGTCATCTCTGGTGGAGGGTTCCTAGAGTACGAGCAAATGAGTCCAGAGAATGGACTAGAGAACTGCAGGAAGAGCATGGATGCTGCTGAGATGCTTCTGGGAGCAAAGAAAACAATTGAACCTGAGACCTTTTCTAGCCCCAATCTAGACCGAATAGAAAGGATGGCTTACCTAGCACAATTGTACTCTATTACAGGCCTCTACCGACTGCCTATCTCTAGGTCTATCTCTCCAGAGATTCCTCAACCAGAAGACAAGAAAGTGGAAGAAGAGGAAAAAGCCATGGTTCTTTCATTAGGGTTAGAGGAGACGAAAGGCACACTTTCTAAAGAATTCACTAACTACATTGGTACAGCCATGCTTGTAAAGGTGCAGGTACACAATGAACAGCCAGAAGTTTTGGCCACAGCTACTGGAGACAACACTGGACCAGCTGACATCAAGGTCATCAGAAAGTCAGAGGACCTCTTCTGGATCCTCTTCAGTCCAGAAAAAGTAGATCGCTACACAATTGAAGCCACGCTCAATGGCAACCCCATTCCAAAGAGCCCGTTCATCGTCAACTACATCATGCCTCCGACAGATACCTCCAAAGTTAAACTGATCGGTCTCCCATCACATGTAGTGGATGTGAGCCAGGAGACACCACAGAGAATGCTTACACAAGAAAAGATCGAAATAGAAAAAGAGGAAGAAATCACAGCTGTATTGGTAGGGTCGGAAGAGAGCGAATATGCAGCTGCAGAAGAGTTTACCAAATACATTGGTACAGCCATGCTTGTGAAGGTGAAAGTTCACGATGAAGACCGGCTGACAGCTGCAGAGGTCTTGGCCACTGCTAACGGAAACAATACTGGACCAACAGAAATCAGAGTTATCAGGAAGTCAGAGGACATGTTTTGGATCACCTTTAATCCACAACAAGCTGATCGCTATACAATTGAAGCCACGCTCAACAGTAATCCTGTTCCAAAGAGCCCGTTTATTGTCAACTACATCATGCCTCCCACAGATGCCTCCAAGGTGAAGTTGATAGGTCTCCCACCACATGTGGTGAACATCAACCAGGAGGTGTTCCTGACAGTGGATGCACGGGAAGCTGGTGAGGGGAAACTGGACGTCCTTTGCGAGGGCCCTGCAGGTGACACCCAGCCCTGCAAGCTACAGATTGAAGAGAAAGCCCGCATATTCCATGTAAAGTATATTCCCTCTTCCTGCGGCAACCACCTGCTTATTTTGAAGTGGGCAGAGAAAGAGATTCTTAAATCACCGATTACTATAGTGGCCGCAGACTTAGCTACTGTACAATTAGTACCCCATGGCAAATCAGCTGATATTAACTTTGAATCAGAACACAATGAAAGGGATTTGCAGGCCTACGCCATCTACGAGGGTGACAGGAACAGTACATACCTGGAAGTAAAGATGCATCGAGTGCAAAACACATACCACCTGAGCTTTCATCCAAAAGAGTCAGGGCTGTATTACGTCTGCATTCTGGCCAAAGATAAGCATATTCCCGGAAGTCCGTTTGTCTTGTGGTACAGCAAGCCACCAATGCCAGATGCTGTAAAAGTGGACATTGTGAGTGACACTGGCTATGTGGGAGAGGTGACCAGGTTCATTATTGATGCCAAGGAAGCAGGAAGCGGAGAGTTGAACATTCGTGCCATAGGAATAAGAGGGAAGGAGACGGGCAGTTTGTCGGTGGAGGACCGGAAGGATGGAACATACTCAGTGGAGTACACCCCCAGTGTTCCAGGGAAGCAGCAGTTCCAGATCACATGGGCTGGGAAGGCAGTGCCGGGCAGCCCATTGCCTTTGACAGTGAGGGATCGAGGAGCGGAGATGCTGATTGGTGAAGTGTACCTGGTGGACCGTGTGGGTGACCTGCAGTCTGTGGAGCTCCCTTCAGTCGAAGCTGGAGTGGTAGCAGAGGTCGCAGCCACCACTGACAAAGCCATTCTGGTCAGAGTAAAGGCCCAGACTGAGGAACAGAAGAAAGCAGATATCACTGCCACTGCAAGGGGAGACAGAGTTGGCCCTGCAGAGATCCAGGTATCCAAGAAGTCTGATGATACTTTTGAAGCAATGTTTAAACCTCCTGAAGCAGACCACTACACCATAGAAGTGAAGGTGGGGGAGGAAAGTGTACCCATGACCCCTTTCCTAATAAACTACACTATTCCTTATGCAGACAGTTCTAAGTGTCAGATAATGGATCTGGAGACCTTCGGCACCGTGAGTCGAGAGGTGGTAGTGAGGGTGGATGCTAGGCGAGCTGGAGATGCATGTCTGGAGGCCTCACTTGAGGGACCAGAGGTTGAGGAAGAAACTCCAGAACTGAAAATAAATGAGGAAGAACCGTTTGTCTTCAGGCTGAGTTTTATACCAAGAGAAGCAGGGGCACACGTCCTGAAGCTGAAGTGGGGAGAGGAGGCTGTGCCAGGATCACCTTTCAACTTCAATGTGCAGGGTATCCAGGTATTTCCCAATGGCAAAATTGTAGAATTGGAAAGGAATGTGGACTCCACAGTCAGTGACCTGGAAGCATATGTCATTCATGAGCGCTCTGGTACTCGATTGGAAATCAAAGTCAGTTGGCTGCACAAAGGTCGCTATAAACTGACCTTCGAACCCAAAGAGCCAGGCATGTATGCAATTCATATTTTCTCTGGGAAGAAAGAGCTCCCAGGCAGCCCATTTTATATACGATATGATAAGCCACCCACCCCTGAGGCCTGCAAAGTGCAGTGGCTGAAGGACAAAGCCTGGATTGGAGAGATCATTCAGGTTTCAGTGGACACAAGGGAGGCTGGTACTGGAGAGCTGACTGTCAGTGTGACAGCACCAACCATACAAGAGGACCTCAACTTGACAATCTCTGAGGATAGGAAAAAAATCTTTACTGCCAATTACATCCCAGATGCAGATGGAGATCATTTCTTCAATATTAGGTGGGATGGCACAGCCATTCCAGGTAGCCCCTTCTGCCTGACTGTGCTAGAACCGCCAGTATTGGAAGAGCCCCATGAGGTAGCCTTCTCTGAGGAGGCAGAGGTAGAGGATGGAGCTCCCCCCGAAGAATTCAACATTCCCATTGGGAAAGCCCTACAAATTTGGGTGACATCACATGAAAGAAAGCAGTGGAGGGCCAAGTTTACTGCCACGATCACAGGAGAGAAGACAGGCAGCGGCGATCTTCCAGTATCCCAAACTCCCACAGGCTTCCAGGCCTACTTCAATCCATTGGTGCCAGACCGCTACACCATCGAGCTAAAACTGAGAGACAAGCAACTCCCAAAAAGCCCTTTCGTTGCTAACTACTTTATGCCTACTTCTGATGCCTCCAAGTGCAAGCTTGTAGGGACAGAATGCATCCAATACATTCAGCTTGTGAATGAGACAGTCAACCTGAAGGTTGACAGCCGAGAGGCAGGACCTGGAACCGTTCAGGTGAATGCTAGTGGTCCATGCAAGGATGAAGTTCTGATCAAAAAAGAGCAACCTCGCATCTACAACATCAGCTACACTCCAACAGCCCCTGGGATTCACACTCTAGATTTTACATTTGATAACCAGCCCATACCAGGTTCTCCAGTGATACTGGCAGTGGGTGATCCCAATAAGGTCTCCATTGCAGAGTCACCAACTGGTGTGTCACTCAAGACTGGGGAGCCCATAACAATTGCCTTTGACACATCTGAGGCCGGATGTGGTGAACTAACAGCATCTTGCAAAGGAGAAAAGAGTGGTGATGTCCCAATAACGGTGACTCAATTATCACCAGACAGATATAGTGTGGTGTTCACTCCAACAGAGGTGGACATGTATTATCTCCGTGCATTGTGGGGTGGCCACCACATCAAAAACTCTCCTTTCAACATGACTTCAGTAGACATCAATAGGGTGAAAGTAATTGGACCTCCCATGCCTCATGGTGTGGCTGGACCAACAGAACTGTTACTAGAGACAGCGAAAGCAGGGAAAAGTACAATAACTGCTTCCTGCATCAACAGGGGTGGGCAAGATGTACTTGTCTCTATCTCCGAGACCTCATACCAAGTCTACAAGGTGAGCTTCCAGCCTCCACGATCAGATGTATATACTCTCTTTGTGCAGTATGGCGGACAGGACATCAATGGCTCTCCATTCTGTATCAACACCCTCCCACCAAATGCCGACATGGTTAAAGTGACAGAGCCTGAGAAGATAGAGCTGCACAGCGATGTCATCTACAGGTGCAACTGTGTGGACGCTGGAGTTGGCAAGCTAACTGCTTCCTGTTACGGAGATAGGTACGGAGACATTCCAGTCAATAGCATGGAAGTGGACTCAGAGCAGCATGAAATCTCCTTCACCCCAGACAAGGAGGACCTATACCGGCTCTCCATCAAGTGGGAGGGAGAGGATGTGCCAGGGTCTCCATTTTCTGCTAGCTTCCTGCCCCCAGCTCAGCCAGACAAGGTGGAGTGTGGGAAAGCTGTCATCATGGGCCCCAGCCAGCCAGTGGACATGCTCATTGATATTAGCAAGGCTGGAGGCGGCACCCTCACTGCCCAGTGCAGTGGTGAGGAATGCGGTAGTGTACCAGTAAACATCGTGAGCACCTCCCCTACGACTTACAAGTTGTCCTTCATCCCAAATGCCGAAGATCTCTACAAGATTTCAGTATTTTTTAATGAAATTGAAGTCAAGGGATCACCATTTGAATTTGACCTCCGTGTTCAAAAAAGTGTTTCTGTCAGTGAGGAGGAAATTGTGGCTCAGGCGTCAGAGGAAGAGCTTGCACACCCAGCAAGCCTCCGACCAGAAGATGGGCAGTCTGAAAATGAGGAAGATGTTCCAGTCTTAAAAGAGCAGGTAGCTACCAAAGTACCGTTAGAAGACACTGAGCTCATCATGCCACAAGGGACATTTGTACAAGAAAAAGTGGAATCAGAAGAAGAGGAAGAAGTCATGGCTGTATTGGTTGATTTAAAGAATTGGGAAGCCACGGCCTCAGAAGAACTCACAATCTACATTGGTACAGCTTTGCTTGTGAAGGTAAAACTACATGATGAAGACCGAGCAGCTGCAGAGGTCTTGGCCATAGCTGCAGGAGACCACACTGGTCCAACAGAAGTCAAGGTGATTAGAAAATCAGAGGACATGTTCTGGATCATCTTCAGGCCAGAAGAAACTGATCGCTATTTGATTGAAGCAACACTCAATAGCAACCCCATTCCAAAGAGCCCATTCATTGTCAACTACATCATGCCTCCCACAGATGCCTCCAAGGTGAAGTTGATTGGTCTCGTACCACGTGTAGTGGACATCAACCAGGAGGTTATCCTAACAGTAGATGCCCGGCGGGCTGGTGAGGGAAAACTAGACATCTCCTATGAGGGCCCTACAGCCGGTGAACCTTCCAATCTAGAAGTTACAGCCATTGAGGGGAAAGCTCGCATGTTTTGCGTCAGGTACATCCCATCTGCATCTGGCTACCACCTGCTGAGTTTCAAGTGGGCAGACAAGGAGATTCCCGAATCACCCGTTAGCATAGTGGCTGCAGATGTAGCAACTGTGCTCTTCGTCCCCTATGGCAAGCCAGCACACATTGACTTCAAGTCGAAGCATAAGGTGAGAGACCTGAAGGCCTATGCCGTCTATGAGAGTGACAAACCCAGTACACAGATTAAAGTGAAGATACACAGAACACAAAAGAACAGATACAACCTGAGCTTTCATCCCAAGGAGTCAGGCCTGTACTGTGTCTACATTCTCGCCAAAGACAAGGACATTCCTGGCAGTCCCTTTGTCTTAAAGTACGGCACACCTCCAATAACAGATGCTGTAAAGGTACATTTTCTGAGTGACACTGGTTATGTGGGCGAGCTGGTCAGCTTTTTGATTGACGTCAAGGATGCAGGAAGTGGAGAACTGAACATTGACATTGGAGCAATAAGTGAAAAGCAGACAGGCGGTTTGTCGGTGGAGGACAGGAAGGATGGAACATACTCAGTGGAGTACACCCCCAGTGTTCCAGGGGAACAGCAGTTCCAGATAACGTGGGCTGATGTGCCAGTACCAGGAAGTCCATTCTCTCTGACTGTCAGGGACCGAGCAGCAGAGGTGTTGATCGGTGAAGTATACTTAGTTGATCATGTGGGTGACTTACAGGCCATCAAATTCCCGGCATTAGATGCTGGTGAGATATCAGAGGTCGCAGCCACCACTGACACAGCCATTCTGGTCAGAGTAAAGGCCCAGACTGAGGAACAGAAAAAGGCAGACATGACTGCCACTGTAAGGGGAGACAGAGTTGGCCCTGCAACTGTCCAGATATCCAGGAAGTCTCCTAACACCATTGAGATGATGTTCAAACCTCCTGAAGCAGACCGCTACACCATAGAAGTGAAGGTGGGGGAGGAGATTGTGCCACTGACTCCCTTCATTGTCAACTACACTTCACCTCGTGCTCAAGCTTTATTATGTCAGATCATAGATCTGGAAATATTGAGCACACTTGCACACGTGGACCGGGAGGTGGTTGTGAGAGTGGATGCCAGGCATGGTGGAGAGGGTTCCCTGGAAGCTTCACTAGAGGGACCAGAGGAGGAGGAAGAAACACCAGAACTGGAGGTGAAGGAAGAAGAACCTTATGTCTTCAGAGTGAGCTTCACCCCAAAAGAGCCAGGGGCACACGTCCTGAAGCTAAAGTGGGGAGAGGAGACCGTGCCAGGATCACCTTTGAAATTTGTTGTGCAGGATATCCAGCTCTTTCCTCATGGAAAAATTGTTAAACTAGAAAAGAATATAGACTCTACAATTAGTGACCTGGAAGCATATGCCATTCACGAGAATTCCGAGACTCATTTGAAAATCAAAGTAGATCAGCTACACAAAGGTCGCTACATGCTAACCTTTCAACCCAAAGAACCGGGTATGTATGCAATTTACATCCTCTCCAGAAAGAAGGAGATTCCAGGCAGCCCATTCTATCTCCGATATGACAAGCCACCCACCCCTGAAGCCTGCAAAGTTCAGGGGCTGAAGCAAAAGGCCTGGGTGAGAGAGGTGACTCAATTTTTTATTGATGCAAGGGAGGCTGGTACAGGAGAGCTGAATGTGCGTGTGACTGCACCAACAAGTCAAGAGCAACCTGACATGACAATTTCTAACAACAGAGATGGAACCTTCACTGCCACATACATCCCAGATGCAGCTGGAGAGCATTTCTTCAACATCACCTGGGTCGGAAGAGCCATTCCAGGTAGCCCCTTCTGCATGACAGTACTAGAACCACCGGTATTGGAAGAGCCCCACGAGGTGGACTTCACTGAGGAGGCAAAGGTGGATGTTGGAACTCCCCCTGAGGAATTCAACATCCCCATTGGGCAGGCCTTGCGAGTTCGTGTAACACCGGGTGACAGAAAGCAGCGGAGGGTCAAGTTCATTGCCACGGTCACGGGAGAGAAGACAGGTAGCAGTGACATCCAGGTGTCCAAAACTGCCTCAGGCTATCAAGCCTACTTCAACCCAATGGTACCAGACCGCTACACCATTGGGCTGAAACTGCGAGATGAGGAACTCCCAAGAAGTCCTTTCATTGCCAACTACTTCATGCCGGCAACCAATGCCTCCAAGTGCAAGCTCCTTGGGACAGACAGCATCCAGGACATTCAGCTTGTGAACGAGGAAATCCACTTGAAGGTCGATAGTAAGGAGGCAGGACCTGGAACCCTTCACATCGATGCCGATGGTCCCTCTAAGGATGTAGTTACGATCAGTAAGCAGCAGCATCGTGCTTACAATGTCAGTTACACTCCTACAGCCCCTGGGATTCACACTCTAGATTTTACATTTGATAACCAGCCCATACCAGGTTCTCCAGTGATACTGGCAGTGGGTGATCCCAATAAGGTCACCATTTCAGAATCCCCAACTGGTGTTTCACTCAAGACTGGAGAGCCCGTAGCGATTACCTTTGATACCTCCAAGGCCGGATGTGGTGAGCTGATAGCCTCGTGCAAGGGAAACAAGAGCGGTGACGTTGCAGCAATAGTGACCCAGAAATCACCAGACAGATACAGTGTCATGTTCACTCCAACAGAGGTAGATGTGTACCGCCTGAGTGTTTTGTGGGCTGGCCACCACATCAGAGGCTCTCCTTTCAAGGTGAACCTTACACCAGTGGACGTCGACAAGGTAAAGACAATTGGTCCTTCCATGCCCCGTGGTGTTGCTGGACCTAGAGAACTGATAGTTGAGACAGCTGAAGCCGGCAAAGGCACTGTTACAGCTTCCTGCATCAACAGGAAAGGGCAAGATATGCCTGTCTCTGTCTCTGAGACGTCTTCCCACGTCTACAAGGTGAGCTTCCAGCCTCCACAGCCGGACGTCTACACCCTCTCTGTGCAGTATGGAGGACAGGACATCAATGGCTCTCCTTTCCGCATCAACACTCTCCCACCAGATGCCAAACGAGTCAAAGTAACGGAACCTGAAAAGATGGAGCTGCACAATCTTCTCGTGTACAAGTGCAACTGTGTGGATGCTGGAGCTGGCAAACTTACGGTTTCCTGTCATGGAGTGAGGTATGGAGCCGTTCCAGTCAACACCAAGGAACTGGATGTGGCCAAGCAACAATATGAAATCTCCTTCACCCCAGACAGGGAGGACCTATACCGGCTCTCCATCAAGTGGGAGGGAGAGGAAGTGCCAGGGTCTCCATTTTCTGCTAGCTTCCTGCCCCCAGCTCAGCCAGACAAAGTGGAGTGTGGGAAAGCTGTCATCATAGGCCCCAACCAGCCAGTGGACATGCTCATTGATATTAGCAAGGCTGGAGGCGGCACCCTCACTGCCCAATGCAGTGGTGAGGAATGCGGTAGTGTACCAGTAAACATCGTGAGCACCTCCCCTACGACTTACAAGTTGTCCTTCATCCCAAATGCCGAAGATCTCTACAAGATTTCAGTATTTTTTAATGAAATTGAAGTCAAGGGATCACCATTTGAATTTGACCTCCGTGTTCAAAAAAGTGTTTCTGTCAGTGAGGAGGAAATTGTGGCTCAGGCGTCAGAGGAAGAGCTTGCACACCCAGCAAGCCTCCGACCAGAAGATGGGCAGTCTGAAAATGAGGAAGATGTTCCAGTCTTAAAAGAGCAGGTAGCTACCAAAGTACCGTTAGAAGACACTGAGCTCATCATGCCACAAGGGACATTTGTACAAGAAAAAGTGGAATCAGAAGAAGAGGAAGAAGTCATGGCTGTATTGGTTGATTTAAAGAATTGGGAAGCCACGGCCTCAGAAGAACTCACAATCTACATTGGTACAGCTTTGCTTGTGAAGGTAAAACTACATGATGAAGACCGAGCAGCTGCAGAGGTCTTGGCCATAGCTGCAGGAGACCACACTGGTCCAACAGAAGTCAAGGTGATTAGAAAATCAGAGGACATGTTCTGGATCATCTTCAGGCCAGAAGAAACTGATCGCTATTTGATTGAAGCAACACTCAATAGCAACCCCATTCCAAAGAGCCCATTCATTGTCAACTACATCATGCCTCCCACAGATGCCTCCAAGGTGAAGTTGATTGGTCTCGTACCACGTGTAGTGGACATCAACCAGGAGGTTATCCTAACAGTAGATGCCCAGCGGGCTGGTGAGGGAAAACTAGACATCTCCTATGAGGGCCCTACAGCCGGTGAACCTTCCAATCTAGAAGTTACAGCCATTGAGGGGAAAGCTCGCATGTTTTGCGTCAGGTACAACCCATCTGCATCTGGCTACCACCTGCTGAGTTTCAAGTGGGCAGACAAGGAGATTCCCGAATCACCCGTTAGCATAGTGGCTGCAGATGTAGCAACTGTGCTCTTCGTCCCCTATGGCAAGCCAGCACACATTGACTTCAAGTCGAAGCATAAGGTGAGAGACCTGAAGGCCTATGCCGTCTATGAGAGTGACAAACCCAGTACACAGATTAAAGTGAAGATACACAGAACACAAAAGAACAGATACAACCTGAGCTTTCATCCCAAGGAGTCAGGCCTGTACTGTGTCTACATTCTCGCCAAAGACAAGGACATTCCTGGCAGTCCCTTTGTCTTAAAGTACGGCACACCTCCAATAACAGATGCTGTAAAGGTACATTTTCTGAGTGACACTGGTTATGTGGGCGAGCTGGTCAGCTTTTTGATTGACGTCAAGGATGCAGGAAGTGGAGAACTGAACATTGACATTGGAGCAATAAGTGAAAAGCAGACAGGCGGTTTGTCGGTGGAGGACAGGAAGGATGGAACATACTCAGTGGAGTACACCCCCAGTGTTCCAGGGGAACAGCAGTTCCAGATAACGTGGGCGGATGTGCCAGTACCAGGAAGTCCATTCTCTCTGACTGTCAGGGACCGAGCAGCAGAGGTGTTGATCGGTGAAGTATACTTAGTTGATCATGTGGGTGACTTACAGGCCATCAAATTCCCGGCATTAGATGCTGGTGAGATATCAGAGGTCGCAGCCACCACTGACACAGCCATTCTGGTCAGAGTAAAGGCCCAGACTGAGGAACAGAAAAAGGCAGACATGACTGCCACTGTAAGGGGAGACAGAGTTGGCCCTGCAACTGTCCAGATATCCGGGAAGTCTCCTAACACCATTGAGATGATGTTCAAACCTCCTGAAGCAGACCGCTACACCATAGAAGTGAAGGTGGGGGAGGAGATTGTGCCACTGACTCCCTTCATTGTCAACTACACTTCACCTCGTGCTCAAGCTTTATTATGTCAGATCATAGATCTGGAAATATTGAGCACACTTGCACACGTGGACCGGGAGGTGGTTGTGAGAGTGGATGCCAGGCATGGTGGAGAGGGTTCCCTGGAAGCTTCACTAGAGGGACCAGAGGAGGAGGAAGAAACACCAGAACTGGAGGTGAAGGAAGAAGAACCTTATGTCTTCAGAGTGAGCTTCACCCCAAAAGAGCCAGGGGCACACGTCCTGAAGCTAAAGTGGGGAGAGGAGACCGTGCCAGGATCACCTTTGAAATTTGTTGTGCAGGATATCCAGCTCTTTCCTCATGGAAAAATTGTTAAACTAGAAAAGAATATAGACTCTACAATTAGTGACCTGGAAGCATATGCCATTCACGAGAATTCCGAGACTCATTTGAAAATCAAAGTAGATCAGCTACACAAAGGTCGCTACATGCTAACCTTTCAACCCAAAGAACCGGGTATGTATGCAATTTACATCCTCTCCAGAAAGAAGGAGATTCCAGGCAGCCCATTCTATCTCCGATATGACAAGCCACCCACCCCCGAGGCCTGCAAAGTGCAGTGGCTGAAGGACAAAGCCTGGATTGGAGAGATCATTCAGTTTTCAGTGGACACGAGGGAGGCTGGCACAGGGGAGCTGAACGTGGGGGTGTCAGTTCCAACTAGGAAACATGAACCCAATTTGACAATCTCTGACAACAAAAATGGGATTTTTACTATCACGTATATCCCAGATGTGGATGGAGACCATTTCATCAACATTGCTTGGCATGGTACAGCTATTCCAGGTAGCCCCTTCTGTAGGACAGTGTTTGAACCTCCAGTGTTGGAAGAGTCCCATGAGCTGGACTTCACTGAGAAGGCAGAGATGGAGGATGGAACTCCCCCTGAGGAATTCAACATTCCCATTGGACAGGGTTTGCTGGTTCGTATGACAGGTGACGGAAAGCAGCGGAGGTTGAAGTTCATTGCCATGGTCACAGGAGAGAAAACAGGTAGCAGTGATATTCAGGTGTTCAGAACTGCCTCGGGCTATCAAGCCTACTTCAACCCAATGGTACCAGACCGCTACACCATTGGGCTGAAACTGCGAGACAAGGAACTCCCAAGAAGTCCTTTCATTGCCAACTACTTCATGCCTGCAACCAATGCCTCCAAGTGCAAGCTCCTTGGGACAGACAGCATCCAGGACATTCAGCTTGTGAACGAGGAAATCCGCCTGAAGGTTGACTATAGGGAAGCAGGGCCTGGGACCCTTCAGGCCAATTCTGATGGTCCCTCCAAAGATGATTTTAAAATAAGCAAAGAGCAACCCCGCATCTACACCATTGCCTACACTCCCACAGCTCCTGGCATTCGCACACTGGGCTTTACATTTCGAAACCATCCTATACCCGGCTCTCCAGTGAGGTTAGCTGTGACTGACCCAAAGAAGGTCTTCACTACAGAGTCACTAAGTGATGTATCACTCAAGACTAGGAAACCCATAGCCATTACCTTTGACACCTCCAAGGCTGGGTGTGGTGAGCTAACAGCATCCTGTAAAGGGAAAAAAAGTGTCGAAGTCCCGGTAACAGTAACCCCGAAGTCACCGGATAAATACAGTGTACAGTTCACTCTAAATGAAATAAATGTGTACCACCTCAGTGTGCTGTGGGCTGGCCACCACATTACAGGTTCTCCTTTTGCCTTATCAGCAGTGGACATTGACAAAGTAGAGGTCATCAGTCCTGCCACGCCATATGGTATAGCCGGACCTAGCGAGATGATACTGGATACAGCAGAAGCCGGCGAAGGCACAGTTACTGCCACCTGCATCAACAGGAGAGGGGAAGATGTATCGGTCTCTGTCTCAGAGACCTCTTCCCACGTCTACAAGGTGGGCTTCCAGCCTCCACAACCAGATGTCTACACCCTCTCCATTCGGTATGGAGGACAGGAGATCAATGGCTCTCCATTCCACATTAACTCCCTCCTACAAGATATCAACAAAGTCAAGGTGACAGAGCCAGTGAAGATAGAGCTATATAGTAAAGTCATCTACAGATGTAACTGTTATGATGCTGGAATTGGTAAGATAACCACATCCTGTCATGGAGTAGGCCATGGATCCGTTCCAATCAACACCAAGGAAGTGGACACAGAACAATATGAAATCTCTTTCACCCCTGACAAGGAGGACCTTTACGAGCTCTCTATTAAGTGGGAGGGAGAGGATGTCCCAGGATCTCCATTCTCTATCAGTTTCCTTCCCCCAGCTCAGCCAGACAAGGTAGAATGTGGGAAAGCTATCATCAGAGGCTCCAACCAGCCAGTGGACATGCTCATTGATATCAGCAAGGCGGGAAGCGGAGTCCTCACTGCCCAGTGCAGTGGTGAGGAATGCGGTAGTGTACCAGTCAACATCACCAGGAACTCCCTCACAACACACGAAGTCTCCTTTATCCCACCAGCCGAAGACCTCTATAAATTCTCCATATTCTTCAACAACATTGAAGTCAAGAGCTCTCCATGCTATTTCAATCTCCATGCCCCAAGGGTGTCAGAGCAGGAAGCAGTCCACACGCTAGTAGAAGAGGGTGGCTTTGTGCCCGCAGATGCTTCCAAAGTCTGGCTAGTTGAGAAGCCTCCACGTGTAGTGGATGTCAATAAGGAAGTTTCTCTGACAGTGGATGCCACACAGGCTGGAGAAGGCTCACTTGAGGTGACTGCTGATGGACCGTCAGCTGACAAACAGCCCTTTAAGGTGGAAATGGTTGCCAGTGAGGAACAGCCACAGATTCTCCACGTGAAGTACATCCCGAGTGCCTCCGGTAATCATCTGTTGACTTTGAAGTGGGATGGAAAAGAGATTCCAGATTCCCCAATAGATGTGAAGTGTGTGACCAAAACTGTGTCCGGTTCAACAGGGGCTATTCAAAAGTCCACAGAAATTACCCAGAGTGCCAGAATATCTGAATCATTCATAAGAAAAAGACCTCAGAATCTAGAAAGACAAACCGTCAAGGTCGCTGGTGACAGAAATTCAGGGAGAGGGTTGAAAACATGCATGTGCTGCATACTGTTGTTACTGTTATTGGTACTATTACTTCTGTTGGTAGTGGTCACATTTGGAACATGCAATACATGCAATAGTGGACCATTTGTACCTATTTGAGTTTTCATTACCCATTTTGGAACTTAGTATTGTTATGCACGGTTTTATTTATTCCCTTTTTTATTACTCGCAGCGGAGCGGCCGAAGGCCGCTCCGCGAAGAGTATTATGTTGGGTTGTACGACCGTTGTACCACTTTTCAATGAATACAGTTAGCAGGCAATGACGCTGAGAGTGATAGACACATATAAGCCATTGTTTGACGCATCTGTACAGCAGTGGCAGAATGGCTTAGTGGATAACGCACGATCTACCATACCTAGTGTACCTGGTTCTATTCCAAGTAATGATAACCAGTTCCCTTTTTTTTTTAACATCCAATTTTTTTTCTTTGCAGCTTTTTCTCTGTATATATAGTAGTTTCTTCAATATTCCCTTTTATCTATACTATTTAAATAGTTATTATTATTTTTTCTATTGAGAGACTGGTTATGTCCAGCTATATTATGATTATATGTGTGCTGGTCGGGCTCTATATAGAATAGCTACAGCTTGCACTGAACAGTTCAGGTAAGCCTATTGGTGCTAGGGCCAGTTAGGGCATAGATAGTACTAGTACAACTACTACTACTTTACTATTAGCTATCTAAGGGGTTACTGAGGTAGACTAAGGCTAGCTAGAGGCATAATTTAGGCATGGTTAGCTATAGCCATGTACAGTGTTATAGCTAGGTTTAACTATAGTCTGAAGCAACAGTGTAGCTAGGTAAGAGCAGGGTTAGTTAATTGTATATCATTAAAGGTAGGGTTAGTGCGGAGTGATGTCTGTTCACATAGCTAGCTAGCTAGCTAGACAAACATCTCTCGTCAGACGTCACTAATTTCACAAATAGCTAGCTATAGGCATTAGTTACTAAAGAGTAATGTACATGTGCTTGCATTGCTCGGGTGTGAGCACATGCTGACATGGGAAGGCTGGTCCGTAGGCTGATCTGGTGTGTGCTCCAGTGTGACCCGGCATTGCTTGGTTTTTTGGGATGCTGTCCCTATAGCTAGCTAGCTATGAAGTTCAAATTTTTGTGACTTGTATAATATATCTAAGGGGTTAGTTGAGCTAGCCAGAGGCATGAAATTCTTGTTACACTGCATAAACATGGCAGACTATTTCACCTCACTTAAAACTACACAACCTATACTCATGACACATCCTATTTCACACTATTACACTGCAAAAACAAAGAGATTGCTTTAACCCAGCTCAGGTTACCTGAGTTTCAAGCTTGATTAAGCTAGGCCAGATGTTACAGGTAGCTACGATTGAGATAGTATTTCTGTGGCTCCTACGATTAAGAAACCTTAACATCACAAGTACAGCTGCGAGCTTGACCACTACCGGCAATAAACAATTAAGCTAGGTCACATGGTAAAGGTAGCAACAATTGAGATATCATTTCTGTGGCTTCTGTGATTAAGAAAGTCACAAGTGCAGCTGCACTTCTCAATTGTAGCTACCTGTGACTTAGCTTAATTGTTTACTATAATACCTACAGTGGTCAAGCAATATAATTGACCTCTTTGCACAGTAGCTAAACTAGCATGTGAGCTAAAAGAGTAAATATATATATATATAAAATTACTAAAAAGTAACAAACAAGGATAATGGTCACACGGGAGCACACACCAGATCGGCCTACGGACCGGCCTCCCCATGTCAGCACGTAATCATACCTGAGCAACGCGAGGGTGTGAGCACAAGTGCTGACATGGGGAGGCCGGTCCGTAGGCTCTGATCTGGTGTGTGCTCCCGTGTGACCATTATCCTTGTTTGTTACTTTTCTCTAGATATGTTACCTATTGTAGGTATTATATTTTGAAGCTTAAAAATTCATGGCTATTTTCTATGAAATGTTTGCATTGGACAATCACTTCCGGTTCACACAAGCCCCACCCCTTTCTAGGTAGCTTAGGCGGATATCCGTTTTAGCAGGCATAATTAGCTGGTAATAAGCGGACTGCTCAGCAGCCGCACACTGCGCAGCCGGCGCTAGTTGTTTGAAGCAAGGACTGGATCCAGCCCGACGATACGGCAGCTAGTGGAGGCGGCGGGCGAGCGTCTACTTGAAAGGTGAACTGAAATTTTGATCAGCTAGTTGTTTGTTACTTGAGTTGCATGCGGTCGTACCCAGAGCCTCCCCCCGGCCCGCTGCGAGATCTCAAAAAAGCGCGTCTCGCGGCGGGGGGAGGGCTGGCATAGCTCTGGGTACGAACTAGGCAGGGCAATATTTCGAGGGCGTTATCTGGAACTCATCACCTGCACATACACGTATATCTCTTGCAAGTCCTCACTCCTGTTTTTCCTTTCAAGACGTGTGGGGAGCACAGGGTCATATAAAACAACAGTGATGTACACCGTATTTGTGTGCAATGCCTGATTGGTAGGATCATGCTCATCGGACAATTGCTTATGTTTATGGAGGCAGGAGTGCATAATTATGCGCTCCTGACGCGGGTACCGTGACAACAGCAACTCTGAGTAAGATATGATTGTGCAGCCTCTCTAAATCTCTCTAGCTATATTTAATTGAGCGTGTGCCATGTCATATGATAATGGCTATCCTCGGTAAATAATAATATTAGATCTCATGTCTGTTATCATAATATTATTGTGAAATTTCAGTATAAAAGTAGTGAGCGACTGAAATTACCCAGCTACAGTTTAAGTTCGCCTTGGAAAGTACTGAATGAAGCACCTGCTCCGCAAAAATAACAGTACTACTTCATCATCATATCTCACTGAAGTATCTACCGTGAGTCTGTGCTAGGCATCAGCTGAAAGTTGCCTTAATCCCTTGGGAAACATTTTTCCTTGTTTTTGCATACCAGTGCCTCCAGGCGTGCAATAACATTGAAGGTTATAGGAAATCCCACAGCACTGTGTAAACACATACACACACACTGGCAGTGGGAGTCATTAGTCTCATACCCAGATGTCCATGCCAATCAAATAGCAGCTTTAGCCCTCCTGCAAACAACATTGCCATGACATTTATCTCAATAAATATGATTGATGAATTGACAATGACCAATCATCTTTGCATGGAGGTTAGACTCTTGGGAATTAAGACTATGGGGAGTCACCTGCTTCCGAGAATCTTTTGACTTGATGCACTACAACTTTGTAACTGGTCTCAGATGTCTTGTAATATTCATAGCTAGCGTAATTAGTTACCATACTTATTGCACTCCATACTAAATTCATTTCTGAGTTGGGTAGTATATCAGCATATCCCAAATTCCTTCAAAAGACAAATTGCTTGTTCCCAGAAAATGTAGTAGAAGGGTAGAATTCCCCCCACTGATACATCCTCTGTTGGAAATTGGTGAGCATTGTGGGTGTGGCTATGTTTCCATTCTAGATCTTTTAGCTGTCTTAATAAGGTAAAAGAGAGGTAGAGGGTGAATTTTTGCATGGGCGAGGACATCTGCAGTTTTCGGACAACCGTGAAACGAAGGCAGCAAATCTAGCTACTCTTTGGAGCCCATTATATTAGTACCACAGACTGAGTGCTGAAACACTGTCACTAGCAAAAGGTAGAGAAGTGTAACCCTCTTTTAAGCGGTCTTGCCCACACGCAATTATGAAAATTAACTCTTTCCCAGCCAAGTTTTAATACATCCATAAGAATTTTTGTGAATTTATACAGGCTTTTTATATTAGGCATTAATATAAAGTACATAGTTTTCTATAGGCACATAAATGTGCCCATGGCGTCCAAAGAGTTAAATTATGTATACATTACCAGGCTCTCCAGTGTGAAATGTGCACAAGATGGAGCATATAATTGCTAATCATGGTTTGCGTAACTGAATATGCTCTGGTATTGCATATGCCTGGCTTACCCATTTGACATTGGGGGAGGTGCCCATGAATGTGATTACACTGAAAGACCATGGGGAAACCTGACGATCTATGTAATCTGTATTTAAGTGTTATGGTGTTTACCACAGGGAAATGAACCGTATCTGCACCGTGCACGCACCGTTTCAGTCCGTCGTGGGACCACTTGAGCGTGGCAGGATCGAAGTCTAAGTTTATTACTGTGAACTATGAACCCAATCAGGTATTTTGCGTAGAAATTTATGCTGTTTTAGAACATGCCAAGTGGTCCCACAACGGACTGAAATGTTGCGCGTACGGTGCAGATACGGTTACGAAAGGTGTCCGTCCTATCCCGTATACATAGGCCCATTTCCCTGTGTATCTCAAAGAATCATACTACTCCAGTACCCTGACATACTCGATTGATGTGCACGGTTGTGACTGTAACCCCTCTCTCTCCAACTGCAGGGCTTTACTGCTGGAGTGAATTGGGTTAACAACACCTGAATTTAATACAGAACTAATCGCAAAATAAGTACATCTTTGTTCTCAGCTGCAACTCTCAAAGTTGCCATGGCAACTGAACAGCCAAAGAATTGGATCATGGTTCAGAAGAAGACCTTCACAAACTGGACCAACGACCACCTCAAGGACACCGGCAGACATGTAGAGGACCTGGAAACAGACCTGGACGACGGAGTGACCCTCATCAAGCTACTGGAGGCGCTGGCTCCAGGGAAGAAGATGCCTGGAAGGTGAACAAAGTCACATCTTTGATAGATTTTTCAGTACTTGTAAAAGAAAGAAAGCAAAGGCAGGTTTTAATTCTCCCACACACTGACTACTATCGTTTCCTGTTTCTCCAGGTACTACAACCGCCCTCGCATCCCCATCCACAAACTACAGAACCTGGCAACTGCTTTCCGTTTCATGACTGATATGGAGAGGATTGAGCTCGTTAATATTGGTGGGTGGAACAGATGTCATACTGGCACAGATTACTGCGATTTATGATGCACTGGTTACGTACGTATATACCCTGGGGGCTAAGTGCAATAGTGGCCAATGTACTTGCAAACTAGAGCCATTTCCAGACTCCTACCTTATATGTATGTGTGAAGCCAAAGAAAACTGAGGCTGGGGAGGGCTTGTTAATTTTGTGCTGTGATTAAGATACCAGTTGGAAGTACATTATGGGTTTAGATTTAGTTAGTGCAGGAGGGCAATATAGCAACAGTCGAGGGCAGGATAATGCATGAGCCAAAGGCGAGTGCATTACCCTGCCCTCAACTGTTGACATTGGTACATTGCCTGAGCACGCTAACTCACCCCGTAATGCACTGCCAAGTGCTCTCACTGTCCTGAGACAGCCATAGGTGTTGTGGACATCATTTAGAAAGTGTGTGTTATCCAGCTAACGTGTGCGTTAAAACGCTGTCATGTGATTGATCTTGAGGCTTCTGATTCGTTGAGGGCCACGTGAGTAGCACTAAGCCTAGCTTCTTTCCTGTTGAGGCCAGACCCTACAAATAAGGCTATTGTGACTATATGCATAATTATCCCATAACTGCATGCATGTGTCACTATGACAACTTGTAGTTTTGTGGCTAGTGCCTTGTGTGCTAAAACGGCAATTATAGATTCCATCATACAAATAACAAAATTACAATTAGTGGTTTTCTTTATTGCACACACAAAATTACTAAAGAGTCAGTGAGAATGTAGATAATAATTACCAAGCGGAAATAGCATAGCTAACCGTGTAGCGTGAAGTATGTGTGTAATGAATGCTACAGGAATGCAATTATTGGAAATGTAGTTCTTGTGGGCTTGAGGTATGCAATTGTAAGGCCAATAAGTGTGTTCATAGAAGTATAGTGGCTATTTGATAGCTTTGAATTGAGAGGTATTAAAGATGAGCAGGCATCCATAGTAATGCTCTTCTAGGAGTTCAATGGCCGCTAATATTTCTGAGAACACACACTTACACTTGATAGCTATTGCATGGTGGGTAGTTGGGTGCAAGACACAGGTTGTGCGTTCTAACCGGCAGGTCCTCAGGAGGCAATACTGATATGCATTTGGCACCGAATGGCTGACATTTGTGTCCTATACCCAACACATAATCTGTGTCCTATACCCAACACACAATCCGTGTCCTATACCCATAACTTCATTCCCAGGCTCTCCCCTTGAAAAACTGAAAAATGGGGGACAGCCTGTATGGTATCTTTTTCATGTGAGTGACGTTAGAGGTAGAAAGGAGCTTAATTATGCAGAGGCAACACAATTATAATTCTCAGACACTGAGGAAAGGCATGCACACTTCCTGCAGCTAATTTCACACACCGAGTGCTGAAACAGTGTTTCCAGGAGGCATGCGGCCGTCTGTTGATTGGTCCCAGTCCACATAGTTAAGATACCAGGCTCTCCCTCAATATTTTTGCCCTGGGGGGGGGGATGCGGGTAGCTGTTATTCTTATGCTGACCCACCAAATGGAAAGTGGCAGTGCATGAATTTAATTACCCATTACTTTGAGCAGTGATATTTACAGAGCCTCGCATGAGTTTGATGTAATGAGGTAACTTACTATATTGTAATGGACTTACTATATTGTAATGGACTCATAAGCACACGTGCACTCATCAACCCATGGGCAGAAGTTTCGTATAAATTACCCTCACTATGGAGGGTAATCACACTGTCAAGTGTAAAATATTGCGGGCGAGTGGAAGCAGATGTAATTGAATCACGACTTGGGGGTGGGGTGAGACGGGTCACAAGCCAGCGGGTCATTAGCCATTTCTCAAAAAAATTGTTGCTAAAAAATTTCGATACTATACGGTATGATGCTAAAATCAGGTTTGAGTATCTGGATAGCCTGTAGTCAATTTGAATTCACACTTCTCACAGGACCCAGTGACCTTATGGAGCACAACCTGAAGCTGGTACTGGGCCTGATCTGGACACTCATCCTCCGCTACAAGCTACACTTGTCTCCCTCGCCCACCACTTCCTCCAAGGCTGATATCGATACCAAGGGGACACTTCAAGTCAAAATCAGTATCAGGAAGATTCTCCTGCAGTGGATCAGCGGCATCCTCAAGGGAAGCCACATCACCAATTTCACTACCGACTGGAATGACGGCATTCACCTCTCTGCCCTCATTGACTACTGCCAGCCTGGGCTCCTTCCCAGCCACGCCTCTCTAAGCAAAGACAAAGCCCTACAGAACATCGTTCATGCTATGAAACTCGCTGAGGAGCATTTTGGCATCCCACAGGTCATGCAGCCCGAGGATCTCGCCATCGATAAGCCAGACGAGCTTTCCGTCATGACCTACCTCTCCTACTTCTGCTCCTCCGGCTCCCCTGGGGAAAAAGCCCTCCTGTTGTGGGTCCAACAGCAAGTCGCTACTCTCAACCTCACCATCACCAACCTCACCACCGACTGGACTGACGGCCGAGTCCTTGGAGCTTTAGTGAACGTCATCTCTGGTGGAGGGTTCCCAGAGTACGAGCAAATGAGTCCAGAGAATGGAATGGAGAACTGCAGGAAGAGCATAGATGCTGCAGAGAAGCTTCTGGGGGTGACAAAGATGATTGAACCTGAGGAATTTTCTAGCTCCCATCTAGATCAACTGAGGAGGATGGCCTACCTGGCACAGTTCTACAGAGCCATGCATGCTCAAGCACACGGTTCTCCTCTCACAGATAACGCTGCTGCACACAAGGTGGAAGTAGGCCAGCTGCAATATCCTGAGGAGACAGGGATCGGAAGGGTAGTGTCTATCGATCTGGACTGCTCCCAAGCAGGCAGTGGAGTAGTGAGAGCAGAGGTAGTAGGAAACATCTGCGGAACGTTTGATGTGAAAGTGGACATGATTGGCCCTGACAGCTATCGAGTGAAATTCGAACCCCTGAAGCCCGATGTATACATCCTCTCAATCTACTATGGAAAGAACCAAGTGAATGGTTCACCATTTTCCATTAATCTCCACCTTCCAGAAGCTGGCAAAGTTCAGCATCTCGGTACCTCCCTCCCAAAGGATTCTAAAGGACCAGTCGCTCTTCAGTTTGACACCAAGGAAGCTGGGAGAGGGAAGCTTATGGTGCAAGCCAGTGGAGAATCCGTTGGAACCATTCCAATCAACATTGAAGCAAAGGCTAATGGTACCTATAACGTATCCTTTATTCCACCATACCAGGATATCTACACGGTCGACGTCCACTGGGCCTGGGGTACATTTAATGCCCACACAGCTGGTGCATTGGTTGGGCCGATACCTACTGAATTGGAGCAGAAAGCCGACAACAGCTATAAAGTCTCCTTTCGCCCACCACTACCTGATGTGTATACAGTAGATGTGATTTGGGAGAGGGAGCGTGTGCCCGGTTCTCCGTTCGTCATCAGTCTCCTTCCACCAGCCCAGCCAGAAAAAGTCATCTGTGGCCTACCCATCTACACAGAGATCGGAAAGCCAACTCATCTGCCAATTGATGTCAGCTCTGCAGGGTTTGGGAAGGTTACTGCTTCCTGCAAAGGAGTAGAATCAGGAGAAATTCCAGTAAAAATTGTGGGTCCTGTGAAGAAGCCATGTGGGCTTACATTTGTACCTCCCAGAAATGATTTCTACTTGCTCTCAGTCTTCTATGATGGAATCGAAATACAGGGCTCACCATTCAGGATCGATCTCCAGAAGGGAATCTTGGACCTCCCTGGATTGAAAGAGGAAATTGAATATCCTATTGAGGTGGAGTGTGGGAAAGCTGTCATCAAAGGCCCCAACGAGCCAGTAGACATGCTCATTGATATTAGCAAGGCTGGAAAAGGTACCCTCACTGCCCAGTGCAGTGGCGAGGAGTGTGGTGATGTACCAGTCAACATCACCAGCACCTTCCCCATGACTCACAAAGTCTCTTTCGTCCCACAAGTCGAAGATGTCTACAAACTCTCTGTGTTTTTCAACGCAAGTGAAGTCAAAAATTCTCCATTCTATTTCAACCTCCGCCCAGCGATGATGACTCAGGTGTCAGTTGAAGAGGTTCTGCCCCCAGGGAAGTTAGCAATTGGACCAGAATGTGATAAAGAGGAAGGAAATGATGGAGCCATGGTTCTGTCAGTGGGGTCAGAGGAGACGAAAGGCTTGGCTTCCAAAGAGCTCACAAACTACATCGGCACAGAACTGCTTGTGGAGGTAAAGGTACATAAGGCAGAACAAGCAACTGCAAAGGTCAAAGCCACTGCTGTTGGAGACAATTCCGGACCGACAGAAATTAAGGTTGTCTGGAAGTCAGAAGACAGGTTCCTGTTAATATTCAATCCAGAACAAGTTGATCGCTATACAATTGAGGCCACACTCGATGACAAGCCAATCCCAAACAGTTTTTTCATCGTCAACTACATCATGCCTCCTGCAGATGCCTCCAAAGTGAAGCTGATTGGTCTCCCACCACGTGTGGTAAACGTTAACCAGGAGGTTACCATGACAGTGGACGCCCAGCAGGCTGGTGAAGGAAAACTGTATGTCTCTTGTGAGCATCCTACAACCGACAAACAATCTCCTAAGTTAGAGGTCATTCCTATCAAGGGAGAAGCCCACATGTTTCATGTGAAGTACATCCCAACTGCATCTGGCAACCACCAACTGAGCTTCAAGTGGGCAGAGGAACAGATTCCCAACTCACCCGTTAGCATGGTGGCTGTGGACTTAGCTACAGCACAGAGAATCACCTATGGCAAGCCAGTAGGCATTGACTTTGACACAAAGCATAAGGAGAGGGATCTGAAGGCCTATGCCATCTATGAAGGTGATAAGACTGGAGCACACCTGAAAGTGAAGATGCACAGAGTGCAAAAGAGTAAGCACCATCTAAGCTTCCATCCTAAGGAGTCAGGTTTGTACTATATCCACATTCTGGTGAAAGACATGGACATTCCTGGAAGTCCATTTGTTGTCATGTATGGCGAGCCTCCAATGCCAGGAGCTGTGAAGGTGGAGATTCCGAGTGACACTGGCTATGTGGGAGAGGTGACCAGGTTCAGTATTGATACCAAGGAAGCAGGAGGTGGCGAGTTGAATATTGGTGTCACAGTAGACGGAGGAAAGGAGACAGGGAGTTTGTCGGTGGAAGACAGGAAGGATGGAAGCTACTCGGTTGTCTTCACTCCAATTGCCCCTGGAAAGCATCAGCTCTACATTACCTGGTCTGGGCAAGAAGTACCTGGCAACCCTTTCAGTTTGATAGTCAGGGATCGGAAGGATGACTTACCCATCTCCAAAATAACAGTCTTAGACCACATTCCCACCTACCTCCAGGTGAACCATGAGGTTTCCTTCCGAGTGGACACTCGGACAGCTGGCCAAGGTGACCTCACAGTGACGGCCGAACGCCCTTATGGAGATCTTGAGCCCCCAGATGTAGAGGTGAACACTAGCAAGGAAGACCCACAGATCTATGAGGTCAGCTACACTCCCACTGTTGCCGGTATCCACAAGCTGCACATCAAGTGGGCTGGCGAAACTATCCCGGCAACTCCTATCAGCATCGTTGTTAAGGATATTATCACCTTCCCTTACGGCCAACCAGTATGGTTGGACATCAACGCTAACTGTAAAACCGGAGACCTGGAGTCGTATGCCATCCACCAGGAGTCAGGCAACAGGTACAAGGTCAAGATTAGCAAGAAAGAGAAAGGAAAGTTCAAACTAACACTGGACCCCAAAGAGTACGGACTGTATTGTATTAATGTGCTCATTAGACAGAAAGAGATTACTGGCAGCCCCTTTGTTGTACGCTACGATAAAGCAGCCCAGCCAGAGAAGTGTGTGGTAGTGGACATGCCCGTCTCTGGCTATGTGAAGAAAGTGGTGGCCTTCAGAGTGGAAACAAGGGAAGCTGGCAGTGGAGTCCTCAACGTCAAGGCCACAGGGCCAGCAGGCAGCAAGAAGGCCAAACTGAAAGTGAAGAAGAGGAAGGATGGCACCTACACAGTGGAATACACCCCCACTGCTGCTGGCGATCACAGCTTTGTCATCACGTGGGGTGGAGTGGCCATTCCTGGCAGCCCCTTTCAGATCCCTATTCAAGAAGCAAAGATGGAAACCATAGAGTACCGACTTCCCATTGAAGTGCAACCCCCTCTCATCATTGATGCCTTTGTGGAAGGGGAGGAGGTACAGGGTCAGCCTCAAGAGCCTCGTGAGATCACACTCTCTGTGGGCACTCCCTTGATAGTGGTGGTAAAAACCAAAGACAAGAAGGGGACACTCACATCTACGGCTCTCGGAAAACGCTATGGCTTTACTGATGTCCGGGTGTCTCAGCCAAAGAGCAACACCTTTGAGGCCTTCCTGAATCCCTCCATACCAGATCGGTACACTCTGAAAGTAAAACTTAATGGAGAAAATTTGCCAAGGACCCCCTTCATTGTTCACTACATCTTACCACCCACAGACGCCTCCAAATGTAGGATTCTGGAGGTCGAGAACATCCCTATGCAGCCACAGCCAAACCGTGAGATCCACTTCAAAGTGGACTGTAATGGTGCTGGACAAGGAGTGTTAAAAATTATCTCCGGCTCACCTATAACATCTAAGGAATCAGGAAAGCTGGAAGCAAAGCCCACAGAGAAAGACCCACATGTATTTGACATCAGTTACACCCCAGCTGTTCCCGGTCTACACATTCTGGAGCTGCTGTGGTCAGAAAAGACCATCCCTGGCTCTCCACTGTACCTCTGTGTAGAGAAAGAAGAAGTTCTCCTTGAGAGAGAGATCAAAGGTAGTTTCCAAGGTACTAGAAGATTAAGTGTTCTTAAGGAATTCCGCAGGACTCAGAAGTTTGGAGATCCTGTGCAGTTTCACCTCTCTACCATTCATGCTGGGACAGGGTCCCTGAGGTTCAGTTGTACAGGACCAGGAAAAGCTGAGGTCAAAGTCATTGACAATAAAGATGGGGTGTACTCTTGTGAGTTTCGACCAACAGTAGCTGGAAAATACCAACTAAACATTTTATGGAATGAGGAGCACATCAAAGGAAGTCCCTACCTGCTCAACTTCCCATCCAGCCAGAAGTCTCTGGCTATCACTGGTCTGGAGTTAGAGTATGTCGATTTCCACATTGGAGTGCCATACGCATTCCAGCTTGACTGTGAGGGAGTTGGAAAAGTTGCTCCCAGAATCACCTCCAGGCCACAGAATGCTGCAAAAATCAACCTGAAGCAAGCTGAAGGGGGCCGAAACCACTACCGCTGTGAGATCATCCCATTAGTACCAGGAAACCATGAGATTTCTGTACAATACGATCATGTGCACATCCTGGGTAGCCCTTTTAATGTGTACTTCGACCCAACTGCAGTTGCATCAAAATGCCAAGTTATTCGAAGTTTAGTTAAACCTGGGGAAGAAGGGATGAGCAAAGTCCAATTGTGTGTCTCAACTGAAGGAGCAGGGGAGGGAGAGCTGGAGGCATCAGTGAGAGACGTGGCCACAAAGGAGCCACTTACCATTGACATCTCTAAGAGCACGGGGAATGAAAAGCACTACATGTTAGAGTTCAGTATCAAGCAGGAAATGGAATGTCTAGTAAGTATTACATATGACCAGCAGCACATTCATCAGTCGCCATTCAAGCTCAGCTTTGCTAGTCCCCAGGGAGCTGCATGCTGCCGTACTGAGGGGGAGGGGCTCAAGTCATTGCAAGTGGGAAAATGGAGCCAGTTCATAGTTAGCACTGCGGACGCTGGTGAAGGTGAGCTCAGTGTCAAGATCGAGAAAGAGGGGGAGAAATTGGAACCCTCAAAGCTTGTATCCCCCTTATCTGATAACCGATATGAGGTGAGATATCTGCCTACCCATCGTGGAATCTACATAATAACAGTCCTGTGGGCAAAGCAGCACATTCCTGGAAGTCCGTTCAAGGTTCGCTGCTACAACCCAGGCCATGCACATCTTCTCAGCATCTCTGAGCCTGTTACAGAGACGTACATTGGTGAGCCTCTCCAGTTGACTGTGAAAGCAGAGAGTGTAACAGAAGAGGGAGAACTAGAAATCACCCTCCATTCCCAGACTGAGACAATTTCGGGGCAGGGGATGAAGGGAAAGGATGGAAACTACACCTGCACTGTACATCTCTCAGAACCTGCCGAGTACACTGCTCATGTGCGCTGGAATGGTGAAGATATCCGAGGAAGCCCCTTCAGTGTCAAAGTAATGACCCCTCCTAAGCCAGAGAATGTGCGTGCCTCAGGCCCAGGGCTAAGTAATGGCTATGTCGGGCAGGAAGGCAATTTCATGATTGAAACAGGAGGAGGAGGGCCTGGGGTTCTTGCAGTTGATGTGCAAGGACTAAAAGGAGCCTTCAAGCTCCACATGCGTCGCCATCCAGACAACAATCGTACTGTGTTAGTGAGATACAACCCGATAGATGCTGGACCCTACGTGATAGACGTCCTGTGGTCCGGAGTGCACATCCCCGGCAGCCCCTTCAAAGTGAACATCGCAGAGCAAGAAATACCAAAGGAGCTCGGAATGAGCCTCAGAGTGAGTGATGTATACCTGTTCTCATAGCGATGAGTGCGTTGACAGAATTCTAGAGGGCCTAGACCTTTTGATTTTTCTGAGGTCAATTCTGAAACTATTTGGGGGGGGGGGGGGAGTAATCTAGGTGACATTTTTCTCCGTGAGCCACAATAAGAATTGGTGCAGCACTGGATATCAGTGGGCATAGTGATAATGGGTCTTATGAGAAAATCATGACTTCATCCCCTCAGCTAGCCATATAAGAACTGAATAAGTAAGTAGATAGTAATTGTGATTAGCATTTTTGGTTTTGGTTTGGTTCTACAATTTGGTTTGTATGTAGCTGCTTATAAATTTGGAGCGTGATATTATGCTTGGTTTTATTTTTCTATACAGCAACAACGTTCGAAGTCGCTGACACCATTTGGCGATGACAGCCATATTGAATTTACCGATTAGATTATGTAGTCAGTCTATAGCTGCATTTTTATCACCGTGATAAACATTGATATACCTAGTTGTAGATCATAACTTCAAGCTTTATCCCTTCATATTTTTACAGTTTTCATTGTCATTATCGAATTAATATTTATAGGCTAAACTTTTTTATGACATGAGTTTTTTTTTAGTTCTAAAGTGCTGGTATGGCATGTTTCATGCATTATGTCATGATGAGTGTTGTAGACCTGTAGTATATACTTCCATGTAGTTAAATCATTCAGTATAAAGACTAATGTTTGCTGTATCAACTTGATAAACAGGATACCAGTCAAGTGTGGTGTTTGGACAGGTACCTAATCAATATCAGTGGACATACACACTTGTCTTGCCATTATTTAGCTCATCCACTCGCCCAAATACTGCACAGGTATCCATACAGGGATATTGGACAGCTTCCCATCTAATAAGGCATATAAACATGGCTTGTGACATACAATAACTGTGTGATATGTATAGGTGTTCAATCATCATTGTTATCAGATTGAGCTTGTAAACTAGTTAGTGAGAGGTCCACAAAAATACTTCTTGCTGATAGCTGTAGATCTAGGCATTCGGCTGATTTTGGCCTTAACCCTGTTGGCTGCTTTGTGGGGCTGGCTGGTCTTTCCAGATCCTCTCTATGAGTTTGCTTTTGTAGTGCGAGCTCAGTTTGCATGTACTGGTGTTTTGTGGAGGTGTACACATCTAGTTCCTGATCATCGTTTACCACTTCTTGCTCTTCAGGCTCAGTTGCACTTTCGGAAAGATCACTTCCAATTGAACTGGAAGAACTCTGATACTCTTTCAAGATTTCATCTGTAATTATCTGTGCTTCAGGGGAGATGAAGTCCAGCTGGTTATCAGTTTCGAGCTCTCTTTTTATCGATGGCTCTGGTATGGTCTCTCTAAAATCCTCTTCTACTTGTACTGGACTTTTTTCTACACATCCTTCACTTTTTAGCAACGGCTTTTCTGACAGAGTGATAAGTGAGGATGGTGTTAATCCGTCATGACTGTGTGGTGTGTTTGAAGGGCAGGATTCCAACTGTTCCGAATCCTTCTTCTCTTCTAATTCCCAAACAGTGCCCAATGCTTTCTGTCTTACTGCCATCTCCCCCACCTCTGAAATGAGTTCTCTTTCCTCTTCGCTACAGCTGACAATCTCAATGCTTGCAGCTGACCTCACAGACCCTGAATCCTCCTCTTCACACTGCCCTACCATAGAGCTAGACTCGGACTCACTGCCGCCCTGGTTGGGACCAAAAACCTCCTCGATTTCACGATCAATAGAGCCCACACTCTCACTACCACCCTCCCCAGCAACACCTGCTCCACCATACATGCATCTTGAAGTGCCATTAACGCAGAAACCTATGCTATCAGAGAGGACTATTTCTGCAGGGGTAGGCGTATACATGAAGCCGTGACTGTCACTCAGTCTGCTGCGTTTTGAACGGCCCTTCAAACCTATAATATAAAAACTTGGTGTAAATGAAACAGTACACACGTGTACGATACTGTAGCTATTTCTAACCATAGATTGCTGGTGAAGGTGGCATTGTGCCAGCAGGATTGACGAATGGTTTGGAAGTATTTCCCCTTGGTACATACAAACCCAGCCGCTCCAGTGATCGTGAGTCGATATGATGTGCACTGCAAAAAATTATAGCTATATGAAGACTGTTAACAATATCTTACACTTGCTTGTGTGGGCTTACCTATTATACCTAGCTCCTGTTAGAAATGCATGGATGGACCCATCATGTGGAAGTTTGGCATTACTGAGGAGAGAGCTATACATTAAGTATGTGCTTATCACTTGCACAAAAGACTATGGGGCATGCAACTCACATAGTTTCTGGCAATGCCTTACACTTTAGCTCCACAGCTAGAAGCAGAACCAAATTAAAGAACATAAATAGATTGGCTGCACGTGGGCAGGGCCCCAAGGTTTATGTACAGTGTACTCTGGTTTGCATACCAAAATGTTTCTTCTTCTTAGCTAATTCTCTGTAATTAGGTTCGGCACATGCCACCGGACGGTTCTTCATTCTTAACAAACTGAAGTAAAATGGAAAGTCATGTTTACTGCTTGCTAGCAATCAGCATCATTGTGGTGTGCTGCGCTGCACCTTGTTTTAGTGTGTCTCCCCAGTTTCCTTCCATCTTCTTGGCTGTACAGAGTTGTCGTGTGCGAGAAGTCTGCGGGCAGGGACTGCACTGACCGAGAGCGCCAGCGCTGGAGCATTTCAGTAGGAGTCGCGCCTGGAGAGAAAAGAAGCCACAGCTACTAGCTGGTACGTAATCTCTGCTGACAAGTACAGCTGCAGAGCTGTGAAGTGAACAGAGCTTACTTCTCCTAAAGTCCACCAAGCTCGTGCTCTGCCGACTCCCTAGAATCCCAACTGGTGGCCGTCCCACGCTACTTCGGCTGCTGCTCGCACTTGCAGTTTCTCTTCCTCTCATCGTCACCGCGTTTTAGTAAACAATGTCAGCCACGCCCCCTAGGGGTTCCCGTACCCGGACACTGCAGCACCGCCTCACGTGTGGTCTCGTTCCGAGGATGGCCGGACTGAGGTACAGGCATGCGCCGGGACCCATCGAGAAGAGAAGTTGAGTTGATTTTACATGCAGGATTGACCGTCTTACCGATGGTAACGGTATTACTGGCAGTTTGAGACTGTGGATCGCAAGGTAAGCGAGACCATAGATGCGGACAGTGGCTGTATCCACAAGTTGTTAATTTATATGACTGTCAGCTTATGCAGTGAAACGGCTTTCTACCTCATTGGTAATTGTACACGGATTCCATGTAGGTATGGGTCGCAGTCGCAGCCCTCACTCTTCGAGAAGAAAGCACCGGTCAAGATCCCGAAACCGACACCGTTCACGGTCGAAGTAAGGGGTAATTTGTCTCATTCCCAGACCATATACTGCCTGTGTATGTTATCTTCCTCCAACCAGGGACAGACATGGGTCCCGGTCCCACAGGGAGAGGCACCGTCGGTCTTATTCCGGTTCCTCCAATGACTCCGACTATGAGCCGTCCCGAAGCCAAGACACCAGGTCTGGTGGCTAGCTGATCAAAATTTGGCATGGTTGCCTCACAGCCTGCAGCCTTGCCCCCTGGCACTGAACTAACCTCACTCTCTCTCTCCCCCTCCCTTTTCTCCGCTGACTTAGCTCAGGTAAAATCCAATTCATTTCTTGTCGAAAAAAATGTTTGGTTGCCCCGTAGGACAAGCCCCTCCTGATTTCATTCCCATACTGGAAATCAGGTGTCATATTTCATGTCTGTAGGGAGGCTAAGTGACACTTAGTGCTGCAAGCCATATGCAGTCTCTCTCTCAATGGGTGGGTCACTCCCATAGAGTCTATAGTCACAACCACCTTGGTGGAAGCAGTCTCATTAGTGGATTAATTAATAGAAGTTTGTCCTATAGCCTCGTTCCAAACTCTATATACGAGCTTCTCATATAAGAGTAAAAGCTGGGGAGTGGAGTCTGGGAACATAACTAGATGTCATGTGTTCTAATCAGATTGCAGACTACTCCTTGTGTGAGGGCTGGCAGCCAAAAGTGCTACTCAGGAATGCCCTGCACGTACTTATCCTTTTGTTAATTGCTGGGATATTATGGGGAGCGAGTCAAACCAGTGTGAGCTGTGATACAGAATTTGTTTTTGGTTGTGTTCTGCAGGGTACCGGGAGAGTAGGAGGCGGAAGTCAGAATCAAAGTCAAGATCGAAGTCAAGGTCACGGAGCAGGGACCGTAAATCTTCCAAAAAAAGTAGAAAGCAGAGATCAAAGTGTAGATCAAGATCACGGAGCGGAGATAGGAAATCTTCAAAGAAGAGTAGAAGGCAGAGATCAAGATCAAGATCACGGTCACAGAGTAAGGACCGGAAATTTTCCAAGAAGAGTAGAAGGCGGGAATCAAGATCACAATCAAGGTCGAGAAGTAGGGACAGAAAATCTGTCAAGACGTACAGAAGCAGTAGAAGGCAGAGATCAAGATCTCGATCACAATCAAGATCAATGTCAAGGACACCCTCAAGGTCTAGATCACATAGCAGAGAGAGAAAATCCAAGCATGGTAGAGGACGGAGGGTAAGATCTAAATCAAGATCAAGGTCACAGAGTAGAGACCGAAAATCTTCTCCTAAGAAGCAGAAAAGAAGGTAAGAAGACACATTGTATCGTAAGCTAACGAGATGTAGATGGCATGTACAGCACTTTCCCCTATA
This sequence comes from Phakellia ventilabrum, assembly GCA_963921505.1. Lineage (NCBI taxonomy): Eukaryota > Metazoa > Porifera > Demospongiae > Axinellida > Axinellidae > Phakellia > Phakellia ventilabrum. The sequence continues at coordinate 5,701,205 of OY997397.1, forward strand.
TCACACATGCATACACGCACGCATGCACACACACACACACACCAACACACACAGTAAGTCCTCTCCAGACAGTGCAGTGTTGGAAAGAGCAGATTCGGAAGTAGATATGAGTCTGGACCAGAAATTTCAGCTTGCACTGCAGAAAAAACAGAGCTCAAGGTAAGTTTGTATGATGAGCAGGACTCCATAAACAGGCTTCACTGCTTCTATTTCACGTAACCTAGGGAACTATCAAAAGACATAGCAAATTACAGTACTATGGTAAGTGTGGGCATGTTCTCAAGGTATCGGTCTGTGATTTACTCCATTTAATGCCCACTTGTCACAGAGCCCGGCTGAGAGGGTGAGAGCTAGGCTAAAAGCGATGCTGGACAAGACCATAGCCAGTACTGCTGCAAAAGAGTCACATGACCAGACCACACCCACTGCCATGCCCACACCTGAGCAATTATTAAGCATCGAAAGTGATTCGTTTGTTGCCCAGAGTTTTCAGTCTCAGAGAACACGTGAACAACAGGTGAAGCTAGCGTTTTTGCTGTAGGCAGTGAATATCATTATCACTTTCTAAGGTGTTGCATGAAAGGCAAGGATTGCATATACAGCTAGAAGAGCCTCGTTCCCAGGCTCTCCCAAAAGAGCTGGGCAGAGGCCTGGGAACGAGGCTACGGCTAGATGTATGGGGGAAAAGTAGGCATTAAATTAATAAAACACTTGTGCTTTCATGTACATGAACCACAAATTCTATTTAGTGCCTACCTCTTGCCCCAATTACATCATAGTGGAAAAAGAGCCCACCGACCTCTTGTTCATGTGTGGGGTCTGTACATATCTTGTGTCGATACTTAAGTTGGTTCTTGGCTCTCCATGTTTGGTGTATTATGCCCTCAGGGTTCCCACAGCCCCGCCCCCACTGCCACAGCGAGCCGGTCTCAAGTCTATTCTCACGAGGTGGATGCCAGTGAGTATGAGCCCCAGATAGTGGTTCTGGAGGAGGAAGGCTCAAACCACACCCCAGACCACGCCCAACAGGAAGTGGTGGACAGTGACGGTGGACTAGGAGACAGTGAAGTGACCACTGGGAAGGTACAGGTAGAAGAGAGGCGTGGAAGCAATCTTGTCTCATTCCCAGCCCACCTGAGGACTGGGAATGAGACAATGGTGCTACTCATGGGTTTACACACGCTGCTCTCATGGCTCTCTGCCTTCCCTTCTCCCACAGGGGAAGCTGGCAGCCAGCAAGAGCCAGCGATGGCTGAACAAGCTCCAGAAGATGAGGCAGAAGTTCACCACTCCCCCAACAGATTAACCTCAACCTTCACCGATTGTCAACACCATGCATTGCCCCCCAAGTCATGCCATCATGCTTTATTCTTGTAACTGTCACGGTCAATTATACATATTTGATTCCATACCTTGGTGTCGTGACCTGGAAGTCATGTGATCTCTTGCCCCAACGTCAACATGCACGTGAATCATTAGCAAAGGTACTATTCTGCCAAACTGTATATGGAGGGCGTAGTTTCGCGCACCAGCCCTCTTCCCATTTTGCAGAAGGGCGCTCCATGGCACGTGAGACTAGGCATAGAGGTGGGAATACAGTGGGGTTCTTCCCATGCATGAAAGAAGTAAAGCAGGCCCCAATTCACGAGGCTACAGAGCATGGAACATCAACCAGATTTGGGAACACAATAACTTTGTCATCTCAACACCATTACAACTACATACTAGCAAGGTTACATGTGTGCATAACTGCACCAGAGTACTGTTCTAACGACTGCACATTTTACAACTAATACCATAATTATCAAAAAGTTCAGCAGTCTTGTCTCCAGAGGGAGGTTGGGGTTCTAGTTCCCCCACCAGTCGTGGCCCCCACCTCGGTCCCGTTCATAGTGGTACCCGCCACCACCTCCTCCTCCTCCTCCTCCTCCTCCACCGTAGGAGGACCCACCTCGTGACTGACGGTAGTCGCGACCTCCAAACCCTCCACCCCACCTGGGCAAAGAGGAGATAAAGAACATTATGGCTACACTGTAATACTCAAAATTCAATGTCACCAGATTCATGAAAAATTACAGGAGGTGCCGTACCAAGGTGATTTTCTACGTGTCATTGGAAATAAATGCCATTTCACCGTTTTACAGACGGTTCTTCTACCCTAGCAAACCGAGTATCGTGCTTTGCCTTGCTGGTGTGGCCTGGCCTAGCTAGCTAATTCTCCACTACGGTCTCACTTCTTCTGGTGGGATTTGGCTCGGGCCAGCTGCTTCACTTCGTACGCCAGGCTCTCCAGCCAGGACGGGATCTCTTGCTTGGTCTCCGCGAGCAGCTCCAGCAGGTCACGGCAGATATTGCGGTTCTTGTCATTGAAGAAAGAGGTGGCCAGGCCCAGGTTGCCCACCCTGCCCGTCCGCCCGATGCGGTGAACATACTCCTCGATGTCACTAGGCATGTCGAAGTTGACCACGTGCTTCACATTGGGAATGTCCAGGCCTCGGGCAGCCACCTGGGAGTGGACATGGAGGGAGGAGAGGAAAGGGACACAGTGGATACCACCGCAGTTAGCCATTAACTCTGCTTAGAGTGGGAAAGATGGACTAAATCCCCTAGTGGGGGGGCTGGGGGAATGCCCCCCCCCCCCAGGAATTTAGATGCTCTAAGTTGCTTCTGGGGGCCCAAAAGCAGATAAAGTTTGGAGGGGAGAAATCCCAAGGCACCCCTCTGTATGAAACCCTGAAAGTTATGAGGTAGGCTTACAGCAGTTGCCACAAGAACAGGCGTCCTGCCAGACTTGAAGCTGGAGAGGGCGGCTTCCCTCTCTGGCTGGGAGCGGTCGCCATGGATACAGGTGCAGGGGTAGCCCTGGGCATACAGAAAGTCGTCCAGTGCGTCGCAACTCTTCTTGGTCTCCACAAAGATCAGGGTGAGAGTGTCAGTAGCTGTGTGGTGCACATGTGCATTTTGTATTACTGATATTGACTATTGGCCTCTGACTTAATTACCGTATAGCGCCAAATTTTCGGCGTTTGCTAGAGCTGAAGCACGCGTCTTACCTCCCCATTAGCAGACGCGATAGTACTGCTTTCGAGAGCGTCGGTTTGTAGAGAGGCATCACGAATCATAAAGTGATGTGCAAAATTTAGAAAACATTTCGCGAGCTTAATTTCCGCGGTGCAAGACGCGTCCGCGAAAATTATACGCCTCAAAAATTTGGCACTATACGGTACTCGTGAGTACGGACCACCTACAGCAGGTTCTTTGGCTTGTGCTGGACACTTCGTTTGCCACTCCATGACACAGCACAGAGTAGCCACATGTGTAGATCGTCTGATCCCTCTGCCCTGTCTTACCCCCCCCCTCGTGTCAGCACAGTGCAACACACATGGGGACTAGGCTAGGCGGTAGCCTGGTACATGTAGCAGTGCTCACTTGATGCGATGAGCAGGTCAAGCAGGAATGAGCGCTTGTCACACTCCTCCACCCAAACCACCTTCTGCGTGATGTTCTCGCTGGTGGAGCCAACCCGGCCGACTGCAAGGAAGATGTAGTTATCCAGGAAGTCTCGGGCAAGAATCTGGAGGGGAGGAGGAATGGAAGGGTGTAGAGCGAGAGGGCAGAGGGGGCAAAGGGAGGGCAGGCTCAAATAATCACACACACCTGTATTTCTTTGGGGAAGGTGGCAGAGAACATCATGGTCTGCCTCTCTCCCATGCGAGGCATCTTGTCCTGCTCCACGATGCGGCGGATCTGGGGCTCAAAGCCCATGTCCAACATGCGATCGGCCTCATCCAGCACTAGAAACCTGCAGAACAGAAACCAGACTAACATGTAGGAATCGACTCTAATTGAGCGCAACACACCTCCAATTATAGAACACCATCACCCCAATCCATACACGCATCAAGCAGACACGGCAAGCAGATCTTACTGCATGCAACTTGCAATCTAGTTTCTTTACTGCAGCCACTGATTATTCCTAATTAGTAAACTATAGGGCATTATCACTGGCTGACATCTTGCTAAAACAGAACCCCAGAGTCCTACCACTACAATTGCTGTCTGTCACTCACCGGCACAGCTCGAGCCCGACCCTGCCCCTCTCCAGCATGTCCACCAGTCTCCCGGGGGTGGCCACCAGCAGCAGGCAGCCGCGCTCCAGGTCCCGCAATTGGGCACCGATGTCCGCTCCTCCGTACACGACACAGGGCCTCACTCGAGAGCGGTAGGAAAACTTGCGGGCCTCGCCATAGATCTGCGAGGCCAGCTCCCTGGTGGGGGCCAGGATCAGGCACAGCGGGTACTGCTTGCGGCGGCTGTTATAGCGAGGCTGCAGAGCAGAAGGGAGAGTCGTGTTGCTGACTAGTTGTGTAGGCTACACACAAACCACATGAGAAGACAGTATAGTAAAGTTTAACCATCACAGGATTGAAGGTCTCCAGGTAGAAAAAAGTTGGTTCCACCTTTACATGCAATATACCATATTCGGTTAAGATGACTTCAGGCATTTTTGCTGCCATGGCAACAATAGTTCCTTGCATGTAACGTTTATCACACAGAAATGTCATCTTTCAAATTTGAAGTAAATTGTCATCTTAACCGAATATGGTCTATTCCCATGGGAAAACTAAATACCCAGGAAATACAGGACATTAAAACAGGACATGATCTCAAGTGTGCTGGACAGTCTGTCAGGCTGTGCCTGAGCCAGACAATAGCCTATAACAGTATCCAGCCTTGTCTGGCACAGCCAGCACTGTATCCATTGTCTGACCCACAGCACAGCCAGCACACTTTATCTAGCTGATTGTTCAGCCTTTCCCCCCCCCCCCCCGTCAGGAACTTACAAACCCTTCTTGAGGTTCATGTAGCACATGCAGTATTCACCCCTTTTTGGGACAGTAACTTGGATGGCTGATATCTATCATATGCATGTCTACTGCATGTGATGTCATGTAATGACATCACAAAATATACTGGGCTCTCCTATTTCGTCATATAGGTGAGGTCGGGAAAGTCGGGAAATGAGGTTTGAAGAGGAAGGCAGCAGTACTGGACTTACGTCAGGAGGTGGTGGAGGAGGGCCGGCACTGAAGATGAGGTTGAGGACTGGCAGGAGGAAGGCGGCAGTCTTTCCAGAGCCGGTCTGGGCACAGGCCATCAGGTCACGCTTACCCACAATAATGGGAATGGCATACTTCTGGACAGGAGTTGGTGTTTGGTAGGTTGCCAGCTAGGGATGGGGGAGAGAAGGTAGACTGAACTCCATACTCCCATGATTTGGTCTGGGTACGGGGCTTCACCACACAGAAGCAGTTTGGGAATGGACTCTTTACCATTATGATGTAATGGGGGGAGTGAGCATTAAATAGAAAATATGTAAACCAGCATGTTCTTATGTTTTCTCCAATTAGTGCTCACTTTTACCTCCCATTACATCGTAATGGTGAAGGGTCTATTGATTGAAGTGGTCTGGGAATGGGAGTATACCATGCAGAAGTGGTCTGAGAATGGGCTGGGTCTGCTAACCTCAATGTTTGAGAGGAGTACCTCCTTCATGTTACTCTCCGAGAAGGTCTCGATGTGCTTGGGGCAGCCCTCGCCCGTGGCCTCCACAGAAATGTCCTCATACTTGTTGAAGTTGATGCCTGTGTTAGCTCCTCCAAACAGCTCCCTATGCAGAAGGAAAAAAAACACTACTGGATAGCAACAATATTTTTCTTTTATACAACTAAACAAACTTGTCCCGAGTTGCTTGGTTGTCTAAACTATACGTAAATTTTAATTTCTAGAAAACAATTGCTCATTCCATTTTGGACAACATGCACCTAATAACTCTTGGTTGACCAAGGGCTTCCACAGTAAAAAACAACAACAGCTAATACACATGTAAATTTGGCCATTGTATCTGCAGGTTCTCATGGACCTCATCCTCACCTCTCGACCCTCTCATTTCGAGCTAGCGGTTTGCTCCAGTCTTCGGCGGACATTGCGGGGCTGCTATCTACGGGCGTAGACCTCCTTCGTCCCCAGTCACCTCCTCCGTCTCCTCCCCTTCTCCCACCGCCCCACCCATCCCCACGGATGCCGGAGTCCGAGGTGTGTCTCTCCAGGGGAGCGTGATCCCCCTCCGACCTGTGTGTGTGTGTGTGTGTGTGTGCATGTGTAAATGAATGCCTTAGGAAAAAAGCGAAAAGTTGAGGGGCTCGGACACCCAAAAGGCTTACTTTCTACACAGAAATACTGTGGAATCAGTGAGCTCCTTCATGGGAATACAGTGATTAAAGATGCTCAATAGTTAGTCAAGAAAGGCAACATTCATGCATGGACCTCGCTTCCAGAAGACACCGCTCACTCTATTTCTGCTTGATAGTTGCACGTGACCATGTACCTCCTCAGGTCTACTTCAATGATGGGCTCTTATTAGAAACAACACCCGTTCCTACCCACCTTCCAAAGTCACCTCTCCGATCAAACCCATAGCCCCCTCGCCTCGCATAGTCATCAGACCCTCTCCGTCGATAATCCCCCTGCCATCCTCCACCTCCTGAGGCATAACTGTGACGCCTCTCATACTCTGGAAAAACAAGAAGGGTACCATCGTCAAGTCTTAACCCTACAAGCTCCCAGTAATATCATAGACACTTCTGCACTCAGACAGTACATTTAATGGTAATGCACGCAGGAAGGAAACAGCGCTTGTCTTTCACCTCATGGTATTAATTTCCACCCCCTTCCCGAGTCCAAAACTCTCCTTTTGATCTTACATACCACAGAAGCCTAATGCTATATAGATATCCCATGATACTGGGTATCGTCAGCCAATACTGTCACATAGTTAACATCCAATTCCTCCTTCACAAAGTCTGAGGCACAGCTACCTATATAAGCTCACAGAGGTCCATATATGGAAGGCGCTATTTGCATTGATTGTCGATGGACTTCAAAGGCTAATTAACCATTCACCCACCCATCACTCTAGTGTGTTTGTTCCTTAGGAAAGCCTGGCCAAGTGTTACAAAAATTCTGCAAATTCCTGAAATATGGCGCACCAAGTTGGCAGTCATCAATGCCATCGGAGGCATGAAAATCATGAGCTGCCCACTGCCACATAGAACCACCAATTCTGTGTGTGCTAACTTTATGGCTATACCTGAGCTCCTGGAAGGCGGTGGCCCATTGTAGTAGCCCCCGTCTCCATCTTGAAAGTCTCGCGACGAACCTCCGCTGCCGCGTAGGTGGGGAGGAACGTAGCGACCTATGTATGTGTGTGTTCGGGGAGGGGGGGGGGTGGGGGGGTGGAGGGAGGGAGGGGGGATTAGCAAGCTAATTATAAACCACTCTTCCCAACAAGCTAGCCATTTCTGAACACTTTCACTAAGTTTTCTGGTCTTAATTTAAAATCTAGACATATAGCTTTGAACAGAGATTAAGAAACAGCACTATATTCAAACAATAACCAAGCTCTCTAAGAATCACTCACCACGTCCACCAAAGTGGGACCTCTTATCTCCTCTACTACCACTAGTATCAGAGGACAGGTCCAGACCAGCAACCTGGGGAATGGGAATGGGGTCAGTCACAATAGCAAATGGAGTATCATAATTTTGAAATTATGCTACAAAATTATGAGACTTTTTTCATCAACAGGTTCTATCCCATCACTTTACTTGCCCCAGCCACTTCATACACATGTACTACGTACGACATAACACATCTCTGGTCACTTAGTAGTTCACTGCTGAATTTGTAAACTCACTTGCTGCTCTAGACCTGTTTCTCCATCGCGGGAAGATCTGCTCATAACTCGATAACACAGGCCAGTCTCTCCGTATTGATTGCTCTAAATTTCTTAGTGAATTGTCCACAAAGAAACAAAATGAAGCCTGAAGCCTTGAAAATCAACTATTCGTAAAACAAGCAAACACTTTGGCGTCAACCCCAAACGATCTCGCTGACTCACCCCCAAGCCAAAAACTCACGAGGCGCCTCGTCCATATTTGATGTTGCCACGTGGCTAGCACGTCGTTGACACGTGTTTATCGTGCCCGGCACGAGACTAACTAACATGCGACATGTAGTTTCGTTCCAAGTCTGGGCGCGGGATCGGAGATCGGGATCTCGGGAGTAGGCTAGGCGACATGAAGTCTTGATCTTACACACATGGAATTAACTGCGCGCGCTTCAGAAATGCGCGGGAAGTTCCGCCACGTGGAATATAAAAAGCGTCAACTGTCTTGTTCTAGCGAGTTCAGTCGAGAAGTATGCTGCAAGAAATTATCTTCAAGAGATCCAGGCTAGCTATAGCTACCGCTCTAACGACGTTGCTTCTACACACCGTCCATCTGCAAGTACCGCACCGTGTTCCGACATGCAGCTCTGTGAGTGTTGAACCACCTGGAATTTTTACTGAGACAGCTGCAATTAAATTTAACTTTCTCTCACTTTTAGATTTGGCTACTCAGTGCTGAAAGACCGACGTCGAGTCCCGCGGTGCGGCAGCATTCTCCCTGACTCCAGCAATAGTAAGTGTTCTTGTCCACGGCTGTGTCTTACTATAATTATGTCAAGTTTTGAATTGAATTCATCATGAGTTTTTCTACATACATGGATATTATTCTTGCTTTCCTTTTCCCAGTCTAAGACCTAATGACTCAGAAATTAAGACGCTCGGAGAAGACAAGATGACATGCCTGCAGCTCTAACCCAAGTCTGAATCCTACCTCCAGTTGCAGCAGAGCCAATGGCTCCCAAGAAGTTTGCTAAATTAAATGTGCATTGTGTTACGTTATTGCGTAGCTAATATGGTTGTGAGGTTAAGGTTGTGGTTGAAGGTTGGTACAGCGTTCTTGGTAGCGCATGCGTACTTAATTTCGCGGAACTAATTTTTTGGCGAAACTTTCGCGGAATTTAAAATTTACGGATTCGTGTCGTCGCTCGCTCGCTTTAAATTTTGCGGTCGTACCTATGTTCAATCGCGAAAAATTGTGTTCGGCGAAAATAAGTACGTATACGGTAATCAGGTTAAGTACTTTTCTATTGTACAATGTTAATGAGATGTGGTGCAATGGTACAGGTATAAACAATGTTCTTGGTGTATACCAGGGCATGATTAAAGCTAAGGTATTAATGAGGTATGATTGAAGGTTGATGTGATGGCCGTTGTGATGGCCATTGTGTAAAGGTCAGGTACAATGAGGTTTGAGGTGTGTCACTTGGTTGGTTGCTTGGTTGGTTTCTTGGTTGGTTGCTTGGTTGGTTGCTTGGTTGCTTGCTTGGTCAGTCGCTTAGTTGCTGGCCGGCTAGTTGGAGGTTCTTGTGTGAGGTAACTAGTTTTGGCAAGGTTATAAATGTATATGTATTATAACGTACATGTAGCTACATTACATGTCCATTGTTTCATATTTAATTATGTGTGTTTCCACATGTAGCTAACAAGTTAAGTCTCCTTCAGGTAGATAGTTTCTAGGTCTGATGGTGGCAAGACGATCCAGACGCTGACAACTCTGAGGATGTCCTACCATATAATGACCTGGATGTGCTGATAGAAGGTGATGCCTACTGTAATCACTGTTCTAGCTAAACTATTACGTCAGCAGCCATTTATCTTTGCTTACTGTGCATCTCTGTATGCTAAAATATTTGTATATCATAGTCCATTCAGGTGGCAAGACAACCCAGAGACGGTGGGAATGACTGTTGAGCGGCTCCCCCTGAGGGTAATAAAGAGTGTGATTGACGGTCTCTAGATCTGGAGGGTGACTTAGCTGATACCTGCTTCACTATCACTAAAGGTGACTGGCAGCGATGACAGGATTCTATGATGGTGACTGGAGGTGACCTGGTATCTCATGGCGGTCATGACGTAAGATTTAGATTCACTGTGTGCATGGAATACACTACAGTAGCATTATTACAAGAGCTTTAGTCATAGCTAGCCTTACGTGTATGTGTGCTATATACATAACATCCATCCATGCATGGTTCCTGAGAGTTAACCAAGCTATCTCTGTATAGGAGAGTAGATATCTGTAGGAAATAAACATACTTGAATGTGACTTAGCTGATACCTGCTTCACTATCCCTAAAGGTGACTGGCAGCGATGACTGGATTCTGTGATGGTGACTGGAGGTGACCTGATATCTCACAGAGCCATGGCAGTCATGATGTGAGATTTATATTCACTAGATTCACTGTGTGCATGGAATACACAAGCTACAGTAGCAGGATTACAAGAGCTTTAGTCATAGCTAGCCTTACATGTATGTATGCTATATATACGTAGCTACAGCAATCCATCTATATGCATGGTTCCTGGGAGTTAATAAGCTGTCTCTGTGGGAGAGTAGGAAATAAATATGCAACTGATTTTTGAATGTGACTAGAGGTAGCTACCGGTGTCTGTTCTTTTCCAGGGGGTGACTGGAGCTGTCCGCTGGGGTGACTGACCCGGTGTCTCTGATGGAGAAAGTAAAGGAAGTATTTGCATGCATTTAACATTAAATTTGCATGTGCATGTTGTAACGTAAGGTGCATGTGGGTGCATGCTGTAACTTAAGGTGCATGTGGGTGCATGCTCTAACTTAGCTGCATGTGGGGTACTGGTGGTGAGTCCATTCAGGTGGCAAGATGACCCAGAGACGGTGGCAAGATGGTGTGAATGACTGTTGAGCGGCTCCCCCTGAGGGTAATACAGAGTGCGATTGATGGTCTCTGGAGGGTGACTTAGCTGATACCTGCTTCACTATCCCTAAAGGTGACTGGCAGCGATGACGGGATTCTGTGATGGTGACTGGAGGTGACATGATATCTCAGAGAGCCATGGCGGTCATGATGTAAGATTTAGATTTACTGTGTGCATGGAATATACTAAAGTAGCATTATTACAAGAGCTTTAGTCATAGCTAGCCTTACGGGTATGTGTGCTATATACATAACAGTAATCCATCCATGCATGGTTCCTGAGAGTTAACCAGCTGTCGATCTCTGTAGGAGAGTAGATATCTGTAGGAAATAAACATGCTTGAATGTGACTTAGCTGATACCTGCTTCACTATCCCTAAAGGTGACTGGCAGCGATGACGGGATTCTGTGATGGTGACTGGAGGTGACATGATATCTCAGAGAGCCATGGCGGTCATGATGTAAGATTTAGATTTACTGTGTGCATGGAATATACTAAAGTAGCATTATTACAAGAGCTTTAGTCATAGCTAGCCTTACGGGTATGTGTGCTATATACATAACAGTAATCCATCCATGCATGGTTCCTGAGAGTTAACCAGCTGTCGATCTCTGTAGGAGAGTAGATATCTGTAGGAAATAAACATGCTTGAATGTGACTTAGCTGATACCTGATTCACTATCCCTAAAGGTGACTGGCAGCGATGACTGGATTCTGTGATGGTGACTAGAGGTGACCTGAGATCGCAGAGAGCCATGGCGGTCATGATGTAAGATTTATATTCACTAGATTTACTGTGTGCATGGATTACACTACAGTAGCATTATTACAAGAGCTTTAGTCATAGCTAGCCTTACGGTTATGTGTGCGTAATAGTAATACATCTATGCATGATTCCTGAGAGTTAATCAGCTGTTTCTGTAGGAGAGTAGATATCTGTAGGAAATAAACATGCTTGAATGTGACTAGAGATAGCTACCGGTGTCTGTTCTCTTCCAAGGGGTGTCTGGAGCTGACCGCTGGGGTGACTGATGATGACCTGGTGTCTCTGATGGAGAAAGTAAAGGAAGTGTTTGCATGCATTTAACATTAAATTTGCATGTGCATGCTGTAACTAAGGTGCATGTGTAACTTAAGGTGCATGTGGGTGCATGCTGTAGCTTAGCTGCATGTGGGGTACTGGTGGTACAAAAATTCACTAAGAGTTTCAAATGCATGCAACTTACCAGCATCTTCTCTGGATCTGGGCCACGATGTTCGCTGGGTGAGTGAGGCTGTACAAGCAGCAGCTCAACATTAGCTAGATCTCTGGGCTGGGCCACAGTGTTCGCTGGGTGAGTGAGGCTGTACAAGCAGCAGCTCAACATTAGCTAGATCTCTGGGCTGGGCCACAGTGTTTGCTGGGTGAGTGAGGCTGTACAAGTTAGTGGTGTAAGGTAAACAGCTTGTGCTTCAAGTTTCCTGTAGCTATAGGGTTGGGGATAAAATCTCTGTGTCAGTTCGTCACTCGCTGTGTGTGTCATGCCACCATTGTCTGTGTCATTTGTCCTCTTGGTTTGCATTGCTTCATGTATCTTTTTCTCATTTGCCGGCCGGCTTTCTTAATTATTTGTTTTTGTAACCCGTACCCAATATAGGTAGCTCCATTTAACAAAAATAAATCCAAAACCGCTATAAACGAAACAAACACAAAAAAAGTAGCTACAAATACCTCAAAAAAAGTAGCTAGAAATAGATAAATCAAAAAAGTAGCTAGAAACATTAATTAAATTCGCTATAGCTAAACCAAGTAACCAAAAATTAGCTAATCAAAACAGGTGGCCCTAATTAAGTAGCAGCCCCACCCATATAGTTTAGGCCAAATGGGCCCCTCCCACTAGTAGGGCCTGAGCCTTAGGACCTGCCCTAGGAAGTAATGGCCCCACCCATTCAGCTTTAGGACAAGCCCGGGTGCATGGGGGTGCATGGGGAGGGGGGGGTGCATGGGGAGGGAGCGTGTATGCATTGCCTTCCCAAAGCTGGCTGGCCAGAGAGGGAGGTGCCTGAAGCGGTGGGATCCAGGAAGACAGACGACACTGACAACAGTCGCTCGGTTCATACAGCATATGACATACTGAAGTGAGGTTTTTTCTCAAAACCCTGCCCCAACCTGTCTTTAGTAGAGCCTATAGCTTTGTGCTTAGCCTAATAGCTATCTAGGTGTAGTGGTATACGTAGCAGAGAAAAAATAGTGTTTGTAGGGAATTTGTGCCACCAGTTACGGGTAGGGAAAAACTAGCTAGTGGGGGGGGGGGGGGGGGGGGAGGGGTAGCATCTGAGCAGGTGAAGCAAAGGATAGTGGAAGCAAGGGGTTGGAGGTGGCTTCCATTCTCTTTAGGTTTAGGCAAAATCGTTTTTAGTTAGATTCTAACTGAGCATTTATAGCTAAGCCTTTAATAATTCTAGTTTGAGCGTGTAGCTAATTTTCAAATAGGAGGATGGAAAGAGGGAGGACGAGGTGGACCATCCGCAATTTTTTTAAAAATAATTCAGGTTATCTTTTAGGCAAATCGGCTACCAAAGCTTTGCCTGTATGATGTAATTAGAGTAACCATATTTAACATCTCTTTTCTCTTCCCTGCAGGTGAAGCTTAACTTGCATGCAATGGAGAATGGAAGCAAGGGGTTGGAGGTGGCTTCCATTCTCTTTAGGTTTAGGCAAAACTGTTTTTAGTAGTGAGCTTTAGATTCTAACTGAGCATTTATAGTTGTACTCCCAGAGCCTTTAGCTCGTAGATAATTTCAAATAGGAGGATGGAAAGTGGGAGGACGAGGTGGACCATCCGCAATTTAAAAAAAAAGAATTCAGGTTATCTTTTAGGCAAGTCGGGTACTGAAGCTTTGCCTGTATGATGTAATTAGAGTAACCATATTTAACATCTCTTTTCTCTTCCCTGCAGGTGAAGCATGCAATGGAGAATGGAAGCAAGGGGTTGGAGGTGGCTTCCATTCTCTTTAGGGTTAGGCAAAACTGTTTTTAGTAGTGAGCCTTTAGATTCCAACTGAGCATTTATAGTTGCCTTTAGCATGTAGCTAATTTTCAAATAGGAGGATGGAAAGAGGGAGGAAGAGGTGGACCATCCACAATTTTTTTTAAGAGTTCAGCTTATCTTTTAGGCAAGTCTGATACTGAAGCTTAGCCTGTAGCTAATGTGTGATGTGGTTAGAGTACCTAACATCTCTTTTCTCTTCCCTGCAGGTGAAGCTCAAAATTTGCATGGAATGGAGAATGGAAGCAAGGGGTTGGAGCTCGAGGTGGCTTCCATTCTCTTTAGGTTTATGCAAAACTGTTTTTAGTAGTGAGCCTTTACATTCTAACTGAGCATTTATAGCTGTACTCTCAAAGCCTTTAATTCTAATTTGAGCACGTAGCTAATTATCCAAATAGGAGGATGGAAAGAGGGAGGAAGAGGTGGACCATCCGCTAAAATTATCTTTTAGGCAAGTTTAAGCAAAATTGTTTTTTAGTAGTGAGCCTTTAGATTCTAACTGAGCATTTATAGCTGTGCTCTCAGTGCCTTTAATTTTAGTTGGAGCATGTAGCTAGCTAAGAGGATGGAAAGAGGGAGGAAGAGGTGGACTATCCGCTACAAATTTTTTAGGCATTCAGGTTATCTTTTGGGCAAGTCAGATGCTAAAGCTTTGCCTGTAGCTAATGTGTAGAGTATTAACGTCTCTCTTCTCTTCCCTAGAATGCCCTACTCTCAAATTATGAAATCAGTCACATGCTAGTCATGCAGTGCTCATGTGATCCATCACAGTAGTGTGCCACCTCTCAAACTCTGTACACTTAACAATTTTATTTTGAGATGCATTTATGTTTTTAGTCTCTGGTATGTTGTATGCCACCTGTACAGTGCCTTGTTTTGGTTTCTTTACTGACTCAATTTGGGAGGGCACATGTACACGCACAAACCCAGTGCTTAGTATTTTGGATTTTTAGTACAAGCTACTAAGTCTTGGATACCGTCCATGAACCCCTTTCATCATAAGTTGGACAACATCATAAGTTGGACAACAAACAAGTGCATGGAAACCCATGTACCAGCATAATTAAACTGCAGCTGTAACAATATAACCACCCAACACTACCATTGCCAAGATCAAAAACCGAAATTTCTGAGTACTTCAGAAATTTATTTCTAGAAACAGGCTACTACATGTATACACTATACCTGAAGCAATCAAATGATAGGCAGCACATATACGTATAATGGAATAAAAAACTTATGTACGTATGTGATATAACGTTTATAGATGGCAAAGTATTACTGTAACTCCAATTAATAGCAATGTTTTTCTCTATTTTACTGTCAATGAAACAGGAAGTCAGAACAATTTTGAAAAAGGCGAAGAGAGTACACATCCCACTCGTATAGCTCTCATCCAAGTCGCTATCCATCTAGCACTGTGAAATTGCTCGAGCGAGGTATGCCAGTGACGAAAATTGGCCCAGCAGTACACTGGGAGAGGGGAGATATACATCACACACACAAATACCTGTCTCCCAAAAATAAACATACCCCCTATTGTCAGTCTGTACGCTTAACAAACACTGTCAGAATACTGTCACAGCTAGAGTTGTTCCAGTTTGTGCGTGTGTACAGCTGCAGTGCTAACATACCCAGCCTTCCGCCCCTTTTTGAGGAGCCATTAAAAGTTCGTCACATACGGGCACACTTTTAGGAGATTACAGGTACTACTGCAGTTACAACACTCTCTCTCACTCAATCACTCACTATTTCAGTGTTCCCGTCATTCTCGACAACACATTGGCAGAAGTCTGGGTCTTCAGCAACAACGCAGTCAGCCATCGCTGTACCCTCATCTGCTCCTTGTACACACGTTCACCTGCAAACACAGAGATATACCATAATAGCAGGATTATTTTGCTGGAGAATATTTTTGTGGCTAAGACGTTAAGCGGGAAAGTAATAATTATTCGTGATTTTTTGATAACCGTCAGCTATACTGTGAAATTTCACTAAAATTTAGATGTGAGTAGGTGATGTCTCCCTCAAATTCCTGCTGTGTGGTATGCAATAACTTTGATTTGTATGGATTCATTGCCGAGCGCCTTAGCGCGAGGCAACTAATCGTGCAGTGTGGGCTGAAATCTCAGCTAGCGTATATATATATATATATATATATATATATATGTGCGCAACTTCCGTCACGCTTAGGAATGCAATTAAATCTCTGGCTACGTTCCTTATACGTGTTATTACTATGTCTGTACGTTCCGTATACGTGTTGTTACTACATCTGTAACGAAACGCTAACTAACTTACGTCATACCTCTGCGCGAGGCTATCTGCGCAATGCGTATACCTAGTAGCAATAGTAATAGATTGCCACAATCTAGTTTAGAGTTGCTGGTTGCATTTCATGTAGAACTTCCAAATATGGCTCACCTCCTGCATGACTCAATGTCACGGATCTCCCTCACTTTGACTTCAGTAAAAGCGGAGGTGAAGGACTGCTGTAGTGTCATGTTCCCAGAGACTAAGGACTCTCGCAGTATCCTCAGGGCCCACGAGGCTCCACCCACTGAGATTGCCAAGTCAACATAAGTTTCTGCAGTGTTACCTACTGCCTGTGTGTGTGTGTGTATGTGTATGCACATAGTAACTGAACCTCAGTGGAGTATTACATTGTCCAATTCACACGGTTGGCATATCTTGTATAGGCTGTATGTTATAGTTATAGCACAGTAGGCAGTGATGTACGATTTGTAAATAGCCGAGTCCGAGGGCGTAGCCCGAGGACAAGGCTGTTTACGGAATCGTAAATCACGTGACTACTGTGCTATAAGTATTATATATCCCATGGCAACGTCGTAGACTTAGTAACCATTGCGGCTATAGCTATGGCTTGCAACTTCTCTGACTACTGCCTTGGTATGTGTGACTGGACTGACTGCCCAGGTGGCAAAGAGAGTGAGTTTCCTGAAAGCTCTGCGTTGAGTAGAGAGCAGCGCTTCACCGAATTTGTAAGCGACGATAAATTTGCTAATCTGGCTAAGGGGTTTGTCCCTGATAATACTGAAAGAAACACTCGGTGGGCATTAAAGAACTCTGACCTCTGGAGGAAAGCAAGAAACGAGTGTCGGCCCGAAGACCCCGTTCCAGAAGATTTCTTCCAGTGCAGCGACCCAAAAATTTTAAACCGTCACTTGTCGCGCTTCGTACTCGAAACACGAAAGTCAAATGGAGAGCGCTACCCCCCTGCCACTCTACACCACTTACTCTGTGGCCTTCTGAGACATTGTAGACAGCAGAACACTGGCTGTCCCAACTTCAGCAGTAGTATTGTGTACGTGCCACTACATTTGCATAATCATATCATGCATTATACACTTGTCAGTGTATAAATCATTATAATAATAAAAATTTGCCTCGAGCTCTGGGTAATACGACTGGTGCACACCTAAATCTATCGCAACACAGTACTAGTGGGATTTATAGTGAGATATCCACAAATGGTATGGGAAGTACACTGTTGCTAGTCTCATTCCCAGCCTCCGCTCCCAGCTTGTTTTACATGCAAAAGAAAAAAGCTGGGAGTGGAGACAGAACAAGGCTACACTGTTGCTAATAATGGAATGGAGGCTCACCTGTGTGATAAGCACAGGTTCGCTGGAATTACTGAACTGTCCCTCTGGTTCCAGTATGTATGATTGAATGATTGAAGTGCTCCTGGAATCCACTCCTATCACTATATTCTCTGGCTGGCTAGGCAGCTGGTAGTCTGCAAACACAATCACATTGAGCAGAATACCATTCTCCATGAGGCCAGCCTGGAAGGAAGGGGAGGGGCAAGGGAGGAGAGAGTAGGCCGTTTGTCTACTTGTGGTAAAAGGCTGTTCCATTCAGAATGAACTACTGATTAGAGGAAGCAAATGTTTCCCCTACTAATACATTATCTATGAAATTTGCTGATTTTAAAATGCAGAACAAATCTGAAAATATGAAGCTCGACAGAGTATGACAAGGTACAGGTATGCTCATAGCTACCAGCCGTGTCAAGTCAAGTGATTATTCGACTCAAAAGCAAGGTCTCTACCTGGACGGATTCAAAGGTCAGCCCCGCCCCCTCTGGAATTGCAGTCCGGCCCTCATCTGTGATTAGAAGCATATTCCGTGCAATCCGGGTATCATTCCGGAACGGAACGTTGTCAATGGCAAACTGGATGGCCTGGTACCCATCTTCATTGAAGCCTATAGTGGGAGACACGAACAGGTCTTCCCTATGACACATATATACATGTATCTAAATTATATGGCTACAGTCTGGACTGGGAATGAGACTATATACCAGCAGAATCTAGACTGGGAATGAGAGTACACTATGACTTGGGCTGGAACTGAGACCATACCAGCATTAATGAGCTGCACTCTGGCCCTGGGAAATTCAGTTGCAGGGAAGCAGCGCTGTCCATCCACCTCCAGGAAGTGGGCTGCCTGTGAGTTGATGAAGCTGCCAAACGCAATGGGACAGTATCAGTTCCTGACAGCAGCATCACCCACCCCTATGGCAATGGAAGAACAGCAGTGACAAGGGCAATGATATTATCATTAACATCAATCTGTCGCACCTGCAGTGACCAGCATGTCTTCCAAGAGAGGGATCATCACCAGGAGCCACTCGTGTTCCAGATCCATGGAGCCAGAGTCATCAATGAGCAACACAATATCAGCCGCATCCTGTGATTCTAGCGTCACATTGCGGACAAATATCTGCAGTGGATAGTTCAATACTGTATACTACTTGTACACTGTTCAATACTATCTATATACTAGCTGATATTAGCACACATTACCTGGTACCACTGGTCTCCAATGTCCTGGGGACCAAGTGGACTGGAACAAGTTGGTGGTGGGGTCTCTATGGAGGAGGATTGGACGGTGAGTAGGAGGAGGGTGTGTGGGAGTGTGGGTAGGAGGTGGGAGTGTGAGAGTGTGGAGGGGAGGAGGATGGGAAGGTGGGTGGGAGGAGGGTGGGTGGGTAAGGGATTTGGGTGAGACACTGGAGATGGTAACTAGCATGCTATACCCTGAGGCATTCATGAGTAGCTACGTGAGGTGATGACTGAGTATGCAACACATCCATGCACGCTACTGTGGCCTGAGCTTAGCATAATACATTAATCATACGAGAACACTCAGGCCCAATTGGGAGTCAGTGTCAACTGGAAAAGATCTGCAACTCATTCCCTGCTTGATGAACTTTAAACTGTATATGCTCATTTGTTTCAAGCATGAGCATAACATCCTCAGGCCTAATTACAGTACAGTAGGTTGTTACAAATCAATAATTCAATAAAGTAAACCTTCCTGGTCGACATCTGATACACACTTGTACTCTACTGTAAGACAGCTCAGACTTCAGCTATAGTTCTTCTACACTAGTCCACCCTACGCCTGGTGAGGGGCTCACTGACCGCCCTTTAAGTGTAGCCTAGTCTTCAACTCTACGTTGTTTCTCTTTAAAAAGCAACTCTTTGAATGCATGATCCTCTCAAAGCCCCTCAAGAATTCTGAGAAACTTCCCGCTAACCACTGTTGTACATATGTGTAAGGTAAGCACTATTGTAGTATTTTGTGATTAAATTCTGAACTTGACACACCTTCACTGATAGAAGAGCATCTAACCACTTACGTATGCAAGCTGGATCGTTGCCCATCCACCCTCCTGCCTCACACACTCTCATTGCGTCCCCCATCAGCTGGAAGCCATTTTCACAGGCATACAAGGCTTGGGAGTCGATGAAGGTCCCGTTGGTCAGGCTCAAGGTTCCATTTGCGGGAGGATCCAGCTGAGGGCATAGGAACGCTGTGTGTGTGTATGTGTATGTGTGTTAAAGTGTAAGGGAGTTGTATAGCTAGCAGCACAGTTGAATAATGTGTGCACACAACAGCTGTGTTTGGCCCTTCCACAGTAAGACCACTTGTGTAAAGATGTGGTACCAAGGTGATAACACTTGAAGGAGAAACCATACCATTCTTGGGCATTCTTTGTTTGTAGAATATTTGTGCGAGGACAATGCTTACGGAGGAGGGAAGAACAATACTCAAGCAGCCCAGTATTGTTATTGTACCTATAGTGGTTTCATGGTACAGGTTCCTCAATGGCTGCAGCATACCTTTAGGTATACTGTGGGTGATATAGCAAAAAAATTGGATCTCCTGATTCTTGAGGATACTAAATTAGCTTTTCTATGCATCAATCAATCCTTATTTGGGAACCCGTTGAGCATTTTGGAATGGAGCAACATGTTTTTGTGGTAATGCAAATTTGGTGCCGACGTACGTTCGCAGACAGGCTCCTCTCCCGACCATGTTCAGTGGCAGTGCACGTTCGTGTCTCAGTGCCGTTCAGTCGATAACGGTCATTGCATGTGTAGTTGGCAACCGATCCAAAGGTGGTAGCTGGGAGGAGGACCCTCCCGTTTGCAGGGTCAAGGAGCACTCCACAGTCGATTACTAAAAAGTGTGTATGCATGTATGTGTATGTGTGTGTGTGTGTGCATGTATGTATGAATGTGTGTGTATGTATGCATGTATGTATGTATGTATGTATGTGTATGTATGTATGTATGTATGTATAAATAGTTACACCTACATACTCTGTTTAGTTGGTAATTGAATAACTACAATGTATACCTACCTTAATGGCTAACTTTACTTTTGGGAGGGTCCAGTTTTAATGGGGAACAAGGCTACTAGGCACCATGTTGATAATTACCCTAACAGCTCACTTTAGTTTGGGTGTGTCCTGCTTTAATTGGAAAAGCTGGGAACAAGCCATGTTGATAATTGAATAACCACAGTGTGTACCTACCTTAATTAATTTGGGAGTGTCAAGCTTTAAAGGCTGAACCAGGCTACACTCTATGTTGATGGATAATTGAATAACTGTAAGATTCAATAGTGTAAGCCTTCAATTAGCACAAAGTGTACTTTCACACAAAGAGTGTGTATGTATTGTAAGAAAAGCTAGCAGAAAGGCCTTCTAGAGCAAGCCACACTCTTCATGGCAAAAAGGGACCATTTTGCAAGTCTACGGGTACACTCTTAGAAAACGGTTCAATCACTGACATACAGACACCCATGCCTCTGATCCACTTGATGCACGGTAGTACTACCCAGCACTTACTGATGCAGCAGGGCATGATGCCTGACCAGTACCCGTTTATGGTACACGTGCGAATCCTGTCCCCAAAGACGAGCCGGAAGCCTGGATTGCAGACGTAGGTGGTCTCACTCCCGAGTCCTGTGCTGTTGAACTGTATCATTCCATTGTGTGGGTCTCTGAGGGGGCGACAGTTCACCTCTGCAACGGAAATGAGGTATTTGCTATTGAGCATGTGACGAATCATGCATGCATGCATGCTCTCTTCTGGCCTGTTCTACCCACAGAATCCTGCGACTTTCTTGTCCACATAACTTTGTTGGAACAGTCAGCTACTTATTAAAGTACTAGTCAACAGACTAATCCAGTAAGGAAAATGTGGCGACAGCCTTCAAGTGCAATGTTTGCTCCAACACACAGGCATACACTTACACACACACACATACACACTGTTGATTTACAAAACCAGTAGTCCTGTCTCTTTTACATAAATGGTCCTTTCTTTATTGCAACAATACCACACATAATTATGACTCACACACACAACACCTGCTGAAGATTTTCTCCACCTTACCATAGCAACCAGGCGGGGTCTCAGTCCAGATTCCAGTAGGCTGGCACCGGCGGGTACTGGTTCCAATCATGCGGAATCCAAAATCACAGCTGTAGGTTGCAATGGAACCAAAAACATTCTCGTTGGTCATCGCCACTTGGCCGTTTCTGGGAGTGCTCAGCATTGGACACATATTAGCTATGGAATCAGATGAGGAATGTTCTATGCATGGACAGGATCATGTATGCACAAGTGTTTGCAGCGTTCCTGGAAATCAAAGCACTAACAATGTCAATCAAATTTTGCAGGCCTGTTTGAACTCTGTACCCTGATGGGCTCACACTGGTGACGCTCTGTAAAGTGCAAGTTGCAGGAACGTTGCCAACTGCTCTATACGGCGAAATCATCCCAAGGCTAACATAAGAATGAGCTTGAGGCTTCCACCATTTAAATCCCAGAATTTCCCTAATTAGCTCTCTGGAGAAGAAAGTAAGAGCGTTGCCAAGATTTTTGATCCAAGGAACAACTTACGGTTGCAAATCGGAGCTGTCCCAGTCCAGCCACCTGCACGGCACACCCTCGGCCACGATCCAGAGATATGGTAGCCATGGTTACAGTTGTACCTAGCCACAGAATTGAGTCTCCTGCTGGAGTAGAACACCCTTCCATTCTGGGGACTGCTCAATAAACCGCAGCTGCGACCTGCAATGTTTAGGAGAAAATAGCTTTGATGTGTGTTATAACAACAAACAAGTGATACTTCACACAATGTTGCCTAATAATTCACCCTCTACTCACCCACCCATTGGAGGTCCTAGGGACAGCTGCAAGGGCCTGGAGATAACACCTTTACCTTTTTTATTACAAAATAGCAAACCACAAAAGCTAGGATGGAGGTCTGGGAACGTGTGCCACCTCTTTCTTCATTAAGATATACCATGCACTAATTGGCACACTTGACTGATATATCTCAGGCCTAGTATACTAATATACAGCTCACTTCTCCAAGATGGAACAGAATGGGACCACAGTCCATTGGGTTGGCAGAGTAATAGAATCCACAATACTACCTCTATAGCTGATGAGCTCTTCATGACTATCTATTACCTATTACTTTTTAATGCCTCGCTTTACCTATTTCTGCAGCAGTGGAATAGCTAAATAATAATATAAAAAATCTCTTAAAAATAATAAAATCATCCACAGTCCCACTACAGATGTCAAAAAGTTGTTAATATTATGTCTAATGATGCCTTTGCACGCCGGAAACGTGGATGGGATGTAGTTTTGCGTTTGTGTACTAGCCGCCCACTCATTTGCTGGCTGGGTGCTGGAGTGTAATAATTTATTGTCCTGTTTGTGCCAAGTTCATTATGTTCGTTATGTTCATTATGGGAAGCTATATTATCTATGCTTTTAGCCTTTAGCAACGTGCATGCACAGTATGTGGCATCGTAGATAATATACCCACCCACTGGGTGTATTATCTATGGTGGCATGCATATGTCAGATAGACCACGCCCCCTCGGAGGGTATGCGTTCCAATCCTCCTATCCGATATCCCTTGGCTATCGCCCCGCATCCGCAGAGGATATATGGACGCATATCCTCCTCTGCGACGCGGTCTATATACCAAAAGTGATCACCTCGCTGACTCACCCCTAGTCTCGCTCCCAGACTCTAGCTCCACACGCGAACAGCCACTCGCCGTTTTCAGCGATACCGTACCGCAAGTTTCAATAATTGCGTTTTAATTAGCTCCGCTAACAGTAGAGCATTTACCAGACCCTCCTTCCTTACGAATTTTCCGACGGGGCACTTGTGGAGGGTCTGGGAACGAGACTAGACTCACCGTACCCCCAAGCCAAAAACCCTCGAGGCGCCTCGTTCGTATTTGGGATTGTGTTGTCATGTGGTTGTCACGTGTTTCTGACCAATGAAATTACCTCTTTACCATCAGTGGGAAAATACAAAAACTGTGAGGGAAGAAGTTAGCCACTTTCTGAGCACTCTGAGCCGCATTTACTTACCATCCCGCCATATTCTGAATTCAAGACCGACTCCAGAGTAGCAACCCTCTATCTCAACACTGAGAGTGATTTTTTAGCCAGTTTTTAAAAAAAATACTTTTTGAATTTTGTTTTGTACCGCGTCGACCACACCGGAATTTGCACAGGCGAGAATGGGACGCAATCCAAGAAGAGCTTCTGGAGTGAAGGCCTTGCAAGCAATCAAGGAAAGCAGCCAGAGCAGTCGAGCGAAGGTAAAGTAAAAGCTGACCATAATAATTCAAATTCATGCATGCCACACCTGGATAGAACTCCTCCCAGCTAGGGTGTGTGCAAGGCGGGAAAGTGACCCTGCTGAACTCATCGCTGTTTACTGACCAATAACTAGTCTTCGCCTATCAGGATACCTTTATGGGACTGCAGTACCAGAAAGATTTGAATGTACTAGCTAAATTCATCAGTGCCTCACCACCCCTCCCCTCCCTCTCTCTTTCTCCCTTCCTCTCTTTCACCTCCATATGCACATAGAAGCAGAGTAGCAACTCGGAGAACTCCACATCCCAGCCAGGTGTGAAGAGAAATCCCAGCCCTGGTTCCATTGCTCCACCCAACGCAAAGAGGAACGCTCTAGGGGATGTCACTAACAACGTGAGCCACCTTGTCACCCTCATGTCTCTGTCATGTAGGCTACACTGTACACGATCTTTGCTCTAGCTAAGTACCACTAGCTCTGTCAGCATTGATAATTTACCCTGGAAATCCTCAGGCCCAGCTTCGCCAGGTTGTTCCAGTCGTGAAACCTGTGAAGACAACCCGCTCCACCTCAGCCGTAGCAAGCAAGAAAAGCTCACATCAGGCCCAGGGAGCAAGACAGTCTTCAGAGCCGAGAGGAGACCTCAGTGAATCCGTCACCGAGAGCAGGTGGGTTGTGTCTCTGTTAGACCACGGGTGGTTGATGTTAAGCCATTGTTGATGGTTTACTAATGCCTTCAGGTGTACAATGTCTGTACATGTATTTACACTGATGCATTCCTTCAGACAATAGGCTTGCTTGCCCTCCACATAATCATGCCTTCATCCCCCTATCACCAGTAGTTTCTGTTATTCCAGGTGGGTATGGTCATATCATCGTATGACCTCATTCTGTAGTGTTACATATATACTGCAAGGAAGTCACATGACCATAATGAGCCCTGTATACGTATACCCGTGTCATCGGTTTTATGCTCAGTCAAGTACCCACAGGATTTCATGCAGGATTTTTCGGTTAGGGTGGGAAAGATGTACAATACACACGTGTGTTTGGAGAGCCATGCCCTTTTTCCTTCTCGTCACTCTCTTCTCCCAGTTCAATCTCATCCCCTGAAGTCACCCCAGTAACGGCAGTAAAGAACTTCCTTCAGGCAACCACACTCAGTGACACCAGCCTGCTTTCAGACGAGAGTCTCTCAGAAGACGTGGGGGTTCAGACTCCCTGCTCCACCCCCCAGCCTCATCTCTGGAAGGACATTGATCAGGCAGAGGCCGAGGACCACCTGTTCTCCTCAGAATATGCTCCCGACATTTTCCACTATATGAGACAAAGAGAGGTATGCATAGTGGTGGGCATGTAATGATATTTTTTTGAGTATTTAGAGGTTATTTCTGGTGGCCTCTGGGCTCCCAAAAAGACTGCCCATGGAAATTAACCAATTCGTATAGGTTTGTGGTGATCTTGCAATTATATACCAAGATTGTTTGGGGGGGGGAGGGGGTATCCTCCCCCCCCCCCCCCCCCCATATGCTGAACCCCTCCTCTCTTGGGGGGGGGGGGGGTATCCTCCCCCCATATGATGAACCCCTCCTCTCTTTCCTTGGTTGGCTCCAGATCCACTTCATGGTGCAGCCCTACTTAAGTTTGCAGCCAGACATCTCAGCCTCCATGCGCACCATCCTTGTGGACTGGCTCATTGAGGTGCAGGAGAACTTTGAGCTCTTCCATGAGACCCTCTACCTGGCTGTGAAGATAGCAGACCTTTACCTCGCCAGGAAAGAGGTGAAGCGGGAGTATCTGCAGCTCGTGGGAGCAACCTGCATGCTCATAGCCTCCAAGTTCGAGGTGAGCAATAAATCCCTTGATAGTTTTTCTTATGTGACTTGTATAAACTATTTATTTTACCTAGCCATGTAAGTAAGTCTCATTACTACAGAGTTACTCAATATAGCCTGAAAGTGAGGCTAGCCATATGCACTCATATCATAATATGCAAATTTTCACTCAATCCTCGTTGGCTCACATATAAACAGTTTAACGTTTTCAGCATCACTATCAAGTACATGCACCTGTTATTGGCTGGGCCAGCTGCAGCATGAGTGAGACAAAGAACTTGCAATAGCTAGCTACATGTAACTAGAGGTTATTTCGTTGCTGTGTTTGCGTGATTGACTACTCAGAATCCATCACTTTTGTCTTATAGGAGCTGAGTCCGCCGCTGGTGGACGACTTCCTCTACCTGTGTGATGATGCCTACACACATGAAGACATACTAAAGATGGAGAGAGACATCCTCCGGACACTCAACTATGACATCAACATCCCTGTAGCGTATCGATTCCTCCGGAGGCTCGCCAGAGTTAGTATCAACACCGCAGCACATTCCTCTGGTTGAGAAAGTGCATGTACCCTAATACCCGTAAATGTCCATACTATAGTGCATGGGCTATATCTTAGGACTAGCTGTACCATGTTACCCAAGAACACATGGTCAGTTACTTTCGCAAGCGAAATTTTCGCAATAGACCCTTTTCTGCTAAAATATAATTGGGAGAAAAAGTAGGTGCATGTTTTCTCCATTTAGTGCCTACTTTTTCTCACAATTACATGTACATCAGGGTCTATTGCCCATATGGTAGTCCATAGCTGCCTGGTGCATGCCCCAAGGCCTGTACACTCTTTAAAATTCCGGTGTACAAAAAATTATTCATGGTTCACAATAACCCGTGAAAGTAACCAATTGTACAGGAATACCTAACTGTAGTGTTACGTATAGGAGTTAGGCGTAGCACTCTCCTTCTCCCCAACATCTAGGCAGCAGAGGCCAACATGGAGACACACACCCTGGCAAGGTACATCAGTGAGTCTACACTGCAAGAGAGCCAATTCATCGATGTGAAACCATCGCTAGTAGCAGCTGCCGCCATGTACCTCGCCCTCCGAATGAGAAAGCTGGGAGGCTGGGTGAGTGCTGTACACTTAAGAGACAGGGTGATGGCAAACAAGAATGGACCAGGAGTACTCCCGTTGCCTAGCCTCATTCCCAGGCTGATCAGAAAGTAGGGCCTTAGGATTGAGGCTGTTTTTTGGGGGGTTGGGGTTAGTTGTACTCCTGGAACCGGAATGAAGCTAGGCTACACTGCATGTACTGACGGTGCCTGTATTGTGTATGTATATTACTAACCTACTACTGTCATCTCCTTTACTCTATATATCCTTCCTCCCCCAGACGCCCACCCTCCAGCACTACAGCGGCTATTCTGTAGAAGAACTGCTGCCTCTGGTAGAAAGATTCAACACCCTCCTCCAAATGCCCCTCAGCCAGACCACAACAGTCAGGAGCAAGTATTCTCACGAGTAAGCCAGTTTTCTCGGCAAATAGACCCTTTACCATTATGATGTAATGGGGGGTAAAAGTGAGCACTAAATGGAGAAAATACATGAGAATATGTGCTTTGATGTATGTTTCTTGTACGAAAACATAAGAACATGCTCGTTTACATATGTTTTCCGGTGTTTTCTCCATTTAGTGCTCACTTTTACCCCCCATTACATCATAATGGTAAAGGGTCTATTCCGTCCACACTCACTTGCCGGGGATTTTACACCTTTAGACCAGTACAGTATTAGCTAGAAGGTGTATATGAAGTCTGTACATGCACGTACTGTCTGAACCAGTTCCTGATAGTTCAAGGGAATGCATTCTCTCACTTCCTTATGTGCTCTTGGCCATGTTTATGACCAAGCCAGGAGCGAGCGTGTCCCTCTTTCTTCTCTTCCCCCTTGCAGAGTGTTCTTCAATGTGGCACTCACACCACCCCTCGAAAATATTCGGGAAGATGCAGAACTTGCCCTCCTAGAATGCCCCACTCTCAAATTATGAAATCAGTCACATGGTAGTCATGCAGTGCTCGTGTGATCCACTACAGTAGTGTGCCACCTCTCAAACTCTGTACATTTAACAATTTTATTTTGAAATGCATTTATGTTTTTAGTCTCTGGTATGTTGTATGCCACCTGTACAGTGCCTTGTTTTGGTTTCTTTACTGACTCAATTTGGGAGGGCACATGTACACGCACAAATCCATTGCTTAGCATTTTGGATTTTTAGTACAAGCATCTAAGTCTTGGATACCGTCCATGAACCCCTTTCATCAACAGTTGGACAACAAACAAGTGTATGGAAACCCATGTACCAGCATAATTAAACTGCAGCTGTAACAATATTATTATGCATATAACCACCCAACACACCATTGCCAAGATCAAAAATTGAAATTTCTGAGTACCATTTCTAGAAACAGGCTACTACATGTACACTATACCTGAAGCAATTAAATGATATATAGGCAGCACATATAAGTATAATATTCTTTGGAAAAAATTTAATGGAATAAAAAAATTATGTGTGTATGTGGTATAATGTTAACATATGGCAAAGTATTACTGTAACTCCAATTCTGTAACTCTATTTTACTGTCAATGAAACGGGATGTCAATAATTTTGACAAGAAGAGTTCAGTACACATCCCACTCGTATAGCTCTCATCCAAGTCGCTGCTCATCTAGCACTGTGAAATTGCTCGAGCGAGGTATGCCAGTAAAGTCTATGCTGCTAGGCAACGTTGGCCCCATGTTCTCAGGATTCTCCTCTGCGACGATAATTGGCCCAGTTCCAGAGCCAGCTGTGCACTGGGAGAGGGGAGAGACACATCACCCTGTCTCTCAAAAACAAGCCCACTGTCTTAAAGACAGGCTGTATGCTCCACATAATTATACACTCGTATTCTGCATGTTTGTGATATTCCACCAACCCCTCCCCTCTCTTTGAGGAGCCATTAAAGCACACTTTTAGGAGATTACAGGTATTACTGCAGCTACAACTCTCTCTCTCTCTCTCACTCACTATTTCAGTGTTCCCGTCATTCTCGACAACACATTGACAGAAGTCTGAGTCTTCAGCAACGACGCAGTCAGCCATCGCTGTACCCTCATCTGCTCCTTGGACACACGTACACCTGTAAACACAGAAATGTACCATAAAGCAGGATTATTTTGCTGAAGAATGCTTTCACAAATTTCGTGGTTCAGACGTTATATAATTATTCATGATGTTTGATAACCATGCATGAGTGTGTAGCATCAGCTGTACTGTGAAAATTTTTCTGGATGAGGGGTAAATGTAAAACTCTTCCTCAAATTCTGGCTGTATGGTTTGCAAGAGTAATGGCCACTTTAGTAGGTGTGATTTCCGTGGATTCATAGCAATGGTAATAGATTGTCACAATCCAGTTTTAAGTTGCATGGCGGTATATTTTTTGTAGAACTTCCTCACCTCCTGCAGGACTCAATGATGTCACGGATCTCCCTCACTTTGACTTCAGTGAGAGCGGAGGTGAAAGAACGCTGTAGTGTCACATTCTGGGTGATGGAGGACTCTCGCAGTATCCTCAGGGCCCACGAGGCTCCACCCAATGAGATTGACAAGTCGACATAAGCTTCTGCTGTGTTACCTTCTGCCTGTGTGTGTGTGTGTATGTGTGTGCACATAGTAACTGAACCTCAGTGGAGTATTACATTGTATTGCACCAATTCACATAGTTGGCATATCTTGAGAGATCCACAAATGGTATGGAAAGTAGACAGTTGCTAGTCTCATTCCCAGTATCCACTCCCAGCTTGTTTTACATGCAAAAGAAAAAAGTTGGGAGTGGAGACAGAACAAGGCTACACTGTTGCTCAATATTACATAGCATGGGAATAATAATGGAATGGAGGCTCACTAATAATGGAATGGAGACTGACTAATAATGGAATGGAGACTGACTAATAATGAAATGGAGGCTAACCTGTGTGATAAGCACAGGTTCGCTGGAAGTACTGAACTGTCCCTCTGGTTCCAGTATGTATGAAGTACCCTCGGAATCCACTCCTATCACCACCTTCTCTGGCTGGCTAGGCAGCTGGTAGTCTGCAAACACAATCACATTGAGCAGAATACCATTCTCTTTGAGGCCAGCCTGGAAGGAAGGGGAGGGGCAAGGGAGGAGAGAGTAGGCCGTTTGTCTACTTGTGGTAAAAGGCTGTTCCATTCAGAATGAACTACTGATTCGAGGAAGTAAAGGTTTTCCCCTTCTAATACATTATATATGAAATTTGCTGATTTTAATAATGCAGCACAAATTCAAATCTGAAGATATGAAGATCGCCACAGTATGACAAGGTACACGTATGGTCGTGTCAAGTCAAGTGATTAGTTGAAACATTCGACCCAAATGCAAGGTCTTGGCTTCAAAGGTTAGCCCCTCCCACTCTACCTGGATGGATTCAAAGGTCAGCCCATCCCCCTGTGGAATTGCAGTCCGGCCCTCATCTGTAATTAGAAGTATATTCCGTGCAATCCGGGGATCATTCCGGAACGGAACATTGTCAATGGCAAATTGGATGGCCTGGTACCCATCTTCATCGAAGCCTATAGTGGGAGACAAGAACGATCCCTATGACACATATATAAATGTATATATCTAAACTATATGGCTACAGTCTGGACTGGGAATGAGAATGTATGCCAGCATAATCTGGACTGAGAATGAGAGTGCACTATGACTTGGGCTGGAACTGAGACCATACCAGCATTAATGAGCTTCACTCTGGCCCTGGGAAATTCAGTTGCAGGGAAGCAGCGCTGTCCATCCACCTCCAGGAAGTGGGCTGCCTGATCATTGATGAAGCTGCCAAACGCAATGGGACAGTATCGGTTCCTGACAGCAGCATCACCCACCCCTATGGCAATGGAAGAACAGCAGTGACAAGGGGCAGATAGTGCTCTTTTATAGCAATGATATTATCATTAACATCAATCTGTCGCACCTGCAGTGACCAGCATGTCTTCCAAGAGAGGGATCATCACCAGGAGCCACTCGTGTTCCAGATTCATGGAGCCAGAGTCATCAATGAGCAACACAATATCAGCTGCATCCTGTGATTCTAGCGTCACATTGCGGACAAATATCTGCAGTGGATAGTTCAATATTGTATACTACTTGTAGACTGTTCAATACTATCTATATACTAGCTGATATTAGCACACATTACCTGGTACCACTGGTCTCCGATGTCCTGGGGACCAAGTGGACTGGAACAGGTTGGGGGTGGAGTGTCTGTGGGTGTATGGAGGAGGAGTATACAACACATACATTCATACTGTGACCTGAGCTTTTGGGCACAATTGGGAGTCAGTGTCAATTGGAAAAGGTGTGTGACTAACTCCCTGCTCGATGAACTATGAGCTGTATATGCTCATTTGTTTCAAGCATAATATTAGAGCATATATCTGCAGGCCTAATTATAGTACAGTAGGTTATAACAGATCAATACTCTACTTACCACCAATGCAGTTCATTGTTTGAAGGCACTGTGAGTATGAAAATGTGTGCACGTGTATGTGTGTGTGTGATATATGTGTGCCTACATAAACTAACTCGTTGTAGCTCTTCCACTCACCACCCAGGCTGTACCGTCGCAGAAGTACAGCAGCCTAGTGCTGGGGTCAAACCTGATGACCCCTTGGAGCTTTACAGTGCAAGGTTCACTCTCGGGCAAGGGAATCTGGGAGGGGAAAGAGAGAAGGTACATGGAAGGGACCAGGATGCACTCTGACTGCTACAGCATGTACTAGTCACTCTACAACAAACCACATCAATGGGTGGTCCAGGGGAACCCTTCTCTCCCTTCATGCCGTCTGTTCCATTCCTCCCTGGACTCCCGTCTGCTCCTGGGGCACCAGGTAGGCCTCGCTTGCCAGGAAGACCCTGAGGGGGGAGGGGAGGGTAGGGGAGGATGAAGAAGTGAGCTAGCCGCTTGCCTGTATTGTGCTACTGTCAAACTTACACTTCTTCCAGGTATGCCTGGTTCTCCTGGAGTCCCTGGCTCACCCTGTGGGAGAGAGGGGTATCATGTCTCATTGATGAACTATAGCTACCAAAGAATATCAAATGATGAAAATTGTGTCATGAATTATCTAGTGACCATGTAGCTAGGTACTCACAGGTATTCCTTTGCGTCCCGCTTCACCTGTCAATCCTGGCTCACCCTGGAAGCAAATACCAAAATATGTAGTATACAGTTAGCACCACTGCCAGATCTACTGGTATAGGTCCTGAATGAACCCTGACCTTCATCCCAGGAGGACCATCAGCGCCTGGAATTCCCTTCCTTCCTGGGTCGCCCTGCTCCCCAGGGTTACCAGGGTCACCCTGTGGGGAAAAAGGGTGCCAGGTGTAAGGTCTGTCTAGCTACTCAAACAAACTTTTACCAGTAGAGTCACACTTCCAGGCCTTCCTCTCCCAGATTTTATCTCAGAGAAATGGAGAAAATTGGGAGTAACTCACTAATTTTCTCCATGGCTGCAAGATAAAATGTGGGCCATTTTTATTTCACAGCCATTGTGAGGAGTATAACTCCTGATGTTTCATAGCTGTGCAGAAATATCAGGGAATAATTTATTTCCATGGCAGCAAACTACAGTCAAGGTAGGCCTGGGTGCAAACCTAGCTGTTTCTCTCATCTACACCTGAGAACCACAATGGCCACATATAATGTTGTAATACTGTATGTACTACATCCCTTTGAGCCTTCTTATTGTAATAGGCAAGTGACTCGCAGTTTACTTATACCAAGGAAGGAATGTATCCATGTGGCTGCCTATACCTTCATTCCAGGAGGTCCTTCAGGGCCAGGGAGACCCTTCCTGCCTGGGTCACCTTGTTCACCCTGTGAGTGAGTGAGTGTGTGTGTGAATCAGTGAGTGAGTGAAAATTCTCGCGGCCCATGGTCCATGCAAGCTAGCTATATTGTTGAATGATAAACACTAAAGCAAATGATGTGCTAACATTGCTGACAGTTGCAGACACAAGTGTATATACTCAAACACTGCATTCCTATTCTTCCTGCCCCCTGCACTCTAAAAGACCTTTGTGCCAATGTTTTGGATTTCCGAGTGTGTATTCCTGAAGATTTCTTAGACAAATGATAATTCATTGTGTACGCCAATCAGAGTGACTACACCTTGCACCTAAGAGCTGTTTGTCTTTTGGCAAGAAGGTAATGGGCACTGGAATTTAAACCTCCATTTGCCTACCATACTGCCAGTCAATACTGTCGCAGCTAATGCCAAGGATGTGCGTAAACTGTACCAGGGTGTTGCCGTGTTGAGTACAGTTTATTAGCTAAACACATGCACAGTTATATTAGTGTGTGCATTCTGTTTCCAGCTGTTGAATTGTAGCGGCTGGAATTGAATAACCTAAGCAAATGCTAGTGCAAAGAACACCACTAAAGTCTCCAACCTTTTGCAGTAATAAGTTGAGATTGCACCAATTTATCTGCAAAGGTGCCGTTTTGTCATTAGAAATAATGACTAGTGCTCATAGTCTTGCTATTGAGACAGTTAGATGAACAGCAAAACTATATAGGAGCACTCCAATGAATGCAGACAGCTAGCTAGCAGCTTCAAGGTACATATAAAGCATAAGAGTTCACTGTTCTGAACATGCAGGGACTTACTTGTGGCCCAGGAGGTCCTGCGTCACCAGGCGTGCCCTGGGAAGGAGAGAGGGACAATGATATGGCTGCATCCTACATTCCTTATGCAGGCTGGATCAGACTAGTACATGATTTCTGATAGCCATTAGCTAGGCAATGCTGTGTAGCCAGTGATTATTGGCAAAAGGTGATACTGTATGCGAACAGTTAGTAGTGCTTGTATATGACTCATGGATAATATGATATGACTGCAGCCATGCTTGTAACTAGAGAATCACTTTAAATATTATACTGCCTCACATTCATGTATATGACTCATGGATAATATGATATGACTGCAGCCATGCTAGCTTGTAACTAGAGAATCACTTTAAATATTATACTGCCTCACATTCATAGGTGGGTCAAATTGCACTGGTGGCCGAAAGTTATCCTTCAGAAATTTCCAGCACAGCTACAGAGAGATACAGGTAACAGCTGGTATTAAGTAGATTGAATCACATGCAGCACAAGCTCCAATATCAGCAGATGAATTACCTGAGCACTGCAGTGGCCTGTTGGGCCACGCATACCAGCATAGCCCTGTGTGTGTGTGCATGTGTGTGTGTGTGTGTGTGTGTGTGTGTGTGTGTGCATGCATGAGAGAGATGAAGAGACATGGGAACGTTTGAACCGATGGGAAAATGTACATTTCCCCTTCCACTTCAGAATTGACCTGGGAAAAGCTTGATAGCTAGATTTTGGAGGCATAGCCAGCTAGCTAGATATAGCTAAACAAGAATATGTTCTAGATTTCGAGTTCTACCCTCGGTCCAAGGGGTCCCGGATCTCCCCTCGCCCCCTTTGCCCCCTTGCATCCAGCAATAGGACACTGCTGTTTCCATCGCTTCTCTCTGAGATGTCCTGTGATGGGAGCGGGGCCTTCTGGAAGTGCTAGAATGGTATGTGTATGTGTGTGTGTACATGTATTAGAATATGCGTGGGTGGGTGAATGTAGGGTGTGTGTGTGTGTGTGTGTACTAGGAAGTGTAATGGATAAGTGTGTGAACTTTATATTACATGAGTGCAAGGTTGATGGAGTCTGCCTGCTAGCTAACACACTGCCCCTCCTGTAGCAGTGATCTAGAATTATTTCAGTCACAGCTAGGCGTAATTAAGCTTCCAAATTGCTTTGTAGTATGTACAACTGAAGACCTAGAAGGCTCTGGTACAGCAGCCACCAGCTACAACACAGGGTTGGGCGACAATATTGATATAAAATGGACTTCCTTATAATGTGTACGGTTGACTTCTATGGGATCTTGTAGTGTATCCATAGGCTGGAGCAATCACTGCTTAGGCAGACATGATATACTACACTATAGCATAGAGAAAACTAGCTATAGCTACCTTGTTTGATAATACGTTCACATAAATTTGCATTAAACCGGATCGAGTTAACAAAATGCATTTCATAAACCATATAAAATCCTACTTTAGTATACGTTACTATAGTAACATATAGTATTTTTTTTCATAGAGCATGGTAAGAATCCCATAGAGCATAGGAAGCTCTAGAAATACAGGAAATGTGTACATATACTAAATGGCCTAGAGCATGGGCAGCTCTATCCTCTGAGCTTTAGTACATAGTAATCTGAAGCTCATGTACTCTTTTAGCAATCCCCTCTATCGTTAATTCCTCCACTTCCTCAACAGATGCCCCTATACATTGAGTGCCAATTAGCTCAACTCACCAGATTGGATGGGGACAGCACTGGAGACCCACGCCAGGGCTATCAGGGACAGTACCAGCAAACAGCAGCTGCCAGGGAACAGTTGCCATGTTGATAAGTGACTCACAGACATGTCAAGTGGGACGTTACAAGTATTACTGTAAGTGGGACTGTATACAGCACTCTCAGCTCATTAGCTGAACACCTCCCTTTTAGCTGCAGTCACAACAACTCTATCATATACACACTGTGTATGCTGCCTGCTGGTACAAGTAGCTACACCACCACTTTCCAGCTAGCTTCAGCTATAACTATATATACGTAGCATGAACTGGATACCTACAGAGGTTTGCAGGGTGATATTGTCCATAGAAAAGAGCAAATGGGCAATGGCTCTCAAGTGGTTAATTAGGTTAGGCTGTTTGGAACAAAGGCTAACAGTTTACACAGTTACAACTGGCAACTCCCATTTGCCTATTACATTGCACAGCCAACCTGGCATGCAAAAGAAGTACAGGCTGTATGCAGCATGCACGCATGCAGATTAAACTTATCATAAATTAGTAAGGCACTCTACATGTAATACACCTTTGATAGTTTCCCAGCATGCATGCATGGCCATACCTTACATAGTTCACCATATTGTCTCCTAGCTGGCTCTCACACTGCACTAGTACTGGTCCCGCAAGAACACTTTAGCCAGCCACACAAAAAAACTATCTATAACTTCCACACTATTGCTGACTGGAAGACCGTATGCGCAACTGGTTGGTATATAAATATGTTCAGTGGAGCAGCCATGCAAGTGCAGCACTGCAGTCTAAACTATAAATATACCTATTGTGGCAACAAATGGATGGGCTGTGTTCAGACTAATACCATAATTATCACCTTCAGTAGCTCAGTGGCATAACATGTTATTATACACGTTCCTCAAATGTTTTACAATGCAGACCATATATAATTAAATAGCTGCATAAGCAATATTTTGCTAGAATTTCTGAAAGTCTGCTAATATCTTATATTACTGAGTGCCTACCTACAACTGCATCGTATATACACGGAGTATATATAAGCTTCACTTGCAGACACTTTCAAAGCAGACATTAGGCAGGAACAAGCTTAGGGCTAGGGCGTAACATAAGATGCCAAAGCAGCAGCTAGTGTGGGAATGAGGTTATGCTCCATGGCTCACATTTCATTATTCAACTGGAGGCATGAGTGGCTACAGCTGATGAATCTGTATACCAGAATGGTAGATACCACTGGTCTTCTCATGGAGGTGAAAACAATGGCTTATACTACAATGTGTGGTGCATCTGTATAATACTTTATGGTTGCCAAGGCTACCATGGTGAAATGATGCGTCTTAAGACAAAGCATTTTCAAATATCCAGTGTTCACTATAGAGTGAAGCACCAGCAGAGTTGAAACAAAAGAGAACAAAATATCTGAGACTGTTGCTGTCTGGTTTGGTCAGAATATTACAGTTTTTCAGACATATTGGTACATAGAATATGTCTATAGACTCTACCAAAGCAAATTGTGGTAGTGAAATATATCACAGCGGACAATAAACTCGCCTTTCCTGATGATTGCCTGGCTAATACTGATGTCTTATACTCTTTGGACCCCAACATAATTATATGCAGCTCAGTACAGAAAAGGAAACCGTACATTCATGTTTGAGAGCCACCTGTCATGGCTGTTTGTCCAAAAAGCCATGCATGAGCAACAATCGGTAGTTACAGCAGTACTAGTGTGGAAGTCATTGAGTTGAGGACCCATGCACTAGCTCAGTAATCTGTAGCGATACAACTCTTAGCTCTTCAATGTTGCTAGTCATTAATATTTTACCAGAGAAGACCACAATCCCAAAAAATGCTCGCTTGTGTTAAAAAGTATAGTGATGTTTTATAAGTGACACCTGTGTAAAATGTAGTTATTTGATATACAGATAAGTAAACAGCCAACTTTATGCATGTAAAATGTGGCCAGTATATAGCTGTACATGTGGTGTGTTAAAAAAAAAACTTCAGGGAATAATTGTAGAAAAAATCAAGGTAAAGACGTTCAAGTGTGAAAGTATACTTTAGCTAAATTCAAAAAGAGAAAAGAAAGCTAGTCCAGCTGAAAAGGTGCACCCTGCACGAGGCGGCAATTCCAGAATACATAAAGGTCGTATGTATCTCTTCTCGGGTCATCAAACAGTATTCGCACACAATCCTTCCCTTCAGTCAGAGACATATCCAGTGGTACTGCACCAGCTGTGCGCCCGATAGCACAGGCAGACAGCACTCCCTTCCTCTGTAGCTCAACTGACAGCCTCGCGATGGGTACCACATCCTTCTTCGACACCGGTGGAGAGGAGACGAGGTCAATAATGAATGGAGATCCCTTCATCTCCTGGTCGAACCAGAAGACATGGAGGTTGTAGATGTCTTCTCTTGGGGGAGCAAAGCTGATCTGGTACTTCCCTCTATCGTGTTGTCGAAGGGCAACGTCAACCTGCCCCACATTCTGGCCAAAAACAGAGGCGGACAGGAGTCCTCGTATGCCCAGCTTTGGCTCGAATTCTACTGAGACTGGAGGCTCTTTGATCTGTTCTTCGAAGCCAATGGTGAATGGAGAGCCGTGGACAGGCTGACCAGACCAGAATACTTTGATCATGTAGGTGTCGTTCTTCTTCGGTATGAAAGAGATTCGATATAGCTCGTGAGAGACCTCTTGGACGTTTACAAAGAGCCATTCATTTGATGACGAAGTGACGTTAGCCGTTAGTGTCCCAACACCTGCCTGACTGGTATCGAAGACAAATTCGATTGGGTTACCAGCTGTGAAGGGAATGACGGGGTCAAAGGAGATGACTTTATCCGAAGAAGAGCGGAGTTTGATAGGGAGGATGAAGGGTAAACCTGGGATGTTTGTACCATTGTAGGTTATCTTGACGTTGTAGTCATCTTGGTGGGTCGCTTTAAAGTGGACATCATACGTTGAGTCGCCAGTCGGTTTGATTGCGATGGAGGGTATGGCACCGGTGTTTATCCCGAGGGACGTTGCATCGAAACAGCCGGGGTCTCGGTTGGGAGCAAAGAGACTAAACTCGATTGGCTCACCAGCTAGCCGGTAGCCTGCACGAGTAGATGGCTTGGTCAGGACAATATCGTCCAGTTTCTCCTCTTTGACGTGGATCGAGATTGGGTCCTCTAGGAAGGGCTTGTCGTCAAAGAAGAGGATAATGGAGTGGCTCCCAGATTCCGTAGGGGTGAACGTCACTCGTAAGTTACCGTCTCCCTCATCAGTGATGTTACAGCTGAAGTCTGTTTTTGGCCCCTTCCCACTGGATCTCAAAATTCCTTCTCCAGCGTTGTAGGTTGACACCAGGAAGCTGATGGGCTGGTAGACTTGGTAGGAAGCAATCAAGATTGAGTCAACGTCTACCTTACACTTGGAAGGGTCGTTTATGGTGAAGTCCAGGGGGCTGTCAGGAATCGGAGAGCCATCATACGCAATTTCAACCGTATACTCTCCGACATGCTTTGGGTAGAAAGTCACAGCACGGACACCGTCTTCCAAGTCAGTGACCTCACACTCACCCTCCGTGTCAGGTCCTCTGACCTTTGCTGTCAGCTCACCCTTCTCGGCTTCAGTTGTATCCACAATGAAGCGCACTGGCTCGTCAACATGCTTGCGGTTTACAGGCATCTCTCTCACAAAGCATCTCCCGGCTGGAGTTGAGTCCGCTGGCCTCACTTGGTAGGGGCTGCCAGGAATCAGAAACCCGTCCCACTTGATCTCAATGATGTAGCTTCCAGGTTGGACGGGAATGTATTGGTAGGAATACACATCGTCGTCTTTAGCGAGTAGAGTCAACTCCACTGGTTCTGAAGGGCCGTAGACAGTGGCAGACAGGTTTCCAGGCCCCGCCCCCTTGGTCGATACTTTGAAGTAAGATGGCTGTCCCAACATGCCTCCAGCCAGTCCGGCTCCGGTGGCGACACACATGCTGGGATTGGAGACCAGACAAACGAAGGGGCTACTCGGGAGAGGGATACCATTCCAGGTGACTGTAATGTTGTGGGTCTCAGTGACCAGTGGTACGAAGGTCACCCTCTGGAGGCCCTCAGAAACAGGCTTAATATCAGCCTCAACGTATTCTCCGTTAGGACTTTCCACTGCAACTTGCAGCCTCCCTGCTCCCATGCTACTGCAGTCGATAAGAAACTCCGTTGGTTCCCCCACACATGCACGATTGATGCCCTTCCCGGTGATGGTACAGCTGGCAACTTCAGCAGAGTCGACGTGCATGACCGAGTATGGAGCTCCCATGAGACGCTCTCCTGCGTAGCTAACGTCGACGGTGTACGTGCCAGGAACGGTGGGTGTGTACTGGTAGGAACAATCTCCAGTGGGAGAGACAAGCTGATCAAAGTCTACCACGCTTCCATCAGGGCTGGTGATGGTGACGGCCAAATTGCTATCTGAGGTGACGCTACCTCGGATGGAGAAGGAGGTACCTTCCCCGGTCTGTGCACCTGTCACTCCAGGCCCAACGACCGTCAAGTGAGATGGAGCCGTCTGCTTGCCAGTGAATCGAAACTGGGTGAGGTAGGCCATTATGGCAATCTGGTAACCTTCCGGATTGATGAACTCATGGGGAGAGAGGAGCGGGTGGATTCCTAGGGCTTCTGTCGCGACCTTCATGGCCAGCTGAGTCCTCTCGAGAGGAGTTTGTTTCTCGATTGTGGAAGTGGGAGGGAAGGAGTCAGGAGCGAAGGCGTTGACAAGGGCACAGAGAGCACTGCCATCCTTCCAATCGAAGGTGAAGTTGGAGATGTTTTGTCTGATCATGAAGGAGTCGAGCCACTCCAGGAGACAAGTTCGCCCGATGGAGTCGGGCTGGCAGAAGTACGAGAGGTAGGTCATGACGGACAGCTCATCTGGCTCCTCTACGAGATCCTCTGGAAGTATCACTTGGGGGATGCCGAAGCGTTCCTCGGCCAGCGACATGGCATTTGTGATGTTCTCAATGGCCTTGTTTGGATCGAGGGCGGCATGATCTGGAATCAGACCCGGTTCGCAGTAGTCAACTAGCCCAGCAAGATTACGGCCGTCGCTCCAATTTGAAGTAAAATTCGAGATTTTGGAATGAGGGAGGGCGGCTTGGAACCAGGATAAGAATACCTTCTTGGGACATTGGATCTGGTACCTGAGAATGAGCCGCCAGATGAGGCCAAGGGTCAGCTTCATGTTGCCATCACAGATATCAGAGGGGCCTGGGGGAGGAAAGGAAATATTTCACACACTGAAAAAAAAATCAAGCATTCCAGATTTGCGAAAGTGATCATCTGATTAGCGAAAGTAGATTAGCGTACGTTATTATCCAGATTTGAGAAAGTGATCATTAAGAAAGTAATTTACATGTACATGTTAACTGGCAATGCACTGATATTTGATACAGATACAAATTACATTACGGTATTTCCGCTTTCCACAAATGTAAACACTCCCTCCCCCCAATTCAGCCCTTAGCCATCACATGCACTCCACTGAACCCTCCCCTCTTCTCGAGCTTGGCAAACTCACACACTGCAACATTAAACACAGCCACCAGACATAACACTCATTTTCTTGTTAGATCCCCCACCCCATGAATCACAGTCCCCAGACAGTATTCACAACCACCTACTGTACATACACCACATACCAGCAGTGACTGCTTGCATGTTCTATGCATACTAGCCAATAGCCCAGCATTTTGTAGATTGTCAAAACATTGTATTTTTAAAATGTACAAAAACATGCCAGACAGTAGAGCCTGGGAACGAGGCTACATATACACGCACTACCATCTCTCTGCCCAATTAAGGTGACAAGGCTGAGTAATGCATCTAAGCCCACCCACTTTCGAGAAGCATCT
This sequence comes from Phakellia ventilabrum, assembly GCA_963921505.1. Lineage (NCBI taxonomy): Eukaryota > Metazoa > Porifera > Demospongiae > Axinellida > Axinellidae > Phakellia > Phakellia ventilabrum. The sequence goes on from OY997397.1 coordinate 5,742,053, forward strand.
CCCACCCAGGTCCCAGGACGCATCCTAGGAACTGTAGGGGGGTCCATACACACACGACCCTATCCAGAGGATATTGGAGTTTCTTCTGGTTAATTATAGTTATTCTGCAGTATAGTGGTCGACTTACGCACTGAGACCAGCTTGATACCCTTGTCTTCCATGAAGTCAAGGGCAAGCTGGATGTTCTCCAGTTGCTGCACACGCATCTTCGGCTGTTTGTGGTACCTGAGAGGAAGGAGTTAAGGAGATATGATGTGGCTACTTAGCTAACACTGTAGACGTGAAAATTACTAATGTAGCCAGCAATGGTAGCTAGCACATTTACAGGAATTTGCTTTGGAATATAGAGTACATCATCCTTAGAAACAGGTCTGGGCTATCTTGACTGTTCCTGTATTATGTGATGTCAGCTTTGGATGCCATATCATGCACTTTTAGCCTGTCCCACATGACTATCACATGACCACCACAAGACTATCACATGGCCCTCACTTGGCCTTGATGGAGCTCCCAGAGAGTACTTCAATCAGCTTAATGAGCACCAGTCCGCTCTTGAGGTCAGTGCAGAGGGAAGTAACAGAAAGCCCTATCCCCTCCACCTGCACGTTGACCCAGCGGGTGAACGTCTTCTCCTGTCGTTGCACCCACTTCTTCTCTTTCTGAGTGTCCCTGGAGGCAAGGGAACAAGCGGGAGGAGGGAGAGGGGAGGAGAGGGACTTAATTCGCCTGTTACCTGAGAAAAAGTGACAAGGTCATTAGATTTGAAACATGGAGCTACCACGGATGAATGCCACATGGGAAATGGCAGGACCGTACCCTGGTTACCAGAAGCCAGTATTTTCATTGTGCAACTGTGTGTACGTATACCATCAATGATGGCATTGGGTCTCACAAACGAGGCTTTGTCTTGTGGAACAAACACAGGCAGCCGAACCACAACACAAGACATCATAACACAATACATCGACTATTGTCTTGGGGCATATATAAGTAGACAGTATGCCTTGTGTCTGTAGGTACCTAGCTTCGCATCCAGATCTTCCTCCCCACACATCTTATCTTACAGCTGTGAAGAAGAATTCCCTGGATCTATGCTAAGATGTGCCTTCTGGTGTGCAACGCACATGAAAGTACTCTCAGTTTAGGGAGGGGGGGGGTATCCGTAGACGACACGGGGCCACCATGTTGGCATCTTGACTCACCAGCCTCAGCTTGTTCAGCTAAGGAGGAATGGTGACTAACCCACCAACTCCAGAGTTTCCATAAAAAATCTTCCAAGTTTGCTTGCAGTGAACTGTACTATTTTTAGAACTTAAATTTATGACGATTATAAGCATGAAATAGCAGCAGCGGCATTGAGCATATGGTATTGGAAAGGGTGACACTTTCCAAGCCAGTACCACTAGTACTGCTGTAATGTACTGTTGTTAAAATAGTGTGTGTGTTGGGGGGGGGGGCTCTTACTGAATTTTCCTGCCTCTGGGGTTGGTGGATGGGTGTGAGCTGATGAGGGTGAAGACGTCATGGGCCTCACCAACTTTCTCACGCACATCCTTCACAAACGTGAAGGAGCCATGGCTTGTGGGAGAAGGGACATGGCCATTGCTGGACCTTGATTCAGCCATGTGTGCCTGGGCATGGAGGTGAAGGGAAGACATGTGAATTCTGGTACAATTTGATAACACCTTCTATAAAATAAGACAGCTTATTCTGGGTCTACACCACACCATTTACTGGTCTATCGCTGAAGAGGGTTCTCTGGAACCAGCTGCACCCCCTTGTTCAGATTTTAGAAGTGAAAACTCGCACCACCGAGTCGGTTTAATACCTTAGGCGAGCCTGCACACAAATTTGCCCTTAGCATTTACTTACAGTTCACTGCAGTCGACTCACCAAACTGGCTGGATCCCTGGCTTCTTAAATGGTGGAACTAGCGCGCTGCTTCCCAAAACTTGCGAAGTTTACACTTCAGGCACGCCTCTCTTTCGCAACTATGTATAATGAATATTGTTTTGGTAGTACGTCACATAAATAAGCAAACCAACTACCATAACTACCGCGGGTAATTCAGAAAACGGAACAACTTCGATTGAGACAAGTCTTCTCCTGACAAGTATATTGGTTGCAACTCACAGAGATCCACATATATAGAATAAAGGGATCTACAGGTATATATGAAGGTCTCAGAACCAGAGTGGTCTAACCCACAGATATTGAGCTTGCCCCCACCCTCCCCCAGAGTATACATAATGATATTGTAGAAAATGAAGAAAAAAAAGGGCAACCCTCTTCTCCCAACGGAACCCTAGGCCATGTGACACTGCCACGTTAAGGGGTGAACGGGCAGGTCGTTCCGGCTGACCGAGCCTTCAGCCTTTCGGGCGCCTGTCCGCTATGGTACAGGGATCGTCATCGGGTCTGTTTAGCGTGCCAGGCTTTGGGAATCAAGGGAGGAACACGGACGGATCCTAGGCCGTACTGTCCGAGACCACCGTGGCAGTTGCCAAACCACGTTACCCTCTACCTGAACACACATGGTCACAGCCCGGAGCTAACTGCTCCACCCACTATACATATGTTAGCATATTTATTAAGTTTGAAAAAAAGTTACGTTTTGCTTATGGGTTTAATTAACGTAACACGGAAATCAATAACATGACGTCACGCACAATTAGCACGAAACCAGCGCCAAACCTCGAGACTAGTTCCTGAAAGATATTTTATCAAGTGTTGTGGGTTAGACCACTCTGGTTCTGAGCCCTTCATATGATGTATAGTGACTATACTCAAGTAATGGCTATTACATTCTACTGGCATTATAGCCACTTACTACTGAATGTCAAATATCTGCATGAATTGCAAAAGGTTTTTTTGTTACTTATAGAGAAACCATGGAATTGCTAGCTAGCTATATATGGCTGCATTGTTCAATTTGATCTGCAACTATAGCTCCCACTTTTTCCAACAGTTTGCCACCAATTATTATTATTGTAATTATAATAGCACACACCAATACATTATGTGTAGTAGAGAATACACACAGAAATAGCTATTACGTATTAGGAAGTCAGTCACAAGAAATAGTTCCAATCATCAGTTCACAGTCGATGTCAAAGTCAGGATGAGAACAATGGACGTGCAGCTATATCACTATACGCTCATGTTTCACCTCGAGCTGCATTACGTACATGAGTATATAGCTGCTATCTCAGTAATAGGGAACATATGTAGTATGACGTACAGTAATTATATATATTACTTACATTCTACTGGCATTATAGCCACTTACTATTGAGTGTCAAAAATCTGCACAGACTGCAAAAAGGTTTCTAATTACTTAGAGAAACCATGGAATTGCTGTACCGCCATCTCCATTGTTGCAATTTTCATAGCTGGATGCATGCACGTGCAACTATAAACTTCCCCTTTTTTCCTGTAGTTCTGCTGGAATTTCTCTACTAATGACATCACTACTTTTTTAGCTCCATCTCTCTGTTCTTGTAGTAATTAAACTGGTGTGGTTCACAACCATGTGTGTATACTGTGCACACAAATATTGTTTGTATCAGACTTTTCATTCAAAGATCAGACATTATACAATCGGCAATATATGTCCTGAAGCAGAAACAATGTAATACATAAGCATGCATGAATGTCAAAAAAAATGGGTGTATCTATGAATTAGTATTTGCCTTACATCTAATTTACATTTGCCTCACATCTAATTTACACTTTCTGAAAAATGAATATTGTATAAAAATGAATTAACATTTGGCTTACATAATAACAAAGGGGTACTGATCTGATGAAGTATCCAACACACTGTCTAGCTTCAGGTGTCAACATACCATTCTGCAGTTGGCTTTGAAGAAGGAAATCCCGCTTGTTTCCTCATGCAGCAGACCAAGTAAGATGAGTACACTTTGCCGACTTTCTTGGTAAACAAAAATGCTAGGGATATTGTGAAGCCCTGGGTGCTGTTCAAAACAATAAAGGGGTACCATGCCCAACTGGTACCTACTAACAAGGCGAGGAATCCAAAGATCCAGGTAAGTCCCGTTGTGGTAAAGATAGCCAGAAATACACGAAGATACGGCACTCGGTTGGCTGTGTGCAGCGCCTTCTCATTACGCCGAGCTTTACAAAGAAGATACGTCACATAGACAAATATGACTCCATTAAACACCAGAGACATGGCCACTGGTACAATGAAAGCCACTACTATCGACTCCAAATGGTTTATCCAGCATCTACCCTGAGTGCCGTCTTCCAACACACCATAGAGGATAAGACCTTTTGAAGTGAAGTTGACTATCACTGAAGCTACTGTAATCATTAAGGGAATACTCCAACCCAATATAAAGTATGCAGTAAAGAGCCTCGTCTTAGAGTGGATCGATAAATCAGATATAAGCTGTGATGCTCTCCTAAGGGTTTGCCCCATTTCAAAAGTCATGATGCTCATCCAGCTAAACTGGGCCAGAAAGAACATGTGAAGAGCAATGGCCACTGCAGTACAAAGCTCCGTAATTGGGAATTTTGAAGTTACTGGACCACCAATAATGATAAAGAGGTTTGCAACAACAAGCGCAGCTACTAAGTTAAGTAAGATTTTACCTGGAAGCGTTCGAAGTTCCTTGAATAGGCCGTAGGTTAGCAAAATCAACACACAGCCCACTACAGATAATGAACATCCGATGTAGGTTATGTAGATATAGCCATCAGGATAAGCAAAATGGAGCACTGTCACATTGACTACAATAGTTCCATTCTGGCTAAGACATATCAATGGACGACCGTATTCATCAGTGTGCTTAAAACTAAAAATCTCACCACCGAGACGAACAGTACCATTTCCTAGGTCTTCATAATCTGAGTTGTTTAGTGGTAAGAACCCTCCAGGACAATCTGCAAGCTGCGCCAAACTGTCATTCTCAGAAGTAAAATTACAATTACCTCCACTAATAGTGTATCCCTGTGGGCACACTGAAAGCCTACACTGATCAGACACAGGGTCAAATACCTCACCTGAGGAGCAGGTAACGGGAACAGTGGTGTTGAAAACATCAGAGTGAACAACAATCCCATTTCCATGGATGTCCAGTACAAGACTGAACGGTACATGACTGGGCAGTGAAAATTCTTCAGATGCAGATAGTTCTTCATGATCAGATGCAGATATTTCTTCAGCTGCAGATAGTTCTTCATGATCAGATGCAGATATATCTTCAGCTGCAGATAGTTCTTCAGATGCAGATATTTCTTCAGATGCAGAATCTGACGCTCCTGTAGATGCAGATACAAATACTCCACTGACTGGTAGGGTATAACATTCTAGTTCTGTGTGATTTGTATCAACTCCATTACAAACTGCGCAATACTGGTTTCGGTATGGTACAGATAATGTGCCAGAGATCTGTGCTTGAACTAAACTGTATGGTCCATGGGTACATCTCTTCATATGTCTCTAAACCTAGCAAGTTGCCAGTACTAGCTTCCAGTTCTTCTTTTGACAGGCACGTGTCAATATGGGGGTTACAAGTACGTGGCGCTGGCAGGATAGGCTGTTTGTTAAACCTGCATGGCTTGCACTCATCAGAAATAAGTTCATGGGTGACAGTAAAATTTGGATCCTGAGCCAATAGCACACTGAGGTCACCACTACACTGAAATGTGTAACTCCATGGCAGAATGTTTTCAATCCCGTTGCATATAGCACAGTACTCATTTGCATACTCTATTCCAGTGTTTGTGTCTGATACGGGAGGGAGATTTGTGTTGGGTGCTAGGCAGTCTCTTTCTATTTGCTGATTTTCGGTGCTAACTGACAACCAGTTTGGTGAGCATTCAGATATCATCCAGTAATGCAATCTGCGGGTGGTAGTGGTACTGCAATCACCGAGAAGCGTGCTGCGACACTGGAATTTTCTGTCTTCTGTGTCGGTGCCTATAGTTGAGTTGATGGTGGCAGGCTCACTGTAATCTGGGCAGCAATCGCCATATACCTTGCAGTCAACATCACACCGGCATGGGGTCTCTATAAAGATTTTGTCATATGGTATTGTAATGTACGTGTACGTGGGAAAGTAATAATATGGTCTATATATAACCCTACAATAATGGTAGTATAACTTACCGTTTAAGAGGAATTGCAAGGCGCAGAGTCCACAGCTATCCGGGTCCCCTAAAGCTGCCAACGATCCCAGCACTAGGCTGGCCACACCTAGACTGATCAACAGAGTATAAACTGTTGTCATGTTCTTAAACAGGCAGACAACTGCAAAAATGCGAGGCCGGGAAATCAGTTTCGTACTAAGTAGCGCATTGCGCAGATGAGGCTTCGCGCGCGCCGACTAGGCCGGCCAGGGGTGGGGTTTGGGCACGAGACTACGTACGTACGTACGGGTGTACAGTCTCGTGCCCAGACTTTGGCTCCTCCCCCTCGCCGGCGAGGGGGAGGAGCTAAGGTCTGGCACGAGACTAGTACTATACTCTGCCCGACCAACCCCTCCGACTAGACTAGCGATAGATAGCGAGTCTCGTATTAAAGGATGCCGCTCTTCAAGACAGTACGAGAGGGGGAGAGGGTGAGTATTAGACTTTAGAGGCTATCGCCTACCGCGGAGCCCTGGGTAGTGAAACTCCACCCTTGTTTTTGCACTCTAATTTTACACCATACTTTTCAGTGTATTTATCTCAAGAGTGGACTCTCCTCCAGGCTCTACTGGTGAACAAACACGGTCAGGCTCGGCTTGTGGACGGGCCCCAGCGGGTGTTTGTGTTCAATAAGCGGTTTCAGTGTCTGACTCGGTTCTCTGCCGACCAGAAGCAGTACCTGAAGATCCAGCACCGTGATGGCACCATCGAGCACATGCCAGGGTGGGTGAGGCCAATAGCAGGATAATAATATAGGCCACAAAGTATATATATTCCAGGTGGGCGGGCCTTCAGTGTTCTGGCTGAAGAGGATCACTTTCTTCTGCAGTTACTATCTTTGATCTGTGAGAAACCACCGACATACAACATATTGAGCTTGTAGCAGGTTGTTGTAGGTACTTCTCCTTTGAAAGTGTGAAGGTAACACCGTACAGGAAGTGCACGCCCCTTGGAGGTCTACACTACGGTGTGTGGCTCTGGAAGGCACTGAAAGTATCAATCCAGGAAATGATGTTTACAACAACAAATTGGGGTACCATAAACTAGCGAGCTGAGTGAACTCTCTGTGGTAGCCGCCAGGTCCTTGGTCTCTGCAACAAACCCATAGTACTATACATGTACGGTTCTAAGGGCGTGCACTTCCTGTTATAACTATGCACCTTCACTCTTCCGATGTAAAACTGCCTACAGCTAGGCTGCCGTTTTAATACAGCAGGCTCACTGCTCCATTTGTAGTGCAGACTGTATACAGGGTTTATTTTTTTATTGTTAAGACTTTGGCATTCTGTTATACACACACACACAGTCCATGCTCGCTGTATAGAAATCCACTCCGGGTGGACTCTGTGGAGGTGAAGGAGTCCTTTGCGTTAGATGCTAATGAAGTCCTGGTAGTGTACCAGAGGAACCGGGACACGGGGGGCGTGGAGCGGAGGATCCAAAATGGGCCAACTGTGTTCACACCCAGTGCTGATGAGTGGTCAGTGAACGGTTAACTCAATATTTCCCTGTGCTTCCCTCCTCCCCCCCTACCCCGCTTCCCTCCCTCTCCCTACCCCACTTTCCCTCCCTCTCCCTACCCCGCTTCCCTCCCTCTCCCTACCCCACTTCCCTCCCTCCCCCTACTCCACTGGCACACATGCACCCAGTAACAATATTCTCCTCTTTTTCTCCAGGCTACATGAGTTTGTGTGGCATGGTACGGACCCCGAAAACAAGACGAAGAAAGTCCCTGGGGCTCTGAGGTTCATTAAGCTGCGTGTCATTCCCGACCAGTTCTACTTCAACATTGAAGATGTGAGTTTCATAGCCATGAGCTCGTGTATGACGTTGCTGATGCACTGTGATGTCATCATGTATTTTCAGAAGGCTTGTCTTGAAGATTTACACACTAATGTGAATGAAAAGTATGTGTATATTATTGTGACAGTAATGAAGCTTAGTGAATACTAAAATGCACTAGCCTCAAACTGATGGAGATGACAGCTTCTACTCTGGACACACTGGCACTGCTGTGACAGTGTTGTGAGTAGACTGGCACTGCTGTGACAGTGTTGTGAGTAGTACCTCTACTCTGGACACACTGGCACTGCTGTGACAGTGTTGTGAGTAGAACTGGCACTGCTGTGACAGTGTTGTGAGTAGACTGGCACTGCTGTGACAGTGTTGTGAGTAGACTACGTACTGTGTACCTCTACTCCGGCTGATACACCAATCCCACTGTGTGTCAAGTGGGTGTGGTCAGTAGCATGCAGGAGCCCTCACCATGTATCAATGTTGAAATGTGTAGAAGTCAGTCCTAACTCTGCCAGTTTCCGTCACGTGAAGTGATCTCGCTCTTTCCCTCGTGGCAGGTACGTACCAAAGACGATGCTCTCATCAGGGTCAAGCTGATGATCTTCTTTGAGCTACGGCACATCGAGACCATGCTCAACCAGACCACCGACCCCGTTGCTGATTTCATCAAGTAGGTCATGTGACCGAGAGTGGGGATCATGTGACTGTATGGTGTGGTTATATAACAGTTTCAGACTAAAGCTCATGTAGCAGTAGCCAGACATCATGTGACGGTAGCCAGACATCATGTGACAGTAGCCAGATGTCAGGTGGTGGTAGCCAAAAGTCTTTCAATATTATTTAATTATTTTTTCCTGCAGTGCTGTACAAGCTGATGTCATTGCCTTTGCCTCTCAACTTACGTAAGTTCGTTGCTATACCTCCATTTTAGTTAACCTCCTCTTCTCCTCACTCGCCCACTCCCATCCTTCCCTCCGTCTCCTCCCCTCCTGTTCACAATGTCTTCCTCCTTTACCACTGCACCTTCCAATCCCCTCCCCCCCCCTCCCCCCACCCACGCACAGCTATGAGGAGTTCATGGACGGCAGTGGGAGGCTGAACACTCTAGATTCCTACCCTGAGCTGCGGGAGCGTAGCAAGAGGATTGGCTACGAGGTGACGAAGGTGGTATTCAGAGGGTACCATGCTGGCGACAAGCTTCAGGTACAAAGATGCTATTAATGGGAGGGTACACGTATAGGTACTTCGTAGCCAGGGAGAAAGTATACCAAAAGCAAGGTCACAGTGAATGTGGAGTCCCATGACTGTAATCTACTTCTGGGGACCAGCTGGTCACCAGATTCTGAATGATCAAGTACACAGGATTTAGTGAGCCTATCCTTAGAAATATTGACAGGGGTGTAGTCTGCATCGTGCTGCATATGCTTCCTACTCCAATAAATGCCACCTGCCCCTTCCAGCGTCTCCATGACCACGCCATCGAGAAACGAACCCAGCTGAAGGTGAAGATGGAGGCCGAGCAGCAGCAGCAAGACCTCACCGACTCCAAGCTACTCAACGAACAGCAGAGGAGTGTCCTTCGTGAGTGGCTTGGGAGTGTGTGGATAGCTCTGTGGGGTATAAGACTGAAGTGATGAAGTGCTGCTGAGATACTCTTTGCTGGTCTCTCTCTCCCCCTCAGAACAGTCCCTCACACTGGAGCAGGAGAAACACCACCACACACTCGAAAAGTGAGATATTCGTGTCACAAGGGAACATACCTGTATCTTGCTGCATATGCTGACTTAGCCACACATTGTTGTCTTGGAATTATTTCTGCATGATGTGATGGAGGTGCTCTCCTGCTGTAAACTAGAGTTAAATCATCTTACATCATCGTCCTGTTTCCATGGCTACAGGGAGCAGCTGCAGCACCAAGTAAAGCTGGATGAGAAAGAGGACGAAGAGCGGCTGGATCGAGAGAAGAGCAAGAAGCTGGCAGAACTGGAGGTGTGTGTGTGTTGTGGAAAATAATCTAGCTAGGAAAGTGCAGATTTTGCTAGGCTCATTCCCAGTCTCCATACTTGAGCTTATTTGTTGGGGAGTGGAGTCTGACTCGTCCCACTAGGTGATATTTTGACCGATGCTCCATACCTACATGATACATGTACACACACTCACACACACACACACACAGGCTCAGAAGAAGCTCCAGGATGAGGAGCTAGCTCACTTGGCGGAACTGAAGCGTCTCGGAGTAGACCTGACGAAGTACCTGGAGACCCAGAACCCTAAGCCAGACCAGGTGCTGAGGATCATCACTCAGGGAGGAGGGAGCAACGTGCACATCCACCCCTGACACCGCCTGATTTAGCTGACAAATGGATCTAAAGTTTCGCTGACATTAAATTTTTAAACCATTTTTAGTGGCAATCCATGGAGTATTTTTGTATGGTTGTGTTTTTGCAGCGTAGTGTAAATTAGTTATGCTGATGAGAATTGAGTTACTGCACTGCCAAGTGTACATGTACATTGAAGGCAAAATTAATAGAGGGTGCATTACAATCTACAATCCTGTATTTGAAGCTTTTATGTGCTTATAATATAATCTATGATACTACAGCTGCAGGTTCCATAGTCTTTTATATATTATTATAGTGGCCTATAGAACATCTCATGCCACGTGAGCCTACATGATCTAAAGTCTGCAAGTGATATGCGCTTGAAAAATGCTCCACACACTCTGAATGAGCACATATATCCAGTGCTCTCAGAGCCTTTAATTAGATTACATTACTACAGTTGGCAGTGTACAGGGACACTTTATACCCTTGGAAGTGCACCATAGATATATGCAAGTATACTGTTACCATAGCAACCATTACTACTACCAGTCAGAGATCTTAGTGAACCACATGCAGAATGACTCGTTCTCATGTACTACTACTACTACTACTACTACTACTGAAACAGCATAACACTTTGACACTAGCTTCTCATGATCAGTCAGTTTCTGAAGAGAGAGGGCAGCTTGAGTGTATCACCGCCAGTGTCATGGTGCCTGCTCTGGTGGCGTGGTTCAGAGTGAGTGAGGAGGTCAAAGAACGTGGTCCGGCTGCTGGCCCTCAACTGTCTCCAGCCAGACAATGTCTGCATGTATGGGGCAAGGGAGAACAGTCAAGTGAACAGATAGCAATGCAGCTCTTTTAAGATGTGACACCACACATTGCCTGATGATAACCAGCCTTGCCCCCATTATTATACTGGAAGCTGTGCACTGTTTTTGATAGTTCACGTGCATACATCTGCCTTCTATGGTATAAGATTTGAACATAGCCTCAAGCAAAAATGTCTCCCTGTATGCAGAAGTTCATTATAACCAATGCATGAAGCTGCATCGGCCGTCCCAAATTTCATAGCCCAGTCCTTCTTTACACTCCATTTTTCTTGGGGAGCCTAGGAACAAGGCTAGATGATATGCACATATACAATGTCATCACAGTCAGTATGTGATATCATCCTGAACACACACAACGATGCTTACACTCCCTAGTGTTCGAATCCACTATACCTCTGTGCCATGTCCTGTTTGTCCCGTGCTCCTCTCTCCTCTGTGGGTACTCCTGCCACTTCTTCCGTCAACTGGCCTCTCTCGCCTGCCACCTTGAAGGGACGGGGCAGTACGGGGGGGTGGGGCACCACTGGGACCATAGTTCCCAACCTGCAAAAATGCTGGCATAGTATTCTTAGTATGATGGAGGTTGAATGGCTTGTACAGCTTTGGTCTCTTGCGTCTTGTCGATGGCGGTTGATGATGCTCATCAAAGTCCATGTGATATTTGTGGGTCATGTGATGTCCCTGGATCATGTGACTATGAGGACCATGGTTGTCGTAACTGAAAGAGCCGTCACCTTCCTTGTGGTGGGTGGTATCGATCTGTAGCTGTGCACCTCCTCTCATGGCTACACCTCCAGGCCCTGCTACGCCAAACATCTCAGGGGATCCGGAGAGGTAGCTGTGGGCCGCTCCAGCATACGTGAAGCTTCTCATGTCGGAGCCATAGAGACCGGCAGCAAGGCCACCCTGGGAAGGGAAGAACTCGTTGAAGCGTCCCTGAAAGGGACAATGGGAACATAGTGACTGTTAAGCCATAAGCTAGCAACTGAGCTGTCTTACTGTATGTGGGCGTGGCTGATGGTAGTTCCTCGTATACTGCCTTAATTGTTCCATCCTTGTCCTCTGTGCCTCGGCCGACTGATCACCTTGTCCCACCTTGTGCTGTTGTGGACAGAAGCAGTGCTGATACAACACACAGCACCAGTAGCTACAGCATACACTATTCTTGCTTACGTATTTCTCACTGAGGGCATGAGTGCTCACTGCATGAGCTTCCAGCACTAGACCCTGTAATGCAAGCAGCAGTGGAGACATGGTAATGAGGGCTGGGGGAAGATTTTTTAGTCAACACCATTCAATACTCATGCGTGCAAATGGTTGTTCATTCTGATCATGGTAAGACAGCCACAAAGATAGTTTTCTCGAAAAGGAAAGATAGTTGCAACCAAGATAGTTGCCATGGAATTATCAGTCTTTAGAGTTAGTGCAGCCTTCAGGCCTCATTGGGAACAGAAAAATTAGTGATCATGCAGAGTATATCACCTTGACATCTTCTGGCAGTGGGTACTTGAAAGCCTGTGGCTGCTTTTTCTTATGTTCTACCATTGCATGGACCACAGTCTGCAGCTTTTCTTGCTAAGAATGGAGGGAGCATTGATCAGTATAAGTCATATAATCCATGGCAGTGCAACTGTTTCTCAAATAGTTGATGCATGGCCTATTATAGCGATCAGTACTGTGCCATGTTGAGAATAGAGAATAAAGGGATTACATAGTGTTGGAGCAGAACTTGCCTGAGCATGAATCTTTGATAATAAGGCCCTTTCACCAGCCTTCAGTGCTGCAGGGAGTGGGTATAGATGGAAATCTAGCACATAGCTTGTAGGATTATCATCAGTAATGTTGGTGTACCTCCCATGGCCTGATCTGCGAAATGGACAACCTTCTCTTTCATCTTTTTCTGCTCCCCAGTGCTACCTGGCTTTGGTGCAGTATTCCCAGTATCCTCTGGGCCATCCAGAGCCAACTTCTCTTTCTCTGGCAGATGGGACATCAGGGAGTCTACTGCACCGGATACCACCTCCACTGCAACAATGCAAGGCAGCAGTCACACTGTAAGTACTCAGAAATAACAGGTTTGTTTATTGAATGTTCTTGTGTAGCTAATAAGTATACAATGATGGTACAGCTATCTTCTGTAAAATATTTTGTACCTTCGTCATTGACCAGATTTGAAGAATACTCCAGGAATTCTGTGATAGCAACATAGACTGTTTGGAGTTCCTTCTGCATCTGCTTCAGTGCCTTGCTGTCAGCAGTTGCAAATTCAGACTTGTTGGCATTCAGCTTGCCCAGCAGATCACTGACTAGGTCCAACGACTCTGCCTTCTTTTGTCCTTTGCTCATGGACGCCCATCTCTTGTCCAATGGCTCTTGCACTGTTGGAACTGTGAATTGAAATTCTTCATCCCTCTTTGGACCACTCCCGAGGCCAGACAGAGAACCACCAACGTTCCACATCATACCGCTGCCGATAGACACCTCGGCTGCGGATGGTAGTGTACCTTCACCAGATGCATGTGCCTGAGTCGGTGCTGTATCACCAATAGGGGTAGAATGTGGTGGGGTGCATCCACCAGTACCTTGGGGGTGCAGTATAGTATCTGAATCAGCTATATCATGGGGCTCAACTGGCAAGACCATAGCCATGGGTGCAGAATCCTTCAGTGGATAGGATCATAGCAATAATTATTATATAAAATAATAGTGCTAGCATGCAACTAACCCGCTCCACTAGAAGAGTACTGTTGGTCAGAGCTCGTGAGGTTTGCCTAACAACTGCAGCCTTTTCATCTGCAAAGGGAAAGATACAAGGATTGCACATTTCACAGCATTTGGTACGGCAGTGTTATATAAGTAAATTAAGGTATAGCTACGATAACTGGCTGTTATAAATTATAGAACTATACCTTTCAGTTTTATCAGTTGTTGATTCTCGTTTCGCACAGTCTGCAGCTCAGCGTGCATTTCCTCCAACACCTCCTTGAGCTGGGCTGTCTCCTGCTGTGCAACCACCAGCTGCTGCTGTCTGTCTGAGAGTTGCCTTTCCATCTCCTGTCTCCCCTGCAGCAGGTTCTGTACCTCAGTGTACAAAGCCTCTTCCTGCAGGATGAACCACAGTCTTAATGTGGCACAGTGCACAGCAACCAACGCAGGGGTAGATGGTACCCACAGGAGTATACCCAGCTGAGAATATTTTACCTTTGCTGCCAGTATCTGTGCTTGTTCTGCCAGTCCTTCATTCAGTTGTGCAACGCTACTGCTCAGTGGAGTCATCCCCTCTCTCTCTTTAGCGGTACTGGGAGTCCCAGGCTCAGTCTTAGGATCAGTCTTGGGCTCAGACTGAAGGCGTTCCAGTTCCAGTTTGGTGTTCTGTAATCCAAACAGTTGTTATATTAAAACACAGGTGTATACTGAGGGGTCATAGCTACAACATCCAAGAATCAAACTAATTAGACACAACGCAACCTATTCAGGACCCATAACACCATTCCACTTTCTACACGGGGTCTGCTATGGTGCTAGAGTATGTAGTCCACTACATTGTTGCATTTATGTTGCTTGAACTGTGTTTCTATTTGCCCCTACAATATGGGCTACTTCTATGGAACAATAATGTTATGCACAGCTAGAGTATAGAGAGTGATACAACACCATCTAGCAGGTATGCGTATGCCTGGATGGCATTTTTGTATGCTATATGCTTCAATGTCGTGAGTTACCTCCAGCTCTTTCTGCAGGGAGACTTTGGAAGACTTCAGCTCTTGATTTTCCTGTGTATGTGGAGTAGGCAGACCCGATTCCACCACCACCAATGAATGCTAGTTGCCTGGTCCTACATAAGCTACTGTACCAGCCGTATTCCAGATACTTTTGGTAAACTCAGGTTACAAATTTACTGATCTACATTAGGAGGAATGAGGCTACTATAGTTTTACAGCATATATGTGTATGACTGATTTCCATTGTGCACACATCCCTAACCTTCTCCAAGGCAGCCACCTTCTTAGATAGGTCTGTGATCTGTGCCTTGTGCACCTCTGCACTCATTCCCTGGCTCCCACTGGTGTCTGTCACAGCAACCTGTGTAGCAACACAGCAAGTAATGTCAGGTGGCTGCTTGTCTGCAGCGCTAGCTAGGAAAGAGTTCATTATTTTATTACTCTGTTCAAAAGTTTTCCGATTATTCTAGTACATACTCTGCTACTTGGAAAACACACTGCAAAAAAAATTACTCTTTCTGTTCCTCATAATTTGCTAGCAGAAATTAGCCACCCAATTTACTGAGCAGTGAAGATGCAGATGATGCAAATAAAAATACAGTTGCTCCTTTTCCAACTGGTCGCCACTTACCACTGAGAAAACAAGCTCGCTGGAGTTGCTATTGCTAGTTTCCAGAGCCACTCAGTCAAATATAACTCAAATGACATCATATCCGAATCCCAACTATTTACTTTGCTCCCCATTTATAGGGGGTACCGTCTCCTTCACAGTCATCGAAAGCACTGAAGCAGCAACATCACCTTTGGCTGAGCAGCTGGTGCCTTGCTGTTTGCTGTTCCCTCCTGCCCCACGTCCCTCATCTGTAGCTGGGTCTCCATGGAGGCTATAGTCTTCTTGCTGTCCACCAGCAGGGCACGAGTGGAATCTAACTCTTCCTTGAGAAGGAAGTTGTCACCGGACAGCTTAGAGGTGGTCAGCTCAGAAAACTTCAACAGCTGAGGTAAGGAAGTGGATGAATGATGCTTGTGTACTATTACTAGAAAAATACCCCTAGGGTCATGGCTTCCTGTCATGGTGAGGATCCACGGATAGCAACCCTGCTGGAGTGCCTCACCTCTCCCTGTTGTCTGAGCTCTCTACCGAGCTGTTCCACCATCTGTGACTGCTGAGTGAGGGACGCAACCATCTCCTGTATCTTGTGCTCCAGCTCATGGGCGTCAGCCATGCCGTGGTCCCGCACTGTGTGCAGCATGCCGCAGATCTCTGCAGCAGCAAACTTCCAGGAGTCGTTTACTATGCTGTTGGCAGCTAGTGGTGGGGGAGGGGGGGGGGGGGGGGAGAGGGGGAGAGGAAGGGAGGGAGGCCTGTAATATAGTTCTAGGGGGGGAAAAATACATTTTCGGAGTGGGGTCAATACTCTCACCCCCAGCTGTTTAATATGGACAGCAATCCAGAGTGCTGAGTGGCTATAGGGTGAAGGGTCACTGAGCACCAGAGATGGCTGCTGACATACCAGCCTGGTCTTGCTTCGGTCCTGTGATGCGATCCATCACTTTCATTGACTTTGCCAACTCTTTCTGCAGCTGCTGCTTCTCCCTGTGGACGGTGGACGAGGGACATGTCTCGTACCAGCAAAAGTAACAGTTTCACACACTTAGCAGATCACAACGATTAAGCTCACTCCTGGAGGTGGTCAGTGGCCATGCCATGACTGGCAGCCTCTTCCATTTCTGTGGTAAGGAACCGCAGTCGCTCTGATGCCTTCTTTCCCTCCAGCAATGATTGCCTGGGAGGAGGGGGTGTCGCACATTACATTATGATTATCTTTTTAGGCAGGAGGGAGGGTGAGTATTAAGTAACCAGTAACCTAGCAAACAACAGAACAAACAGAAGTGGTGCATGTTTACAGAGCCCTCAAACGTATCTAAATTACCGATGGCTTTTTACCTCAATCCTTCGGGATTCACAGCCACAGACAGACGTCTGTGCTTAGCCTCATCCAGCTGGGGGCAGAAGATAGCCAGTTATGGAGCACAGATTCTGTTGCCGAGTCTGTCGTACTAGCAAACATACCAAGTCGTCAATGCGGTCCTCTTCAAACCACTGGGCACACGCAGAGAGAAGAGAGAGAGAGAGAAAGGAGAAACTCACTGAACATCCTGAGGTACTAGCTAGCACATGATTGCTAATATGGAACCAGCTAATTAGACACTCCCATAACAAAGGTACTGGTTAAGCCCCAGACAATGTTCACGTATTAAGGATACATCCCCTAATCAGTACACTTATTCGGCCTAGCCATGAGGGCATCTGGATTAGACAAGCAGCTAAGATTATTCATTGCCTAGCTTTAATCATTATGCAACCACAGGCTTCTAGTCTCACATCTGCTAGAGAGTAGAGCAGATCTTCCCTCTCCAGACACATCTCATTGTAGTCGGTCATCATCATCTGGATGTTACTCCTGAGCTACAGAGAGGACAACAGGCAGAACAGGTACTGAAGAGAACATTTCTTACCTCATGCACTTATCACCCAAACCTCAGAATTCTCAATGGTTTCCACCTGGTGGTTCAGACCAGTCAGGTAACCCTGGAAGAAGAGCGTGCAGAGAATGATACTCAACTCTCTCACGAGCTATTTCTCTGAGAAAGCAGGGACTGGAGTTGTTATCCTTTTGAGAAAGACGGTATTAGTATGATGTGTACCTTCACGTGTGCAGGCTCCTCCTCACTGGTATCTTCATAGTCATTCAAGACCTGAAGTAGACACGAAGCAGTAATCCACTCTTCGGTGATTCCCAGTAATAGCCTCGTCCCCTAGACCCGGCTCAAAATAGGGATGGTAGGAATTTTATAGGAGAGCTCATAACATGTTTTAAACCCTCCATAATTATCTTATAACATTATAAGCTCTCCTATAAAATTCTTACCATCCCTATTTTGAACCACAAGTGTCGTCCCCAGGCCCTCTCTGGGAACGAGGCTAACCCAGTCATCCACCCTAAGTAAAGTTTGATATTACGTTTTTGAGACTCGCTACAACAGAATTTCTGGCTCTGTGAAGAAGTTCTTGACACATTTATTGCTAGGGCTGCAGCCTCAGACCAACCCCAGGACATGAAATGGAATGGAACAGCAGCCTAGGTGGAAGACCTGACCTGGAACATCCTCCCTGTAATGCTCTCCAGCTGAGCCTTGGCCTGCTCCCGGGCTTTGCGCGTATAATCGTCCATCGGGGCCCAGCTACTGGAACTGGGTTGACGCATTACACTCGATTCTGGTGACCTGGAATAAGAGAATATTGTCATGCCTTTGAAACACATAAAGTAGACTCTTCTCCCTTCTTCCTCCTTACAATGCATCCCTTATAACCTGTGCTGCAGTAATAAAGCGGGCGCTGCAGGTCATTCTCACTTACTGGGGGGAGGGTGGGGCTGGGGTGGGCGGAGCGTCATCTTCTAGCGCCGTTGTCGGTCTACTGCGAAGGCCCCCTCTTCCCAGGCCTATTCCAGTCAGCTCTCTGGAAACGCGAGATCCGGGAGGGCCCAACCTCGTGTTTTGGGTCTTCCTTGAACCATACATCGCTGACTATAAATTTTGTGTGCGAGCGCACACGCATTATAGTTATCTGTGCATACGTACAAGTGCGTAAAACGCACACAGTGCGCATGCTCAGAGCGGCGGATGTGGCATGTCGATTATAAAAACATGGCCACCCCTCCTCTTTCGCTATATATGTACTGTGAGCTGCGTACTATAATTTAGCTGAGTTGGGAGTGTTGAATCAATCCAAGTGTGTCAAAATCGGGAAAAGGGGAGAGATAATACGGAACCCGACAGCCTCGAGCTAATTCTACAAGTAAATTCCAGCTCTGGGTGAAAGACAGTGTGTGTGTGTGCTGGAGGACGTGTGAGGCGCCACCAGCCATCACACACACACCCAAGGCTCGCGATCCCATTACGGCTCAGGCCCAAACCACCGCCAACTGACGGTCGAGGCTCTTGTAGTGGCAGAGTTTGACCTTCATCCCACGAGTATAGAAAACTGATTGAAAAATGACCACTCATGGTCATCAAAGACCCATAGATAAGGAGTTTGAGGATGCTGACGACACCGGTGTGCTGGTATTATCGGGAAGAAACCTCAGAACTTTCCCCATCGTTCCAGGAGATTTGTACGATGTAAATGACATATTTCAAGCAGGTGGGCTATGATTAGAAACATCACGCCGCTTGAGCAGCAGCTACATGATGTACCTATGGTAACTAGGTACTTCAACAGCTGTGTAGGATTGCCAGATAATGTCATAAGTCTGCTGTCTGCCTTTAACAGTGTGATACAGCTACTCTGCTACCTATGGTTACATGCATGTCTCGTTCTCATGCTCCCCTCTTCGAAGAGCCTGGGAATGAGACTAGCTATGAGAAATGCTGCCCTAGCTTTTGATAAAATTGACGCTCTGCCTGCTACCACAATCGAGGGAGACTCTCTCAGAAAGTCGGATACAAAGGGTAGTGCAGCATAGATGAGCGATTTACCACTGCCGGTTGGTAGCGTGACAAAAACATCTCTCCCAGCCACGAATTCTCGGATGGCATTCGCTTGATCGTCTGTAGCTCTGCTGTAGTCGAGTTTCCGAACTGCTTCAGCGATGGCTCTGTGTCGATGGTAGGTCTTGGGAACGACGCGTTCAGTCTCGGTACAGATAAAGCACTAGCCGCCATCACTAATTTGATCGCACCTCTTACACACGATTATTACTGTAGCTTCACAGCGATTGGTCATCCCGCTTACCAGACATCCACGTCATAGGGTCGGGCCGTTTGTTTTTTTGTCCCCAGACCGTTTTTCGCGGCGGGCAAATAGAGGTCTGGGGACGAGACTAGCTTTGTGAGTGGTTGTGGAGGTGATTTGAAGCCTCGGCCAGTAGTGGGGTAGGGATGTGGTGTATGAAAGAGCTGTGTCTCGGTAGCAAGGCTCTGGCCTGAAGAAAGCAGTGTTGCATAGCCACAACAGGTATGTGAGGAATGCAATACGGTGATCTAATATCAGTACGGCATCACTGAGATTGTGTGGTTGCGTTGACACCCCAAGGTGGTGTAATGGGAGTGTAGTGACATGATACAAGCTGCTTGTAATATAGGGATTGTATCAAGCTGCTGTAGTCTGTAATGTAGCCATGTAGTTGTGTGACTGGTTTAACAGGTTTGGGTTGTGTCAATCCACTTGAAACTGTGTACTAGACCTGTAGCAATTAGTGTTCAAAGCTTGGCAAAGTAAACATTGTTATGTAAGCACTGTCATACAGAGTCTGTAGTCTGTTCTAAGCCTATAGTGTACCAGTATACTCACTTTTAACACTTTACAGTGTCAAATATCAAGTATAGTAAAGCATGATGCATGGTGTCTCTACTCTACAAGATGTATGCACTGTGCTGTGTCGTGGGTGATGACTGCCTCCATCTTTGCCGCGATATCCACTTGCTAACCCTTCACCTTGGCTTTGTCTTTCATTCCTACCTACTTGGCATGTGCAGTCCTATTCACACACTGAGTGGGCACATCACCGATGCCTATGTCTTCACTGAAATGCATATCATCTGTTCAAGCAGTTATATTCTTTATTCTGTCTTGCAGACTTCTCCAAGAACCGGTTTGACCGGATACCAGAGGAGGTGTGTAACTTTCAGGAGCTAGTGAAACTGAACTGCCACCATAACAGCATCCGTTACATTCCTGAGAACTTGAGGGACCTGTTGAACCTAACAGAGCTCAATTTGAGGTGTGTGCGTGTGCCACACAGTATGTTCAGCAGTGTGGAGCCCCAGTCTGATACACCTTAAGAAAGATCTGTAGCCACGAGTCTGCTGCTGCCTAGCTGCAAGCTGAGACCTTGGAATGCTATCCCTTACAACAGGCAACACATGCTGTGCTTCGTGTCTCCATATGCCTGTACATATTTTAGAGGTGCTCACTGCATGTGTCCATCACATGTACGCAGCTTTTACATGTAAATATCAAAATACAAAAAAATGCCGTGTACCTGTACGAATAGGGTCATGTGTATGCACCTCACGTCTCCCTCCCCTTCTCCCTCCAAACACACACACATGTGCACAGCCGCAACTTTCTTCAGTCCGTCCCGCCGCAGATATGCACCATGCTGCTACGTTCACTCAACCTTAGCAACAATCGGCTGGTCTCATTGCCGTTGGATCTCGGGAAGATGACTCAGCTACGTCACTTGGTAGGCCCACAACCTGTTCCCTAACCCTCTCCAACTCCCCCCGCCCACCCCCAGCCAACCCCACATCATGCCTCCAACTCCCTCCCACAGGACCTGAGCTGCAACATGTTGCCCGACCTCCCTCCCTCCGTGACTGAGCTTTACTCCCTCATCCATCTTGATCTGCACAGGAATGAGCTTGGCCACTTACCTGAAGGTCAGCATCCCACCTCTAACCCTCTCCTCTTCCTACCCTCCCACTTCCCACCTCTCACCCTCTCTCTCCTACCCACTAGACATCTACCGGCTCCAGGTGGGCTACCTGGATGTGTCGGCCAACAGCCTCACCCGACTTCCCACGACCCTCAGGCTCATGGAGAACCTCCACACCTTCCTGGTCGCTGACAATCCCCTCGAGTCACCACCAACCCAGGTTAGTACTAGATGAAAGTGAGTATGATATTTGTGTATGTGTGGCTGGCTAAAGCTGCAATCATAAGGATCTAGTTATAGTTTTGGGTTTTGCATGTTGTACATAACACAGTCATATACTGATTTGCTAAGGTTGGAAATCACATTACTACAATGTTACGTAAATATATTGAAAAATGGGCGTGGTCATGGTGACGTCTCTTATTATACAAAAATACAATGAATAGCTAATCAGATGTGCTTTTCTTTACTTCCTGACAAACATACGTCTGTTCGTCAGGAAGTAACTAATTAGTGTAACTGGAAACATTCATGGAGTGTAGAAGGGGCATAATCCCCCTCCTTCCCCCTCCCCCCCTCTCCCCTCCCCCCTCACCTCCTACCCCTCCCCTTCTCCCTCCTCCCCCCTCCCCTCACCTCCTACACCCATCTCTTCTCACTCTCCTTCCCAGGTGTGTGCGCGAGGCCTCGTGCACATATCCAAGTATCTGGAGAACCTAGAGAAGCGAGGCAGCGATCCCCAGCTCATCTCCGTCTCCTCCAGAGAAGAGAGCCTACGTCGGCGCAAGGACCGCTCCCTTCGCAAAGACAGGAGCTCTGTCCTCAGGCCTTACACTGAAAGTACACCCATTGGAGCCGAGAATGGGTGGGTGTGGTCTTGCTTATCAGAGCATTGATCTTGAAGTATACTGATGCTAGTACATGACTGACCATCTCCCTCCTCCTTCGTTTCCCCTCTCCCCTCCCTCCCTCGTTTCTCCTCTCCCCTCCCTCCCTCATTTTCCCTCTCCCCTCCCTCCCTCATTTCCCCTCTCCCCTCCCTCCCTCATTTCCCCTCTCCCCTCCCTCCCTCGTTTCCCCTCTCCCCTCCCTCCCTCGTTTCCCCTCTCCCCTCTCTCCCTAATTTCCCCTCTCCCCTCCCTCCCTCATTTCCCCTCTCCCCTCCCTCCCTCATTTCCCCCCTCCCTCCCTCCCTCGTTTCCCCTCTCAATCACTCCAGCCGTGACCGTAAACTGGATTTCTACCAGGAGATGGCTGGTATTGTCAACACTGCTTTCGCGGAAGAGCCATCCCTCAAACCTACCACTAATGTAAGCAGCTCCATCGACATGGCATAGCAGGGATTCATTTAGAAAAATCTCCAAGGGGGGGCAAAAGCACTTCAGAGGACATTTTGGGGGGGCGCACGTACAGTGGGCAGTATTCAATTTTGAAGGGTTGCATAAGGTTTTTAAGGGGGGGCGAATGCCCCCCCCCCCCCTAAATGAAACCCTGCATAGGTTTTGCAGATGAGCTGGTACCTATCTGGCTTCATTTCTGGGTAGTTATTTTATTGGTAGTATGTAGTATGGGTATGGGACTGGTGTATCTCTTGCCACCTATATGTAGGGGTATATACGTGTAACTATGCAGAGAGGCACTTGAATGGGAATGGGACCAGCAGTGGCACAGCCTCCCCAATGGCTGGTCGTGGACTCGAGACTTGCCACAGTCTTCAGTCGAGCACTCCACAGAGCCACTCGTCCTACACAAGTTTCGAAGCTACTAGCTTGTTTTAACTGGTTTAACTGGTTTGACGTGTGCTGTCTCTTCTGGTTCTCCCATAGGGTGACCTTACACCCACGAGTGGGGCAGTCCACTGGACTTTCGCCCAGTACGTGGCTCCAGACCAGCCTGTAAGTCCAGTCAAGCCTGTAGTGTACACCTGACTATCCAGTCATACTGGTATGTCCTCATTACAAGTGCCACCGTTGTCCCGTAAGAGTACTAGCCGCCTGCATGTGCCACTCCCCTTGCTCCGCCCACTTCCTCTCCCCTTACCTGTGGCCACCCTCGCTGGGACCTCTGTTGGTACACGAAGCCACGAGGTATTGCTGCCCCCCGTTGTAAAATTGAGTGTCCCTCACAATAGGCACGTCCCCCGTCCCCCAACCCCTTTTCTCCCCCTTGTAAGGAAACACGGATATGTATATCTGTTTATGGCTGGATTGTACATGTAACTACGTGTGTGCATGTGACGGTTATGAAAATCCAGTAAGAGTCATCAGTGATGGCTGCATGGCTGACAGAGTACGATCAAGCTGATTAGGTAATTGCTGATGGAAAGAAAATTTGGGTCCACACCCACACACACACACACACACACATACACACACACACACACACACACAGACACAGACACAGAACCAGCCTGCAATGTCCAACCAGTCCAAAGAAGAGTACCGCAAGGCTGCACACCAGCTCTATCTAGAGCAGCAGCGGCAGAAGAGCAAGGTGCGGAAGAACCGCTCATCCTCTCCACCCGTCAACCTCCAATCCCCCTCTTCCCCGGGCCAGAGTGACCCACAGTTCAACACACTTCCAAAGAGGTAGGTGGGCGGGGTTAGGCTGCTCACACGACCTGGCATTACATCATCACTTCTAGTGGGTGGGCGGGGTCTGAATTAGGCATTAGGCATTACAGTTTTGTTTCTCTTTCTTCAGGAAGGGAGTCCGGGAGGAAGGAGAAAGGGAGGGGGAGGGAGGGAAGAAGGGGCGGGGGAGAGGGAAAGCACGTGTGGGTCCCGGGCGTTCTCTCCCCGGGGAGTCCTATCCCCGCCCGGGGTCATGGAACACCCACATGAAGCGGGTCAGCCCTGTACTTCCCAACAAATATAGCACACCCGACACCACCAGGTACGATCGTGTGTGTCTGCCTGTCTGCTCCTCCAACTCTAATAAGAGCCCACTCCAACTCTAATAAGAGCCCAACCAACTGTAGTAAGAGTCCAGCCTGGTTTGAGCTCTTCTGTAAAATTAGTCTGCTTGAAGCCGTTTATGAGCACTTACTGCTGTGTAGTATGCACATATACATGGAGGTACAGTGTAGGAGTGGCCTCGTTCCCAGTCGCTGCTTCCAGCTTTCTAGAGACTGGGAACGAGGCTGGGTATCAGTACACACATAATGTCGGCATTTTTGCCTGCAGATCAGCAAATATTTTATGCTGAGTTTACATCATTGTGATGCGTTG
This sequence comes from Phakellia ventilabrum, assembly GCA_963921505.1. Taxonomy (NCBI): domain Eukaryota; kingdom Metazoa; phylum Porifera; class Demospongiae; order Axinellida; family Axinellidae; genus Phakellia; species Phakellia ventilabrum. Next base: position 5,766,558 of record OY997397.1, read on the forward strand.
TGTGCATTGCTGTCGTTTTTCTTATGTTATGCGTGCTCACTTTAAATTTCTCTCTCTCGCACGCACCCCATCCCAGGAGAGACCAGCAGGCAGCAAGTGAGGGAGGGAAGTTCAGGAACAAGAAAGACAAGAGAGATCGGGTAGGAAGACATTGTTTGAGTGGTTGTGCTCAACAGCTGTTCTACTCACTGCTGCATTGTCCTGTCTCCCTGTGACCTTTGGCACTTCTGTTTTTTTAGATCCGCCAAGCCTCCAAGAGTGCCACTGACCTTCGTGTCACCTCATCTCCGCCTGCTGCTAGAGAGCCCCTTCCTCCCAAGAGCCAAACCCCGCCCCTCCAGACCAAAACCACACCCATAAAGAGTAAACCGGTATGAGTTACAGAAGTCTGGATGTCTTTTGGTGTGCTTTAATTGGAACTTTATTCCCTTATTATTCAAGCATGATACAGTAAGGAATGTACTACACGCGCATACACTTCTCTAGCCCCCCCTGGACATGATTGAGACCACACCTCCTGGCCACGCCTCCCCTCGTAAGATTCAACTCTTTTTCCCCCAGTCTGGGAGTTACGAGTCCAGTGTGTAGTGCCACGCCCCCTCTCATACCCAGTCAGTTGTCGGGAATCAATTAAGCCTCAATTTCAACCCTCAGTAGTCATTGCATCTTCATTTGCACATGTACAGCATTACCAGGAATCATACCGTAGCATTCACAGTGATTTATTACTCCATTCATTGGCCTCTCATTGTCACAGCATACCAATAATCTATCTCTGATCCATAGTGCAGATCTAGCATACACAGTCACGGCGTTATGAGCTTTCCCGTCTTCAGCTAGCTGGTGTGTAGTTTTAAGTTTTTTCTGTGGTACGGTACTGAATTTTGACAAGTCAACTTGGCATGTACGTGATGTATTTTCCTTTGTGCGACACGGCTGGTCCATCTGTACTAACCTCAGTTTTTTGTACCACCTTTGTAAGTATCTGATAGTACAGGAGTGTGATTTTGCTAGCTGGCATGCCTGAACGTGAGTGTGTTTTGTAGCCTCTGTACTGTGTGTGGCTAGCCGCCCTCATGGTGAGGTGAGGAGAAGCAGAGAATTTGGGGACCAGGGTTTTAAGGCATGCCTGCTAGCACATTACATTACCTGGAAACACATTCTACTCCAATTGATGCACATCTGTATATGTTTATTTTTGTCTGTTATGTCCTGTAACCATAGAAACAGTTCCAATGCATCTTGCCTGTATGGGACATTTAATCACATTTTTTGAATAAAAAGAAAAAGCGTCAACCGATTTGTAAGTGATAAGCCATCTTCTCCTGCCAGCAAATGACAAAATACCGTGCTTGAAAATCTCTCGGAGTTTGCAGTGCATTGGTTGGTGGGGTCAGCATCTCGAGAGCATTTGAGTAGTGAGTAATGCATGATGCATTGGAACGGTATTGTTTTTGTGACACCATGGCTACATGTTAAAGTGTTGTGCAATGGAGTAGAATGTGCATTGGGTCCCCGAGAGATTTATGCGTAGCCTGGCAACTCTGTCTACTGCTGGGACTGCTCATACCGCAGTCCCAGTGCGTAGCACTCTTGTTGGCATAAGAAGATGGTTGCATGCTCTGTGCATGGGAACCGCTCACTCGAGCATTGGGTGTGGCAGCCTCCCATGGGAACCGCTCACTCGAGCATTGGGTGTGGCAGCCTCCCATGGGAACCGCTCACTCGAGCATTGGGTGTGGCAGCCTCCCATGGGAACCGCTCACTCGAGCATTGGGTGTGGCAGCCTCCCATTTTTAGGTGTCCTGTGCACCCAGATTTTATCTCGGCTGTGCGATCAAATCTGAGGATGAAGGTTGCCTATGGAAGGCTAATCAAAGAGTTGCAGAGCACATGACATCACATGATCCTCTGCTCCTCCCCCGCAAGATGCCCCGGATAGCCCCGCCTCCTCCCGCTCAGGGAGTGTCACGCCCACCAACATTGAGGAGTCTGTGGAGGAGCCAACTACGCCAAAGCAGAAGGTGGGATCAGCTCACTGGATATTGAAACATACTAGCTCTATATTGCTGTATATTGTCGAATACTAGCTCTATATTGCTGTATATTGTCGAATACTAGCTGTATATTGCTTGTCTACCTTGGACATGGGAGTGAAAACGGCAGAATCACACACACACACACACACACACACACAGGATGCAAAACGTACCACCCACTCGCTAGAGAATCTCTCCACTTCGGTGGCCGAGGGGAACAGGCTCGTGGTTGGCTCAAGCTCGGCGGACAACCTCCTGGACGCATCCCCCATCTTACATCATGTGGAACGGAATCTGGCACTGGGGTCCGGTGAGGCTGACAGCGTGGAACCCATCACAGACACAAAGAAAGGTAGAGACAGTGGTGGCCGTGTTTGTATAGTGGAAATGTACCTAGGACCATTAAAGAGTTTTGGAGACGGCCCATTTCTTCTTTGGGATAGAGATTCTGAGGTGGTGCCAAGGTCCCAGACTAAGCAACTGTTACACAGCTACTAGCAACCTCTGTGTAACTCCACTGTGTGTGTGTGTGTGTGTGTGTGTGTGTGTGTTATGTATACAGGTGTACCTAGCTTTGCTACAAGCTCTAACTGCAGAGCTCAGTGAATGCTATGGAACGCTTGTCCCCCTCCCCTTCCTCCCCCTCCTCTCTTCAGAAGAGGAGCCGAAGCCCCGCCCCATGTCTGACATTCAGATTGAGGATCTGGAGGAGGAGCCCAGACCGGTGCAAAAGACGAGGAGCTTGAGCACAGGTGAGCATTACATCGCCTTCTCCATAGGGATATGACATCATACCTATGACATCATATCATTTAGTACACACACACACACACACACTCACACACACACACTTAGATGCTGCCCCAAGCACCTCCTCAGACAGTACCTGGCCACGTCTCAAGTCCCCTCACCGCAAGAAGGAAAAGAAAGACAAGGACGTCTTCCGCTTTCTCAAGGGAGGGGACGCAAACTACACTGTCCGCCGGCAGCAGTTCCAGCTGAGCATCGTCCTAGAGAAGAATAGATTTGTTAAGAATGTGAGCAATTACCTGCTATTTCTCAACACCAAGCTGTATTACATACAGTAACCTTTCCACGCACACACACACACACACACACACACACAGAAAATTGAGTCTCTGCTGGATGTGAAGCTCCCTGATGACCTTGGGGAGTGGATTGTGGATGGAGTGATGCTGTGTAAACTCATCAACAGGATCCGCCCCGGGACCATTGGCATGATCCACATTCCAACTGAGGGACTGGTACGAGACTCATTCCCATTCCTAGCATAGCATGGGTGTCGTATTCATTGCAGCATTGGAATACATGTATACAAGATTATGATTTCATCCTGATACCGGCTTGTGACTTTTCCCAGCTAGCTGTGGTTCACCTGCTGCCCTCTTCCTTACAGCCGCTCTCCAACGCCAAACAGACCATGAACATTGCTGCCTTCATCAACGCCTGCAGGTTGATGAAAGTCCCTGAGGACGAGGTTAGCTTCGTAGGGAAAACCGGAGTGATTGCACAAGCCTAGCTGTCCAAGCCCTCCCTTGACTGGGGGAGGAGCCTGGGAATGGGGGAGGTTTTCCTCCCACTAACGTGAAGGGACAGATTCTTCTCCCCCTGGGTCATGAAGCTTGCCAACTGTACTCCATTATCCACTTTCTCCTTCCTCTGTCTTGCCCCCCTCCCCCTCTCCTCTCCATCCTGCCCCCTTCCCCTCCCCTCTATTGTGCCCCCCTCCCCTCTATTGTGCCCCTCTCCTCTCTCCTGCCCCCCTCCCCTCCTATCGTGCCCCCCTTTCTGTTCTACCTCTCTCTCTCCCTCCATCTCTAGCTATGTTCTGCGGGTGATATCATTGAGCTGAGAGATCCTGTCCGAGTCATTACGTGCTTACAACGTCTCTTGGAAGGAACAAGCAGTGATGGCCAGCCCCCCTCATAGTTAGCACTCCTGGCATCCCACCCTCCCTTAACTGGCTACAGGTTACACTCCACTCTCGCCATGGACAGTGCCTTTTGGTTTATTGAATCACTCAAAAGTAATTGCATTATTAAGTGTGTCCATTGCTGTTACAGCTTGTGCCATGTTGATTGATGTTTTTTTTTCCCTCCAATACCCCGTGACGGATGCTACACACCACATTACAATGGTATTATTTTTGTAGTATAAACTAGTGTTTTAGTAGGCAACATAATTACTTGAAATAATGTATGGTCACATGTTTCAGTATTATCACAATAATATACAAGTACCGAAATATAATTCTAAAACCTCCTCTAACCCTAACCTACCCAGACCTTCCCTCACAGCTGTATGCAGCTGTATGCTGGAGCCTGGGAACAAGGCAGCGTGAAACACATGGGAGTACTACTGTGAATGGAACTCGACTATCAAGCAGAGCCTTATGCAATGCTAGCTGAGCTCAGATCAAGTAGATGGCCCACACCTGCCCTTTGCAGCCTGTTACACTGCTGTGGGCTTCAGAACATACTACTGTCATCATCACTCAGCTAGAGGCCGGGGGGGGAACTAAAAAAACAACAAAACAAAAAAAGAAACATACGGCTAGTAGAGTGCCTAAGGTTTGAGGACTGAAAAAATAATCGCTCTGCCTTGACTTTCAGTGATCAGCACCCAGCCAGTGGTGGGTTCAGATTTGGCTAAGTACTATCATCATCAAATTGACCTGCAAAAAAAGGAGAATGACTAAAAACAGCAGTGCAATGGCTATTTCAAAAGCTTACTTCCAGCTGCTGAAGAGCCGCAGCCGGAGGCCATTTTTCAGAGAGTCGAAAGAAAGGGATTTCCCCGTTTCCATGACTACTGGCCTGCCGACTCCGTCGGCTTGTTCATCCTCGACCTCAGTCCCTGACAGTCGTTCTCAGTGACGCGCTGCCGGAAGAAGATCCACCTGGACGTGATTGCTGCTGGACAAACAGTGCAAGATGACAGCCAAGGTTGAATTTTTGATCATAGGCGGAGTGACCCGGTGCTGGTTCACCGAGACAGAGAATTCTAGCAGACATTAATGTTTATGGTGTCAGGACCGTCAGCTGAGCAGCTTTTGTATCGTCCATCTTCTCTCCCTGACAGGTGGCATCCTCACAGCTGCTCAGCGCCCCTCCCTCACTCTCTCCCGTGGAGCGAGAGCTGGTGTGTGCAGTGCTGGAGGACTGCGTGGACCAGCTGGCAGTACTGGGTGGGATCGTGCCCAGCCATCATGACAGGCCTACTGCCGTTGAGGCTGTGAGGAGAAGCTAAACGCTACTTTAGATAGCAATGCAGCTAGTCTCATTCCCGGACCCTACAGTGTCTGGGAGACTGGGAACGAGAAAGAGCTTAGTTCATGCCATAGATAGTAGAGCGTACTGTCTATCATCTATAGTCCATGCCCTCATGAATTGTGTTGTGCTATGCTTAAAAAAGTAAATGACATCATTAACAACAGCCCCCCCCCCCCCCCCCTCCAGGTGATGGGGGATGAGTTGGTACAGATTCTGGAGAGCCAGCGACAACTGGAGCAGCAGTTGGAGTGGCAGATGGACGGAAGAGGGGGGGGAATGGGGGATCGGAGGGACTATGCCCGTTCGATGGCTTCAGCAGCTCAGGGTAACCCTACTGGAACAAATCTTTCTAAGTTCTTGGAGTTGCAAGACTCTTACATGATTAGTGATTTTAGAACACACCTTGGGGAGATCTTACCAGGATTGTTTGCAAATCCTCTCAGAAACTCCACAGAATCTTGATAGGATGATTCCAGTGGGGAAGAAGGAGGGGAGGGTGGGGCCAGTGGGTGGGGCATCACTTGTGGTGTTTATTAGTAGTCTGATTCCTGTTAGCATGGTTACTGTGCCTCCTCCCTCAACCCCCTCCAGTTGCCCGCTCCCCAAAGGCTGTGTCCGAGAACATGCAGAAACTTCAGGAGGATCGGGAGTTCCTCCAGAAGTTGGTCCAGGAGGCGCTGGGGGAGATGGAGACCAGTGGGACCTTCAATGGCCTGAGGGCACAGCTGCAGGACTGCCACCAGGAGAAGACCAGCATGGAGGAGGCCATTCTCAGGTGGGCTTGTGCAGGGCCAGCTGTGGAGTGCTGTGGCTCCATTAAGCTGTAGCAAGCTTCATCCAATCCCAGCACCAAGCTGTATTATAATTATGACTGTACTCCTTCGCCCCTTGCAGGGAGACAGAGTGTCGACGGCGTGTGCGCGAGCTAGAAAAGCGATTGGTGGGGCTCCGGAAGGAGAGAGAAGAGGAGATTATTGTGAGTTCAAGGAGTAATTACTCACAAACGCGGTGCTAGGTATGGGCAGAGGTCTGGAAATGACATTAGGTATGTACTTGTCCCCCCAGGCCCTCAATGAGCAGATAGCCCACCTGAAGGACCAGCTGCAGGAGCTGAAGGCCAAGACAAACCTCGAGGCCAAGTACATCACAAAGGAGAGCAAGGTTGGAAAGAGTTCCTCCAACAGAGTCATCGCCTAGCTTGAAACAGGTTATGATGGAAAGTCTCCTTCTCGCAAGAGGATTGGCGAGATGTGGTACTTACTAAGGAAGCCACTATACAATTTTATGTGTGCTGGAATCCAGCTGCCTTTCAATTCTGCCCCATTCTGATTTTTAGGTGCGTGTGGCAGTGTCTCAGTGTCGCCATAGAAACGAGGAAGAGTCTCTAGAATCGAAGGAGACTTGCGTGCAGCAACAACTGAAGGAGGAGGCCACCGCCAGTCACAGCGTCGAGGAATACCTCAAGAAACACTATGAGGTAACCAGGAAGACAGACAGACAAACAGACACACAGACAAAAATACCCATGCCTATTAGGTCGTTTGGACTCCGTAGCAGTCCTCCTAGAAGTGTATGTCTACTTATATGTACACAATTAGCATTCGGCCTTTAATATAAGTGGCCGAGCTATAAGGTCAACCTGTCCTGCCACGCCCCCTCCCTTCAGGACCTAGCCTCACAAGTGGACCACTGGATGATGAAATACGAACAGGACCTGGAGGCAAAGAGTCTGGAACTGCACGACATTAAGGTACGACCCACCCCAGGTCGCTAGCCACAGCTACATGTAGCAGCTCTTCACTTCTGAATGTCTCTCCCACAGCAAGCGAAAGCCAGTGGACTGCAAAAACTGGAGGAGTTGTCAAAAACAGTACGTGTGCATGCAGATGACTTAAAAAGTAAAGATGTTAGCAGCTCCACTAAGCTTGCCTCTCTAGTGGATATGCATGTATTCCAAATGGCCTCATCCCCAGGCTCCACTCCACAGCCTGTACATTTGTACAGTGTAAAGCTGGGGAGTGGAGAGTCTGAAACAGGCTATAGCTGAGCATCAAGATGGGGCATAGTTTCTATGTATAACGGGACTACTGTTCCTTCCTGTAACCTCAGTTGCTGCTGGGATACCTGACCTTGAGAATCAGGCATGCCAACTCTCCCCACGCATCCGACATTTATATCAGTTCAGCCAACCTCCTGTTATCATCAGAAGGCTGTAGATGTCCTTTTACCATCCAGTGGTTGTTCTGCTACACAGAGCATGACATAACTTGTGTAGCCATACTACGAACAAGATAAACACGACTGGTACACACGTCATACCAGTCAGGTTTCAATGTATAATATTAGCCTCATCCCCAGGCTCTCCGCACGTTGCTACAGCTGCGCTAAAGTGAAACCGCACATGTGGGCCTGGGAACGAGGCTAGTATAATATGCCAGTGCTCTTGCTGTCGCCATCTGACTGGAGATCTTATAAGCTCCACCTGTGAGTGGGGTGTGTGGTCAGTGGCATAAATGCTACGGCAGTGCATTGCTCTCTCCCGCAGTACAAGGAATATGAGGAGGTGGTCGTGGAGCACAGGGCCATGAAGGAGAAACAGAGACTCAAGGAGGAACAGGAGGCTCGTGAGGGGAGGGCTGCCACCAAGGTAGGCCCCAGGCAATTATCTTGAATAGGGAGTTCTCAATTGGCTAGTAAATCAATGTAAATAATGTATCCTCATTTCCAAATCAAGTTATCAGGAAATTCAGCAACTGCCATGGTTTTGGTCAACCTGGTGAAAACAGGACCGATCTTGACCTTCAGAGATGGTGGAGTGTCGTGTCGTAAAAATGCTATTGTGCAATAATCTACCCAACCATCTCTGAAGTTTAAGATCAGTCGTATTTTCCGAGTTTAGTATTCTGATGTGCCCTGAAGGTTGCAGTATGACAACCGAAACCTTGGCAGCTAGTTGCTGAATTTCATGATAACTGATTTGATTTGGGTTGAAATTAAGGACACATTGTTTGTAAATGTGTTGTGTGGCTATTCTAAGCTAGAAACGACCTCTGTCCCCCTAGCTGCAGGCGTGGTGGCGTGGAATGATGGTGCGCAAACGGCTGGGCCCCTTTGCCCCTAAGAAGAAGGGCAAGGGGAAGAAAGGCAAGGGCAAGAAGGGGAAGAAGGGCAAGAAAAAGAAGAAATGAAGAAATGGCCTCTTCATAAACAGTATAAATTATTTTATGTGTGTACATTGTACGTTCCACACTGCAACAGTATTATTCATTATTGCTGGTGACGTAATTAATTATTGCGGCGCGCGCAAAACCCATAAGCAATAATATTCTCGAGTTTCGGTACGACATTGCCTGTTTGTGGGCGCGGTCCGAGATTGACGTCATTGCCGCATCCAGGGCCAGGGCCGGTCGGACGGACGATGGACACTCTTCAACAACCTTTGCTGACTGTGAACTCTGCAAGCAGCGAGTCTGAAGTGTCTGCAGCCAACGCCAGCATCAGGTATGACCAAAAACGCAGAGCATAATATTAAACGCGAAACCGTACAAAACCAATATTTAGGCCTAGCCATCAGAGTCAACTCACTAGAAGTTGGCCCGCGAGACTTAGTACCTCAGTAGCCTGTCGGTCATGAAAGACGTTTTCAGCTTGTCCCATGCGAATATAATTGACTGTGCTACACAAAAGATCAAAGCCTAAAAAGTGCAGACACTGTTTTGTGAGTAGCCTCAGGCCCTAGTCACCTTGTTCCTTCCTGCCCCTCACACCAGCACTGATGACAACAGCAGCCAAGATCGCTTCGGCAGCCCCACCCACATCAGCGGAAGAGAGAAGGCGGGGGTGGGGGGCGGGAGGGAGGGGCGAGGGAGAGAGAAGAAGGTCAAAGAGAGGGTCACATGGGCAGGTGAGTCGTCAGACATGATACGGCTTTTTGGGCATGTAGCTGATTTGGAGTCAATGGTCAGACAAGGTGTTTTTCATAGCCTCATACCCAGGCTTTCCTTGACCAAATTTATCACAGCTATGGATGATTTTTCTCCATAGCTGTGAGGTAAACTCTACGCAAGGAAAGCCGCGATACGAGGCTACTTTTTCATGGTTCATTTCCTTTTCACCTTCCCTCTCTCCTTCTCTTACATGGACAGGCGTGACTGGAGAGATCTCGCCATCTAAGAAACCCAGGAAGACTCGCCGTGTGAAGACGTGCAAACCAGCTATTTTAAACATCCAGGTTAGCTCCAGCCCAATGCCAAATGCAGCTAATTGAAAAGCTAGACACCCACAGATGCTGTCAGTATATATTAATCAGCAGTTGCTATGTACATGCAGTCATTTGTCACTGTAGTGCCCCCTCCCCTCCCCTCCCCTCCTCCCCCTCTAGGAGGAAGAGGAGGGGGACACGTACGCTTTGTTTGAGGAGGAGGAATCCCCGCCCCCTGGCCCCCCGGAGAACTACTATGTCCGAACCCGCTCCCACTCTTCCTCTATGGCAGGTAGCTCCTTCATGAGTGGGGAACAGTCGGAGGGGATCATCGACGGACGCTATAGCTTCACCGACATTGATCCGGACTTTGTTAACGTAGATGTAAGTCACACTTCCACTGCATTTTACTGTCTTCTGCATCTCCACATATAGCCTCGTACCCAGGCCACTCGGGGGGGGGGGGGGAGTTATGGCATGGGTAAGAGGCTACTCCACATAGTGACTGAGAGCTTTTGGTTTTGGTTCTGGGGCTGACCACTAACCCCAAGGGTATTATTTATAAACGCAGCAGGAGCCTAAGTTGAGCTGGTATTCCCCCAACCACTTTGCGTCTTCGTAAACAGTCAGGGTTGCTATTGTTTATGCTTATGTATATTTCAATAAGATGTGTAGTTAAGCAAAACTACCACTGAAAACTGTTTCATTCCCAAACCATCAGGCATTTCATTCCCAGACCTGCCTAGACGGTCTGGGAGTGGAGGCCATGGACAAATATCTCACTGGGTCTAACAGTTCCTGTTGTTTGACAACGCTTGACCGCAGTGACTCTCCACCAGGTTCCCCATGGCTACGGTGATGACAGTTCCTCAACAACACACAACCTCGGGATTTGTAAGAAGACCGTCCTCACGCCATACCGCACCTTCCTCAAAGTGGTGAGCCAGTATGATACCCATACGTAGCGGGACCCATGCCATTCTGGTAGCCAATCAGGGCTACCCCCCTCTCTTCTATAGATCGGGTGGCACCGAATCCGTCTTCGCCGGCACGACCTGGAGCAGCCATGGTGGGTGAGGTTGGTCAATGTCCTCTACCCCACGGCCGTATTCCTCCTCCTGGCCTTCACCTGTGTCACTCAGATACTCACCTGCTTCATGAGGGTCAAGGTGGGTGGAGCTACTCCAGTCTCATTCCCATGCTCCAGGTTGCATAATATCATTGATTTTGGTGTACATTGTACATACGTGACCCAATTCCACTCTATGGTGCTAAAGGTTGATAGAATCAGAATGAGACTTATTGACATGGATCTTGAATTCAATGCTCACTCACTGCTATAAAATCTTGGCAGGGAAACTCAGAGTGGTAGCCCCTACTGAGCCACAGAGCCCCTGGGGATGTGTTTTGTTCCTCTTCTCTCTGCTGCAGCCAATCAGTGAAGAGCCTGAGGATGGTGGGGTCTTGGTGGTGGGCTGCAGTGAGCACGTTGTAACGGCCCTGGTGATTCCAGACCTCCTTCTCCTGGCCGCCTATCTCTTTGGAGTCTATCTCTTCCGCTACGGTGAACCAGAACACCTCCAGACTCTCATGGAGACGGTGAGTCTGGCTTTCTGTTGTTACACTGTTCAACAACAGAAAGACAACAAGAGTGAGTGGGTACTATATATACATGCCAACTATATAACATTCCAGGTCAGCAGACTCAGCACAGTCCTCGTGGAACACAGAAAATAATGTGTCAGACCCCATAGTTATACATGTAGACTGTATAATATTATAGTCAGTATTTTATTGCTATGGCAACAAGTTCTATGTTGCGTCTCATGCTTGATACCCTGATGCCCAAAAAATAATTGCGTGTATAGCGGAACAATTTTATTGTGCGTGGGCACGTATGTCTGTACGTCCACCATACCGCATATGCACTTATGCTCCAAATATCCGACAACAGTTCGCATGTTGAGCTCACGTGTGTATTCCAAGTTTACTTGCACTAGCACTTGACTTCGATCGTGCTAACCTCGATGGCTAGCTGACAGCAAGAAAGAAGAGAGGACAGCAGAAGATAGCTATCACAGCTAGGGTACTTGCTAGGCGACAACGCAGTACCCGGGGAGAGAAGTGTAGCAGGTACCCTGGCCCAGAGAGAGCACCAACAAGAGCGAAGAACAGCACAAACCTCAAGACGAAGACAGGGCATGCAGGCTCCAGCAGGATCGGGAGCATCACTGGCAACATACATGTCACAGGATCCATGCACTCTTTAACCATAGATAATGTAAACGGTAGTCGCACAAAAACAGAGTAAAAAACATGACCAAACTTTTGAATTTTTAGCAGCTCTAAAGCACATTCTAGGACCGGATATCCCTCCATCAGATCTATGTCATATTCCTGTGATAGCTAGTTATTGAAAAGTCCCAAGGAAAAGAATTGTATTAGCAAGAGACCGAGGAGAAGGTGAAAGTGTGGTGGGCTGGCTCTGACAGCAGGGCAGATGGAATGGATGTGCGATATTCACCTCTGTGTGTATTCCTGTCTCGTGCCCAGCTCTTTCTTAATGAATGGCCAGGGTGTAAGGTTTTATTTCTTGGCTGAGAAGTTAGGATACAGAACATACAACTTGTCCCATTGGATTATTCCTACAAACGATGATACCTCCATTCAGTCACTGCATGTGTATATGTAGGATAAACGTATCATGAGCTCATCAAACCCACTACAAGGGCTTATACTGCAAGTGTGCATTTCCTAATGACGTGGCTGTTGGTAGCTACTGAATAATTCAGTAGCCATCAGCTTGTCAGACTTGTCTTCCCAGGCTTAGTGATAGATAGATGGCTATTTGTGGTATTTCTCTGTAACTTAGAGAAGAAAAAGAGAAGCCTATAGCTCCTGGTCGGTCAAACAATTCTTCCCAGGTTTAGTACCCCGATAGATAGATGACTATTTGTGGTATTTCTATAAAGAGAAACAAATTACATTGTAAGGCAAAAGCCTAGCAGCCAATAGCATATCTATTAATACAAAATGTTATAAAATTCAAATTAAATGTTTAAAATTATTTTTGTGGCAATTCTATAAAGAGAACAACTTAACTTGGAGGAAAAAAAGGAGAAAAAAAAGAAATCTTGGAGGAAAAAAAAAAAACTTGAGAAGAAAAAAAAGCCTAGGGAGCCTCCCATCCCTCCTGGAGTGTCAGACACCCGGAGCGCTGGATAGGCGATGGCTGGGAATTCACAGGAGCCGCCTTGTAACGTACCCAGTCATCCTTTTAGTTTCGGAGTCCCGAAGGAAGTTACCGACGTATTGGCTGTAGGCTTAGAAAGTCAAGAATCAGATTGCACGCGTGCGCATTCGAACACGCGACCCGATTAATTGGGGAGGCCACGTTCCGACCCCAGTCTGTAACCGAACGCGCCACCTTGACTTCCCGTCAGATGGGTGAAAAATTTTGGCTTATATACCTGTAACGGTGGTGTGCGTTAAATGGAATTGTTCCTAGAATGAGCGCACAACTGGCACTGCGCGTCAGCAGGATGGCTAGAGCGTCCCGCTATAGTACAAGCACTGGGGATAAAGGTTAGGTAGCTACAGATAGCGCTATGAACCTAGCTACCAGGATGGCAGCGCCCCACCGCTTGCGAGGGGTGGGGCTAGCCCGGTAAACATAAACACCCTCATGGCCTTGGAAATGATTGTTCTATGCATGTAGATCCATGTGAACTGTTGAAAATGGTAGTACAGGCTGAGCTGGTGGACAGTGGATTCGTCATCCAGTCATCCACATCACTGAAAGCCCATGAAACAGTTACAAAGCTACTGCAGTGGTGTGGCATTATCCAGCACTCTGCTCATTTTCATTAGAGCTTGCACATGAGTTATACGCCTGTAAGATACTATAAACCATATGCTTTATGGTATCCATGGTCCAGCTATAACTGTGTACGTGTATGAATCAAGGCTCACTGTCAGAACCAGAGCGGTTTTCCCCCTAATTCAAGACAGCATAATTTTGAGCAGAATAGGTACAAGATTGCTTAAGGAGTTGAAGGGGTCGAAACCATAGTGGACTGATCAAGTACTAAAATTGCAAGAATTGTACAAATAGTATCCCTATTAATTAATTAACAAATGATCAAACTTCTGAATTTTTAGCAGCTCAGAAAGCGCATCAGTTCTAAGAGTGGCATAATTTCCTCATGCCTACAACCATGTACATCCTGGTAAGGTTTTAGTCCTGAATGTGTATTGAGTGGACGCACCGCGCTCGATCAGGCTCACCCCTCAATGATTACCAGCATCTTACTAGTAATAGACTGTATCAGCATTTTGTTATACTATGGTAACACCTCCCTGTACTGTTGGTCAGAGGACCATCTCTTTGGACATTATTAAAGGAGTGCATGCCCCTCCCCCTCACAGGCCTTCCTCAGCTACAGCTCCCGACAGGTAAAGAACTCTCAAAGGAGGCTCATCGTTACCCTCAGGTGACTGCTAGCCCCTCCTTCTGTACCTGAAAAATTTGTTCCTACCCAAGGGCCTGCACAAGAAAGTTTAGATATGCTGGCTGGCCATTCCACGAAGGTCCCACGGTTAAAAAAAGTGCATATAAGAGGTGTATAAAAGATATTTTAGCCTTTCTTGCTTACTGCAGCTCCCAGGGTACGTCTAGACTTTGTGTCAGAGCGTCTGTACAAGTAGAGATGCGAGCACTAGAAATGGGCGGCAATCGAGCGATGCGAATGTGGAGTTTCAAGCAGCACAGCCCATCTCCTAAGGGCCCCAAGATTTAAATAGTGCATGCCAGAGGTATATAAGGATTTCTTGCTAACTGCAGCTCCAAGGTTAGTAGAGTTTGTGTAGCTTCTGTAGAGATACGAGCGCTAGAAATGTATGGCATAATTGAGCGATGCAAATGAGAGTTTCAAGCAGCACAGCCCGTCTCCCAAAGCAGCCAATTTAACAATATCCAAAATTCGATGGCAACACGTTCCGCCATTGGCTCTTCGCTGCGACAAAAGTGGGCAGATTTCTTTCTCTCCATGCAGGTCATAGCTCTATAAATTACACTACATGTATGACGGGGGTCCATATATAACTTCCAGCAGATACCTAGGAGGGGGTCCAAATGTTTTGGAGGGGTCCATATTAGTAGTATACATTATGGAGGGTCCATATTTCATTAAGATCCGGCAGATGTATAGGGGGGTCCAAATGTTTCAGAGGGGGTCCAAATTTTACAGTAAAATAAGTTCCGGGGGTCCATATTTTTTGAAAAATTAGTTCCGGGGGGAACCAATTTAGGGGGGTCCATTTTTGCCGTGACATACCTCCCCTCTGGCCCCGCCCTTCCCTTTACACTCCTCCCTCCCTCCCTCCCTCCCCCTGAATACACACACACTACAGGATAGTTCTGTTTGGCGGGCTGGTGTGGGTGATATTCTCGGCCAGCATCAGTGTCATCAGGGTGTTCAGTCTACAGCTGCTGGCTGACAGGGCCTTCATAGAGTGGCTCACTTTCCAGGACTTGCAGAACTTGTCCATGTGAGTATCATGTGACCAGTGACCCATGCGACAATTAACGTGTAACTATCCGTGATGGTTATTGAAGCTCTAGTACAGGCAGGAACGCAGCTTTTACTATTTAGTCTTTTACCAAGTGTTCCCCAATTCTGGCTTTATCAAGAGTCAAATGGCGTCTAAATCAGTTTAGATCTTCCTATCCTACACGACTAACACCCTCCACCATACAGCACATCCCTACAGTCTCACCCGCCTCCATACTCCCACCCTCACATCCACACTCTCACCCTCACATCCACACTCCCACCCTCACATCCACACTCTTACCCTCAAATCCACACTCCCACCCTCACATCCACACTCCCACCCTCACATATCCACTTCCACTCACTCTCACACTCTTAATTAATTTTCCTAGGAAGTAATCAGGGCATATACATGCAATGAGGGCATTTGCCCAACCCCCGGACATAGCACTGGGTCCCGGCCCTCCCCTCCGACCAATGGGAATGGGGCCTGCCCACTGCGGCACCTGCATTAATACCGTATGTATACAGTCTAGGTTTCAACCCCATTAAAATAGCTCTAGTACAGACAGGAACGCAGCTTTTACAATTTAGTCTTTTACCAAGCGTTCCCCAACCTATTGGCTATTTTCTCATTAGTTAAACTTAATTGGCAGTTAATTTTTAGATAGTTATTTAAGCTGTTTTATTTAGATACCTGTAGTAATCTACTATTACTCTGTGTAGGTTCACACTTGCTCTATACATGTAACTCCTCTACCACCTGCCAGTTCAATACAGGAATTCCGGGCCCTAGGAAGTAATCAGGGCATTGGCCCCACCCACCGGACATAGCACTGAGTCCCGGCCCTCCCCTCCGACCCATGGGAATGGGGCCTGCCCACTGCGGCACCTGCATTAATACCCTATGTATAGTCTAAGTTTCAACGCCATTAAAATAGCTCTAGTACAGGCAGGAACGCAGCTTTTACAATTTAGTCTTTTACCAAGCATTCCCCAACCTATTGGCTATTTTCTCGTTAGTTTAACTTAATTGGCAGTTAATTTTAAGATAGTTATTTAAGCTGTTTTATTTAGATACCTGTAGTAATCTACTATTACTCTGTGTAGGTTCACACTAGCTCTACCCTCCTCCTCTCACCCTCACACCCTCACCCTCCTCCTCACACCCTCACACCCTCACCCTCCTCCTCTCACCCTGCTTCCCATGCAGTTCCAGTCAGCACAGTGCTGTTGAGGACAGACTTCGCTATGCCTTCGTCATCTTCTCCATCTGTGGCTTTGTGTGTTTCGACCTGCTCTACATCGCCGTAGTAATCAACTATGCCTCCCAAGGACAGCTACTGCTCTACTACCTTCGGAGCATCATCGACAGAGTCCGCACCAAGGCATACCGCCTCGGGGATGCTATCAGAGTGAGGACGTGTGTGTGTGTGTGTATCTGTGTGCAGCATTATTAACAACACATACTTGTGAAAATACTTATATCCATTCCGCACCCCTCCTCCCCACACACACACCCCTCCTCCCCCCCACACCTCCTCCCCACACACACATACCTCCTCCCCACACACCTCCCCACACACACACCCCTCCTCCCCCTCCTCCCCACACACACTCCTCCTCCCCATACACACCCCTCCTTCCCACACACACACCTCTCCTCCCCACACACACCCCTCCTCCCCACACACACACCCCTCCTCCCCATACACACCCCTCGTCCCCACACACACACCTCCTCCCCACACACACCTCCTCCTCCTCAGGATATCCGGCACACCTATGACTTCCTTCAAGTGTTGAACGGGAAGCTGTCCCGGCTGACCTCCCTCGTCCTCTTCATCTTCATCAGTGCCCTCGTCTCTTGTGAGGACAGCTGCTGTTGTAGCTTGTTATAGCTGTGGCAGTTGTGCATGAGTACGGAGTTAGTCATCGGGCTGGTGGGGAGAGCAGGACATCTGCTGGTGTTGTCAGTGGTATAGCACCTGGAGTTTACCAGCAACTCCTAGCTGACCAGCAGCTACAGCTTTTGTTTGACCTGCACCAGACATGCAGCTTTTGTTTGACCTGCACCAGACATGCCTCTGGGCTTATACACGTATAGGAACCTAGTGTTCAAAATGCCTATACCTGTATATGGCTAATCTCCTAATGTCTCACATAGGAGACATATATGGCATGTCTCCTCTAAACGAGCAGTGGCTTCCTAAAGCTAAAAAAAAAACACAGGCGGAATAATCTGACATGTTCAGCCTTTGTGCTAATGCTAACCACACACACACACACACACACACACACGTACACCCTGTCCTCAGCTATTATCAGTCTTTACGAACTTGACTCAGACCAGACTCCAAACCAGCTAACCCTGCACCTGGGCATAGCTGTGGGTGTGTGCAGCATCGTTCAGTGGACCTTCCTGTCTCTGGTACCCATCATCCAGGTAGGCCGTCTCACAGACTGGCCATGGGCAGCTCCTACTCCACTCCATCCTACCCTCAGTACAAGTACATGTAGTATTTTGCTTAATTAGACTTAGTGCTTGTTGAATGGCATTGCATAGCTCAGCCTCATTCCCATTCTCAAAGTGCATGTATTTTGGAATGAGACGAGAGAGTATTCTGATATTCTAGCATTGCACTCAATTATAGGGAGTGTGAGGCCATATGACCTCTGACCTTTGCCCTCTTTGCAGGCGTCCCGAATGACAGCCATGTGTAGGAAATTACGTCGCTTGGGGCTAGAGATCGGGGCCCGACCTTTCATCTACTCAGACACACCCCAGCTTGTTCTGGACTCCTTCCTCCAGTACACTGACTCCACCAGATACACTGTGAGTACTAGTGGGAGGGGCTTGGGGGTGGGGCTTCTTCACCCATGATTATCTCAGTGCTGTAACTTGTGTTCTCCTCCTGTAGGCGAAGCTAGCCAGTATTCCCATGTACCCCTCGTACGTGGTGGGGTCACTGTTCGTGTTCGGCCTGGTCGCCATATACATCATCAGCTCCTACCCTGTCTTCCGGTTTGCAGCCTGGTTCTGAGACGGGGCCAGTATGGAATTGGATTACTACAGTTTGGGCATACTGATCCCCGTGCATCTGAGTCAGTTATGGGCTTCGGACCAAATGTATACATTATTATTGTGATGTCATTTTTTATTTCTTTGAGTGCTATATACATTTTTATCATCCCACCAGTAATTGCTCTTGGCAGCTAGAAAGACTAACTGGAAGTGTACGACTAAAGTAACTGAACTCCCAAATTCCCTTGAGGAGGTCTAGACAGATCGAACATCCAACATTACTAGCCAACTACATGTGCACATGAATAATTAGGTTTGTGCCTTGTATGTGAATTGGTCAGGAAGTTTTGCTAATATTTCATAACTCCATTCAAGTGCTGCATCTCAACTGCCTCTCACTTCATGTGAAGCGGTAGTAACAGTAATTACTGCAAGTCATGTGACAGTACAACAGTAATTACTGCCAGTCATGTGACAGTACAACAGTATTTGCAAGACACTGAAAGTCAATACTGTACATATACTGTATGTGGGGCAGTGGAGTGTGCAGGTGATAGGTTTGAGACAGTATGAGGTGAGAATGGTAGTGAGCGTAGCCTGTGTCCTCATAGTACTCTGAGGTCCAAGACACACACCTATGAGGACGGGAAGGGGTAAGCTGGAATCCACTGACATCGTAGGGATAGCCTCGTTCCCAGGCCTCCACCCAGGTTGTGCTGCTTGCAGTATGAAATTCGGGGGGGGGGGGGGGGGGGCTGGGAACGAGGCTTGTATAGGCATACACAAGAGTGCATAAATAGAATCCTGTTTTGCTCCCCCTAGGGACCCGGATGTTCTATGACTAGTTCCCGTGGTGCTGCCTGGTTAGGACTACCCCCCACATTGCTGTCTAGTTAGACCCCCACTAGGGACCCAAATGCTCTCCCTGTGTTAGTGCCTGGTTGGACCCCCACTAAGGACCCAAATACTCTCCCCATGTTAGTGCCTGGTTAGACCCCCACTAGGGACCCAAATGCTCTCCCCGTGTTGCTGCCTGGTTAGACCCCCACAAGGGAGTATCTGGCTCCCCACTAGCGATCTATTGCACCAGCTACACACTCACAGTGTTGTTGGAGAAGCTAGCTGCCAGCTTGTGGCCATCTCTGCTCCAGCAGACCTCAAAGATGCCACTGGAGCCCTTGTACTGTCTTACCAGAGAGCCATCCTGTAGGCCAGGGGGAACGGGATGTAATCTTCACAGGTCTGGGTATGAGACTACATCCGTGGCCAGCATCTGAGCTATTTCCATGACTATAACCTCATACCCAGGCCACCTTCTTTTCCCAGTCTCATACCCAGGCTATCCATGCCCAAATGTGGACAAAATACTATAGTTATACTGCACTCTAGGAATGTCCATTAATCACTATACCATTACATCATAGCCATTACATCATACACATTACATCATACCCATTACATCACACCCACTACATCATCCCAACCTGAGTGGACCAGATGTAGAGCCACTTGTCGAAGGAGCCACTGGCCAACAGTTTGCCATCAGGGCTGAAGGCCACAGAGTAGACAGGGTCCACGTGCTTGTGGAGCGTGTGTAGACAAGAGCCTTTCTCCACCTCCCACAGCCGAACTGTAGAGTCAAAGGAGGCACTGTAGGTGTGTGTATGCGAGGGGGAGGGACATACAGTAATCAGTAAAGCTGTGTCATATGATTTTAGAGGAGAGAGGATTTTGCAGTGCAAAATTTGCTTTGTCCTGAATCCTATTACTTCCACATAATGATGGATGACTCTAGCCTCATATCGAGGCCACACACCCCAATTTTAGTTTTGTGGCTAGGATGACTACACACACACACGCATGAATCTACATGCAGACACTCATACACACCCATACACATGCACACACTCACGTAGCCAGCATAAGGCTAGAGGATGGGTTGGGGGACCCAGGTCCTGTGGGGCTCCACTGAAGGGTGTAGATGTCCCCAGCGTGTTCCTTGAAGTCGTGCAGCCATGAGTCCTGCTTCATGCTCCACACCTGCAGTGAATGACAGGCAAAGTGAGCTAGTTTGTAACTATAGCGACATCACCAAATTATGTAGTGAGCAAAAGCGCTTTAGCAGCCATTATGTTCATACAACAAATGGCCAAAAGCACAGCTATGGTCCCATTCCCACACAATATAGTCTGAAATACAGCTCCACGCAGTCCAATTCCCATACAAAGCTAAATACAGCTGTAGTCCTGTTCCATAAATGACCACCGTTGCAAATACTACTCACCTTAGCAGTGTGGTCGTCAGAGCATGAGGCCAGGAGGGTGCCAGAGGGATCCCACTTCACAGCATTCACACCATTCTGCAGGATGGAAGTCAATCGGAGGGAGGGGCAGTCACATACAAAGACTCACAGTTGGAGAAATCGTAAGACAAGGCTTGCTCACTTACTCCACACACACAAGTAATACAGTTGATGTGGCCTGGGACAGAGCTACAGTTGATGTGGTCTAGGATGAAACTCACACTTGAGCTTAAAACTACACACACACACACACGTGTTATATACATGTAGTGTTAGACCAATTAATTTGGCCTTCCAAAAATTCCTCAAAACATAAACTACCAACTCCCTCAAAGGGGGACGATTCATTCAGCTAGCTAGAGGGTTGGAGCTGCCATAAGCTACCAACTCCCTCAAAGGGGGACGATTCATTCAGCTAGCTAGAGGGTTGGAGCTGCCCTTATATACCCCAGGCATGCTCAATGTGGGTTTTGACAACTGAAGATATTCACAAAAATATTGCAAAGTGATGAAATGTGAATATGGTTCAGTCACCAATCACTGACTACTGTAGACTCATGGCCAAACTCCCCTAGTCTCACCCACCAGGCTACACCGTAAACCCACAGCCACACCCACCCCGCTAGCTGCCCACCTTGTGTCCCTGGAAGGTCCTGATGGGCCGCTCAGCTCCCAGCTTGCAGACATGAATGAGCTTGTCTGTGGAGCAAGAGGCAAAACAGTTGTTGCCCTGCCAGTCCACGTCCAGGGTTGGAGCTGAAGGGAGGGGAGGGGAGGGGAGGGAGGAGAGGGGAGGGGAGCTAAGCTCCATGTCAGTGTGCAGGGGGACTATAAGTCTCTCAGCAATGTCATCAGGAGTCTCTCTGAACAGTACTTGCTAGATTGATCTGAAAGCCAGCTACATGTACCTTTGTGATGAGCAAACTGCTGCTTGACCTCCCCACTCTGGACATCCCACACCACTGCAGTCTGCAGCAGCAGACAGAGAGAGAGACAACCAACAGATGGATGTACAAGGACTAGTATTCCATGTTACCTGCATAGTGGAGGGACCTACCTTGTCAACCCCCCCAGTGGCGATATAGCTGCCCTTGCTGTTCCACTTCAGAGCAAAGATTGGACCTGAGTGTTGTACCAGTGTGGCCTTCAGCACGCCCTCAGGGCTCCAGATCCTAGCCACCCCATCATACGATCCCGTTGCCAGCAAGGAGCCATCAGACTGATGCGGGAGGAGTGTCGAGTGTTACCATCAGCTTCACAACATACGTGTACATCTACGCACTATAGTACAACCACAGTTACCCCTTAAACCCAGTCTCGTACCCAGGCTCTCCACTTGACGTTAGTGACCGGGTGTACCCAGTCTCGTACCCAGGCTCTCCACTTGACGTTAGTGACCGGGTGTACCCAGTCTCGTACCCAGGCTCTCCACTTGACGTTAGTGACCGGGTGTACCCAGTCTCGTACCCAGGCTCTCCACTTGACGTTAGTGACCGGGTGTACCCAGTCTCGTACCCAGGCTCTCCACTTGACGTTAGTGACCGGGTGTACCCAGTCTCGTACCCAGGCTCTCCACTTGACGGTAGTGACCGGGTGTACCCAGTCTCGTACCCAGGCTCTCCACTTGACGTTAGTGACCGGGTGTACCCAGTCTCGTACCCAGGCTCTCCACTTGACGTTAGTGACCGGGTGTACCCAGTCTCGTACCCAGGCTCTCCACTTGACGTTAGTGACCGGGTGTACCCAGTCTCGTACCCAGGCTCTCCACTTGACGTTAGTGACCGGGTGTACCTCTTCATAAGCAGGAGTATGCATACATGTATATCTAAGTCATGTATGTAATATAGCTGATACCCTACTATGTCTGCAGCTCCTGCATGATGAGGTATGAAGGTATACAATTATTATGACTGCCTGATAACCACAACCTACAATTCTTCTGTACAATAGGAATTAGTTCATATCAAAAAATGGGCTGGTATCCTTTCTCGTGTACTTAACCTACATAATATATGCATAGACAGGTACCTGACAGCTGCATTTCTTTACTCTTCGCAGGCAACACTACTTCAGCGCTCAGTCTATGGCACCAACGGGCACTAAAGATTAGCCCCAAGAATATTGATTCGCTGTCTTTCCGAGAGCTACAACCGTGCCTGTCTATACAAAAAGTAAGTCCTTTCTACCCTGAACGTCACTCACATGAGAGGTTCTCCCCCGTTTTGGGAGGGCCTGGGGACAAGGCTACTTTAAACCTATAGTCCACCCCAAACAATACACCAGTAATCTGCTCCAAAAACCAGCATGTCACTCACGCTCCAGTGCACGGTGGTGACATCACGGTTACACTCCTGGGAGGCTCTGCCCACCGGCTCATGGGGCAGCACAATGGGGGGGTCATGTGATCCACTGTCCGTCAGCCTCCACAGCCGTGCAGTTGAGTCCCCAGAACTGCAAGAGAGAGGTGAGTCTGGTCAGTCATGCTCAGCAGCTTACCTACCATTACTCTGCCCAGGGGCTCTAGTAGCTCAGTGGGTGTTCTGCCTGAGAGGCAGTGTTTCCCCAAAGTACAAAAAGAAAGGGGGGGGAAGATATCACTTTTCCATGAGATCAAAGCAAATTAAACATTCCAATGACCACATCAAAGGAAACCAAGTTAGGAAAAGGGGGGGGGGGAGCACCCTGGTACCGGAAACACTGCAGTTACGTATGAAGCCAGCAATGCTTTATTAGACTATCTGAAACAGCCTTTCGAAGTAAAAAGAAAAAGACTGTTGGAAAATGCAGGCTCTTCAGGATCAATCACACTGTACATAGTTTCGATTTAGTAGAATTTAAGACTCATGCACATACCAACTTACCCTGATACAATAATATCCCCTGAGGGGCTCCATGCACAGGTGAAAACCTCAGATTCGTGCCCACGGAGGGTGGTGACTCGTCCGGGGGGAAGGTCCAGGGAAGGGGCAGGGCCTGAGTGGCGACCCTCCACTTCCATTGGTTCACCTTAGAGTGTGTATGAATGTTATAGTATTGTAACAGTGCTAGGAAACTACCTAGATACGGACTCACCGGTGCCGTCAGTCTTGCCGACTGTAGTCCCACCCCCTGGCCCCTCCCCCTCCCCACTGGGCTCAGGGCGGGTCTGAGAGGGCCTGTGGCTGAGGCTCTCATGAATGACAGCATCAACAAGGGAAAGAGGCGCGGCCTCCTTCACATCCAGGACACTCCCATCCTACAGCATCAGAACATCAGTTTATATACTCTGGAATATACATGCAGGACTGTTAGTGCTGAGGGGAAGTTCTCAGGTGGCTAGTAGACCTTAATTCTAACCTGAATAGTTGTCTCAAAGTATCATCATGGCCTGAAAGCAAGGCTGGCCTACCTCAGTGATGCTGACTTCTGCCTCCACGTACTGGAGCCCCTTCTGTAGGACGGAGATGAGGGCCCCAGGTGGGATGAGCGTCCCGTTGATGCTGGTCTGGTGGATGTGGCTCTCCAAACCGAATGTGAACGCTGAGTGCTGGAATCCTGGGTGGGCAACAATTAGAAATGAACATTGATCGCTTTTTCAATTCAGTTTCACAAAAATATCTGAACTTAAAATACCATAACAATGTACTTGTGGCAGGGGAATCCCAGCCCCTGAAAGTGACCCTGGCAGGCTGGCATAAAAAGGAAATTAAACATAAGCGTAAAAAATAATGTAACTCCATTTTAAACCCCACTTGTCGAAAAACAGACCCGGCCGCTCCCCTGCAACAAGATTCAAATCGACTTGGTATGCCATAAATAACAGAGCGTGCACACACTCTGGTATATGGCCTTACTTACGTAATATATTCAAAGGCAAAAAGCCTAAATCGACATTAAGAATAGCTAGCTATACTACAGCAGCTACACCTGCTAGGAGTGGAGTGGGTAGTTTTTGTCCATATACATCATGCTGATCAAAACTCCACCCCTTCACTTCGGGGGAAGCAATGACTCAATTTACAGGTAAATCTAAGCCTTATTAACATAATCTCACCTGATTCCAGTAGGTATCTGTATACCAGAAAGTTCACTTCATCACTTGTAATACTCATGGTTCGTTTCAAGATGGTGCGCGCCAATTAGAGTTCAGATCCTCGTACAGAGTTAGCGTTCCCTCTTATGGTCAGTGGCTTCCACTACCTGAGAAAATAACTACTCAATTCGTCTCGTCCCCAAGCCACACCCTCTACACGGCCGAGACTAGTCACGTGACCATCAAATGATGACGTGATAGCCAAGGGGCTTTCCCCTCATGCAGCACAGCTAGCTACCTAGACTTGCATGTTTGTTACATAGATCTAGCTATAGGTTAATAATTCCACTGCACACGTCTGCAGGCTCTCAAAATAATGTCAGAGCTACGGGTCGGAACTCCTGATGGCTCCAGCTTCGCTGCAGGCAACGCGGTTGCTGCCAATTCCCCAAGCATACAGCTGCAGGGCTTTCCCAACCGAACGTCCTCCTACGGCTACTCAGTTGCTAGCCTGCACAGCGAGCCGGACATGGACACCATTATGCCCCTGCCAGGTGCGATACCACAGGCACAGCTGCAGAACGTCGTGAGCCCACGTGACAGTGCTGACGGGTATGGGTCCCGTAGCAGCGACAGTGAAGAAGGGGAGGAGGAGATACCAAGGCGACCTCTGCTGGAGAGGGCGTCCACGAGCGACTTTGCAACGATTGAGGTGTGTGGGGGTAGTCTCGTCCCCAGACCGTGTGTGGAGGGGCTGGGAACGAGACTGGTGTGGGGTTATTGTCTCATTCACAGACCCTTGGTGTCTGAGACTGGGATGGCATTTTCCATGAAATCATCTTACGACAGATTATAGAATACTCCGTATACCAATGCTTTACGATAAAGCCACTTTAATTTGTTTCTCGGGCCTAACCGGCCCCAAAATTTCCTGATGCCCTTCATGCTGCTGCTGAGTGGCAGTCTAAAAGACCCAGTTTGCAGTGAAATGGCAGAATGCATGCAACTTCATGTAAGGGTGCAAAGGCTCTAAGACTTCGCATGAGTATAGACATTGGTATTCGGAAATTCTTGCAAGTGATGTGGTGGGAATGACATCATATGATGGCTTTTAAAATCATTGTTTGGCTGACCGATGGATGGATGAAAATTGGCTTAAGAAACAGAAATCAAATTAAAGTGGCCTAATATTATTCAATGACAAAGGTGCTTTATTACTGTGAATTAGTTACCATGAACATGGCAAGCATGTGCACCATTAATATGTAGTGTGCCATTCCTGCAACAACATCTTTGGCTCCACATTCAGCCTGAGGAGGTGTTCGGTGAGGACGCAACGGCCAAGGCACTGGAGACATGCAAGAAGACGGTTCTGACGCCATACCTGGCCTTTCTGAAAGTGGTATGTCTGCACTGTGTATCATGGAGGAGTTTGTGATAGTAGAAAGACAAGCTGTGGAACCTCATTTCCATCAGGTTCCACTTCCCAGTGTTTGTAAAGCAGAGACCTGTTGTCCAATGTATTTTTGCACAATGCAAACGCTGCAAAAAAAAACATGGTCATGTTTTTTACACTATGCAAAAAAACGTTGGGCAGTGAAGGCTCAGAACAAGGCTACATAAGGGATTCATTTAGAAAAATCTCCAAGGGTGGGCAAAAGCACGTCAGAAGACATTTTGGGGGGGCGCGCGTACAGTGGGTAATATTCAATTTTGAAGGGTTGCAATTCCCAAGGGGGGGCACAGAGTTTTCAAGGGGGGGGTGAATGCCGCCCCCCCCCCTAAAAGAAACCCTGTACATGCTTCTGTTTTCATCAAAATCTAGTCTGCCCGTAGCCCTACAAGGTTTCACATAAGATTTTTTGGTTGCGGTTGTAAAAATGATGTGTGCAGAGCCACGCCCCCTGTGGGGTGTGGGGGTATGTTCCCCTGGGAAGTTTTAGAAATTTACATGCTCTGAGGTCACTTCTGGGGGCCCAAAAAATAAACTACTGAATACCAAAAAATATCAACTTCAAAATTCTGGGGAAGGGAAACTCTTACTAGTGAGGGAAGTCCCAGCGCCCTCCCCTGTATATGAAGCCCTGCCCTAGCTGTCATACTAACGTCTGACTACCTTCTCTCTCCTCCCCCATCATCCTCCGCTTCCCACTCTTCTTCAGATTGGATGGCGGCGGCTACGCTGGTGTGTGAACTACGACCTTGAGCCACCTCGTTGGCAGCGTACGATGAACGTGGTGTGGCCAACACTGATCTGTATCCTCCTGGTAGTCTCCTGTGCTTCCCAGATCGTCATCTGCTTCCGGAGGGACACGGTAAACCTGGCCTGGGTACGAGGTTAAGAAAATGTACCAGGCCCACTGCTAGCTAAAGTGAAACGTGCAGGAACAAAGCTAGGCATGGGTTGCCTTTAAGCGTATTGATTAAATAAAGGGGCATGAGTTGCAGTGTGGTGGTGGGTAGCCTCGTACCCAGGCCTTCCTCACCCAGATTTTATCTCGCAGACGGCTGCGAGATAAAATCTGGGTGAGGAAGGCCTGGGTTCGATGCTAAGTGATGAGTTGGTGGGTCAGTTGGCTGTCTTGTGGTGGCTCTCTGTCACTTCAGGTGCAGGTACGGAGGATGGAGAATGGGAGTGACAAGTGCAACTGCAGCTACTATGCCATCACGTGTGAGCGCCATATCCTCACCACCTTTGTCGTCCCTGACCTGATGCTGGTGGCAGCTTTCATCTACGCCCTCTACATCTTCCGTGTGCTACAAACAGAACAACTGTACACTCTCACAGAGGCTGTGAGCTCTTGCTTATAACTTGTCTGACTTAGCCTCATTCCTCTCCCACTCATGTACATGTAGTAAAAAAAGGTACTTTATTACTACATGCGAAACAAGCTTGGAATGGAGACTGGGAAGCTGGGAGTGGAGACTGGGAATGAGGCTAAGTTAGACTGTCAGATTTAAACTCCGGGCACTAGTGAATATGAACTGGCTCTGGTGAATATGGGACTGAGATTGGTAAAATACGAATGGACACCTGTGAATATTAAAATGAGGGCACTATCGAATCTAGGAATGGGGTACATGAATATGGGAATGAGCACCAGTGAATATACCTACTATTGGGCAATTAAAGTGGGCAGTTCATACTTCCGGTTGGGAACTTTAATAATAACATACACATTCATGACTATTGTGTGAGATGCACTGACGATATCCTGACATGCACTGACAATATCCTGACATGCACTGACAATATCTTGATGTACCCTGACATATCCAGATGTCCCCTCCCTCTCTGCAGGTGTTTCTTGGTCGCATCACCCGACATGGACGTTACTCACACAAGAGACTTATCTTCACTCTGCAGTAAGGCTACGTGGAGGGGAGGGGGGAGGGTGACAAGCCACAACTGTAGTTCCAGTGGGGAGGGGTCTTAGTACTTACATGTACCAACTCCTAAAGTTCATATGATTGCTGAGACTGCAACATACAACTCCAAGCCTTGTACGGTACCCAGGCCTCTGCAACCCTAGCCTCGTTGCCAGGTCACACCCCCTGTGGTCACACACCCCTGTGGCCTGGGGATGAGGCTAGTGCAACCAGGGGCCCATGGCTCCTGCAGCTTGTATCTCACGTGGTTCAGTGTATCCAACAATAGTGCAGGCCGTGAGAACGAGGCTGTAAATTGACACTACGAATTTTTGTGTAGACTCTTTGTTGCTTCCTCCAGACTGCTGATGATCCTGGGGTTCATCTGGATTCTCTACTCTCTGGGTGCTAGCATCTACCGCATGTTCAGCCTCCATCTGCTAGACGAGGACACCTCCATCCAATGGATACCCAGTGACCACGATGGCGGGACCAGGTAGGTGGGGCTAGGTAGGTGGGGCTTGGCAGGTGGGGCTAGGTAGGTGGGGCTAGGTAGGTGGGGCCAGGTAGGTGGGGCTAGGCAGGTGGGGTAGTGGAAATTGTTAAGACCTGTACAGAAGAATTTTACCTCAGAAGTAGTTTATAGTGGCATGTAGTATGGCCTCCGTTGGTCCAGTGGGGACTCCACATCAATTAACTTACACCTTTTTGTAATGGAAATGTCCATAAGGCTTTTGTATAGTTATGTAGCTAGCGGCAAACTGTTATCCTTGTATATATTGTCCCCAGCCTCAGATCCATGCATGCAGCCATGTTGTGTACATGTACATGCATGCGCTGGTTTTGTGCTTCCAGTGGATGGGGTCAGTGAAGAGCACGTCTGCACGGCTGTTCCCACTGATATTGTGCATACACTTTGACCCCCCACCCTCCTTCTATCCTGTGTACCCCACTAGCTCAAGTCTGGCAGCGCGGTGGGTATTATCCATAGTGACGTTGCTGGGGTTCGTAGTACTGGACTTTGCCTACATTGGTGTGGTGATCAACTATAGTATCCAGTGTCAGCTGCTCGTCTATCTCATCCACAACGTCTGCAACCGCATGAGGACCAAGGAGTGGGAGATTGAACAGACCATCAAGGTGGGTGATGTCATATTATGTCATCAAAGTGGGTGATGTCATCAAGGTGGGTGATGTCATCAGTATGTCATTGCCAGTGTTAAATAAATGTTTGGACAACATCTGCACACAAGTCTGGCTCATATCCTGCCCAACCCCTCCTTAGGAAATCAAGACAGCTCGGGAGTTCCTAAGCCAGCTAAACAGCCACCTGGCCAGGGCTGTCTCTGTGCTACTCTTCATCTTTCTCACCTCCTCTGTACAAGGTACCATATTTGGTATTAATTTAAGGTAGTCGTCAGGTCTAAAGAGGTCTTGGTTATTAAAATTTTGTTAAAGACTTTTGGCAACCCAAACGATATTTCTGTATGCACTTTGGAAGTGCTCTGTAACAGCACGTACATCAGGAACGTATGAGTGCATCTGATGGTTCCCGAGCATATTATTATACCATCATTCTATATTTTTGGTGGCCGTGTACATGCTGGAATAGACTTATAATGTAAGTTTCTTGACACACACACGCACACACACACACACACACACGTATGCAGCCTTGTATGGCCTCCAACTCATCCATGCTGGAGATCACAACTTTGCCCAGGCAGCGATTGGTGGGACCCTCTCAGCTGTCCAGTGGACCTCCATTCTCGTGCTCCCCCTCTTACAGGTCAGAACAGACTTGAGCTGCCATGGTAGTCAACTATACACAAGTTTGTGGTATCAGAAAAAAAGCATGGTCTTATCCCCTCCCCCCTCCACTGCTCCCCTCCCCCCTCCCCTCCCCCCTCCACTGCTCCCCTCCCCCCTCCCAGGCTGCCCGGCTGACACGGGCCTGCAGTAAGCTGAAGAAGGTCAGCTTAGAGCTAAGGGCTCGGCCCTATAGCTACAAGGACACCCCCCAACTTGACTTGGACTCTCTTGTGATCTTCACCTCTGGACTCAGTATGAGTGTGAGTTGAGGAGGAGGCAGAATGGCGGGCCGGAGAAGGAAGCATTAATCAAAGCTGTTATCACACCCGTACACACACCACATGCACACACTCACAGGCAAAACTGATTAGCATTCCAGTGTACCCTGCTGTGGTGGTGGGAGCCATCTTTACTACCGGATTTGTCCTCTTCCTGGTTTTCCAATATGACAATTACAGCTGGGCAAAGTGGTTGTGACCCCGCCCATGTAGCTGTGGCAATGCACTTAATCTTTTGATGTTGTGACACTTTAAATCTTTCAGTTCTACACCTTTACTGCGACTGCAGTCCAGTCTATCCCTCTTCATGTTTGTATCAAAGTTATTAGATAAATATTATGGCTGGTCTTGTATCCCATCCCGGAGAGCCTTGTTTCCAGGACTTCTCTGCACATGCAAAGCAAGCATGGAAAACCTAGAACGAGGCTGTATCTAATCTGGCGTGATGGGTGATGTACTATAGCGGGACGCTCTAACCATCCTGCTGCTGCACTGACATGCAGTTGTGCGGAACACCGAAATATCGTTACTGGTAGCTAGGTTCATAGCGCTATCTGTAGCTACCTAACCCTTATCCCCAGTGCTTGTACTATAGCGGGACGCTCTAGCCATCCTGCTGCTGACACGCAGTGCCAGTTGTGTGCTAGCACAGATAATCTATGACGCTAGGAACAATTCCATTTAACGCACATCACCGTTACAGGTACAGTGCTACAGAGCAAGAGAGCAACTTTTCTGATTAGCATTCCAGTGTACCCTGCTGTGGTGGTGGGAGCCATCTTTACTACCGGATTTGTCCTCTTCCTGGTTTTCCAATATGACAATTACAGCTGGGCAAAGTGGTTGTGACCCCGCCCATGTAGCTGTGAGAAATACGTTAGGCATAGAAAATGAGAATGCTTTATATTTAAGAAACTGTACTGAACCCACTGATAGATATCCATATGCAGTCTGTTTGACCAAAGTAGGAAGTATTATGGCTGGTCTTGTATCCCATCCCGGAGAGCCTTGTTTCCAGGACTTCTCTGCACATGCAAAGCAAGCATGGAAAACCTAGAACGAGGCTGTATCTAATCTGGCGTGATGGGTGATGTACTATAGCGGGACGCTCTAACCATCCTGCTGCTGCACTGACATGCAGTTGTGCGGAACACCGAAATATCGTTACTGGTAGCTAGGTTCATAGCGCTATCTGTAGCTACCTAACCCTTATCCCCAGTGCTTGTACTATAGCGGGACGCTCTAGCCATCCTGCTGCTGACACGCAGTGCCAGTTGTGTGCTAGCACAGATAATCTATGACGCTAGGAACAATTCCATTTAACGCACATCACCGTTACAGGTATATAAGCCAAAAAGTTTCACACATCTGACGGGAAGTCAAGGTGGCGCGTTCGGTTACAGACTGGGGTCGGAACGTTGCCTCCCCATTAATCGGGTCGCGTGTTCGAGGCGCACGCGTGCAATCTGATTCTTGGCTTTCTAAGCCTATAGCCAATACGTCGGTAACTTCCTTCGGGACTCCGAAACTAAAAGGATGACTGGGTACGTTACAAGGCCTCCTGTGATTCCCAGCCATCGCCTATCCAGCGCTCCGGGTGTCTGACACTCCAGGAGGGATGGGAGGCTCCCTAGGCTTTTTTTTTTGTTCTAAAGTTTCTTTTTTTCTCTCCAAGATTCTTCTTTTTCTCCTTTTCCCCCTCCAATTTAAGCTGTTCTCTTCATAGAAAAGCCACAAAAATAATTTTAAAAATTTAATTTAAATTTTATAACATTTAATAATATGTACTAGGCTTTTTTTTCCCTCCAACTTACATGGTATCTTATAGAAATACCACAAATAGTCATCTATCTATCTATCGGTACTAAGCCTGGGAAGAATTGTTTGACCATCCAGGAGCTCTAACTTAGGTTAACTTAGCTTCCTTTTTTTTTTCTCTCCAAGTTTTCTCTTTGTAGAAATACCACAAATCTGGTTCTAAGAGTAGCAACATTCAATAGCAAAGACCCCACCATACATTTCTGAAGTACAAGGGAACTAGTGCACAACATTGTTATATGGTTAGTAAGAAAGTACTAAAAGGGTGTAGCAGCAGTTTCAGTAGCCAAAGGAAGTTCAGTGATCCTCTTAACTTCTGGAACGGGAATGGGATCGCTTCCTGTAAAAATCCTTGTCTCTGGAATGAGAACGAGAATACCTCTTATCCCTTGATCGAGACCGCCTCTTATCGTGGTCTTTATCCCTGGAACGAGACCGCCGCCGGTCATGGTCTCTGTCCTTGGATCGAGATCGCCTTCTATCATAGTCTCTGTCTTTGGAACGAGACCGCCTTCCCCTAGATCTTGATCTTGATCTGGAACGACGCCGATCATAGTCTATAGGAAAGAGAACATCACATAGTAACAATGACACCATTGGTGAGCCCTCGGCACATACCATCTTTACGACGGTCTCTCCCTCGGTCACGGTCATCGTCACGGTAACGGTCCTTACGGTAGTCATACTACAACAAAGGAGAGTAAGAACTCACAGTATTATCAAACTATTCAGTAGTACACCTCACACACAAAACTAGACCCCATTACTGAAATTCTAGTGATGATAACTGGTCACTACATGTTAACCTCTGCTTGGATATGGGGTAACCATACCTCTCCTCTTGAGAACTTACCCCAGGGCCACGTGCCCACTCCACCACAATGCGGGCACCCCTCAAGTCCCGGCCATGCTCATTCCGTTGGGCATCCTGATGGGAGGGGTACAACAGTGTTACTGCAGAACTATTATATACAACACAGCCTAAACTAAATTAGTACCACAAGTATACTTCTACACATGCAAGCGCCTCTCCCTTTTAGGCCTGGTATACCATTTACCAACTCCATTGCAGAGGTGTGGCAGAAGAGGAGGGGACGGGGGAATCAGTACTAAACCTAGGGTAGCCAACTACACGCAGACGGGTAGACAGACACACGTTGCTCAAAGGTCCTGTAAATCAGCTACATCATCAAAAAAGTCCCATCAAAACGGGCCTCTGGTAGACAGCGGAGGGGGGTCAGGGGGTAGACTAGGGCTTAGGTGGACCACAGTCGGTGCCGGTAGAAACCGCTAGGTAGACAGAGAGGCAGGCTAAGGCACGGTAGTCCCACCAGGCTAGAGGAGGCGGTCAAGGTGGGTATGGTAGAGAAGCGGTCAAGATGGGTTTGGCAGAGAAGGGGGCAAAGGACAGGAGCAGCATGGTGGTGGGTGAATGGGGGGCAAACTCTGGCTGTGTGGCATGATTACAGATGACAGTGTCAGGAACAGGTACAACACACACAACACAAGGAGAGAATCTGTGAAGCCTAAAGCAAGACAGTATTACCTCCGCATCTCTTGGATCTTCGTACTCTATGAAGCCATAGGCTGCAGAAACGATCAGAATTTATAACAGGTGGCCAACTGGATGGCCAAATAGCCAATTAGACTTACACATTTTGACGCCTGTGTCCATAGTGATCGCGGTTGGAAAAGGGGGGGAAAATGGTCTTGACATAAACAAAATGGCTGTCATTTTATCAACACAAACCTTGCTTAACATCGCATCTGGTCATCTTGCCATACTTGTAGAAGATGTCTTCAAGATCTCTGGACCTGCAACCGTGAGGGAGGCGACCGATGAACAGCTGCGTCGACATTGCCACCAGATTTACCGTCAACAACGTGCAGCAGGTCAAAGTTCACTTCCGCTTCAAGATTTGTACACAACCCGTATTCGTCCGTAAATTATTGCATGGGCCAGTATGAGACGGGATTTCTTTGTATTAAAGTTCAATCTCTTCAGGACATGTACTCCACGAATGCAGAGGTATAAATAATTAATGTGATATGATTTTGTATCATTTTAGCCCAGTTGCATATTTTACGCACACTGCAAATGTAATGCCCAAGTATGTAATAATGTGGGAAAGTTACACCCAAATTCTGTAACTCACGAAAAAAATTTTCCCCACACCATATATTTGAACCATGCCATTGCCAGGGTAACGTACCCTCTGAGAATACTCCACCGCAGTGCCAGTGGTCCAACGGTGGTTGCTAGCGCCTCCAAAAACATTACACTGTATGAAAACCTCAGCGTGAGACCTGGCTACTTCAGGCTGATAGCCATTGTCTCCGGGATACAGCTGCTGTTTTGGGGCTATCTCTCCGTGTTTGCCTTCACTGAGCTGCAGGAGAAGACACACAAGCAGAGCGACTCAAAGACTGAGTGGACTTTGACTGCTCCAGCTGACTCTGTGTTGGAGGACGAACAGAAAGGATCCTGGTACACATCCCTCAAATGGCGCATGACCTTCTCCCTGCTTGCTCTAAGTGCCGGGATTTTCTTTGGTATTACTGCCTGCATGTACCCCCTGCGAGTGGTGCAAAAGCTGTGCTTCCTCAAGCCCTCCAGTGTTTGCCTGACCACCTACACACCCATGGGTACCAAGAGAGCCCTGGAAGTCCCGCTGACTAACATAACCTGCTCTGGAGACAGGCTCTCGGAGCGGGCGCAGCTAGCTCTGAAGGTGAAGGGCTATCCACTGTTCTTCCTTGTTGATAAGCAAGGCCAGTTCTGGGCACCTAGGCTGTTTGACACACTCATTGCATCTAGGAAGAAAGTGCTATAGGTCAGCACACGTGTTGCAGCTGGATCATTGTTGCCGTACTTAATTATAACATGCAGTGTATGGTTAAATTTTGATTGCACGGCACATTATACTTGCTGTAGTATTATGGATTATAATGATGCAATTAAAAAAAGATATAAAATTTAATCCTGCATTAAGAACAGAAGCGAACTGATGTATTATATTAACAGGTGATTAAAAAATATATAAAATCCTGTAATAAAAACAGATAGGGAACTGATGCATTATAATAACACAATTAACAGGTGATTTAAAAATATCAAATCCCACAATAAGAACAGATAGCGAGTAGCTGATAATTAATGAGCATAAAAAAATGTGATGAAATGGTAGCTTGAGTTTTTGACAATAACTGCATGAGGTCCACGTCTCCAAGCCCAGTTCCAATCACTCATCCTTTATCATCACTGTGAAGGGACTGCCCGGGACGTGAACTCCCACCCACAGAATACTGATAGTGAACACACCAGAGTGGCTGGGGTTGTACTGTGCTTGGATCGCCCCCTCAATGTTGGGATGGTGATGCATGTTAATTTTGAAAGCATCCTTCGGACCGAGCACTTTGAAACTGATGTGTCCGTACCCAGCCTCGGCTATGTTGATGGTGAACTGTCCCTGTTGCCCAACAATGCCATCCTCAAGGCCCGGACCGTAAGCCATCACGTTCTTGGGGACTGGTGCAGGCATCATCCTCACTTTCAGGGGACTGCCTTCGATCTCAAAGTTATTGCAGCGAGCATGGATGACATATTTACCCGTCTCTTTGATGTTGATTTTGCAGCTGTAATTTCCATCTCTGGTTTTCTTAACTGTTCCTGGGATGTCCTTCCTGTGCTTGGCACGCGCAACAACCACTGGCTCCTCCCACTTTGCAATGGACTCTGAACTTTCGACCAACACTGTAAACTGAACAGGCTCTCCAACCGATGCCTCCTTAAAAGGCTTAGCTATGCTGAACTTAGTCGGGTCAGCACATTTGATCTTGAAAGGACTACCGGGGATGTGCCGGTCATCCCACTTTATGCTGATCTTGATCGTGCCGATCTTGTTAGGAAGGTAGCTCACTTCATATTGAGTCTCATCTGCAGCTGATATGAAAGGCTCCAGTGCTTCCCCGTCCTCCTCTATGTCCACCTTGAGCTCTCCGGGCCCTGAATTCTCAGTGCAGACAACAAACGTGTTCCAGTCACCAACTCGTGCGGCAGTCAACCCTTTCCCTTTTGTGTAACACTGTGCGGCATCAGTTGAAAGAAGGCGGAATGGAGAACCAGTGATGTGCTCCCCATCGTACCTTATACTGAGCTGGTACTCGTTGCCACTGCCAAGATCTGGGTGGAACTCGACGTCACACCACTCTTGAGACACCTGGGTGACTTTCACTGGCAACTGCTCCTTGGTAGCTATATGTATGACTGCTGCTGACAGCTCACCGAACCTGAATGCTTGCTTAGGACCACACACTCGGACTCCAAGGGTGTTCGCTGCCAACTCAGCAGCCTCAAAGGTGAAATCTTGAGGGACGGGGGTAGGAATAACGTTTATGTTGAGTGGGCTGCCTTTGACGTGCACTTCATTCCAACATACGTGCACAGCGTAGGGGCCGATACTGGGTGGAGAGACTGTGCCAATGTAGAGTAGGTCGTCGACATTCTCCACCTTCCCAGGGACCATACTACTGCTGGAGTGGAGGCTGATGGCTAGCTTCTCCTCCTGTACCTCAAAGTCTGAGGAGATGGTAAACTGCAGCGGCTGGCCAAAGCAGAACTCTGAGACGTCATCTGTGATTGTGAACTGAGCGGGGTCAACACAGGTGACCTCGAAGGGACTTCCTGGGATGTCCACTCCTCCCCAGAGAACAGAGATGCTGCACCTACCCCTTGCTGTAGGCCGGTATGCAACTTCATACTCTCGCTCTTCTATTTCGGAAATAGTTGGCTTAATCTTTCCGGTGATGCCATTGATGATCACCTGTAGCTCTCCCGGTCCAGCGCCAGTAGTCTTCACGGTGAACTTGCTCACCTTCTCCGCCATAGCTGAAGTGAGCCCCTCCCCCTCCGCGATGCATCGGGAGGGTTCTCCCAGGGAAATACGAAAGGGAGATCCTTCAATGTGTTGCTCATCATATTTGACTGTGAGCATGTACTCAAAACCTTCATCCGGGTTGAACTCCAAGTTGTAGTGGTGTTTGTGTGGGTGTGTAATCTTGACTGGGACGTGCATCTTGGTAGTGAGGCTCTTGGCTGAGGCGGTCACCTTCCCCTTCCCGGCTCCTTTGGTGGATATGCAGAAGACCACGTTGTCTCCGACTTGTTGCTGGCACTCCATGGCAATATCCATCATTTTGCACTTGGTAGCGTCACCACGTGGTGCAAAGGTGACATGGAATGGGCTTCCAAAAAGGTGTCCTCCATTGTACTGCACTGAGATGGTGTTATGGCCAACCTTCACAGGTAAAATCTCACACCAATAGGAGTTTGGGCCTGGGGCACGGGCCAGTTTGGTTTTGGCCGCTTCTGGCGGACTGCAGCTGATCTCAGGAGCACCATCACCGAGCTCCTCACAGTGTAACTTTAGCATGTAGGGCACTCCAACACGGAACTTCTCATTCTCCAGGTTGAGTCCCGTGATAACACCATCTTCTTCCTTTTCCCGGTTCTGGACTGAGATCCTGAAGGGGCTACCTGGAATTGGAATTCCGGCGAACCTGAGATTCAGATTGTGGCATCCGGGGGAATCAGGGGTGTAGATAGCCGAGTAGGTGCCGTCTCTATTGTCAATCAACCTGATGTTGCCATCATCTATCTCGGAGGAGGCGGAAGACCGACCAGAACCGTTGGATTGTGCAGAGCCTCTGCGCAGGGATACCGCCCCGATTCCTGCCTCTTTGGCATCCACTGTAAACTTCATGGGCTCTCCGACATAGCCACTATCGAACAGCCCATCCACAATACAGGCTTCTGGCTTAGCTTGCTCGGTGTAGTTAACAATGAATGGACTGTCTGGGATCTCGCTGCCCTTGTCAAGGACATGCACGCGGTAGAGCCCGGGCTGCTTTGGGTGGAAGACCATGATGAAGTGGCCGGTAGAGATCTTGTCGATTCTGACACGGATAGTCGTGCTTTTGCTTTTTTCCTCTCCAATTTTGAGAGCGAATACTTTTGTATTTTTCCGTTTCAAATCTGCCCTAACCTCCAGATCCACGGGTTTTCCGAAAGCGAAGGTCTTGGGTGCAATCACGTCAAGATTCACTGGGGAGTCGGGTATGGGCTTGCCTCCCCACTTGAGGTGCAGTCGGTGGGTACCAGCTGAAATTGGGGTGTAGCGGACATTGTAAAGATGAGGGTCATCTCGGGATGGCTGGACCTCCAACTTGGGAGGCGGTTCATCTTGCTGTGGCTCATCCACTGTTGCGTGGAGCATCCCTTTCCCAGCGTTGGCCACATGTACCTGAAGGCAGATCTCTTCGTTTGCAAGGAGCAGCTCAGGAAGGTCTTCCGTACCCATCAACTTGCAGCGAGAGGGATCGGGTAAGTCCTTGGGAATCATGTTTATGGAGAAGGGGGATCCTCGAATGGAGGTGCCGGACCAGAGAATGTCGATGCTGTAGATGTCCTGCTCAGGAGGGGTTAGGCGGAGGATGAACTTGGCCGTGGACTGTTGTATGATAGTGACAGGTACGTCGCCAGTCTTCTTGCTCACGCTCTGGCAAGTGGCTGTTATTTCCCCAACGCCTGCCTTGGAGGTGTTGAGGCCGATTGTAATCTCCTCTCCGACGTTGAGCACGCCTGATGGAGGATTGGAAATGATGACAGCATCGGGGTTTGGTGGGAGGGCACGAATGTCGATCTGAAATGGTGAGCCTTTGACCTCCCCATCTTCGTAGAAGACAGACAAGGTATAGAGATCTTCCACAGGGGGGATGAATGTGATAGCCCCGGGAACACCGTCTGTGTCCACTATTGTCACCTCCACCTCCCCACCCTTCGGTCCACTGCAATCAGCAGTCAGTATCCCTTTTCCAGCCTCACTCACGTCCACTGCAATCGTCAGCGGTTCGCCTGGCTTAGTGAAGTTGGGGTCGCCACACACAACT
The DNA here is from genome assembly GCA_963921505.1 of Phakellia ventilabrum. Classification (NCBI taxonomy): domain Eukaryota; kingdom Metazoa; phylum Porifera; class Demospongiae; order Axinellida; family Axinellidae; genus Phakellia; species Phakellia ventilabrum. The sequence continues at coordinate 5,805,210 of OY997397.1, forward strand.
TTGCTGGGGTCCACGAGAGAGAGCAGGGGCAAGACGAAAGGAGAACCGACCACCACCTGATCATCAAGGTTCATCTTTACATAGTATGTGTCAGACTTCTGGGGTCTGAAGGAGACACGATAGCTATTCATAGCTATAAGTTCAACCTGTACCGGTACCGATCCAACTGCTGCTCCACTTACTTCAGCCGTTATTTTCCCCCTTCCTGCCTGGGTCGTATCAAAGGACAAAGAGACGGGTGCTCCAATTCTCTTGGTGGTGATGGTGCTTGTGTGTTCCACAGCGAAGGCATCCGGTGGAGTCAGGTTGAAGGTGAAGGGAGAGCCTTTGATGCGGTGCTCTCCATAGAAGACTAAGAGGGTGTACGTGTCTGTTTGCTTGGCCAAGAACTTGATCCTTCGCTTGGTGTGGGTTAACGGTACTATCTCAACCGCAAGTCTACCCTGCTGGCTTCCTTTTGCCGTGGCTTCTACCGCACCGTGGGGATTATCGGGACACTCCAGATCCAACCAAACAACCTCTCCCTTGCCGGCCTCCTTAGGAATGTGTATTTCTGTCACTCGTGGGGGCAACCTCGTGTGCTGGAAGCCAGCCAAGTATGCCATTCTCACCAGCTCATCCAAGTCAGGGCTGGCAAACTCCTCCGGTTCAGTGACGTGCTTCACACCAAGAAGCTCCTCTGCAGCATCCAGACATTTCTTGCAGTTGGCAGTGGCTGTCTCTGAAGTCATTTCATTACACTCGGGAAACTCTCCCTTGGAGATGTTGTTTATGAGTAGCCCCAGGGCATGGCCATCAGTCCAATCTGTGGTGAAGTTGTGGATTCTGTGATTGGGAATGTGCACATGCTCCTGGAGCCAAGCCAACAGGACCTTTTGTCCAGGGGAGCCAGAGCAGCAGAAGTAGGAGAGGTAGGTCATGACGGAAAGCTCGTCTGGCTTGTCGACGGCGAGATCCTCGGGTTGTATCACCTGTGGGATGCCCAAGTGCTTGTCAGCAAGGTTTATGGCATTTGTGACATTCTGGACGGCATTACTGGGGTCGAGGGAGGCCCAGTCGGGAATGAGCCCGGGCTGGCAGTAGTCCACAAGTCCGCAGAGGTTTACGCCATCGTTCCAGTGGGTGGTGAAGTTTTTGATATTCCTACTGGGCAGGACGACCCTGATCCACTCTAAGACCCGCTCCTTCTTGCCCCGCTTGGAGATGTGGTAGTGTAGGACCAGTGTACGTATCAGGCCCAGGACCAGCTTAACATTGTGCTGCTGGATGTCTGTTGGACCTACATGAAGAAAGGTGGAAACAAACACCCTCATAATTATAATTGCAATGTTCCAAGAATAAAGATAGCGGGTGAGCAGGGATACGAGTGAGCAGAGAGGATGAATAGAAAAGTAATACAAGGCTTAGCATGCAGAGAATTTACAACCTTCCCTGTACTGTACATTGGAATGGTTGCTTGGTTGGTATAAGCTTGGTTGGTATAAGCCTGGACTGGACTACTAACTAACCATGAATAGCATTCAAAATTACACCAGGAATTTTCCACTCCCCATCATCCCAGGAATTACACCTACGTGTTTCAAGAAAATATTTTCTAACAAGGATTATTCTATTGCTGTAGCTAATATCATGGAGTACGGTAGTACTCCATATATAGGGATGGCACGGGGAAAAAAATGGCCGCCCCATATCATGTGTACAAAATCATGTGCTCATAAGTCTGGTAAACCCATAGTATAAAGCCTTAATGAGCCATACCTGTCATTATCGAGTACTTTCACAACTAACAAGACTGTTACAGTAGGTAGAGAGTATCGATGAAGTACCACATCGGCAAGTCGCTAAACCAGCATCTGTTCATATTCTGATTCTGATGATTCTTCTGACGGGCTAGAGCAACAATGACTAAAGCGACTACAATGATTCAAACGCGAATAAGCGACATTTTCGGCGGAGTAGTGCACTCAAACCAGAGCGCTTTCAAAGAACCCAAAGCTGTTCAGCAGTGATTCAGTAGTGCTCTCCAGTGGACGCTTGCCGTTCCACGCCATTTTCTGAACGTAGCCGGAAGGGTACGCGCTTGGATATCCCGGATGTAATATTTCACGATGGTTACGCCTACACCGGAAACGCAGCCTCGAGCATGCTGCGTGGATGAGCTGTTCTGCTTAGACGCTTATAATACTTGGAGTACGCTGTATGACGGACCCAAAGTGAGTTGCTGTAGTTACATTATAAATAGTAAGAACACTGATACAACTGCTAGACCATACTAACCTCCATAATGTGCATTAAATGGAGTCGGCAAACTGCTGTAGACAGCCGTCTGCCATTGCAATGTTACGTACAAGAATGTGTGGGTGTACAGTGGCATTCTCAAGTCGGTAGGCGCTTAGCTACAATTCACATTAGCTGTATTTTGCTACTCTGCTGTATCTTTAAGCCCCACTGAAAGCTTTGCAGTGCAAAGTGCATTCCGAGTGTGTCTGTTACATTATAGGTGCTTAGTTTATCATAAATGTGAGCATATGTGAATACAGCTAATAACGCTCATCTACCCCACACAACCAGACCATCTAAACACCATTCATACCTTTCTCCTCCCCACAAAAAAAACAACAGAAACAAGTAACAAAAAAACATAAAAAAAAAATGAAAGAACATATAGGGATGGAATCCCCAAAAAGCAACCAAACAAGGTAGGAATGGTACCACAATACCCTTACGGATTGTCATCCCTATATCTTTTGCCATTTTCCAACCTCAACACACACACACACACACACAGACCAATCCCTGCCATGCCACACCAGCCATATCCACAGCCAATAGAATGTGCATGGCAATTGCAGCACTTCACAATGCAACACACATCACCCCCTCACACTACAACTTATCCTCCACATGCAGCAATACACACTCGTAGGCTATACTACATACATGTACCACTTACCCCACATTCTACACCACAATCCACACCTACAATGACAACTACACTCTTCCACCTGCAACAACACCCTTTCACCTCACCAACAGTTAGTACGGAACACATTTCCAAAAACATTACTCTATTATACCAAAGTACGTTCAAAAAAAACCTAATCATCTACACCACAATCTAACATCCTGTCGTCCCATGTAACTAGCACTTATGTATACTAGTGATACACAATGTGCAGGGATGTCCTCGCTTCACGAGAATTGCTGGGTGTGGCACATGGCATGCAGGTGGCACGCCCATAGCACCCACCCACAAATGAAAAAGGTCAAACACACACCCATAAAACTAAATGGCTACTTGCTATTATGTGCTTAGAAGACCAGAGGCCGAAGCAAGCTTACTGTGATAGTGATCGCTTCCAAGTCTCCCCGTTAGGAGTCACAGTTTATAGTGAAGGTAAGTGTTCGCTGTGTGTTTGATAGGCTATACCAGGAGAACTGGCTGGAACAGGTTACGACGAAAAAAGGTCAATCGAACTGGAGTATAGCTTCGCTTTGCTCGGAACTAGTTGCAAAAATGGCAAAAGATATAGGGATGACAATCCGTAAGGGTATTGTGGTACCATTCCTACCTTGTTTGGTTGCTTTTTGGGGATTCCATCCCTATATGTTCTTTCATTTTTTTAAATGTTTTTTTGTTACTTTAGATATAGCTCTTATATGGTGCCAAAGTTGTCATAGTGGTTATCCGAATTTCAGATGTCTTTGTACAAGGAGGAGTTAAGCCAAATTATCCAAGAGAAGAAGGCCTAACTCCTACCTTACATCCACTGGAAGGTAGGAGTTAGGCCTCAAAGTGGGTAATTTGTAGCCTCGTTCCTGGTTCTTGGAGCGTGACATTCTGTAATCATATCCATAGAAAAGACATATCTTGAGGGCTAACTCCTACCTTACATCTGTAAATTCTGGTAACCACTAAGTAGTCAAAACATCTACATATTTTTGCAGTGATGATAGCTTAATTAAGACAGCTTTCAAGCATAACCAGGTATGCAACGTCACACCTGTGAACTTCTAGCGAAATCCAAACAACTTCCGGTGAGCACAAATTCACAGGTAATGTATGATGGATGGTGGGATTCATTGGAGCCACATAAATGACTGATCTCAGAGGTAGTAGAACTAATAACGTCAACAAAGAAATAACTTCAGAGTAAAAAAAGCGCTTTACAAGCATATCTAAGTACACAAATGAGTGGTTCTTCAAAACCTCTCTAGGAATGCAGTAGCAACAGGAACACAGAAACCTGTAGTACATATCCAATTACAGATGGTTCTTAGAAGCCTCTCTATGAATGCAGTTTCAGGAACCCAGAGCATATCCAATTACAGGAATGGTTCTTAGAAACCTCTTGAACCAGCACCAGGAATCCAGACCCCTACACTGCATATCTAATTACCCAAATGAGCTGACTTAGGTCAGGAAATATCCTAGGGATGCAGTATCAGGAACTTAGATAACAGAAATGAATTAGTTCTTAGAAACCTCTCCAGGAACCCAGGAACCCAGGAACCTACACTGCATATCCAATTTCCCAAATGAGCTGACTTCAGCTCAGGAAATTTCCTAGGAATGCAGTATCAGAAACCTGACATGTGACACCGGCAACAGGAACCCAGACCGATACTGTGAACTCTTCCTACGCTATAACACAGCTGAAAGGCAAGTAACACCTGCAGTATCATGAACTGTGGTGTCAGGCAAGTATACGGTAGGAAGCCCACCTCTCCCACACACTGAACTATTGATGATATGCATACCTTTCTAATACCTGGAAATTGAGAACTATAGGTGTACTATTTACCACACAAATACTGTGAGTAGTCCATGTACGTATACGTACATGGAGTGCATGACTTGTGAAACACAACACATGCACTAACCCGACTCAGGCCTGAGAAGCCGAGATGGATATAAAATTATAGGGGTGGATTTTGTCTATAACAGAGACCAGTTGACTATGTCTGCTTTAAGGTCAGAAAGTGCCCAGTGGGCTCTGGCAAACCTCTTCTCAGCAGTAAGCCCTGGGGCATCAGACCAGTATAGTACTAGGCAAGCATTCAGAAGGGATTCCCAACTCATCTAGGACTGAGGCTTAATGAAACTATAATACTGGACCGATAAGGCACCATAGGCCCATCAAATCATGATGTCATCATGATGTTATCAGCTGATTATAATTAAGTGGGAGTGTCATTGTTAATTACTGTACACCTGCTCCACCTCACACACACACACACACCACAAGATTCCCCCAATGTGTGATGCATTATAACTCACCAATATTGACCAGTGGGATCTTCTCTGTTTCAGTGATAAACTCCAGTGCAATGCCGAGGTTCTGTGTGCGCTGGATGGAGTTGTCGGGCTTTGTGTAGTACCTACCGAGTAAAGGGATGGTGGCACAATAGTCAACGACATACATGATTGTGCAGTTGTATAAGAATACATGGGGAAGCCTTAATATGTGTACACAGTTGTTTGCATGGAGGGAGATATGGACTACACTGCCATGGCTGTGTGTGCTGCCCACTTGTATATCATGGCAACAAATTAAATTTGCGGTGCTTAATTTTGCCATGGCAATAAATTTGCGGCACTTAATTTTGCACTGTGGTAATAATTACATAACAATGAACTGTGTGCTCCATTCATGGTATAAACTGGCATTCTCAGACAGAATCACACACCTGCAATTGTTATACTATGGTCATTCACAATGGACCTTTAGCATACCAGAAGATACAAGGACCAATAATTACGTACCTTGTAGCACACGCATACACACATACTGTGTATCCTACCACATGTATGCTGACACACAGCTACTGACTTAGAATTGTGAAGGCATGCGCACACATACAATCACTGCACTCACTTCCTTGGCATCTTCCTCCCTGGTGCCAACACTTCCAGCAGTTTGATGAGTATAGTGCCACTGTCGAGATCTGTGGTCAGGTCCTGGACCTCATACCCTGTACCTTGCAGCTTCTCGTTCACCCAATTTGTCAGTGTCCTTTTCTGAGCAGCCACCCAGTCCTGGCTAGGTCTCCGATCCAAGTCCATGACTCACTGCAGAGTGCAGAAGAGATGCAAGGGTGAACCACATCCAGTAGCTATATAAGTGTGGAAAAACTAAATTTTGAGTCTGCGTGCTGGTGACCTTCAGACCTATTTAATAAACATTATTCCTGCTAAAGTGTCACAGGCCCTGGAATGCCCCATAGCCAGATACCACAATGTACTATAAATAAGCATAATATTATGGTATGTCCATCGGGGATCGGGAGTCCTGCTATACTGAAATTCTACTCTGCTATCTATGCAAAAAATATAGAATATACATATCTAGTGCGCAAATGCGGTACCTTAATTCCGTAGCTTGTAAATTTCCACGTTTATCTTGTAGTAGAACGTAGACGCAGACTAGTAGTAATAACTACATGTCGACGGCATGATATGCATATATATACACGTACAGTCTGGGGGCGGGGCGTGCACAGGGATGCGGCCAAGATTTAATTACATTTCTGAAGCGTAACTGAATCATAAGCGCATAAATAAACTATCCCCGCTGGGGGGAAAAATTATGCGCTCTTGCCATGCCAGCTCAGAGATTATTGCCTCGGCATTACGTAATAATTATGCGCTCTTTACGTGATAATTTACACCATTTTACGCTCTTTACGTGATTTCAGCAGAGCAAATTATGGCGAGCTCTGCTTCCTACAGTGATGCTAAACACCACAGATCTACACTACAACACTGATGCACTTAGGGAGTGGCTGCGCGCACATAAACTACCAGTCAGCGGCAAGAAGGCGGTACTCATCGCGACAGAGTTTGTGAACCGAGGTGGGGCTTGGGTGCATGCACACGCACGTAAACACCGCTCTAGCTCTACAGCCCCTCCCCTTTTGTAGCAGTGTTGATAATTACCACCACAGTAACAAATGCATGTTCAATACTACAGAATCCAGAAGGCTCTTGGTGTCACTGACGCGTCACAGCCAGGTCCCTCCAGCCATGCTGCACTTCCTGTCAGTGTTTCTGCACCTGGGAAAGAAAGAAACACAGACTTGAGCTAGGTGCCGGGAGGGCCATGGGTCAGTGACGTTCGGGCTTTGAAAGAGAAAGGCGTTCAACTTGAAAGGGAGCTGATATGGCATTACATGGCAGAAGTCAACCCTAACATCCGACAGCTCAAAGCTGGCAGACGAATGTTCTGCTCTGGCCACGTTGAGAAGGTGGAAATGCATGTAAGCGAAGGACGCTACACATACAGAGCAAATGTGTACCCATCAATGAAAACGCAAAAGACATATCACCCGGTATTCACACTTGCAAAGGGGAGTGAACCATACAAAATACAGAATGCCTATTGTCAGTGCATGGGAGGAATTATGGGCACATGTGTTCATATTTCGGCAGTGCTTCATGCTCTGGCATTTATATGCGAAAAGCCCCTTCCAGCGAGAGCACTACAAGGCCTTGGAATCCCACCTACATCCATGCAATGCCAGTGGCTCCCAGCGAGGGAACGTAAGGTTCGTCCCCGACCTGCAGAGACCTTGGACATAGTCAAACATGAGGGCAGACCAAAGAAGAAAGCGCGTAAAGACATCTCAGGATTTCATCCGCGACCTCCTATAGCGAAACGACAGGTACTGAAGGAGAGAACAAATCAGTTTTGTAGAGCACTTCAGGAGATAAGGATTGAGAACAAAACGCGAATACCAACCTGTGCTGAACTAATCCTCACAGATAGTGTACTTATACCTAGATAACCCCTCTCTCTATTCCAAAGTGCCAAGGAAAAATGCAGCAACCCGTGCAACTAACTGTGCTATGCACAATTGTGTATCTTGTAAACACCATGCTAATCTGATGTATAAACAACATGCATAATATACATGTAATGTGGTGTAATCATAGAGTACATACAGTACAGCATATTGAAATCAGGGATTGAAAAATTCCATATAGAAGGGGAGATAATGGCCATCATAGAACAAGTCTAATTTTGGTAGCATTTCATTGAGCCAAAAGCTTTCATTGAAAGTAATACGCTCAACACTAATACCATAAGGTGTGTATACAACAAAATCACACCAATTACGGCCGGTTATTGCCATTTGTCCTTGTATTTGATAGTAATAGCTGTGACCTTTACATAATATAGCAGAGCCATCAGCATCAAGTCTACAACAAAAGTTGGGGACAATCCGACAAGCATTCTCAGGGGTGAGGTTACGAGTACTGTAGGGACACTTTATCTCGCAGAGACCTTGACTGTCCTCACTGAGGGGATCACTGACTAGGCGATCAGGAGATGCTGCAAGCCACCCATTGGCTAAGTCAATAAATAATCCTGCTCTGTGAACACTTACATCAGGCTTTCCTGTCTCAGCTAGATAGATTTGGTATGCTTCACAAGCCCATGACGTAAAGCCAGTATAGAAGTGAATCTTTGCATCATTGCCAGTAAAACGCTCCGCACAAAACTTGATACTTTTCAGCTCATTCCTCAGGCTCTCAATTTCATGCTGCTTCCTCCTTAGCTCAATCTGCATGCCAATATCTGCATTTCTAATAGCTTGAAAGCACAGGTCACTCAGCTTTGGCACTGGACAAAACACTGGCTCATCCTGCAAGCAAGGCCTCTTTGCTACTGGTAGGGTACTCTCGCACTCCTGGATTAGCTGTTCGATTTCTTCTGCTCTCCTATCAAGGCGTCTCACTACTCTTCTAGGGACAGATTGCTGAGGTAGTGGTCTAGGTCTAGTATGCTTTTTGGATGGAATATCTGTATCGCTTGTCTTTCGATGGTTTGGAAAATGTGCACTACAAATTCGAGTGGAGTCACGTACAACCAGATTCGGTTGCTTGATTCCCTTCAGCCACTTCTTTCTCAACTCTGAATTTTTGTTATGTGGTAAAAAGCGAGGTCTTTGTTGCAATCACTACGACTCTTGCACCCCTTCACACAACACACGCTCACCATTATTCACAAAAATAAAGGCTAGTGCAAGTACTTCGACACAAAACTACTTATTTACTTTATAGAACAACTTACAAACAGCTGCAGTCCGCGCTGTACTATCCCGCACTTAGGCGCTAGCTTCTGCGCTTGTTATTAGAGCATCAGCTGCCTTCCTTGACAAAGCCGCCATGGCCATGCGTCCTCCGGTGACGTCACAAGCGCTTCACGTGATAATTTCCGAAACCGGCCATTATGTTTCTGACTGCATTCATAATAATGGTGACGTCAGAGTAATTATTTCTCTGACGTCCGCCTAATCATATACATGTAGCTGCGTATGATTATAATTTCGCTAATTAAATGTGTTTAATCACAGAAGCCAAATTTAATAACTAACTGCAGTATAATAATTATAACAATCACACTTGCTAGCTAGATATAGCTTGATCTAGACTACGACATTGTTCTACTTAGCCACCTAAATGCAGTATAAAAAAAAGAACTAGCTAAAGACATTAATGTGTAGTAGTTCATGAATACGTAGAATAGTCCATATAAGTACAAAGTTCACTTGATTCTGTAAGAAAAAGAAAATTATAGTTAGACTTGTGCACACTATACTAGCATAATCATGAGCACAGTAGGTGTAGTCTAGCACAGGAGAAATAATTATGCCAGCATAACAGGTTAAAGTTCGAGCATGATGATGGCTAAAGATGTAGTCAAGCTCAACAGTAGCTGAGCAAGCATTTTCATTGTTGCACAATTTCCTCCCACAAAACATCCCAGTAGGCATTCACAATAGGGAGAACTTCTAAGCAAATTAGCTGAGCATGATAGGCACAAATAGAGCCATAATAGGTAAACTTTATTCTAAATTAGTTCTGTATAGCAGAATTGCTCCATAATGCAATGATATTCTGTGGCTACCTTCGGTTAATTTTCCTCGACACTAAAGTTGGTGGTTTGGCAAAAAGCTTCTTAATTTCTACATGCCACATGGTTGCAAGAAAGTTTTGTCATAAAACTTACATTATTTCTCTTTGATCTTCACACTAAAGGGGCTGCCTGGTATGTGCACTCCAGACCAGGTGATGCTGATCTTATAATCTCCAGCACTGTTCGGCTGGTACTGAGCTTCGATAGTATGCTCCTGCTCAGGGCGGCGTTTCATGTCGATGTGGAATCCTTTGGGGCCCTCTACGTGGACTGCCAGGGCACCATTGCCAGCTTCTGCTGTCTCAAGAATGAAGGCACCCTCCTGACCGACATAGCCATCCTCTAGCCCTGGACCATGGGCTTTGACTTTCTCTGGTCTGGGTGGATGCACAGACGTCATTTGCAACGGGAAACCTTGGACAAGTGTTCCGTTCCAGTGGAGGTATAACAAGAAGTTCCCTTCAGGGAGCTGGATCCTGCAGATTGATTTGTTTCCATCTCCCCTTGTGACCTGGCCCTTGATGGTAGTACCACCGTCGCTGGATTCAGCTGTGAGCGTCAGCTCTCCCTCTGCTTTGCCATCAATGACAAACTCAATTACTTCTCCAGCTTGGGCCTCCGAGGGCAGCTTGGTCTCGATGAAGAAGTCGGAAGCTTCAGTGATAGCCTCGCCATGAATGAGCTTGAAAGGGGATCCCTTAATTTGCTGCTCCTCAGCTTGGATCTTGACCAGGCACTTGAAGGTGACCAGATACTCCAACCCTTGCGTTGGGTCAAACTCCAGGGAGTAATTGCCTGTGAAGAGTTCCATGAGGTTCACTGGCAGTTGCTGCTGAGTTGTTGTACTCTCAACGACTGCTGATACATGTTGTGTTTGAACTCCTTCAGCAGCTGAGAGGCTGAACTGGAGATTGGCACTGGCTGGCTGTTTGACATGGATAGTGAATGGGCTTCCCTGAACGTGGATGCCATCGTATTTCACGGAAATCTGCTGTTCACCAAGGTCTCTGAGTAAAAGTACACATTGGTACGATCGCTGACCAGCCATTGGTGTGATACGAATGTCTCCAGCTGATGAAGAAATACAGCTCATTTCCAACACTTCATCACCCAGCCCTTCGCAGTCCACCTGGAAGTGATGGGGTATTCCAGCTTGGATATCTCCTTCTAGGATGAGGCCGACAATGGGTGGGAGATGTGGAGGGAGTGTCTCAAGGGAGGTTTTCTCCATATGTAATTCCATGGATTCATGCACCACAGAAAAGTACAATGGAGAGCCAGGGATGGTTTCTTCCGACCACACAAGGTCCAGAATGTGTAGACCGGGAACAGTCGGGGTGTAACTGATGTCAAATACATGTGGGTCTTTCTTTGTGGGCTTTGCTTCCAGCTTGCAGCGTTCCACAGACAATGCAGGGGAGCTGGAGAGGATTTTCAACACTCCTTGTCCGGCACCGCTACAGTCCACTTTGAAGTGTATCTCACGGTTTGGCTGTGGCTGTAAAGGGATTTTCTCAACCTCCAGAATCCTGCATTTGGAGGCGTCTGTGGGTGGTAAGATGTAGTGAACAATGAAGGGGGTCCTTGGCAAGTTTTCTCCATTACGTTTCAGTTCCAGGATGTATCGATCTGGCATGGAGGGATTCAGGAAGGCCTCAAAGGTGTTGCTCTTTGGCTGAGACACCCGGACATCAGTAGAGCCACAGCTGTCTCCACGAGCAGTAGATGTAAGTGTCCCCTTCTTGTCTTTGCTTTTTACCACCACTCGCAAGGGAGTGCCCACAGAGAGTGTGATCTCACGAGGCTCTTGAGGCTGACCCTCTACCTCCTCTCCTTCCACAAAGGCATCAATGATGAGAGGGGGTTGTACTTCAATGGGAAGTCGGTACTCTATGGTTTCCATCTTTGCTTCCTCTTGGACAGGGATCTGGAAGGGGCTGCCAGGAATGGCCACTCCACCCCACGTGATGACAAAGCTGTGGTCGCCAGCAGCAGTGGGGGTGTATTCCACAGTGTAGGTGCCATCCTTCCTCTTCTTCACTTTCAGTTTGGCCTTCTTGCTGCCTGCTGGCCCTGTGGCCTTGACGTTGAGGACTCCACTGCCAGCTTCCCTTGTGTCCACTCTGAAGGCCACCACTTTCTTCACATAGCCAGAGACGGGCATGTCCACTACCACACACTTCTCTGGCTGGGCTGCTTTATCGTAGCGTACAACAAAGGGGCTGCCAGTAATCTCTTTCTGTCTAATGAGCACGTGAATACTGTACAGTCCGTACTCTTTGGGGTCCAGTGTTAGTTTGAACTTTCCTTTCTCTTTCTTGCTAATCTTGACCTTGTACCTGTTGCCTGACTCCTGGTGGATGGCATACGACTCTAGGTCTCCGGTCTTGCAGTCAGCGTTGATGTCCAACCCCACTGGTTGGCCGTAAGGAAAGGTAGTGATATCACTAACGACGATGCTGACAGGAGATGCCGGGATAGTTTCGCCTGCCCACTTGATGTGAAGCTTGTGGATACCAGCAACAGTGGGAGTGTAGCTGACCTCATAGATCTGTGGATCTTCCTTGCTACTGTTCACCTCAACCTCTGGAGGCTCAAGATCTGCAGAAGGGCGTTCGGGCGTCACTGTGAGGTCACCTTGGCCAGCTGTCCGAGTGTCCACTCGGAAGGAAACCTCATGATTCACTTGAAGGTATGAGGGAATGTGGTCTAAGATTGTGATTTTGGAGACGGGTAAGTCATCCTTCCGATCCCTGACTATCAAACTGAAAGGGCTGCCAGGTACTTCTTGCCCAGACCAGGTAATGTGGAACTGATGCTTTCCAGGGGCAATTGGAGTGAAGACGACCGAGTAGCTTCCGTCCTTCCTGTCTTCCACCGACAAACTCCCTGTCTCCTTTCCTCCGTCTACTGTGACACGAACATTCAACTCGCCACCTCCTGCTTCCTTGGTATCAATACTGAACCTGGTCACCTCTCCCACATAGCCAGTGTCACTCGGAAAATCCACCTTCACAGCTCCTGGAATTGGTGGTCTGCTGTACCTAAAGACAAAGGGACTGCCGGGAATGTCCTTGCCCTTAGCCAGAACATGTACGAGGTAAATCCCTGGCTCCTTGGGATGGAAGCTCAGACTGTACCTGTTCTTTTGCACTTTGTTTATCTTAACTTTCAGTTGTGTGCCAATCTTGTCACCCTCGTAAATGGCAAAGGCTTTCAGGTCTTTCTCCTTGTACTCTGTGTCAAAATCAACGCCTCCTGGTTTGCTATAGGGGACTAGCTGTACAGTTGCTAAGTCTACAGCCACCATTGAGACAGGTGATTTGGGAATCTCTTTACCTGCCCACTTGAAATCCAGTAGGTGGTTGCCAGATGCAGTTGGGATGTACTTCACACGGAACATTTGCGTCTTTCCTTTGATGGAAGTGACCTCTAGCTTTGGAGGTTTGTTATCAGCTGTGGGACCCTCACAAGAAACATTCAATTTTCCCTCACCAGCCTGCCGGGCATCCACTGTCATGGCAACCTCCTGGTTGATGTCCACCACACGTGGTGGGAGACCAATCAGTTTAACCTTGGAGGCATCTGTCGGAGGCATGATGTAGTTGACGATGAACGGGCTCTTTGGAATGGGGTTGCCATTGAGCGTGGCTTCAATTGTGTAGCGATCTACTTGTTCTGGACTGAAGAGGATCCAGAAGAGGTCCTCTGACTTCCTGATGACCTTGATGTTAGCTGGTCCAGTGTTGTCTCCAGTAGCTGTGGCCAAAATCTCTGCATTCGCTTGGTCTTCATCGCTTGGTGTGACTTTCACAAGTAGGGCTGTGCCAATGTAGCAGGTGAGTTCTTCTGAGGGTGTGGGATCTGAATCATCCAGTCCCACTGATATAGCCATTTTTGGTTCTTCACCATCTTCAGATTCCTCCTCTTCTGGTCTCTGGGTCGGGGTTACCTCTTGCTCCTCAGACACCTTCTTCGGAGTGCGAAGGTCAAACTCAAATGGAGAGCCTTTGACTTCACTTTCTTCAAAGAACACTGACAGCTTGTAGAAATCTTCGGCATTTGGGATGAAGGACACCTTGTAAGACGTAGGGGAGGTGATCACGATGTTTACTGGTACACTACCGCATTCCTCACCACTGCAATGGGCAGTGAGGGTGCCTCCTCCAGCCTTGCTAATATCAATCAGCATGTCCACTGGCTGGTTGGGGCCTATGATGACAGCTTTCCCACACTCCACCTTGTCTGGCTGAGCTGGGGGCAGGAAGCTAGCAGAAAATGGAGACCCTGGCACTTCCTCTCCCTCCCACTTGATGGAGAGCCGGTATAGGTCCTCCCTGTCTGGGGTGAAGGAGATTTCATATTGTTGCTTGGCCACATCCAGTTCCTTGGTGTTGACTGGAACGGCTCCATACCTCACTCCATGACAGGAAACCGTAAGTTTGCCAGCTCCAGCATCCACACAGTTGCACTTGTACACGAGAAGATTGTGCAGCTCCATCTTTTCAGGTTCCGTTACTTTGACTCGTTTGGCATCTGGTGTGAGAGTGTTGATGCGGAAAGGAGAGCCATTGATGTCCTGTCCTCCATACTGCACAGAGAGGGTGTAGACGTCCGGCTGCGGAGGCTGGAAGCTCACCTTGTAGACGTGGGAAGACGTCTCAGAGACAGAGACAGGCATATCTTGCCCTTTCCTGTTGATGCAGGAAGCTATAACAGTGCCTTTGCCGGCTTCTGCTGTCTCAAGTATCAGTTCTCTAGGTCCAGCAACACCACGGGGCATGGAAGGACCAATTGTCTTTACCTTGTCGACGTCCACTGGTGTAAGGTTCACCTTGAAAGGAGAGCCTCTGATGTGGTGGCCAGCCCACAAAACACTCAGGCGGTACACATCTACCTCTGTTGGAGTGAACATGACACTGTATCTGTCTGGTGATTTCTGGGTCACTATTGCTGCAACTTCACCACTCTTGTTTCCCTTGCACGAGGCTATCAGCTCACCACATCCGGCCTTGGAGGTATCAAAGGTAATCGCTACGGGCTCTCCAGTCTTGAGTGAAACACCAGTTGGGGATTCTGAAATGGTGACCTTCTTTGGATCACCAACTGCCAGCCTAACTGGAGAACCTGGTATAGGCTGATTCTCAAATACAAAGTTCAGAGTGTGAATACCGGGAGCTGTAGGAGTGTAACTGACATTGTAAGCACGATGCTGCTGCTTACTGATCGTAACTACATCCTTAGAGGGACCATCGGCATCGATGTGAAGGGTTCCAGGTCCTGCCCCTTTACTATCGACCTTCAAGTGGATTTCCTCGTTCACAAGCTGAATGTCCTGGATGCTGTCTGTCCCAAGGAGCTTGCACTTGGAGGCATTGGTTGCCGGCATGAAGTAGTTGGCAATGAAAGGACTTCTTGGGAGTTCCTCATCTCGCAGTTTCAGCCCAATGGTGTAGCGGTCTGGTACCATTGGGTTGAAGTAGGCTTGATAGCCTGAGGCAGTTTTGGACACCTGGATGTCACTGCTACCTGTCTTCTCTCCCGTGACCGTGGCAATGAACTTGACCCTCCGCTGCTTTCTGTCACCCGGTGTTACACGAACTCGCAAGGCCTGCCCAATGGGGATGTTGAATTCCTCAGGGGGAGTTCCATCATCCACCTTTGCCTCCTCAGTGAAGTCCACCTCGTGGGGCTCTTCGAATACCGGTGGTTCTAGTACTGTCATGCAGAAGGGGCTTCCTGGAATGGCTCTTCCGACCCAGGTGATGTTGAAGAAATGCTCTCCAGCTGCATCTGGGATGTATGTGGCAGTGAAGGTTCCATCTTTGTTGTTAGAAATTGTCATGTCAGGTTGCTCTTGACTTGTTGGTGCAGTCACACGCACATTCAGTTCTCCTGTGCCAGCCTCCCTTGCATCAATAAAAAATTGAGTCACCTCTCTCACCCAGGCCTTTTGCTTCAGCCCCTGAACTCTGCAGGCTTCAGGGGTGGGTGGCTTATCGTATCGCACATAAAACGGGCTGACTGGGAGTTCTTTCTTCTTGGTGAGCAAGTGAACTGCATACATGCCTGGCTCTTTGGGTTCAAATGCCAGTTTGTAGCGACCTTTGTGTAGCCGACTGACCTTGATTTTCAATCGAGTACCAGAGCGCTCATGAATGGCATATGCTTCCAGGTCACTGACTGTGGAGTCCACATTCCTTTCCAATCCCACAATTTTGCCATTGGGAAATACCTGGATACCCTGCACATTGAAGTTCAAAGGCGATCCCGGCACGGCCTCCTCTCCCCACTTTAGCTTCAGGACGTGTGCCCCTGGCTCTTTTGGGGTGAAGCTCAATCTGAAGACATAAGGTTCTTCTTCCTTCACCTCCAGTTCTGGTGTTTCTTCCTCCTCCTCTGGTCCCTCCAGTGAAGCTTCCAGGGAACCCTCTCCACCACGCCTGGCATCCACCCTCACTACCACCTCCCGGTCCACTTGCACAAGTGTACTCAATATTTCCAGATCTACGATCTGACATAACCAAGCTTGAGCACGAGGTGAAGTGTAGTTGACAATGAAGGGAGTCAGTGGCACAATCTCCTCCCCCACCTTCATTTCTATGGTGTAGCGGTCTGCTTCAGGAGGTTTGAACATCATTTCAAATGTGTTAGGAGACTTCCTGGATGTCTGGACATCTGCAGGGCCAACTCTGTCTCCCCTTGCAGTGGCAGTCATGTCTGCCTTTTTCTGTTCCTCAGTCTGGGCCTTTACTCTGACCAGAATGGCTTTGTCAGTGGCGGCTGCGACCTCTGCTACCACTCCAGCTTCGACTGAAGGGAGCTCCACAGACTGCAGGTCACCCACACGGTCCACCAGGTACGCTTCACCAATCAGCATCTCCGCTCCTCGATCCCTCACTGTCAAAGGCAATGGGCTGCCCGGCACTGCCTTCCCAGCCCATGTGATCTGGAACTGCTGCTTCCCTGGAACACTGGGGGTGTACTCCACTGAGTATGTTCCATCCTTCCGGTCCTCCACCGACAAACTGCCCGTCTCCTTTCCTCTTATTCCTATGGCACGAATGTTCAACTCTCCGCTTCCTGCTTCCTTGGCATCAATAATGAACCTGGTCACCTCTCCCACATAGCCAGTGTCACTCACAATGTCCACTTTTACAGCATCTGGCATTGGTGGCTTGCTGTACCGCAAGACAAACGGACTTCCGGGAATGTCCTTGCCCTTGGCCAGAAGGTATACAAAGTAAAGCCCTGGCAGTTTCGGATGGAAGCTCAGACTGTACCTGTTTTTTTGCACTCTGTGTATCTTTACTTTCAGCTGTGTACCGATCTGGTCACCTTCGTAGATGGCATATGCTTTCAGGTCTTTCTCCTTATGCTCTGTGTCAATGTCAATGCTTCCCGGCTTGCCATAGGGGACTATCCGTGCAGTAGCTAAGTCCACAGCCACTATGCTCACGGGAGTGTTTGGGATGTCCTGTCCATCCCACTTCAGAGTCAGCAGGTGGTTACCAGAGGCAGATGGGACGTACTTGATGTGGAAAATTTGTGGCTTTTCCTCACTGGTAACTGTTTCTACCTTAGGGGGCTGTTTGTCAGCTGACGGTCCATCAACAGTCACCTCCAGTGAGCCTTCTCCAGCCTGTGTGGCATCCACTGTCAGAGAAACTTCCTTATTGACATCCACTACACGTGGAGGCTTCTCAACTAGCCAGACTTTGGAAGCATCTGGTCCCAGGATCTCTGTGGGCACAGGGCTGGCCTCCTGTAGTTGTGTTAGTGTCTGGACTACCTCTTCCTCTTCAATCCTCTTTCGGACACGAAGGTCAAAATTGTATGGAGAGCCCATGACTTCACTGCCATTGAAGAAGACTGAAAGTACGTAAAAGTCTGGGATGGTTGGGGTGAAAGAGACCTTGTGAGATGTGGAGGAGGTGCTGGTGATATTCACTGGTATATTGCCACACTGCTCACCACTGCAAGTGGCAGTGATGGTACCGGCTTTATCAGTCTGGATTCCCATGTCCACAGGTTGCCCAACTTCGACTACGGAGGGCTGCTCCGTCTGAACTATCTCTTCTGTCTGTACCGTCTCTAGCAGGGATTCAAACAATGATTCCATTGTCTCCGGTACAGTTTCCCGCACTGGCAATGCCACGGAAAAGTACAATGGAGAACCAGGGATAGTTTGTTCCGACCACAGAAGGTCCAGAATGTGTAGACCGGGAACAGTCGGTGTGTAGCTGATGTCAAATACATGTGGGTCTTTCTTTGTGGGCTTTGCTTCCAGCTTGCCGCGTTCCACAGACGATGGAGGGGAGCTGGAGAGGATTTTCAACACTCCTTGTCCGGCACCATTACAGTCCACTTTGAAGTGTATCTCACGGTTTGGCTGTGGCTGTAAAGGGATTTTCTCAACCTCCAGAATCGTGCATTTGGAGGCGTCTGTGGGTGGTAAGATGTAGTGAACAATGAAGGGGGTCCTTGGCAAATTTTCTCCATTAAGTTTCAGTTCCAGGATGTATCGATCTGGCATGGAGGGATTTAGGAAGGCCTCAAAGGTGTTGCTCTTTGGCTGAGACACCCGGACATCAGTAGAGCCACGGCTGTCTCCACGAGCAGTAGATGTAAGTGTCCCCTTCTTGTCTTCGGTTTTTACCACCACTCGCAAGGGAGTGCCCACAGAGAGTGTGATCTCACGAGGCTCTTGAGGCTGACCCTCTACCTCCTCTCCTTCCACAAAGGCATCAATGATGAGAGGGGGTTGCACTTCAATGGGAAGTCGGTACTCTATGGTTTCCATCTTTGCTTCCTCTTGGACAGGGATCTGGAAGGGGCTGCCAGGAATGGCCACTCCACCCCACGTGATGACAAAGCTGTGGTCGCCAGCAGCAGTGGGGGTGTATTCCACAGTGTAGGTGCCATCCTTCCTCTTCTTCACTTTCAGTTTGGCCTTCTTGCTGCCTGCTGGCCCTGTGGCCTTGACGTTGAGGACTCCACTGCCAGCTTCCCTTGTGTCCACTCTGAAGGCCACCACTTTCTTCACATAGCCAGAGACGGGCATGTCCACTACCACACACTTCTCTGGCTGGGCTGCTTTATCGTAGCGTACAACAAAGGGGCTGCCAGTAATCTCTTTCTGTCTAATGAGCACGTGAATACTGTACAGTCCGTACTCTTTGGGGTCCAGTGTTAGTTTGAACTTTCCTTTCTCTTTCTTGCTAATCTTGACCTTGTACCTGTTGCCTGACTCCTGGTGGATGGCATACGACTCTAGGTCTCCGGTCTTGCAGTCAGCGTTGATGTCCAACCCCACTGGTTGGCCGTAAGGAAAGGTAGTGATATCACTAACGACGATGCTGACAGGAGATGCCGGGATAGTTTCGCCTGCCCACTTGATGTGAAGCTTGTGGATACCAGCAACAGTGGGAGTGTAGCTGACCTCATAGATCTGTGGATCTTCCTTGCTAGTGTTCACCTCAACCTCTGGAGGCTCAAGATCTGCAGAAGGGCGTTCGGGCGTCACTGTGAGGTCACCTTGGCCAGCTGTCCGAGTGTCCACTCGGAAGGAAACCTCATGATTCACTTGAAGGTATGAGGGAATGTGGTCTAAGATTGTGATTTTGGAGACGGGTAAATCATCCTTCCGATCCCTGACTATCAAACTGAAAGGGCTGCCAGGTACTTCTTGCCCAGACCAGGTAATGTGGAACTGATGCTTTCCAGGGGCAATTGGAGTGAAGACGACCGAGTAGCTTCCGTCCTTTCTGTCTTCCACCGACAAACTCCCTGTCTCCTTTCCTCCGTCTACTGTGACACGAACATTCAACTCGCCACCTCCTGCTTCCTTGGTATCAATACTGAACCTGGTCACCTCTCCCACATAGCCAGTGTCACTCGGAAAATCCACCTTTACAGCACCTGGAATTGGTGGTCTGCTGTACCTAAAGACAAAGGGACTGCCGGGAATGTCCTTGCCCTTAGCCAGAACGTGTACGAGGTAAATCCCTGGCTCCTTGGGATGGAAGCTCAGACTGTACCTGTTCTTTTGTACTTTGTTTATCTTAACTTTCAGTTGTGTGCCAATCTTGTCACCCTCGTAAATGGCAAAGGCTTTCAGGTCTTTCTCCTTGTACTCTGTGTCAAAATCAACGCCTCCTGGTTTGCTATAGGGGACTAGCTGTACAGTTGCTAAGTCTACAGCCACCATTGAGACAGGTGATTTGGGGATCTCTTTACCTGCCCACTTGAAATCCAGTAGGTGGTTGCCAGATGCAGTTGGGATGTACTTCACACGGAACATTCGCGTCTTTCCTTCAATGGAAGTGACCTCTAGCTTTGGAGGTTTGTTATCCGCTGTGGGGCCCTCACAAGAAACATTCAATTTTCCCTCACCAGCCTGCCGGGCATCCACTGTCATGGCAACCTCCTGGTTGATGTCCACCACACGTGGTGGGAGACCAATCAGTTTAACCTTGGAGGCATCTGTCGGAGGCATGATGTAGTTGACGATGAACGGGCTCTTTGGAATGGGGTTGCCATTGAGCGTGGCTTCAATTGTGTAGCGATCTACTTGTTCTGGACTGAAGAGGATCCAGAAGAGGTCCTCTGACTTCCTGATGACCTTGATGTCAGCTGGTCCAGTGTTGTCTCCAGTAGCTGTGGCCAAAATCTCTGCATTCGCTTGGTCTTCATCGCTTGGTGTGACTTTCACAAGTAGGGCTGTGCCAATGTAGCAGGTGAGCTCTTCTGAGGGTGTGGCATCTGAATCAACCAGTCCCACTGATATAGCCATTTTTGGTTCTTCACCATCTTCAGATTCCTCCTCTTCTGGTCTCTGGGTCGGGGTTACCTCTTGCTCCTCAGACACCTTCTTCGGAGTGCGAAGGTCAAACTCAAATGGAGAGCCTTTGACTTCACTTTCTTCAAAGAACACTGACAGCTTGTAGAAATCTTCGGCTGATGGGATGAAGGACACCTTGTAAGTCGTAGGGGAGGTGCTCACGATGTTTACTGGTACACTACCGCATTCCTCACCACTGCACTGGGCAGTGAGGGTGCCTCCTCCAGCCTTGCTAATATCAATCAGCATGTCCACTGGCTGGTTGGGGCCTATGATGACAGCTTTCCCACACTCCACCTTGTCTGGCTGAGCTGGGGGCAGGAAGCTAGCAGAAAATGGAGACCCTGGCACTTCCTCTCCCTCCCACTTGATGGAGAGCCGGTATAGGTCCTCCTTGTCAGGGGTGAAGGAAATTTCATATTGTTGCTTGGCCACATCCAGTTCCTTGGTGTTGACTGGAGCGGCTCCATACCTCACTCCATGACAGGAAACCGTAAGTTTGCCAGCTCCAGCATCCACAGAGTCGCACTTGTACACGAGGAGATTGTGCAACTCCATCTTTTCAGGTTCTGTCACTTTGACTCGTTTGGCATCTAGTGGGAGAGTGTTGATGCGGAAAGGAGAGCCATTGATGTCCTGTCCTCCATACTGCACAGAGAGGGTGTAGACGTCCAGATGTGGAGGCTGGAAGCTCACCTTGTAGACGTGGGAAGACGTCTCAGAGACAGAGACAGGCATATCTTGCCCTTTCCTGTTGATGCAGGAAGCTGTAACAGTGCCTTTGCCGGCTTCTGCTGTCTCAACTATCAGCTCTCTAGGTCCAGCAACACCACGGGGCATGGAAGGACCAATTGTCTTTACCTTGTCGACGTCCACTGGTGTAAGGTTCACCTTGAAAGGAGAGCCTCTGATGTGGTGGCCAGCCCACAAAACACTCAGGCGGTACACATCTACATCTGTTGGAGTGAACGTGACACTGTATCTGTCTGGTGATTTCTGGGTCACTATTGCTGCAATGTCACCACTCTTGTTTCCCTTGCACGACGCTATCAGCTCACCACATCCGGCCTTGGAGGTATCAAAGGTAATCGCTACGGGCTCTCCAGTCTTGAGTGACACACCAGTTGGGGATTCTGAAATGGTGACCTTCTTTGGATCACCAACTGCTAGCCTAACTGGAGAACCTGGTATAGGCTGATTCTCAAATACAAAGTTCAGAGTGTGAATACCGGAAGCTGTAGGAGTGTAACTGACATTGTAAGCACGATGCTGCTGCTTACTGATCGTAACTACATCCTTAGAGGGACCATCGGCATCGATGTGAAGGGTCCCAGGTCCTGCCCCCTTACTATCAACCCTCAAGTGGATTTCCTCGTTCACAAGCTGAATGTCCTGGATGCTGTCTGTCCCAAGGAGCTTGCACTTGGAGGCATTGGTTGCCGGCATGAAGTAGTTGGCAATGAAAGGACTTCTTGGGAGTTCCTTGTCTCGCAGTTTCAGCCCAATGGTGTAGCGGTCTGGTACCATTGGGTTGAAGTAGGCTTGATAGCCCGAGGCAGTTTTGGACACCTGGATGTCACTGCTACCTGTCTTCTCTCCCGTGACCGTGGCAATGAACTTGACCCTCCGCTGCTTTCTGTCACCCGGCGTTACAAGGACTCGCAAGGCCTGCCCAATGGGGATGTTGAATTCCTCAGGGGGAGTTCCATCATCCACCTTTGCCTCCTCAGTGAAGTCCACCTCGTGTGGCTCTTCCAATACCGGTGGTTCTAGTACTGTCATGCAGAAGGGGCTTCCTGGAATGGCTCTTCCGACCCAGGTGATGTTGAAGAAATGCTCTCCAGCTGCATCTGGGATGTATGTGGCAGTGAAGGTTCCATCTCTGTTGTTAGAAATTGTCATGTCAGGTTGCTCTTGACTTGTTGGTGCAGTTACACGCACATTCAGCTCTCCTGTGCCAGCCTCCCTGGCGTCAATAAAAAATTGAGTCACCTCTCTCACCCAGGCCTTTTGCTTCAGCCACTGAACTTTGCAGGCTTCAGGGGTGGGTGGCTTGTCGTATCGCACATAAAACGGGCTGCCTGGGAGTTCTTTCTTCTTGGTGAGGAAGTGAACTGCATACATGCCTGGCTCTTTGGGTTCAAACGCCAGTTTGTAGCGACCTTTGTGTAGCCGACTGACCTTGATTTTCAATCGAATACCAGAGCGCTCATGAATGGCATATGCTTCCAGGTCACTGACTGTGGAGTCCACATTCCTTTCCAATCCCACAATTTTGCCATTGGGAAATACCTGGATACCCTGCACATTGAAGTTCAAAGGTGATCCTGGCACGGTCTCCTCTCCCCACTTTAGCTTCAGGACATGTGCCCCTGGCTCTTTTGGGGTGAAGCTCAGTCTGAAGACATAAGGTTCTTCTTCCTTCACCTCCAGTTCTGGTGTTTCTTCTTCCTCCTCTGGTCCCTCTAGTGAAGCTTCAAGGGAACCCTCTCCACCACGCCTGGCATCCACCCTCACTACAACCTCCCGGTCCACTTGCACAAGTGTACTCAATATTTCCAGATCTACGATCTGACATAACCAAGCTTGAGCATGAGGTGAAGTGTAGTTGACAATGAAGGGAGTCAGTGGCACAATCTCCTCCCCCACCTTCACTTCTATGGTGTAGCGGTCTGCTTCAGGAGGTTTGAACATCATCTCAAATGTGTTAGGAGACTTCCTGGATGTCTGGACATCTGCAGGGCCAACTCTGTCTCCCCTTGCAGTGGCAGTCATGTCTGCCTTTTTCTGTTCCTCAGTCTGGGCCTTTACTCTGACCAGAATGGCTTTGTCAGTGGCGGCTGCGACCTCTGCTACCACTCCAGCTTCGACTGAAGGGAGCTCCACAGACTGCAGGTCACCCACACGGTCCACCAGGTACACTTCACCAATCAGCATCTCCGCTCCTCGATCCCTCACTGTCAAAGGCAATGGGCTGCCCGGCACTGCCTTCCCAGCCCATGTGATCTGGAACTGCTGCTTCCCTGGAACACTGGGGGTGTACTCCACTGAGTATGTTCCATCCTTCCGGTCCTCCACCGACAAACTGCCCGTCTCCTTTCCTCTTATTCCTATGGCACGAATGTTCAACTCTCCGCTTCCTGCTTCCTTGGCATCAATAATGAACCTGGTCACCTCTCCCACATAGCCAGTGTCACTCACAATGTCCACTTTTACAGCATCTGGCATTGGTGGCTTGCTGTACCGCAAGACAAACGGACTTCCGGGAATGTCCTTGCCCTTGGCCAGAAGGTATACAAAGTAAAGCCCTGGCAGTTTCGGATGGAAGCTCAGACTGTACCTGTTCTTTTGCACTCTGTGTATCTTTACTTTCAGCTGTGTACCGATCTGGTCACCTTCGTAGATGGCATATGCTTTCAGGTCTTTCTCCTTATGCTCTGTGTCAATGTCAATGCTTCCCGGCTTGCCATAGGGGACTATCCGTGCAGTAGCTAAGTCCACAGCCACTATGCTCACGGGAGTGTTTGGGATGTCCTGTCCATCCCACTTCAGAGTCAGCAGGTGGTTACCAGAGGCAGATGGGACGTACTTGATGTGGAAAATTTGTGGCTTTTCCTCACTGGCAACTGTTTCTACCTTAGGGGGCTGTTTGTCAGCTGACGGTCGATCAACAGTCACCTCCAGTGAGCCTTCTCCAGCCTGTGTGGCATCCACTGTCAGAGAAACTTCCTTATTGACATCCACTACGCGTGGAGGCTTCTCAACTAGCCAGACTTTGGAAGCATTTGGTCCCAGGATCTCTGTGGGCACAGGGCCGGCCTCCTGTAGTTGTGTTAGTGTCTGGACTACCTCTTCCTCTTCAATCCTCTTTCGGACACGAAGGTCAAAATTGTATGGAGAGCCCATGACTGCACTGCCGTTGAAGAAGACTGAAAGTGCGTAAAAGTCTGGGATGGTTGGGGTGAAAGAGACCTTGTGAGATGTGGAGGAGGTGCTGGTGATATTCACTGGTATATTGCCACACTGCTCACCACTGCAAGTGGCAGTGATGGTACCGGCTTTATCAGTCTGGATTCCCATGTCCACAGGTTGCCCAACTTCGACTACGTAGGGCTGCTCCGTCTGAACTATCTCTTCTGTCTGTACCGTCTCTAGCAGGGATTCAAACAATGATTCCATTGTCTCCGGTACAGATTCCCGCACTGGCAATGCCACAGAAAAGTACAATGGAGAGCCAGGGATGGTTTCTTCCGACCACAGAAGGTCCAGAATGTGTAGACCGGGAACAGTCGGGGTGTAACTGATGTCAAATACATGTGGGTCTTTCTTTGTGGGCTTTGCTTCCAGTTTTCCTGGTTCCACAGACGATGGAGGGGAGCTGGAGAGGATTTTCAACACTCCTTGCCCAGCACCATTACAGTCCACTTTGAAGTGGATCTCACGGTTTGGCTGTGGCTGTGAAGGGATGTTCTCGACCTCCAGAATCCTGCATTTGGAGGCGTCTGTGGGCGGTAAGATGTAGTAAACAATGAAGGGGGTCCTTGGCAAATTTTCTCCATTAAGTTTCAGTTCCAGGATGTATCGATCTGGCATGGAGGGATTCAGGAAGGCCTCAAAGGTGTTGCTCTTTGGCTGAGACACCCGGACATCAGTAGAGCCACGGCTGTCTCCACGAGCAGTAGATGTAAGTGTCCCCTTCTTGTCTTTGGTTTTTACCACCACTCTCAAGGGAGTACCCACAGAGAGTGTGATCTCACGAGGCTCTTGAGGCTGACCCTCTACCTCCTCCCCTTCCACAAAGGCATCAATGATGAGAGGGGGTTGCACTTCAATGGGAAGTCGGTACTCTATGGTTTCCATCTTTGCTTCCTCTTGGACAGGGATCTGGAAGGGGCTGCCAGGAATGGCCAGTCCACCCCACGTGATGACAAAGCTGTGATCGCCAGCAGCAGTGGGGGTGTATTCCACAGTGTAGGTGCCATCCTTCCTCTTCTTCACTTTCAGTTTGGCCTTCTTGCTGCCTGCTGGCCCTGTGGCCTTGACGTTGAGGACTCCACTGCCAGCTTCCCTTGTGTCCACTCTGAAGGCCACCACTTTCTTCACATAGCCAGAGACGGGCATGTCCACTACCACACACTTCTCTGGCTGGGCTGCTTTATCGTAGCGTACAACAAAGGGGCTGCCAGTAATCTCTTTCTGTCTAATGAGCACGTGAATACTGTACAGTCCGTACTCTTTGGGGTCCAGTGTTAGTTTGAACTTTCCTTTCTCTTTCTTGCTAATCTTGACCTTGTACCTGTTGCCTGACTCCGGGTGGATGGCATACGACTCTAGGTCTCCGGTCTTACAGTCGGCGTTGATGTCCAACCCCACTGGTTGGCCGTAAGGAAAGGTAGTGATATCACTAACGACGATGCTGACAGGAGATGCCGGGATAGTTTCGCCAGCCCACTTGATGTGAAGCTTGTAGATACCAGCAACAGTGGGAGTGTAGCTGACCTCATAGATCTGTGGATCTTCCTTGCTACTGTTCACCTCAACCTCTGGAGGCTCAAGATCTGCAGAAGGGCGTTCGGGCGTCACTGTGAGGTCACCTTGGCCAGCTGTCCGAGTGTCCACTCGGAAGGAAACCTCATTGTTCACTTGAAGGTATGAGGGAATGTGGTCTAAGATTGTGATTTTGAAGACGGGTAAGTCATCCTTCCGATCCCTGACTATCAAACTGAAAGGGCTGCCAGGTACTTCTTGCCCAGACCAGGTAATGTGGAATTGATGCTTTCCAGGGGCAATTGGAGTGAAGACGACCGAGTAGCTTCCGTCCTTCCTGTCTTCCACCGACAAACTCCTTGTCTCCTTTCCTCCGTCTACTGTGACACGAACATTCAACTCGCCACCTCCAGCTTCCTTGGTATCAATACTGAACCTGGTCACCTCTCCCACATAGCCAGTGTCACTCGGAAAATCCACCTTCACAGCTCCTGGAATTGGTGGTCTGCTGTACCTAAAGACAAAGGGACTGCCGGGAATGTCCTTGCCCTTAGCTACAACGTGTACGAGGTAAATCCCTGGCTCCTTGGGATGGAAGCTCAGACTGTACCTGTTCTTTTGTACTTTGTTTATCTTAACTTTCAGTTGTGTGCCAATCTTGTCACCCTCGTAAATGGCAAAGGCTTTCAGGTCTTTCTCCTTGTGCTCTGTGTCAAAATGAACACCTCCTGGTTTGCTATAGGGGACTAGCTGTACAGTTGCTAAGTCTACAGCCACCATTGAGACAGGTGATTTGGGGATCTCTTTACCTGCCCACTTGAAATCCAGCAGGTGGTTGCCAGATGCAGTTGGGATGTACTTCACACGGAACACTTGCGTCTTTCCTTCGATGGAAGTGACCTCTAGCTTTGGAGGTTTGTTATCAGCTGTGGGACCCTCACAAGAAACATTCAATTTTCCCTCACCAGCCTGCCGGGCATCCACTGTCATGGCAACCTCCTGGTTGATGTCCACCACACGTGGTGGGAGACCAATCAGTTTAACCTTGGAGGCATCTGTCGGAGGCATGATGTAGCTGACGATGAACGGGCTCTTTGGAATGGGGTTGCCATTGAGCGTGGCTTCAATTGTGTAGCGATCTACTCGTTCTGGACTGAAGAGGATCCAGAAGAGGTCCTCTGACTTCCTGATGACCTTGATGTCAGCTGGTCCAGTGTTGTCTCCAGTAGCTGTGGCCAAAATCTCTGCATTCGCTTGGTCTTCATCGCTTGGTGTGACTTTCACAAGTAGGGCTGTGCCAATGTAGCAGGTGAGTTCTTCTGAGGGTGTGGCATCTGAATCATCCAGTCCCACTGATATAGCTATTTTTGGTTCTTCACCATCTTCAGATTCCTCCTCTTCTGGTCTCTGGGTCGGGGTTACCTCTTGCTCCTCAGACACCTTCTTCGGAGTGCGAAGGTCAAACTCAAATGGAGAGCCTTTGACTTCACTTTCTTCAAAGAACACTGACAGCTTGTAGAAATCTTCGGCTGATGGGATGAAGGACACCTTGTAAGTCGTAGGGGAGATGCTCACGATGTTTACTGGTACACTACCGCATTCCTCACCACTGCAATGGGCAGTGAGGGTGCCACCTCCAGCCTTGCTAATATCAATGAGCATGTCCACTGGCTGGTTGGGACCTATGATGACAGCTTTCCCACACTCCACCTTGTCTGGCTGAGCTGGGGGCAGGAAGCTAGCAGAAAATGGAGACCCTGGCACTTCCTCTCCCTCCCACTTGATGGAGAGCCGGTATAGGTCCTCCCTGTCTGGGGTGAAGGAGATTTCATATTGTTGCTTGGCCACATCCAGTTCCTTGGTGTTGACTGGAACGGCTCCATACCTCACTCCATGACAGGAAACCGTAAGTTTGCCAGCTCCAGCATCCACACAGTTGCACTTGTACACGAGAAGATTGTGCAGCTCCATCTTTTCAGGTTCCGTTACTTTGACTCGTTTGGCATCTGGTGGGAGAGTGTTGATGCGGAAAGGAGAGCCATTGATGTCCTGTCCTCCATACTGCACAGAGAGGGTGTAGACGTCCGGCTGTGGAGGCTG
Source organism: Phakellia ventilabrum (assembly GCA_963921505.1). Taxonomy (NCBI): domain Eukaryota; kingdom Metazoa; phylum Porifera; class Demospongiae; order Axinellida; family Axinellidae; genus Phakellia; species Phakellia ventilabrum. Next base: position 5,833,563 of record OY997397.1, read on the forward strand.
GAAGCTCACCTTGTAGACGTGGGAAGACGTCTCAGAGACAGAGACAGGCATATCTTGCCCTTTCCTGTTGATGCAGGAAGCTATAACAGTGCCTTTGCCGGCTTCTGCTGTCTCAACTATCAGCTCTCTAGGTCCAGCAACACCACGGGGCATGGAAGGACCAATTGTCTTTACCTTGTCGACGTCCACTGGTGTAAGGTTCACCTTGAAAGGAGAGCCTCTGATGTGGTGGCCAGCCCACAAAACACTCAGGCGGTACACATCTACATCTGTTGGAGTGAACGTGACACTGTATCTGTCTGGTGATTTCTGGGTCACTATTGCTGCAACGTCGCCACTCTTGTTTCCCTTGCACGACGCTATCAGCTCACCACATCCGGCCTTGGAGGTATCAAAGGTAATCGCTACGGGCTCTCCAGTCTTGAGTGACACACCAGTTGGGGATTCTGAAATGGTGACCTTCTTTGGATCACCAACTGCCAGCCTAACTGGAGAACCTGGTATAGGCTGATTCTCAAATACAAAGTTCAGAGTGTGAATACCGGGAGCTGTAGGAGTGTAACTGACATTGTAAGCACGATGCTGCTGCTTACTGATCGTAACTACATCCTTAGAGGGACCATCGGCATCGATGTGAAGGGTCCCAGGTCCTGCCCCCTTACTATCGACCCTCAAGTGGATTTCCTCGTTCACAAGCTGAATGTCCTGGATGCTGTCTGTCCCAAGGAGCTTGCACTTGGAGGCATTGGTTGCCGGCATGAAGTAGTTGGCAATGAAAGGACTTCTTGGGAGTTCCTTGTCTCGCAGTTTCAGCCCAATGGTGTAGCGGTCTGGTACCATTGGGTTGAAGTAGGCTTGATAGCCCGAGGCAGTTTTGGACACCTGGATGTCACTGCTACCTGTCTTCTCTCCCGTGACCGTGGCAATGAACTTGACCCTCCGCTGCTTTCTGTCACCCGGCGTTACACGGACTCGCAAGGCCTGCCCAATGGGGATGTTGAATTCCTCAGGGGGAGTTCCATCATCCACCTTTGCCTCCTCAGTGAAGTCCACCTCGTGGGGCTCTTCCAATACCGGTGGTTCTAGTACTGTCATGCAGAAGGGGCTTCCTGGAATGGCTCTTCCGACCCAGGTGATGTTGAAGAAATGCTCTCCAGCTGCATCTGGGATGTATGTGGCAGTGAAGGTTCCATCTCTGTTGTTAGAAATTGTCATGTCAGGTTGCTCTTGACTTGTTGGTGCAGTTACACGCACATTCAGCTCTCCTGTGCCAGCCTCCCTGGCGTCAATAAAAAATTGAGTCACCTCTCTCACCCAGGCCTTTTGCTTCAGCCACTGACCTTTGCAGGCTTCAGGGGTGGGTGGCTTGTCGTATCGCACATAAAACGGGCTGCCTGGGAGTTCTTTCTTCTTGGTGAGCAAGTGAACTGCATACATGCCTGGCTCTTTGGGTTCAAACGCCAGTTTGTAGCGACCTTTGTGTAGCCGACTGACCTTGATTTTCAATCGAGTACCAGAGCGCTCATGAATGGCATATGCTTCCAGGTCACTGACTGTGGAGTCCACATTCCTTTCCAATCCCACAATTTTGCCATTGGGAAATACCTGGATACCCTGCACATTGAAGTTCAAAGGCGATCCTGGCACGGCCTCCTCTCCCCACTTTAGCTTCAGGACGTGTGACCCCGGCTCTTTTGGGGTGAAGCTCAGTCTGAAGACATAAGGTTCTTCTTCCTTCACCTCCAGTTCTGGTGTTTCTTCCTCCTCCTCTGGTCCCTCCAGTGAAGCTTCCAGGGAACCCTCTCCACCACGCCTGGCATCCACCCTCACTACCACCTCCCGGTCCACTTGCACAAGTGTACTCAATATTTCCAGATCTACGATCTGACATAACCAAGCTTGAGCATGAGGTGAAGTGTAGTTGACAATGAAGGGAGTCAGTGGCACAATCTCCTCCCCCACCTTCACTTCTATGGTGTAGCGGTCTGCTTCAGGAGGTTTGAACATCATCTCAAACGTGTCAGGAGACTTCCTGGATGTCTGGACATCTGCAGGGCCAACTCTGTCTCCCCTTGCAGTGGCAGTCATGTCTGCCTTTTTCTGTTCCTCAGTCTGGGCCTTTACTCTGACCAGAATGGCTTTGTCAGTGGCGGCTGCGACCTCTGCTACCACTCCAGCTTCGACTGAAGGGAGCTCCACAGACTGCAGGTCACCCACACGGTCCACCAGGTACACTTCACCAATCAGCATCTCCGCTCCTCGATCCCTCACTGTCAAAGGCAATGGGCTGCCCGGCACTGCCTTCCCAGCCCATGTGATCTGGAACTGCTGCTTCCCTGGAACACTGGGGGTGTACTCCACTGAGTATGTTCCATCCTTCCGGTCCTCCACCGACAAACTGCCCGTCTCCTTTCCTCTTATTCCTATTGCACGAATGTTCAACTCTCCGCTTCCTGCTTCCTTGGCATCAATAATGAACCTGGTCACCTCTCCCACATAGCCAGTGTCACTCACAATGTCCACTTTTACAGCATCTGGCATTGGTGGCTTGCTGTACCGCAAGACAAACGGACTTCCGGGAATGTCCTTGCCCTTGGCCAGAAGGTATACAAAGTAAAGCCCTGGCAGTTTCGGATGGAAGCTCAGACTGTACCTGTTCTGTTGCACTCTGTGTAGCTTTACTTTCAGCTGTGTACCGATCTGGTCACCTTCGTAGATGGCATAGGCTTTCAGGTCTTTCTCCTTATGCTCTGTGTCAATGTCAATGCTTCCCGGCTTGCCATAGGGGACTATCCGTGCAGTAGCTAAGTCCACAGCCACTATGCTCACGGGAGTGTTTGGGATGTCCTGTCCATCCCACTTCAGAGTCAGCAGGTGGTTACCAAAGGCAGATGGGACGTACTTGATGTGGAAAATTTGTGGCTTTTCCTCACTGGCAACTGTTTCTACCTTAGGGGGCTGTTTGTCAGCTGACGGTCCATCAACAGTCACCTCCAGTGAGCCTTCTCCAGCCTGTGTGGCATCCACTGTCAGAGAAACTTCCTTATTGACATCCACTACGCGTGGAGGCTTCTCAACTAGCCAGACTTTGGAAGCATCTGGTCCCAGGATCTCTGTGGGCACAGGGCCGGCCTCCTGTAGTTGTGTTAGTGTCTGGACTACCTCTTCCTCTTCAATCCTCTTTCGGACACGAAGGTCAAAATTGTATGGAGAGCCCATGACTTCACTGCCATTGAAGAAGACTGAAAGTACGTAAAAGTCTGGGATGGTTGGGGTGAAAGAGACCTTGTGAGATGTGGAGGAGGTGCTGGTGATATTCACTGGTATATTGCCACACTGCTCACCACTGCAAGTGGCAGTGATGGTTCCGGCTTTATAAGTCTTGATTCCAATGTCCACAGGTTGCCCAACTTCGACTACGGAGGGCTGCTCCGTCTGAACTATCTCTTCTGTCTGTACCGTCTCTAGCAGGGATTCAAACAATGATTCCATTGTCTCCGGTACAGTTTCCCGCACTGGCAATGCCACGGAAAAGTACAATGGAGAACCAGGGATAGTTTGTTCCGACCACAGAAGGTCCAGAATGTGTAGACCGGGAACAGTCGGGGTGTAACTTATGTCAAATACATGTGGGTCTTTCTTTGTGGGCATTGCTTCCAGCTTGCCGCGTTCCACAGACGATGCAGGGGAGCTGGAGAGGATTTTCAACACTCCTTGTCCGGCACCATTACAGTCCACTTTGAAGTGTATCTCACGGTTTGGCTGTGGCTGTAAAGGGATTTTCTCAACCTCCAGAATCGTGCATTTGGAGGCGTCTGTGGGCGGTAAGATGTAGTGAACAATGAAGGGGGTCCTTGGCAAATTTTCTCCATTAAGTTTCAGTTCCAGGATGTATCGATCTGGCATGGAGGGATTCAGGAAGGCCTCAAAGGTGTTGCTCTTTGGCTGAGACACCCGGACATCAGTAGAGCCACGGCTGTCTCCACGAGCAGTAGATGTAAGTGTCCCCTTCTTGTCTTTGGTTTTTACCACCACTCGCAAGGGAGTGCCCACAGAGAGTGTGATCTCACGAGGCTCTTGAGGCTGACCCTCTACCTCCTCTCCTTCCACAAAGGCATCAATGATGAGAGGGGGTTGTACTTCAATTGGAAGTCGGTACTCTATGGTTTCCATCTTTGCTTCCTCTTGGACAGGGATCTGGAAGGGGCTGCCAGGAATGGCCACTCCACCCCACGTGATGACAAAGCTGTGGTCGCCAGCAGCAGTGGGGGTGTATTCCACAGTGTAGGTGCCATCCTTCCTCTTCTTCACTTTCAGTTTGGCCTTCTTGCTGCCTGCTGGCCCTGTGGCCTTGACGTTGAGGACTCCACTGCCAGCTTCCCTTGTGTCCACTCTGAAGGCCACCACTTTCTTCACATAGCCAGAGACGGGCATGTCCACTACCACACACTTCTCTGGCTGGGCTGCTTTATCGTAGCGTACAACAAAGGGGCTGCCAGTAATCTCTTTCTGTCTAATGAGCACGTGAATACTGTACAGTCCGTACTCTTTGGGGTCCAGTGTTAGTTTGAACTTTCCTTTCTCTTTCTTGCTAATCTTGACCTTGTACCTGTTGCCTGACTCCTGGTGGATGGCATACGACTCTAGGTCTCCGGTCTTGCAGTCAGCGTTGATGTCCAACCCCACTGGTTGGCCGTAAGGAAAGGTAGTGATATCACTAACGACGATGCTGACAGGAGATGCCGGGATAGTTTCGCCTGCCCACTTGATGTGAAGCTTGTGGATACCAGCAACAGTGGGAGTGTAGCTGACCTCATAGATCTGTGGGTCTTCCTTGCTAGTGTTCACCTCTACCTCTGGAGGCTCAAGATCTGCAGAAGGGCGTTCGGCCGTCACTGTGAGATCACCTTGACCAGCTGTCCGAGTGTCCACTCGGAAGGAAACCTCATGGTTCACTTGAAGGTATGAGGGAATGTGGTCTAAGATTGTGATTTTTGAGATGGGTAAGTCATCCTTCCGATCCCTGACCATCAAACTGAAAGGGCTGCCAGGTACTTCCTTTCCAGACCAGGTAATGTGGAACTGATGCTTTCCAGGGGCAATTGGAGTGAAGACGACCGAGTGGCTTCCGTCCTTCCTGTCTTCCACCGACAAACTCCCTGTCTCCTTTCCTCCGTCTACTGTGACACCAATATTCAACTCGCCACCTCCTGCTTCCTTGGTATCAATACTGAACCTGGTCACCTCTCCCACATAGCCAGTGTCACTCGGAAAATCCACCTTCACAGCTCCTGGAATTGGTGGTCTGCTGTACCTAAAGACAAAGGGACTGCCGGGAATGTCCTTGCCCTTAGCTACAACGTGTACGAGGTAAATCCCTGGCTCCTTGGGATGGAAGCTCAGACTGTACCTGTTCTTTTGTACTTTGTTTATCTTAACTTTCAGTTGTGTGCCAGTCTTGTCACCCTCGTAAATGGCAAAGGCCTTCAGGTCTTTCTCCTTGTGCTCTGTGTCAAAATCTACACCTCCTGGTTTGCTATAGGGGACTAGCTGTACAGTTGCTAAGTCTACAGCCACCATTGAGACAGGTGATTTGGGGATCTCTTTACCTGCCCACTTGAAATCCAGTAGGTGGTTGCCAGATGCAGTTGGGATGTACTTCACACGGAACATTTGCGTCTTTCCTTCGATGGAAGTGACCTCTAGCTTTGGAGGTTTGTTATCAGCTGTGGGACCCTCACAAGAAACATTCAATTTTCCCTCACCAGCCTGCCGGGCATCCACTGTCATGGCAACCTCCTGGTTGATGTCCACCACACGTGGTGGGAGACCAATCAGTTTAACCTTGGAGGCATCTGTCGGAGGCATGATGTAGCTGACGATGAACGGGCTCTTTGGAATGGGGTTGCCATTGAGCGTGGCTTCAATTGTGTAGCGATCTACTTGTTCTGGACTGAAGAGGATCCAGAAGAGGTCCTCTGACTTCCTGATGACCTTGATGTCAGCTGGTCCAGTGTTGTCTCCAGTAGCTGTGGCCAAAATCTCTGCATTCGCTTGGTCTTCATCGCTTGGTGTGACTTTCACAAGCAGGGCTGTGCCAATGTAGCAGGTGAGCTCTTCTGAGGGTGTGGCATCTGAATCAACCAGTCCCACTGATATAGCCATTTTTGGTTCTTCACCATCTTCAGATTCTTCCTCTTCTGGTCTCTGGGTTGGGGTTACCTCTTGCTCCTCAGACACCTTCTTCGGAGTGCGAAGGTCAAATTGAAATGGAGAGCCTTTGACTTCACTTTCATTGAAGAACACTGATAGGCGATATAAATCTTCGGCTGATGGGATGAAGGAGACCTTCTGAGTCGTGGGGGACATACCTGTGATGTGCACCGGTACACTACCACACTCTTCACTACTGCAATGGGCAGTCAGGATTCCTTTACCTGCTTTTCCAGTATCAATAAGCATTTCGACTGGCTGGTTTGGGCCTATGATGACAGGTTTCCCACACTCTACCTTCTCTGGAGAGGGTTCAAATGCAGAGATAAGGAATGGGCTTCTGGGGACTGCCTTTCCAGCCCATGTGATGGTGAGAGTGTGCTGTCCGGCAGAACTAGGAGTGTACTCAACGGAGTATGTACTGTCTTTGTTGCTGGTTACTTTCAACTCTGAGTGATCTTTCTTGTGTGGTCCAGTTGGCCTGATGACAAGTTCTCCACTACCAGCTAGCTTGGCATCCACGATGAAGTGTAGGGCCTCCCTCACAATGGCCTGCTCCTCAAGCCCAATCACAACAATTCCCTCAGGTCTAGGGACAGCTCCAACCCGTATCAGGAAAGGACTTCTTTTGATCTCTTTCTCCTTCGCAAACACATGCAGTCGGTAGAGGCCTGACTCTTTGGGCTGAAAGACGAGCTTGTATTGCCCCTTTACCTTATTGATCTTCACCTTGACCTGGGTTCCAGTGTCATCATGGATGGCATGAGCCTTGAGGTCTCTCTCTCGTGCATCTGAGGGGAAGTCTACACTAACTACCTTACCGTGTGTGAAGGTCTCCACTGTATCAGGGTTGTAGACTGTGAACCAGAGGGGTGAGTGTGGAATGGGGGCACTGGACCAGAGCAGATTCAGCTTGTGCGTGGAGAGAGAGAGAGGCAAATAAGTGATGCGGTAAACGTGAGGGAGTTCCTTGGTCGGTGCAACTTCCACTTTGGGCGGCTCTTCATCTCCCCAGATTCCCTCAGCTGTTGCTTCCAGTTTGCCCTCTCCAGCTTCTGACGTGTCCACTGTGACGGAGATCGGCTCATTCACACAAATTAACTGATGAATGTCATGCAAGTTGAGTATGCGACACTTCGAGGCATCAGATTTGCGTGGGAGATAGGTAATAATAATTGGGCTTTGCGGGATGGGTTTCTTATTCGCCATTACAACAATGGTGTATTGATCAGGCTTGGATGGGTTGAAGTGAATTTCAAACACCCCCTCCGATCTCTTTGTGACTAGGACATCTGTTGGACCAGTTTTGTCACCGACGGCAGAAGCAGTGATCTTGGTCCTCTTCTTCTCTTCGCCTTGCAGCCTTATTACAAACAATGATGACTTTCCGACAACCCGGCTAAGTTTCTGTGGCTGTTGAACAGGTGGAATAGATGTTGTTTTTTCAGTGTCCACTGAGAATGAGATTTCAGACTCTGCCTCATAAGAAGTATCAAGGTCTTCAAAATCTGTCATTTCTAGTTCTGGAAGTTCCAGGGTCCCATTCCGGAGATCGATGCGGTAAGGTGAGCTCTGTATTTCGATATCATCGTAAAAGACTGAGAGGGTGTAGACATCATTACTTGGAGGCACAAACGAGAGCTGATAGGGTTTCCTCGCAGGACCCACGACTTTCACTGGCACTTCTCCTGCTTCTTCTCCCCTGCAGGAAGCAGTGAGCTTCCCAAACCCTGCAGAGCTGACATCAATTGGCAGATCAATGGCTCCACCGACACCTGTGTAGATAGGAAGTCCACGAACGACTTTGTCGGGCTGGGCTGGAGGAAGTAGGTTGATGATAAATGGAGAACCAGGCACTGGCTTGCCTCCCCAGTTCACATCTACTTTGTATACATCGGGGTGTGGAGGACGAAAGGAGACCTTGTAGTCATTGTTAGGCTCCTGCTCCACTTCAATCGGTACTGGTCCAACTGATGAACCAGCGGCGTACACACTAAACCTACCCCAGTGGACGTCAACCTTGTAGATATCGGGGAGCAGTGGCTTGAAGGAAATGGTGTAAGTACCATCAGCATTAGTTTCAATCTTGATGGGGATAGACCCAGCCATTTCTCCACAGGCTTGCAGCATAAGCTTCCCTCTCCCAGCTTCCTTGGTGTCAAACTGAAGAGCGACTGGTCCTTTAGAATCCTTTGGGAGGGAGGTACCGAGATGCTGAACTTTGCCAGCTTCTGGAAGGTGGAGATTAATGGAAAATGGTGAACCATTCACTTGGTTCTTTCCATAGTAGATTGAGAGGATGTATACATCGGGCTTCAGGGGTTCGAATTTCACTCGATAGCTGTCAGGGCCAATCATGTCCACTTTCACATCTAACGTTCCGCAGATGTTTCCTACTACCTCTGCTCTCACTACTCCACTGCCTGCTTGGGAGCAGTCCAGATCGATAGACACTACCCTTCCGATCCCTGTCTCCTCAGGATATTGCAGCTGGCCCACTTCCACCTTGTGTGCAGCGGCGTCAATAGTGTCATTTGTGAGACGTGAACCATGTGCTTGAGCATGCATGGCTCTGTAGAACTGTGCCAGGTAGGCCATCCTCCTCAGTTGATCTAGATGGGAGCTAGAAAATTCCTCAGGTTCAATCATCTTTGTCACCCCCAGAAGCTTCTCTGCAGCATCCATGCTCTTCCTGCAGTTCTCTAGTCCATACTTTGGACTCATTTGCTCATACTCTGGGAACCCTCCACCAGAGATGACGTTCACTAAAGCTCCAAGGACTCGGCCGTCGGTCCAGTCGATGGTGAGGTTGGTGATGGTGAGGTTGAGAGTGGTGACTTGCTGTTGGACCCACAACAGGAGGGCTTTTTCCCCAGGGGAGCCGGAGGAACAGAAGTAGGAGAGGTAAGTCATGACGGAAAGCTCGTCTGGCTTATCGATGGCGAGATCCTCGGGCTGCATGACCTGTGGGATGCCAAAATGTTCCTCAGCGAGTTTCATAGTATGAACGATGTTCTGTAGGGCTTTGTCTTTGCTTAGAGAGGCGTGGCTGGGAAGGAGCCCAGGCTGGCAGTAGTCAATGAGGGCAGAGAGGTGAATGCCGTCATTCCAGTCGGTAGTGAAATTGGTGATGTGGCTTCCCTTGAGGATGCCGCTGATCCACTGCAGAAGAATCTTCCTGATACTGATTTTGACTTGAAGTGTCCCCTTGGTATCGATATCAGCCTTGGAGGAAGTGGTGGGCGAGGGAGACAAGTGTAGCTTGTAGCGGAGGATGAGTGTCCAGATCAGGCCCAGTACCAGCTTCAGGTTGTGCTCCGTCAGGTCACTGGGTCCTGTAAGAATGTACCACACACACTACACTATATATTTTGTTTAGGCAAATATTCACTTGTGATGTGGAGTAATAAGGATCAAAATATATAAGCTACTAGCCTCGTTCCCAGTCTCCACTCCTCTCCATTCCCAGCATTTTCCCCCGTGTATTAAAATTATAGTGAGAGGGAGTGTGGTTGATTCAATCACGTGAAGTGTGTCATATTCACAGGAAATGTGTGTGGTTTTGTGGAATGCTGTGATTTGGCCTTTCCACACAACTGGTAAACCAGCAAAAGAGAACAAAAGGTGTAAAGCAGTACGGGCAAGCTACTTGCTTATAGAGTACCTAGTCGGCTAGGCCTTTTAGTATGGTTAGTGGTATGGGCAAGCTACTTCTCTATAGGCTGTAGTAACGCTTGAACAAGGAAGGAAACTCCCACGCTGTTACTCACCCTCTGGTTTTCATCCTGAATAGTTTTTTGTTCTTAGAGAAGCTTGAATGGAACTTCAGCTTTGCGCTTCTGTGTACCGCAGCAAGATCACAAAATCATGCACACTTCCTGTGAATATACCACACTTCACCGGACTAGACTTCCTTCTGCTGTTTGATTACATGCGAAAAATAAAGCTGGGAGTGCTAGTGGAGACTGGGAATGAGACTACAGGGTATAGCTTTGCTGCATGTGTGATGTGAATGGCAGGAAGGCCAATGAAGGTGGACAGGAAGTTGCCATGAAAAGAAGCCTTTATAACTCCAGCGATAGGATGAAAATGTAGTCGAATTACTTGGTCCTTACTCACTCCATACACAAAACACCAGGCCCTTAGTTAGAAAAATACAATGCACACATGTGCCTGTGGCTGCGCTCTCCATAACTGAGGGAACTGTGGGGGGAGGAGTCACTCGTCTCCCCAAGTGAGGCTGGTCTACCTGACCTACTGAGGCAATCTATAAGTTGGAGTATTCACGTATTGACTCTGAATTCAAAGTCAAGTCAATCTGTTTTGATTTCAAAACAGCCTACATTCACTGAGGCACAAAGCTGAGGCTAGAGCCATATATCTGTATCCTCAATTGATTAACTGGCCACCATGGTAGTTAACACTGTAAAAAGGAATCTGTTAGTTTAACAATTTGAGTGGTTACTGCAGTTGCAGGTAGCTACTGGGAAGGTCACCTCATATGCAATAACAAAGTGGTCAAGCTTTCCTTAAAGTAGCTACAAGGGAAATACATAATATCAGGTTGTATATGTGTGGCTATAGCTAGTGGCTATCTTCCTAGCTGGCTCCATTAGACATCAGATTCTGCTATAGTCTGATGCCCACATATTGCAAGAATAACAGAGTGGGTGGACTGTCCTTGTAGCAAGGCAAAATACATTGACTTATAAATACTGGAACCATGTGGGTATCAGATCAGTCAATCAGCAGATGTCCTGTAGAACCTTATATGCTGTTGCAAGAATAACAAAGTGGTCCAACTTTCCAGTTACAAGGGAAATACGTAATTGATTACTGGAATTTACTAGTGTGGCTAGTGGCTATATAGTAATTCCAGTAATCAGTTTGTTATTCTTGCAACAGCATATGAGGTTCTACTGGACATCTAGCATGCTGATTGACTGATCTGATGCCCACATGTAGCCACACATGGTTCTAGTAATTGTAAGTCAATTAGCTGTAATGTACTCCCCATGCAGTAGCTGCAACTGCAGTAACCACACAAATTGTTAAACTAACAGATTCCTTTTTACAGTGTACATAATTAGAGCGAATGTTTGTGCAAGTGACAAAAGTGCCCAATGAGCAGATGTGTACACACTGCCAAGCGTAAGGTGGGGGGGTGCAATGAAATGTTTGGTATGAAGGAAAGGTCACAGAGGAGCAAAACAAATACCATCATCTTGGGTGAATACTAAAAAATCTGACCTGAGGCTTCACTATTTTCAGCTTCTGTGAGAAGATATGGCCAAAATGTGATATTTGATAGCCTGTGTATGCTCTTTTCAAGTGGTATAAACCTGTTTGAAAGCTGAGATTCCAGTGGCCCTGAGGAAGACCTTAGACTGCCTAGCAAAGAGCCTTGAATGGATCTGCTGCTAATCTCAGTGTTCTTGAAAATGAACATACAGATAGGTGTGAGGAGGTTGATACTGTGTATAGTGGACAAATAATTCTTTCAAAGGACTCTAACAGATATTATTAGCCACTCAGGTACGCTTGCTACTTCAATACTACGCTACTATGTAATACCATATCTCAGTGTTCATGGAAAATGCGCTGATAGGCGTGTGGGGGGTGGATACTATGCATGGGTAAGTACACACTCATTCTATGTTCCTATATCAACTAATAGCATTCTCAACCAAGTGTTTGATCTTCCAGTAAACTAGCTGACATAATTAAGATTCACTAACTGGGAATAGGCATGCACTACTACAGCTGCATAACTTGGTTTAGGGTAATAGTAGTAAAGCACTAGAGGATTGGATTAGTGAGGGAATGAAGACACATGGGGCTTTCAACGTACCACTCTATCTGACTAGTAATCAGAAGGTCCTGGGTTCAGCTGGGCTCAGATTTTTTTTCTTCGTAATTTCTTTACTCTTTCAGTGTTTTTTCTTCAATTTTTGATGATTCACATAATGAAGAAATTAGCCCAGCAGTTGAAATGTCGGCAATTGATGAAGCCATCGGTAGAACCAATTATGATATGAGATTATCTCTCTGAAACAATACCCATAGGCTCGTGAACTACCTATTAGCAGCACTGATCATATTACACACAGAGCTGAATATCATATGTGACTGGCCCTACTTGTGGAGGAATGAATTTGATATTGTGGGTGTGCCTAATGGGTGTGGTACAGGTGTGTGGAATAGGGGGGTGTGGCATAAGGTAATAATACATGCCCGCAAAAATGTCCATTTCCCATAGAAAATTAGAGAGATGAATTAAACACTGTGAAAAGCCAGTAAAGGTTTCCTTCCCTCGTTTTTATCTTCATGCCGGGATGGCCAGGGAACGTGGCGAGGGAGAGCCAGGGAACGTGGCGAGAGAGAGCCAGGGAACGTGGCGAGGGATCAGTGAGAGCCAGGGAATGTGGCGAGAGAGAGCTAGGGAACGTGGCGAGGCAGAGCCAGGGAACGTGGCGAGGGAGAGCCAGGGAACGTGGCGAGGCAGAGCCAGGGAACGTGGCGAGGCAGAGCCCGGGAACGTGGCGAGGGAGAGCCAGGGAACGTGGCAAGGGAGAGCCAGGGAACGTGGCGAGAGAGAGCCAGGGAACGTGGCAAGGGAGAGCCAGGGAACGTGGCGAGGGAGAGCCAGGGAACGTGGGAAGGGAAAATTTTGTGACAGCATATTTTTTTATATGAAACAAAATCTTAACTATAGCCAATTTAAAACGGAGGTATCACTTTATGTGTACATCTAAAAAGTGAACTGGCTATCAGTAGAAAAAGATCAACTCAGAGTTTATTAACTAATAATGTAGCTCAGGCAACCAGCCAGGTGACTACCACACCCACCTATGTTAACGAGCTCGATCCCCTCCAGCTCCCTCATAAAATGGAAGGCAATGGCCAGGTTCTGCATCTTGTGGATGGGGATGCGGGGGCGGTTGTAGTACCTGGGGGCAACAGAGCAGGAGGAACACATGTAAGCCAAGACAACAGCTAGACCCTGTGGCACCCTTACTCGGATAACTAACTCCCTACCACTCCCTACTCTCCAGACTGACTGGTACTCTTTTTCGTTTTGTTGATATTTATCATTGTAGCTAATGGTTAATTGAGTTGCACAGGAGCATTGTCTATCTTCCCAGCTTGGTCTGCATGTAACTCCCAGCTTGGTCTGCATGTAACGCTACCCGGGTTATAAACTCATGCAAACTTCACAAACTCTCCGTATCTCAACATAATGATGAAACAGACAGTGATACTGAGAAACTCTATATACTCTAGGTCACACAAAAGACAACTCCCAACTGTATACAAGACCCTAGCAACCAAGAATGACCCTAGCAACCAAGAATGACCCTAGCAACCAAGAACGACACTAAAACCCAGACAGACAAACAAAATACTAGGCATACTACACACATTAACGGTCTCTAACACATCACGACTAACATCTAGCAGCTATTAGCACAAATGTCCAGAAAAGAGGTACCAAGAGTCAGTTATTAACACTGTGGTTACATGTATATGAAAAGGCTTTGTAGTTTGTATGAGAGAGTTGCCAGTTCTGAATGAGATAATTATTTTGAGTCAAGATCATGAAGTACAGTCCGCCAGTGGCTAGGTTTTATATACACACACAATGACACACATCTCTCACAGGTAAAGTAGAGAACTACAGGGGAGTGTGAAGCGGGGATGGGTCATTAAGCTAGGAGGGAGGAGTGACTAATTTGTTTATCAAAATTTAATGTGGGTAGCCAGTCACTCTACCAGGAGCAGATTAGCATGCCCAACTATGTACAGTGCTGACTTTCTTCTGTATGTACAGCCTCTAGCTGGCAATCATGTCTCTCAGTAACATGCTATCTATCACTTTCTCAGTAGCAGTGAACTAGTACCTATTATGCTGTAGGCTATTGCTGTACGAGTGATGATTCGTGATGTAATCATTACAATAATTATTGTGAAGGCACTTACCTAGCTATATACATGCATACATTCATCACCAAAGCCCATATTTGGGTAATACACACTGCTGTCAGAGATCACATAGGAGCTCAGTATAGTGACATGTTTACTATATGTCTCGAAAATCAGGTAAGCAACTATACCAGTTCTCCCCAACGAGCAGTAAAATTATACCTCGAAATAACGCTACTGATCCCCATCGACAGTATAATTAATAATTGTGAGATTACTTGCCCACCACGATGAGTTTCAGTATTCACATGATACTATCCAATAATTGCTAAAATGGTGTCACATTAATGCTATGGAAGGTAGTATCTTGTATGTCCACCAACCTTGTAGGCATCTTCTTCCCTGGAGCCAGCACCTCCAGTAGCTTGATGAGGGCCACTCCATCGTCCAGGTCTGTTTCCAGGTCCTCCACGTGTATGCCGGTGTCCTTGAGGTGGTCATTGGTCCAGTTTGTGAAGGTGTTCTTCTGAACCGTGATCCATTGCCTAGTTGCCATGGCAACAGGCTAGCAGGTGGGTAGAACGAACGTCTGCAATCTGGTACCAAATGGGGTAGGTAATTCAGTTCCAAAATTTCAGATGTGTTTGGCAGTTGTCGCTATTAAAGCTCAAAATTCTACTGTTGAAAGCTTGAATAAACAGATTGTAGCAAGTCTGCACTTCTCAGCGACTGCCCTGAGGATGGAGGATGAATCAGGAGCTAAAACTTTATTACAGCTACCAAGGACACACAACGTGTTAGTAAAAGCAGGACTGAGTGAATAGCACAGCCTTGCTCTAATGATTGCTTGAGATACTGGCTAAGTACCTTGCAACTACACAGCACAGATACTTGCTAAATACAATGCTCTGTAGACAGCAGTGAATCAACCCAGGCTGCTGAGTTCTGCATACAACTGTTGCATATATGGATGTAGCCAGAGAAAAATGATAGTTTGGTGCTAGCTACCAATGGCAGTCTTTTACTCCCCCAGTAAAAAAATTGCATTCTGAGTAGCTGATTTTCTGAACGCACATATGTATGTAGCTACATGCTTCACCTCTATGCACTGTCAAATTGAAACGTGGGTGGTTTATACAGGATAGGAAGCGCTGACTCGGAAATGAAGCCTTACCGCAAGGAAAATACGGGGCCGAGTTCAAGGAATTTTCGAATGGCGGCGCTACCAAGGCACTATCACAGAAACAGAAAGAGCTGCAGACTTCTAGCATGGGATTCCTTTAGTTGAAAATTGGTGTTTGTGCTGTTCATGTCTTGGTCGAGATATGACAGCTTGAAAATTGGCTAAAAAGCGGGAAGTGTCGGTTTTTGCAAACCTGGTAACGCAGTAGCCTCGTTCTTCCCAGGCCTCCACACAGCTTTTGTCGCTTGCAGTTCGGGAGAGCCTGGGAACGAGGCTAGTAGATACGAAACCCTTCCGAATATTTAATGTCGTGAATCAACCATCGCACCGCGGCTAGCGCAAGCGCGCGCGCGCTAGCGCGCGATGTCAGGATGCGCAGCCATTACGTAATCTACGGTCACCACTAGCACTGCACACCACGGATAATACACACTAACGCAATGATCATGAAGAACGGCGCGGCGGCGCTCGAGGAACATCAAGCACCAAAGATGCGTACATCAGGGTTCTACGGGCGGGGGGAGACTACTACTGAATTATTTGTGCAGTGCATAAAATATTCTTTGGTGTTCTTTGTATTGAGTGGTAGCTACAGCCAAAACACTTAATTGACCCAAATGTTGAGAATTTTATTGGTATGAACAAAATGCACTGTACTGGTATATTTATAATAGTCGTTAGAGATGTACCAGAAATCATGTATTTCTGGCGAGTCTTGCATCTGTACAGAGATAGCCTAAACAGCCCTAGAAGGCTCCTCTGAGTACCTAAAAATCGCAAACATTTCGACATACCCCCAAAGTCCCAGACCCCCCTAGGGGCTGATAGGACACTCACCACATGCCCAGGCAACTCCAATACTTGTACAACACCCACGCTGCTTTGATGAAAGGCTTCTGCCTCCAAACTACCTAAACACTGTACACACATGCCTGCAGTTGCATATGCTGACAAACAACAATTAAATGCACACACACCTTCAACAATCACTCTGTAGTCTGCTGCAGGGCTGGTCAGAAGGAGCAACTCCTGCTAACACACAGTAGCCAAAACTTGCAAACTGAGCTCAGTATGCTGCAGTTTGCACTTATATCACAATTACATGAAGTATGACACTTGTATGACATGAACTCCTACAAAAACAGGAATGTCATTATTCATACTACGTGAATTTGATGCGTTTACAATCATTGCACACACACACACAGGTCTAGACTTTCGCCCCGGGGTTAATGTCTGGATTAAACGGCAATTTTACTTCATAGGTGCTACTGACCACCCCCCCCCTTGCTAATTAAAGTTACTCCAGGTTGCATGAGGGCTACCTGGCCTCAATATCTCCGACTGGCTTGCAGGTGAGAGTACAGTGTATGTGCTCTAGCAGTGTCCTCATGTTGCCACCCCCCTCCCATCCCGTTTATTACGGGGGGGAGGGAGGGAGGCTACCCCCAAGGAACGATATTGTGCTCGAGACCTAGCTACTTCCTTTGTAGAATCTGTAAATGCACACTCTATTGATGCAAAGTAGTGCCCAGTTCAGCATAATTCAATGGATCTTTTCTGTTGCACATAAATCTCCGCAAGCCATACCATGCTTGTGTATCCCTTGTTAATCTGGGATACTAGGAAGAAGTTATGGCGTGTAATCTCTGCCTGGAAGTCTTACAAGCTCCGCCTACATCTGTGGGGGTGTGGTCAATGGCGTAAGTGCAATTGCAGCAACATGGGCATATTATTATTATCTAATGCTGTCATAAAATACAGGACACTCCCAGAGCACATGTACCACACTCTCATATTCAACTTCACACAATTTACACTGCTGATAACCGTTTTTACCACTATGTCCTTCTAACCCTTCCTTCAGACTGTTAGTACCTGACCTAAGTAAAGTTTATCTCTAGTTATTCTTATTCTTGTCTTGCCATGCGTATGATTGCATTAAATATATAGAAAACCTATTGGGGGGAGTTTAGTAGGCCTTTATTTATTGGAAGCTTTGTATGAGATACTACACTGCAAAAACAAAAGGATTGCTTTAACCCAGCTCAGGTTACCTGAGTTGCAACTTCAATATCATGATCAAAGAATGTGCATAGGTATAGTAAACAATTAAGCTAAGTCACGTATATTACAGGGTAGCTATAGGAATGCTAAAAGTGCAGCTGTGCATGCAACGTTTCTTAATTGCAGGAGCTGTAGAAATGGCAGCTTCGTTTGTAATATTTCCATAATCCCTTAGCTAATTGTAGCTGCCTCTAATACGTGACTTAGCTTAATTGTGTACCCTTCCATCTACAATTGGAGACCTACAGTGGTCAAGAAATGTAATTACCTGCTTGTATGCACATTGTTGTGCAACTCAGATAACCCTGGCTGAGTTACGGGTGTCTGTAAACACTGGACTGGATTCTCCACTGGAATGTGGTACTGGAACGTGGGACTGGATTATCAAACTGGACTGTGGGACTGGAATATGGGACTGGAATTGTATATTGGCTCCTAAACAAATTTTAGCAGGGACTGATAATGTTAGGCAGGGTATTATGAACTTAGTATTGAATTTATCTTGACTTGATGAGTGACTACACTCTCCAAACTTCAGCACAAAAGGTTACCAGTTTTAAGCACCAGCAATCCCGGCAAAGGTCTAACATCGCAGCAAGAATGTAATCACTCATCCCTTCAGATAACTCAACATAATACTCGCAATTAAAAACATCCTGCCTTGTATTACATCTATTATCAGTTCCTGCTACAATAGCCAAGCTTGATGGGGAGCGGTTTGATATGCGGTTCAGGAGCCAATTCACTGTTCCAGTCCCATATTCCAGTCCCATATTCCAGTTTGATAATCCAGTCCCATGTTCCAGTCCCATATTCCAGTGGAGAATCCAGTCCAGTGTTTAGAGACACCCGCTGAGTTACCAGGAATAACTACACAGCCAGTAGAAAAGCATTATTATGGAGACTGTTACCAGGAATAACTACACAGTCTGTACTCTAACTGTCAGGTAGGAAGTTAGACTATTGACTCACTTCCTACTACAGGAATCTGGTAGGAAGTTGGACTACTCACTGTATAGCTATTCTTGGTACTCACATCAACTATAAACAGTATCAGATATCACTTGCAAAAATACAGATAATTTGACTGGCTCCAGAAAGCTAGCCAGTATGGCCACATACTTCCGATTAGGGAAGTCAGTCACAGGAAATATAATCAGATATATAGGCCCTACCTGTGTAGATTCCCTTGTAGTTAACAAGGGAAAGCTGACTACTTGTTATTCCTTGAACTACATGATATGAGGTGACCCTTGAATTGCAACTGAGGTAGCCAAACTGGGTTAAAACAATCCTCATGTTTTTGCAGTGTAGGAGAAACAAATAATTGTATGGTGATCAATCTCTGGTCACGCTTGCAAGGCTTTCAGTCAGAGACCACAATGACTGTCTTTAGGATTTACACTTTAGCACTCACCATTGCAAGTATGAGAGAGTGCACTAAGACACACATGATCCTGTCAGCCCGTTTTGCCCAAAGCCTGCTCAAACATCCACAATACCAGTCAAAAATTCACCATAGGTGCGATGTATTTACGGTAAGTAGGTAGGCGTGATGTATTTATGGTAGGTAGGTGCGCTAACAGCATTGAATACCAATTATCACATCAATGCAGAAGCACATAAACTTACACTTTGCTGTGGTTTTTTTGACGGGTACTGTTCAGTTCACTTACAGGAAGTATAATAGTTTCAGCTCAAGCCAGCTTCCGTACATGTAGACCAGTGTTCTAAATACCAGCACACAAGGCCACAGCACCTATACCTAACAGGGACGTAGTGGAATGTGAATACACTCCAGCACACAGCCACAATACTGACCTTCACAACACATATAGGGTTTCCTTCATATTCCGGAATTGCTAGTGCATATTACCAACTACATACACCTACTCCCTCGCATGCTGCCAGCTTGATACCACAGGGCAATTGCTTAGATTAGTGAGTATGAGGGTGAGGCTGCTGAGCGCATTATCACCACAAACTTTAGCTTGTGTATTTGTAATAAAATCAATTTTCACATTATACGGCAGTATTATTAAGGCCTATGTTTTATGGCCACCTGGCGAGTCATTCTTTCCATGCAGGAGGTACCCATTTCCTTCTCTTGTCTAGACAGCCACCAGTATTCATAAGCTACTTGTCCCTCTGAAAATTATTGATTATTCATATTATCAATATACATTCATCCCTTGTTGCTTGGTACCTCTCCAGGTTGCACTGTCCAAGTAGTGTTTGTGAGGGGAACAATACCTGGAGCCCACAGTCTGTCGACACCTGGAGCCTCACCAGTCTGAATGGACAATGCCACATCCAGAACCTTCCCTCGAACTATGAACTCGATTGTTTAATTGTTGTAGCCCCACTGTACCCTTTGTCACTGAGTTCCATACCACTGTTGCTATCTCCCCATCACTATAAAAAGCACTGGTGTACTATCAGCAAATGCTTCTTGATATACAATTTTAGTATGTCCTGCTGAGCTGACTGAGCCGACGGAACGTTACATATTTAACTAAATTCAGCATAATATTATAACAGCAAATCGTCAGCATTCTTACGAGCGTGAACCTTGAAGACGTCGCTCTACTTAGTGAATCGTAGTATTATTTTGCAAGAACATAGGCTACCTATTGTACCACAATAATTCTGCCTGTTGCTTCTTACAGCTGAGCTTCAGTTGCTGTTATGATGGACTATCAGTTCCTGCAAGTACCATACATCTATTAGCACTTCCTGCTACAACAGCAACTGGCATGGATTCAGATTATTTCGGTCCCACATTCCAGTTCCACATTCCACTCCCACAATCCTGGGGAGAATCCAGTCCAGTGTTTCGAGACACCTCTGTACAACTGAACCCTCATATTCATAACTGTACTGGCTCAATGGCATTCTGCAGCAGCTGTTGCACTCTATAAATACTGGAAATTCACCAGTGCCATGCCCCGAGGCTTTAAGGAAATAACCTAGAACCAGATGTAACCATGGAAACACATACTCCTCCACTCATTGCAGACATTATGGGGAGTACTGACATGCAACGATACTCTAGCTATGCAAAACTCATAGAGGAAACATTCTTGAACAATGATGTAATATTATAGTGGGATGTACTGGCATAACCGCAGAGTAGCTACACTATCCAATGAATGAACTGGCTGAGAGAAGGTGGGGGAGGGGGGGGGGGGAGAGAGAATCTGCTAGTACTAGGCTTGTGGCAGCCTTTGGTCCTGCAAGCACAGCAGAGCCTGGAACAAGGCACCAACATGTAGCTTCATAGTAAACTATAGCACAAAACCACCACAAGAACAAAATATAAGAAACACTACATGTTTGAATGGAGTATGTAGGGGTGTGGTCACCACTTGTGGACTGGTATGGACCGTGCCTGGGGACGTGGCTTGGAGGGGACGTTCCAAGTTCTCTCACTGGCTCCTAGCACTGGGACAGGCTCAACCTGGGAGGGTACAGAGGGGGTTCTCTGAACATCTGACGGTTGGTATACAAAATGAAACTCTATGACATGTGCTCCCCAGTACACACTGATACATACACACATGGTACAGGGCTCCAGCCACACTTGCCTAGAAGCTTTAGTGTACCTATAAATCAGCTCTACAAGTCTGAAATATAAATTATCCACCATCACTTTCAATACTATGGCCTCATGCCTTAACATGATTACCAGCACCACAGCCGAGAGGAGGGAATGATACCATCAGTACGTGTCACACTCACTGCTGGCAACACCCCATGATGTCCGGTCATATTGCTTACTAAGTTAGCTAAGTACACGTGTGCTGGTTGCTATGCTCTACAGTACACGTGCCACAGTAGAACACTACAGTGTGGTGGAAGGATAAAGTGGAACCTCTCTCTGGTGAAAGAAGGAACTATTCAGAAGTCGGACCTCTACGTACTTGCCAGCCACCAGTCTGGTAAACCAACTGCTTACTTATTAATTAAACACAGGGCTTACAATGGGGTCTCTTTCTATTACTGTGCCGGCTGCCTTTGACTACAGTGTTCCAGAACAAAGAGAACAAAATCGTTTACTGATGTATGGAGTTAATTAAAGTGCTTTTTACCATACACAAACACACCAAAGAAATGCATTTTGTCAAGATGGTCATTTCCTGACTCTCAAGGTCAGGCATCCAGCAGTAACTGGGGTTTATTGTATAGTAAGGGATAGTAGGAGGGGGTGTAGTAATGATCTCAAACATGCTGTTTACATTTTTGACAAAAATTGGGGACAAAACAGTGATGTCTTGTGATTGGCAAGGGAAAAATAGTGATGTCTTGTGATTGGCAAGGGATTAAGATCTCAACTTTGGGATTATGAAACATCAATACAAGTCGAAGCAGTTGGATAAGTGAAACATCCTTAACTTTTGTATGCCTAACGCTTTTGCCACTCAAAATGACCCGTTTTGGTCTGCCATCTCAAGCGTTCTAACCTGCATCTAACTGGAAGTCCCAACACAACATGGGTTTCCCAGTTACAGAGA
The DNA here is from genome assembly GCA_963921505.1 of Phakellia ventilabrum. Classification (NCBI taxonomy): domain Eukaryota; kingdom Metazoa; phylum Porifera; class Demospongiae; order Axinellida; family Axinellidae; genus Phakellia; species Phakellia ventilabrum. The sequence goes on from OY997397.1 coordinate 5,855,463, forward strand.
TGCAAAAGGAATATAGCTGTGACAGTAAGGCATCATTCCAGGTACATATAAATATATAGTCTGGGCAGCTGGAGATCAGGACAGTAACATAACCCCTTCACTCCAGTAAGCATATTGCTTTACCAGCCTGGCCTGGCCTGGAGGCAAGGCCAGCTGGTGTCTGACCTGGCCCCACTTGAGAGTCTTGTTTGACTTTGTCTCCTTCTGCTTCTTGGAAACCCACTCACTGGCCTGCTTGGTCAGGGACTGCTCCAGTTCACGATACTGTGTGTGTGTGTGTGTAAGTGTGTGTGTGTGTGTGTGTGTGAGTGTGTGTGTGTGCGTGTGATCAAAATTAGTTAATGAAAAGTAAATAATTAAAACACATTTAGTAGAAGCTAACACAAATTTCACTAGAATACTGTAACTGAAAGCTTACCATAGGAAATAAACTACAACAAAACTGGTCTCAAAAATTTTGTGTTGATTTAATTAGTTAGTTGATATTTTTCAGAAAGTTTAGCTTAAACTGTGAGTATGAGTATATTTATGTGTGTGTTTTCGTGTGTGTATGTAGATCAAAAGGATTTGAATGGACATTGCCAGAAACTGGGCTCATACTCCCAGCCCCTCCCCTCACTTCCTGGCCTAGGGTGGGCTCATACTCTAAGAGCTTGGATGGTGAAAGTATTTACTACTAATAGAGGAGTAGTCACTACCAAGAAGTGGCACTCCTACATGTACTTCTAATGGCTTTTCTCAGAAAAATACTCAAATTACTGAGTAACAAAACTAGGGCTCTGGTAACATTCCTACATGCATGTGCAACATGTCAACATCATACCTTGCATGCTAAAACGTGGTATGGCCATGGCCATAGTAGTCGTAGCAACTCTGACACCCCTGCTTACAGTAGGCATGTTTCCCGTACCTAGCCATGGCACCTCCATAGCCCCTAGCTGAGACATAATCCATACCTTCACGGTCAGAGGGCGGGGCTCTGTAAAGAAGCCAGCAGTGTGCTCTGTATATGCTTTCAGATCCTAGAGCAAAACTTGGCATGAAGGAAGAGGGGCTCAGAACCAGTGTGGTCCAGCTCACGGTATTTAACTTGCCTCCCTCAAACTGAGAATATATGTGGCAGCCCCAGGACAGAAAACAAACATTTATTCCGTTACTCCCACACACCCCCAGCCCCACACAACCTCACCCACACACAGGGATAGTCACCTGAGCCTCAGCCTTGTCCAACCTCCGAATGAGCTGCGCTCGGTCAGAAACATTAGCTACCACCTGGTTCTGGGAAAGAGAGAGAGAGAGAGAAGGGGGGGGGGGGGGGGGGATAAACCACTTAGTACCCTGGATTGCAGACATCATATAACCATATTTGGTTGCTGTAACGGATCTCTACAGCTGGTCTATATAAAACAGTAACCCTGTTAGCTAGGTTGCCCATTACATTTTGTAGCACATGTCATCTCAAAGCAGGACAGCTCCCAATCACCAAATTTTGCATACAAACATGAAATTTTGAAAACAACACAAACATCCTGAAACAGAATTCCTGCATGGAATGTCAGAAGACAGGAATTCTCTGTTCTAGGAAGTACAGCAATTCCAAGAAGCAATTATTCTAGTGTCAACACAAACACAGATATCCTGAAGCTGGTTTTGCAGTTTTGGTCCTGCATGGAATGTCAGAAGACAGGAATCCTCTGTTCTAGGAAGTACAGCAATTCCTAGAAGCAATTTTTCTAGGGCTTGGTACAAAGCAATGTAGAATTTCAACAGGTTTGGTCAGATTCCAAAATTGGATATTTTGTTATAGCCACAAAACAGCCATACTGTGGACAAAACACCCATTTTTGAATGATTTATTAACATCTCTCTCTATAGGAAGCAGTTTCCTACTCAAGACATCCATACATACATGCATGCATAAGGCCTTTGTCGCTTACAGCACAATAAGCCAGCCACTGAGTAATTATCGGCAGCATGCATGCCAGTATGGATCAGTACATGTACACCAGAATGTGGGGAATGGAGCCTGGTAACATGCTGTAGTGCAGCCAATTGAAAAAGCAAACACATCAAAGACACCATGTGTAGGTCACTAATAAGGGCCTTTTAATACATTACAGCCAGGAAACCTGACCAGCCTTGCAATTTACTTGCAATTATGTTCAAACCATGCAGAATCCTAATCTTCCAGGTGCTAGTTATGACCAAACCCTAAAGTACTCAGGTGCTAGTTATGAGGACTTTAGGATTGGCTTCACTACATTCCCTACAACTCATGAAGGATCAGTACCTGGCTCAGCCTCTGGCTATGGTGAAATATGTCTGACTGGTGGCTGCCACTAACTGGCTGGGTGTTTGTGCATGTACACGACATACACATCTGGTATCGGTTGCTATTATGCCCGCATGCATGCATAATGTTCAAATACTTCCTTTCTGCAATTATTCCCGTATTATGCTGAACACAGTCGACTCAAGCCTAACCCTGTCCCTAACATTGGGTTACAGAGTGCGAGGAGTGCCCTAACCTAACCCTAAACTGCGTGCATGGCATTGTTTTCCCTATATTCCCTATATTGAGTGATAGATGAAGTTTACAGCAAACACCAATGCATATTCTGATATCATCAATCCATTGCTTACCCTCATGTAGTGTGCATTTGTGTCCGCAAAGCGCACCCTCCGTAGCAGGTCACTGTTCTCAATCCTCAGCTTGCTGATCTCTGCCTTCAGGTTAGCATTCTCTACTAGGGTGGACTATGAATGGGGAGAGGTGGGCAATAGTTAGAGTAAGGCGGGCAATAGTTAGAGTGAGGTGGCAGCTATAACACATACACAACCACATGTACACACCTCACTTCTCCGGACAAGATCCTCAACCCTCACAGGGCTGCGCGGCTTACTGCTTGCCCCCAGGGTCTCCGAGAGAGTGTCGAGAAATGCCTTCTGGGCAGTTGGGGGGAGGGACCCACCCACTGTTGTGGACCTCTGCTGTAGCTCCTGCTCCAGGGCATGCTGGGGGCCGTGGGAGAGAAGAGGGAGGGGAAGACCACACCTTTTTAATGACATCACACATGTACAATCTCCAAGGTGGCAATTAATTTTACGTTTTTGCATTAACTGATTGCCATCATGTCTCTCTGCCATACAGTAGTCAATGACAATTAAGGCAATATGGAGAGGTGAGCAGATTGCCTCAGTAAGTAGCAAACCATATTAATTTTGCTACATTAATGAGGGTGACACTGGAGTTGCTATAATACACTGCCAGGGGTCGGCAAATTGCCTTTTGGAAGGCTGCATGCAGTGAAGTGCAACTTGAATGGCTACTCATGCAACATAAAATTAGCAGTGCACTAACCCAGCATGACCGCACAAGCTTCACAGTTTAGTCATCTGGTCTGTACCTTAAGTCCCTTCTGCTTGCGCCTCTCTGCTGCGAGAAGCTCCTGAAACCTGCGGGCATGTTCCTGAGCCTTGGCCAGCTCAGCATTCATCTGGGTCAACTTCTTATTGGCTATGAGTGTGTAGTATGAGGAAATGGCGTGAAATACTCAACCCTGCCACATCCTTCATACATTTTCTCTCTCACATGCACACACACACTCACACTGACACACACACATGCACACACACACACTGAGACACACTCACACTAACACACACACACACACACAGGTCATCCCTCACCTTCCATAGTCCTCTTCTCAAACTGCTGGATAGCTCGGGAGGAGGCGTGGCGGGACATCTGCACATCCTGCTGTAGCCTCTGGTTCCTAGCGGCCAGTGCCTGGGCCCCCTCCTCCCGCTGGTGTAGGGAGAGCTCCGCCTTAAGAAGAGCGCTCTCCAACTCAATGTTACGGAGGACCTTGAGGAGAGAGGATGACATATGAGGGGACTCTTCCATACCTGCTAACCTCAGTATATGATGGGCTCACAACCAGAGGGGTCTAATTAGCCCACAACATTTAATTAGCCAACCCAAACTTGTGAGTGGTGGGTTACTCTAGTTCCAGGTATTTGAACACACAGCTGCTGTTGTGGTAAAACTTCCAAACCTCAAAGAGGTGTACAAAATTGCCCTGTTCATAGATTTTTCATTCCTTGTAAATTACAAAATTTGTGTTGATTGGGCATGCTTTTATATATATATATAGCCCTCTGTGGTATTGAGTCCTTCTTATGTACATAAGGCTCCAAGTGCAAGCCTACTCTGTCTTCCGTCCACCACAATGGCACACTTCACACTCCTCACCTGCTCCCTAAGGTCAGCCCACCACAATGGCACACTTCACACTCCTCACCTGCTCCCTAAGGTCAGCCCACCACAATGGCACACTTCACACACCTCACCTGCTCCCTAAGGTCAGCCCACCACAATGGCACACTTCACACTCCTCACCTGCTCCCTAAGGTCAGCCCACCACAATGGCACACTTCACACTCCTCACCTGTTCCCTAAGGTCAGCCCACCACAATGGCACACTTCACACTCCTCACCTGCTCCCTAAGGTCAGCCCACCACAATGGCACACTTCACACACCTCACCTGCTCCCTAAGGCCAGCCCACCACAATGGCACACTTCACACTCCTCACCTGTTCCCTAAGGTCAGCCCACCACAATGGCACACTTCACACTCCTCACCTGCTCCCTAAGGTCAGCCCACCACAATGGCACACTTCACACACCTCACCTGCTCCCTAAGGCCAGCCCACCACAATGGCACACTTCATACTCCTCACCTGTTCCCTGAGCTTGCTGCGGAGCTGCTCAGCCTCGGAGTCCCTTGGACCCCCTTCCCTGTCCTCTCGAACCAGTCGCTCCTCCTCCAGAGCAATCCTCTGAGAAGCCAACTCACTACTGCGGGCCTCCAACTCAACCTGGGTAGGGTGGGAGTGCCATGAGAGGGTATACAATTAGGGAGAGTTTTAGCATAGAAAACACACATGACAGCCATACTACCACCTAAGCAGACTGGAAGTTTCCAGGCCCACCCAAAGAGGAGCGAGAGACTGGTACCTTTCTCAAGAGATTCAACTATGTACAGGCGGGCACCAATTGAAAGACAGCTGCATTTCTCTACCTTTCACTGGCAACACCACTTCAGCGCTCAGTCTGTGGCAACGGGCCCTAAAGATTAGCTACAAGAAGTATCAATTCACTGCCTTTGTGTCTGAGAACTACAAGTATGCTACCCTGAACATCACTCACGTGAGAGAGCCTGGGGATGAGGCTACCACCAGTACTACTTGCTATAAGGTGGACTGGTCAATACAAATAGCTACCCATATAAGGTATACATGTACTAGCATCAATGCGTTCATGTGTAACGGACCTGTCTGTAAAACCCCAGACAGACAGACTGTCTTGAATTCCTGTTGAACTAATTAATTGCTTGAACTTGTTCTTAGGCATTTTGTAAATGATTTAGGTGTTTTGTAAATGTCTTGTTCTCATGTAACTTGAGGTTACATACATACCATGCATTGCCTATAAAAACCCTGTATTGTATACTGAGCAGAGCTCCAACAGTTTGCAGAATTGCTATTACACTACTGCTGTATTCCTCTCCGAACCGTCCGTGACACATGTCGCTGACCTTTGTCCCCGTCAGCTGCTCAGAGAGCACTGTAAGGCGGTCCTGGCTCTCAATGATGTCATTCCTGGCCCGCTGAAGCTCCGCCTTCCACTCCACCCTCTCAGTATCAAACTCCTCTCGCTCCTGCTCATGATGCCTTAGCTAAGGAATCATGCGACCCGGTGGGAGAGATAAAGCAAGTAACATCAACACTGGCTAGCCAAGGGCTAATACAAGGGAACTCGCTGACATTACATACACAATACTACAGTCCACAGTCACATATCCTCAATAGTTGTGTGGTGTGGGACGGAGCAGGGAGCCAAACTGCTTCCAGTATACACAGTTATTACAAAGACTACATACAGTACATGGGCAAAGCAATCACAATGGGGAAGGCCATTGCCTGTTTCTCATACACACTACTAGGAAATGTATACATAGGCACTCCACTACACCCTTGAAAAACAGGAAATTAACTCTCTGTGGACCAATCCATTGGTATCTAGCTAGCTCCGCCCACTCATCTTACCCTCTCCTCAAGGTCACGCTGGTCCAGCAACAACTGCTTGTTCCGCTGCTCAAATGCCTTCACAGTTGCATCCAGATCCTTGAACCTCTTCTCAAACACACCTGCAGGAAGGGGGAGGGGAGGGGGAGGTGCAGCAGCAAGACGGCCTTTAGATTAGGTTAGTGAATATCAAGTGGGTACATGTCACCAGCAACACTCCACTGCTTTGTTAGCAGCCCCCGGCCGGCAATTTCTCAGTAAGTCATAGAGTGAAGAGTGGAGCTTGCCTGAGAAGATGGCCAGATCTCTGCGCAAGGCTGAGTGGGGGGCGTGCGCTGCAGCCAGCCGAGCCCTCAGGTTGCGCAGCAGAGGAGCCTGCACCAAGAACAGAGGAAGGTGAACCTCAGATCTCTTTCAGGACAACTGGATCAGTTCAATAGCTCTACCATACAAGAGACATCTTTGCTCTATTACTATCTGACTCAGTCTAGTAAACTTCATTGCTAAGTTGCAACTGAGACAGATAGTTAGACAAATTTGTCTGCAGCATTGCTTCATAACACACCAGGCCCGGCTCCTATAGACTGGGGCTGCCATCTTTTTATTTAGCTGCACGTGGTGGCGCGAGTGCGTGAGCAAAATATAATTTACGCAGAAAAGGTAAGAGGTTCTGCGTGATGCCATGCACCAGTTCGTAACTACTAATAGTACCAAAGCACGAGAGTAGTACTGCAGTCTCACGCGCCAGACCCTCGCACCGCGCGAGAGATCTTCTGTTATCAGGGCTTGGGTACTCAATACTGCCCTGGGCCAACAGCCCCTCCCCCTTACTGCCCGCGGCTGTGGGAGCCCCACCTACCTCTCCGTCCCCAGCCCTGGCCTCTGAGGACTCTATAGCCTCCAGCAGACTCTCACTCTTGTCTGCGGCGCGCGTCAGACTCTCTTGCACGCGAGTCAGAAGCTCGACCTGAGCTTTAGAGTCGGCAAACACGCGGTCTGTCTCTACAGAAGCCATCGTCGCTTGTGCACGGGTGTTTCCATGACAATCGGCATACCGAATATCGGGTATTTGCATGCAATTATCCGTCCCCACGTGGAAGTCAAGTATACACTCAGCATCATGTCAGGTGTGGCCACATGAATACTTCTGTTTGTGGAGTAGTTTAATAGTTGTCTCATCTGCTTGTGTTCCAATGACTTCAGAGAGTAGCGGCATCCTTCCCGGGGTGGGTCATGTGATCCTCATCCTCTCAGGGAAGGGCGGGGTGGGCAAGAGCACAGTTGCCACCCAGCTGGCCCTCTCACTGGTGCAGGCTGGAATGAAGGTGGGTTCCCATTTCCGTATTTCAGGCAATCATGTATTAACTGCAGGACCGCAGGTAACTGTTACATTGCCACCCTAATCTAAGAACCACTGGAGGTTTTTTCATTCTAATAATCAGTTCTTTCTAAAAGCCACTGAGCCTGGAAGGGTATTTTGTGTTCTTAATGAAGTGCTGAGCTGACCTTGGAATTATTTTCTAGTGGTGCTGTAATTAGAACGAATGCAGTGCTAGTGCTAGCCTCATTCCCAGGCCACACCCATAGTGCTGTACCATGAGGACAACAGGTCACATTTTATGGTTGCATGTGATATTAGCTTGACCATGTGCTGGTAGAGTCAGATGAATGTGTAATATAAGTTTAAGCTAGTGCAATCTAATTGTGACCCAGATTTTGCAGGAGCTGTACCTGTGAAGACATTTTTTAACATTATCAGTAAAAGCACAATGAGCATAATGTGTGTCTGTCTGTATGTGTGCAGGTGGGTGTTCTGGATGTGGACCTCTGTGGGCCAAGCATCCCACGAATGCTTGGTGTTGAGGGGCATGACATTCACCAGTGCTCAGAGGGGTAGGTGCCATTAGACGTCTCATTCTCAGACCAGTGCTCAGAAGGGTAGGTGCCAAGGTGCCATTAGACGTCTCATTCTCAGACCAGTGCTCAGAAGGGTAGGTGTCGGTAGACGTCTCATTCTCAGACCAGTGCTCAGAAGGGTAGGTGTCGGTAGACGTCTCATTCTCAGACCAGTGCTCAGAGGGGTAGGTGCCATTAGACGTCTCATTCTCAGACCATAGACGTCTCATTCTCAGACCAGTGCTCAGAGGGGTAGGTGCCATTAGACGTCTCATTCTCAGACCAGTGCTCAGAAGGGTAGGTGTCGGTAGACGTCTCATTCTCAGACCAGTGCTCAGAAGGGTAGGTGTCGGTAGACGTCTCATTCTCAGACCAGTGCTCAGAAGGGTAGGTGCCATTAGACGTCTCATTCTCAGACCAGTGCTCAGAAGGGTAGGTGTCGGTAGACGTCTCATTCTCAGACCAGTGCTCAGAGTGATAGTTGTCAGAAGGATGAATTGGTGTAGTGAGGATGGGAAGGAAAGGAAGGCAGATTTACACGTCTTGTAACTACTCTTCAGAGTCTGTTAGTACCATAGACTGAGTACTCAAAACAATGTCACTAGGTAGAGAGGTACAGCCGTCTATCGATCAGCCTTGGCAAGCAAACTGAGAATGATAATTTGTGCCATCTGACCATGAGACGTCTACTACCCTACACATCATTCATGTGAGAGTGTATCAGACCCACAAGCAGCTAAAGTGCAACACATAACATGTGGCCCTGGGTATGAGGCTATTCCCTACCTGTATGCATACACGATGCACTCTAATGGGTAGGGAAGGCCTCTAGGCAAGGACTCAAGGTATGCCCCTTTGTGCCTCAGCTGGGTGCCGGTGTACACGGACAGCTCCCAGCGGCTGGCTGTGATGTCCATCGGGTTCCTGCTACAGGACAGGGATGATGCTGTTGTGTGGAGAGGGCCCAAGAAGAATGGTGAGTGGTGTGGCAAGCCAGAATGTCTGTGAGTGGGACGCCATAACTGCCTTCCCCAACCTCTGTCCTTCAACAGCCATGATCAAGCAGTTTCTCTCGGACGTAGTGTGGGGCCCGCTGGATTACTTGCTAGTGGACACGCCTCCTGGGACCAGTGATGAGCACATCAGTGTGGTGGAGGGACTGAGGACCCTCAACCCTGATGGCGCCATCCTCGTTACCACACCTCAGGTCAGCAGTGCTCATCCTCTTGAACTTCAGCACCACTGTAAATGTCTGCTTTAGCATTCCGTACCAGCTACAGTTTATGAACCTCCTTCTCCCTCTCCCACAGGGAGTTGCTCTGGCCGATGTGAGGCGTGAGGTCACTTTCTGCTTGAAGACCAGGCTTCCCTTGCTGGGAATTGTAGAGAACATGAGTGGTTTCGTTTGCCCACACTGTTCTGTGAGTCTCACATCACATTAAATCTCACCATCATATTAAGTCTCACATCACATTAAGTCTCACCATCACTTTATAGCCAGCCCTCCATCTCCTACAGGAGTGTACTAACGTATTCTCCACTGGTGGGGGAGAGCTGCTTGCTCAAGAGTGTAAAGTTCCTTTTCTTGGTAAGTCTAACACACCCAGTTCCAGCACAGTTTGGAACCGGGACTAAAGTCATGTCTCTGGTCTGTGTAGGGAGGGTGCCACTAGACCCCCGACTAACCCAGTCCTTGGAGGAAGGGAGGAGCTTTGTGGATGCTTTTGTTGGTACACCCACCCAGATAGCTATGAAAACTGTACTACAGAAACTGTTACAGGGCAACAGTAGCGATGATTCCACTAGGACTGATGACAGTAAGGAGAATAAAACATAGCAGTATTACTGGTCACATGATGCAGCAGTATTTTTTAATTTGAATGCATTTGTCATGTACAGTCAGTCATTGGGTTATCATGTGAGATGGTTACCTGTACACTGGTGGTACAGGTGGGGGTGGAGGGGCCTGGGGGATGGCAGGTGGAGGTGGGGCTGGGGGGGCCTTTCCAGGTGGTTGTTGTGGTGGAGGGGGTGGGGCAACTCCAGATTGTGGTGGTGGAGGAGGGGGTGGGGCTACTCCAGATTGTGGCAGTGGAGGAGGGGGTGGGGCTGCTCCAGATTGTGGTGGTGGAGGAGGGGGTGGGGCTACTCCAGATTGTGGTAGTGGAGGAGGGGGTGGGGCTGGTGGGACTACTCCAGGTTGAGGAGGGGGTGGGACTGAACTGCTGCCTGCTTGTGGTGTGATGGGGCTGTGTGTACCAGGAAGGGGAGGGGGAGGGAGAGGTGGGGGGATTCCTTCGACTGGCTCATCAGTTATGTCTCTCTGTGCTGGTGTCTTTTCCTCCTGGTCGCTGTAGTCCATTTCCAGTGCGTACGTGGGTCCCTCGCTGAGTAGACCTTCTGTCTCTTGGCTTAGGTGTGAGTATCTGTACCTTCGACACAACTGCTTCATCTTCCAACACATAATGCCCACAGCTGTGTATATCTAAGGCAGAAATGAAGTGTGTAGAGCATGTACAAGTATTCTGTACTTTTGAAACAACGGATTACGTGTGTGTGTGTGTGTGTGTGTGTGTGTGTGTGGCTGCCCTCACCGCCACTGGTAGGAGCAGGACGTACAGCACACCATTGCCAGTGAGTAACAACAGTAGACCTGCCACTGGCTTGCTCTGCACACGGAACAGCAGCTCCGCCTGCTCCAGGAAGAGCACATAGAGTGGCTTGGGAGGGTCGCAGTACATAGGCTCTGGGGGGAGGGGGAGGGAGGGGGGTGCACCTCACCAGTGCAGTGCAGCACTCAGAATATAACCTGACTGAACTAATAGACATTTGAGAGATCTTGGTCTTCTTGATGGCATACAGACATAGCCTCATTCCCAGGCTCTACTCCCCAGCTTTTTGAGAAAAGCTGGGAAGTAGAGCCTGGGAACAATGCTAATACAGACATCCATACGAGGGCACTCCATTAGTGTCCAATTTGCACATGGTTTGTGAACAAGGCTAGGTGGCATACATGTAAATAATTTTGGTATGGTCGTTTCATGAACTAAATGTTGTGTCAGTACAGCTGATTGGCAGGTTTCAGTTGATGGGAGGCTCACCGTCATCAATGTCCACGGCCATGCTCTTGAGAGTGAGTTCCCCCTCCTGGCACACGGAGAGCAGCTCGAGGTGGCAGTCCCACATCCGTTGGTGTAGGTACAGCTCCCTGATCGTGGCATTGTCGCTGGGAGGAAGGGAGTTAGCTTGGGGCAGTCCGGTGTCTCAGTAGTGGGAACCTTACAAGATAATCCACTCTAGCTAGACAGACATGTGGTCAGTTGTGTGATATAATACCGGTATGGCTGCACCTGCACGATGAGGCCTAATATGGTCAAAACAGCTTTTTACTGCCACCATTAATTTGTGTTCCTTAGACTGGGATGAGTTAAGAAGAAGTGAGATTGGTTGCTCTTTGAGGAATTACTACAGCTAACAACAGAGTTGAGAGCCACAATAGGCAGGCTTCCAGGTTTGTATATATAGGGACCTGACACGCCATGATGTCCTTGGGTACCCACCCCCCCTGGAGGTCAGGGTACCTGAAATGAGGTCTCACCAGTCAGGGTAGAAAGCAACTGAGATGATACTCGGCTCAGTGTCTGGTGGGCTGAGGGGGAAGAGCCCCTCCTCCAGGGCCTGGGAACGATCGTGGCCCAGCAGGTTGCCTCCCTCACAGTTGCTGTCCAGGGTGAACACATCCTGCAGGAGGAAAGCACTCCATTTCCAGTTGTCTCTAAATCACCCACCACATCTGTCCTATGGTGGACTGAGTGTCCAACTGAAGCCCTTTCCCTCCCAACACAGTACAGCAGGTACTTACATTTGAGGACTGCTTCAAGTGGAGCAGCACCTGGGCTTCATGATGCAGCACCTCAATCCCTTCAATTAGAGCTAGAGCTGTGAAGATGACAGGATTGCAGTCAAGGATGCAATTTCCCCAGCCTGTAGTCTATTGATATTCATCAATCCACTATAAATACAGTACCAAGCATGGGTGTGGCCTGGGTCTCCAAGACAACCACTACACAACAACTGCCCTATTGAGACTGCTCTGCCGGACTGGCCTCTGAGGCTGTTATGCCACTGAAACACTCAAACTGCTGCTTTCCGCCGGCCACCCACCTCTTTCCAGGTTGCAGTTGGGCAGAATCCTCCCCATGATGGAGCGCACCATTAGGTAGCAGGAAACCCCACCCCCAGCTACACCCACCCCCTCTTGCTGTAGGTCAAAAATACAGGTGTGGTTGAGCCAGCCATCCTGTGCTGCCAGCTCCTCCAGCCCTTCCACCTCCGGCAAGCCCACGGGAAACTCCAGTAGGTTGCGTCCATACTGGGGCAGGAGAGCAAGTCCAATACTCATAGTGTGTATGCACTCTGAAGTGTAATGTAACCTGTAATTAACAAGGTATTCAGCAGTCATGGCAGATGGCTGGGTGTGGGCTATTGGAGGGGCACACCACCATAGTGGACTAACCCAAAATGAAATACTAGAAATCGTAAGAATCACACAAAAAGAGAGTAAAAAAACATGACCAAACTTCTGCAGCTCTAAAGCACATTCTAGGACAGGACATCCCTCCACCAGATCTATGTCATATTCCCGTGACAGCTAGTAACTGAAAAGTCCCAAGGAAAAAATTAAATTAGCAAGAGTAAATTAAATTCTAACATGCACGTGGAGACCTAGAAGAACGTGAAAGTGTGGTGCTAAGATACGTGTGCAGTTGCTGAATGGAGATGCAGTTTTTATGAATAATGCAACGGGACAAGTTGTATGTCCTGTATCATAACTCAGCGAGAAATAAAACCTCATACCCAGGCCATTCATCACAAAAGAGCTGGGAATGAGACAGGAATACACACACAGATGAATATCCCACATGCAGCCATCCCGCCAGCCCTCATCGAACCCACTACAAGGGCTTATACATGTACTGCAAGTGTGCATGACTTGGCTGTTGGTAGCTACTGAATAATTCAGTAGCCATCAGCCTTGGAAAATTTCTTCCCAGTGATAGATAGCTATATGTGGTATTTCTATACAGAGAAACAACTTAACTTAGAGAAGAAAAAAGAAGCCTATAGCTCCTGGTGGGTCAAACAATTCTTCCCAGGCTTAGTACTGATAGATAGACGACTATTTGTGGCATTTCTATAAAGAGAAACAAATTACGATGTAAGTTGGAGGGACTAGCAGCCAATAGCATATCTATTAAATGTTATAAAATTCAAATAAAATTTTTAAAATTATTTTTGTGGCAATTCTATAAAGAGAACAACTTAACTTGGAGGAAAAAAAGGAGAAAAAAAAAAGAAACTTGGAGGAAAAAAAAGAAACTTGAGAAGAAAAAAAAAAGCCCAGGGAGCCTCCCATCCCTCCTGGAGTGTCAGACACCCGGAGCGCTGGATAGGCGATGGCTGGGAATCACAGGAGGCCTTGTAACGTACCCAGTCATCCTTTTAGTTTCGGAGTCCCGAAGGAAGTTACCGACGTATTGGCTATAGGCTTAGAAAGCCAAGAATCAGATTGCACGCGTGCGCCTCGAACACGCGACCCGATTAATGGGGAGGCCACGTTCCGACCCCAGTCTGTAACCGAACGCGCCACCTTGACTTCCCGTCAGATGTGTGAAAATATTTGGCTTATATAACTACGTACCTGTAACGGTGATGTGCGTTAAATGGAATTGTTCCTAGAGTGAGCACGATATGTCGCTAGAGCGTCCCGCTATAGTACAAGCACTGGGGATAAAGGTTAGGTAGCTATAGATAGCGCTATGAACCTAGCTACCAGGATAGCAGCCCCACCGCTTGCGAGGGGTGGGTCTAGCCCGGTATAAAACATAAACACCCTCATGGCCTTGGAAATGATTGTTCTATGGATGTAGATCCATGTGAACCGTTTAAAATGGTAGTACAGGCTGAGCTGGTGGATAGTGGATTCATCATCCAGTCATCCACATCACTGAAAGCCCATGAAACAATTACACAGCTACTGCAGTGGTGTGGCAATCCTGCTCATTATTTTGCACTCAGCTCATCTTCATCAGAACTTGCACGAGAGTTGTATGCCTGTCTACATGTACAATGTAAATCCCAGGGGGCCCGTTGAGAAATTTGGGGGCATTCCACAAACTCTATGGGGTGCCATTTGTGTCAAAATTCTTAATTAACGTCAAATGATGGCATTTCCCACTGATATTTATAAATCCCCACCGACATTTATACATTTATAAGTCCCCATGTGAGTTGTACGCCTGTCTATATGTAATATCATAGATACTATAAACCATATGGTTTACAGGGGTTCATACAGGATTTTGAGTTTGGGGGGAGGGGAAACTCCAAAGTTTGGCGTTGATGCGGAGGGCGTGCTTTAGCACAACCCCCATGCCCCCTTAACAAAATAGATGCTCCGAGATTGATTCTGAGGCATTCTGGACTTATAGCCATTCTAAAGTAATTAGCACATGCACAGAACATTCTAGAGTAATGTTGAAATTTGGTTGTGAAAATTCTTGGGGGGATATCCCAGGTCTCCCCCCCCTGTATGAACCCCTGGTTTATAGTATCTATGGTCTAGCTATGACTGTGTACATGTATGAATCAGGGCTCACTGTCAGAACCAGAATGTCTAACTGAACTTGTCCCCCCTAACTCGAGATGCTCTTAGAGTGTGCTTTAATTTCTGAGTAGCCTCGTACCCAAGCCACACCTCCCCCCCTTTCGTGGACTGGGAACGAGGCTACTTGGTCATTTGCTCATAGGGATACTATGCATGTTTTGTTACTCCATTTTTGCGCATTCTTGCAATTTCTAGTGCTTGATTTCGGGTTAGTCCACTATGCCCTTCAATTGCGCCTGTGACACATGGTGGCTAACATCATTTCCATGGCAATAGATGCCTGTTAGGTGTGTCGAGTGTGTAGTCTGCCCCCAGTTGGCTTGATGCTGATTAAATCGCTTTCAGAAATATTTTGTCTTCAGCTAATACCTTCTTTAGTACTTTTATTAAAGGTAACCGTTCTTGAGCAGTACCGGGTTGGTTTCTATTGTTTTCCTTCCACTTCCTTCCTGAGTCAGACCCTCACAGGAGAAAACAGCAGTGTACGTGTTCCTTCCCTGAAGGGACGGACAGTAGCATGGCTTAAGGAAGTGGAAACTAACCAGTTTCGCAAATCAGCTGCTTCCTGAGTAACATACGTATGTTACACAGCTTCATAAAACATTGGGATGTGGTATGTTTCATGCATGTGTTTCTGTGACTACAGTGTACGTGTATGTACACTGGAAACGCTATAGCGCTACCACATGATATGCTGGTAGCAACTTACTCTTTCCTCATAGGGAATAGTGAACTGCAACACAGCATGACCCTCTCTGAAACTGTCATTAAAGTGAACCTGCCACAGGGTCTTGGGACACCGTGGGATGGCCTAAGTGATTGAGTACGTTGTTACTAATCAACAAATGTTTTTATTGTAGGAGTTAATAATATTCTGTACCTCTGCGGCTTTTCCAAAGTTTCCAAATTGGATCAGTGTGAGAATAAGTGTGCATATGAGTACTTGCCTTGAGTGCTTCATGGCAGCATTGCTGAAATATTGGTTATAAAATTTAATTAGACAGTATTGCCAACAAGAAATAAATTGCATTACATGTAAGAAAATGGAATGTTGGCACAATGTATGGAATCCCCAGCCTTTACCAACAGCACCACACAAAATAGTCAAAACACATAATACCTTGGCATTCATTTAGATTTTAGTGATCTTCAGCTCAGCTGCTGCGGAACGGCTGCACATGCGTGGGCAGGATGGATTAATCAAAGGTGGGTGACGTAATACTTCCCACGCACGTACGTACGTACACGACCTAGTTTGGCTCTAGTTTGTTGTACTATAGCTGGCGATCTGTGCTTTGTGCCTTGATTGCTCTGTATATGCAAACTACCATCATGTTCTTGGAAGATTCGTCGGAGATCGCTCGCTCGTTCCTCGAGTGGACGCTGGAGGATGTCCTGCACTGGCTGTCCACTCTCACCCTCTCCCGAGATTACTCGAGCCAGTTCAAAGGTGAGCCATGCGCCGTCCATGAGCGCTCGAGCGCAGCAAATATAGTAAACTAGCTTGCATAATTATACGAAATTAAAAAAGATGCATACTGGTCGATGCATGCACCATTAACCATAGATTAACCTACTACGGTTGCACGCTGCGCTGCAGACGTGGTGGTGGGCGGGGGTCGCGTATGAATACGAATGCAATTGGGCGAGCAAGCCACTGGTGACTGACAGAAATTAGCTACTAAGTTTGCTCAAATTTGAGTTTTGCAGTACTCTGATGTCACTGTAATAGTAAACAATTGAAGTATAATCATTATGTAATGAATGTTCTCTCCACGATCCATTGCAGAGCACAACATCAATGGAGCCACTCTTCTCAAGCTGAAGCCAGCAACATTAGGTATGCCTGCAAACTATAAGCTACTGCTCCAGCCAAATCGTGCCATTAGCAATTTGGCACTGAAAGGATTCTCTTCCACATACATGCAATTACATGTAGTTGCTACAGTGAGCTGGAAGAGGATTGTAGTAATTGAAACCAAGCAGTTTGCATTCCAGTTTAAGAGCTACTAGCATCGTCCCAGGCCACGCGGGTGTGTGGCCTGGGGACGAGGCTAATGAGGTACTGCCTTACACAGACAGGAGCAGCATGTACATATCCCAGAAAGCCCTTTGTTCAGATAGTGCCACTCAAGTGTTTCAAGTATCTTGTTTAGACTGCAATAGCCACCAGTACTTTTGTGGGGTAGTACCCCATCACCATGGCAACTGTGGGTCTTTGGAGCATATATACAGCATCTGTCGTCTCCCTCCCTCCCTCCCTGCCTCTTCCTCAGATGCCTTGGGCATCACTGATGCTGGTGACCGGGTAAAGCTTCTACAGAATATCACGACCATGAGGGCAGACCTCGTGACCACACCTTCTTCATCAAAACTAAGGCGGTCCCCCCTCAGGGCCCGGCGGTTCAGTGAGGCTATCATCCACAAACCTACTCACAGAGGGGACACCCCACATACCACCCGGCACTCCTCTGTTAGTGCCAGAACTTTCGAACGAGGAGTATCACTTTCCCCCACAAAGATGTACCGAGGAGCAGCTGGTCCGAACAAGTTGGAGCGGTTTGAGAGTCCTGCCAGCTCTGTGGACAGTTCTCGCATGGGTTCACCTGTGAAGCTCCACCCCAGCAGCCAACCTGACTCCAGCAGACACTTCATCTTGGAGACAGAGGGTGGGCTCAGCAATGGCCTGCAGACCATGGTCACCCTTAGGGACCACCGAAAGAAGAGGCTCTCTAGGAGCATAGATGGACTAATGCAGGTGTGTTTGTGTGTGTGTGCGTGTGTGTGTGTGCACATCTACACGTGTGTGTGTGTGTCAGTGGGGCTTCCAGTGTTTCACTGAAATCAGATTGCAATGTTTCTCCTGTCCAAATAATGCCAGAAACCATGCTTTATTGGATAAGGTAGCACACACCGCAGCTGGGGCAGAGACAACAGAATCAGTAGCTGGCACACTCAGTTGTCTGAACCTGGCAGCTATGTGAACTATGTTCCAAGTATGGCTGGGGTCAACTGGGGTGTTGCAGGGAGGCTCAGCCAGTCAGAGACACAGCAGAAGTTCTCTATGGAAACGTTATTCACTGCTAACGTTATTCACTAGCAGTGAATAACGTTTCCATAGAGAACTTCTGCTGTGTCTCTGCTCCCCCAAACACTGCTATTTATCTGCAGGATGTAGCCACTACAGTTGGATGTAGCACAGAACGAAAGTAACGCTCTCCACTGTGGCCGACCTTATTTGTCCAGTGGACCTGCATGGCCAGCTCTAATTGCAAAGCTGGCACGGACAGTTTCTAGGAATCCTCATTCTCTGCTTGTTGCCCTTTACTGCCTGTATAGGTACTTCTAATCAACAACATCGAAGGCTGTAATGAGTTTACTTCATTAGTGTTCATTAGGGAAGGAATTCTGGGCATGCAGTGACATAGCCTAAGGCTTCCCTCCACTAGCACCACCAAAGGTAGGCTGACACACATTGCAACTCCCCAAAGCCTATCTCCATGTTGGGAGGAAACCACTTGCATGGCTGTCAACAGAGCAGAGACTGCTGACACGCCAACTGACAGACAAGCAGAAAGATAAGTTAGAGCTTATGAGTGCTGCAATTTAATAAATTGCTTGTGTATGTGTTTCATGAGACTGCCGAGGTATTCAGATTGAAGATGGGTATTGACGATATTATTGCCTTCATGATACTTGATTATTGTAACCTTAAGCATCATGGTATACCAATGTATTGTCCAATGCTGCTTGCCGTTTTACACATCCTTTATATTACACACACACACACACACACACACACCAGGAGCTCGATGCCTTGTACCCCCCTCCCTCCCAGCAGGATGGCTCCTCTCGGCTGGTGGAGATCTTGAGAGAAGAAAACAGCTCACTCAAGAAAGAGCTAGAATCTTACTACCAAAGGGTGCGCAAGCTGCAGAAGGTTAGTAGTAATTGAAATACTCCAAGCAAAGATGCTTCACTTGTAGTGTCAGTACCATGGAAACGAACTACTCCACACTGAGTATGTAGAACTGTAGCTCATGTCCTTTCACCCACCCCCACCCACACACCCACACACACACACACACACACACACACACACAGCTGGAACAGGAGGTGGAGAGGATCCGAGAGTCCCACCGACTCATGGAAGCCTCCTCCTCAAGAAGGGAGGCTCTGGAGGAGGCAGTGAGGACACGCCTGGAGCAGGAGCTACAGAGGATCAGGGAGACCTGTCTACAGCAGAAGGGTGAGGGAGGCGTGATACTCGGGAAGGGGGCAGAGGGAGTGTGTGAGGTGTATAGTGGTGAGGAGTGAGGGAGGGGAGTGGACACTTATTGACAAATGTAAAATGTGTAATGCCTGGCGTACAGCATAGCCACTGTTCTTGAAAAGCTCCTTTGCACTATTTTATGGCAATTAGCACGTGCTAACGTTGGGCTGCCATCCCAGCCTCTAACAGACATCCAACGCACTCTAAGGCTTGCTTGGGAATGCAGACCTATTGAGGCATCTTGTTTATTAGTCCTCATTTTCCTAATGGATGCCCATCATTCCACCTTCCATCTTTGGCCCCACAGCTGAGCTGCACGCCCTGAGAAAACAAGGCCCCATTAACTCTTCAAAGCAAGTAAGTTGTTCACTTGATCCCAGTGTTGTCCAGACTACCAGCTGCCACTTGTTGAGGGCCTGTAAGGAGTGCTGTCAGTCGTTGTTAGCAACTACCAGCTATGGATTTGCAACAACATGTCTAGTGTCACAGCCTATTACCTGTATAAGACCAAGGTCTGGTAATATGCACCCATCTGTCCACACTGCAATTATAAGTGCATATGTGTGTGCCCCTCCCCCTCTCCCCACACACAAACACTGCAGGAGGGTGGCCGGAGGAAGGAGATTGTTCGGAGAGACACCATGATCATGCGTCTCATCAGGCAAAGTAAGTAATTCCTGGGGCCTTAGACACTAGAGCGTGGTATTGGGATCATGTGACGTTATATCCTTGTCACATGATCTCAGACAAGGATGCAGTAGCGGTGCGGGAACAGCTGGAGAAGGACCTCCACTCCACCAAGGCTGCACTAAAGGAACGAGAGCAGACTGACGGGGGTGAGGACCCCCCGATGGTGGCCGATACCCACGACCACAAGCCCAGCCCTGAAGTGCAGGTGAGAAATTAGGGGGTGATCAACTGGAAAGAGGTTATTAGTGTCCTGAAGCCTGAGCTTATGGACAAGGCCAGACAGCTGACTACCATTCGGTATACAGTAGTAGTCTCCTCCAGCTAGGTTTACTATTCTTGAACCATCTCACATGGCTATCTCTGAACATACAACTTAGCTCCAATTTGCAGGTGTACAGTCAGAGCGCCTAGCGTGGTAGGCCAAATTAGAAGGGTGTGTTGCTTTGAACCATCATTTCTGGCATTCCCTGACTGTCAGCTGGCACTCAGTGCAAGGTCTCCATTGTCAGCCCAGTGGGTGTAATGAGGAGAATTCATAGTGAATAGAGCTCATGTGTGCAGCCACATAGCAGTTTAATTAATACCCCAGTGATTGGTGAGACTTGAATATGAAGTAACAATTAGTATCTGAGTTGGATCATACACATACACACACACAGGCAAAGACAGCTGTACTGTATGCTGAGAGCATCGACAAGCTTCACCAGGTGCTGGCTGCTATGCAGAACATGAGTCAGACAAGAGAGCAGTTGGAGAAGAGGCTGCGCTCTCAGCTCTCAGCTGAGATCCGAGAGATCCGGGGTGAGACGGGGCCAGGACAGGATAGAGAGGGACCTGGCGTAGAAGACAGTCACCTGCAGAGCCGGATAGCTACCCTAGAGGCTGATGTTGCTAAGGTAGGTTAATCCTGCCATGTGGAGAGGCGCTACAAACTGCTGTGTCACACTTATAGCCATTGTTGAAGCTATAGCCTCACTGAACTGGGTCTTACCTGTTGCTGAGCACTGATTCACATGATAATATAGAGGAGAGGAGAGTTTGGGGAAGTCGTTAGGAATTAGTGGAAAATTGCAATTGCAACCTCCTGAAGTTCATATAGTAAACTGTTAGTGTATCCACTTTGTTCAATCTCCCCCCTCCCCTCCCCTTCCCTCCCTCCCCCCTCTTCCCTTCCCTCCCCCCTGCTGTGGTCCAGTGGGAACACAAGTGTCTGGAGTTGGTTGCTGAGAGGCAGATGGCACTGGAGGCAGCTATAATCCCAAGGTAGTGGCTCTGTGGCATGCAGCCAACAAGTATGGAGGTTATTCACCCTGATTTGCTGCAATTCCGTTCCGTCTAGGGACCTTCACCTCTCACAGCTGGAACGGGCTCTGACAAAGAAGGAGGATGTGCTACAGGAGCTGAGTCAGCAGAGACTGCATCACCTGCTGCATCTGTCAGAAGCTGGCAGGACCATTGCTGACCTGGAGACCAGGTTAGGGTGTAGCCTCATGCCCAGCTGTCCACGCTCCCCCCACATCTGTATAGCATGACGTATTTCACAACTGTCCACAGTAAGTGTTGTGAAAAACAGCTGTGTGGGGGAGGCCTGGGTACTAGGCTACACTTGGCAATGACCCTCTCCCTCCCCTACGACCCAGAATGTTTTGCACTTCCCTTCCACAGGGTGAGCTCCCTGCAGGCCAGCCTGAAGGAGAAGGATGCCATGCTCCAAGTGCTGCAGGCGTCACTCCTGGAGCCAGAGGACGGCAGCCCTGATGACTTCCTCTACCCCAGTCGGGACTCTCCCATGAAGCCCTTTAATGGCTCCCTGCTCTCACTCAACAGCGGTGGCTCCAGTGCCAGCAGTGTAGGGGAAATCCCTGCCCAGTTCTCTTCATCCCCTCCCACCAAGCTGCGAGAGTTTGGGGCTCACAACGGAGGGTACATGGCCAACGGAATGATGTTCGGACGTGGACCATACCACCAGGTGAATAGCAGCCATACAGAGTACGGCCTACCACTTGTAAACGGTCACGGACCGAACACTCGCTACTTGGGACCCACCCACTCAAAGTCGGCCCCAAACACTCCAAGAACCTGCAGACCGAGATCCTCACATCCAAATATGGTAATGGCAGCAGACGTTGGTCCCAGCTCTGCCCCTAGTTCTGTCCTCTCGAGCCCAGCAAACCACAAGAAGAGGAAGGTTAAGGCCAAGTCCCGGACCCCTCCCCCTAACTACCACATTGTGGGCGCCCCTCAGGAGAGGCAGAAGAGAAGATCTGTTGATGGCTTGCTGGACGGAGCAGACCCTAGCCCCAACATAAGTCAGAGCTCACAGAACGATCTGTTTGACTCCCTCTTCAGCAATGGGCTATCCCCTCACCTCCCAGGCCACACCCACAGACACTCCAAGTCTTCACCCTCCTCACACAAGCTGCTCTAAGTTGGTCATGACATGTTCAATTTACAACCAATTCTATTGCTGTACATATTTATTGGAAGGCGTTACTTTCGCTGGCACTAAAATTTATATATTGTGAAATCTGATAAATAATGTGTCACAATTTCTGGGTGTCAACTGAAGGATGGGGGGTGGGACACACTGTAAAGCTGCCAGTTCAGAATAAGACTTTGAGTTTCTCGTAAGTAATGAAAAACTGGCCACAGAGTCAAGGAAGCAAAGAGCATATGCAAGTACTATATAACACCACTTTAGCAGCTTAAATTACAATATTATAGGTACCACAGATATCATATGGTTACTTTCTGCTTAATATTTCATCACTGCAATGGAAACATGTTAAGAATCTCTTGCATGAAGCTTCTAGGTTCACCATATAAGGTAAGGATACAATGATATTCCAGGGGCCCATTCTCAGATAAGATGGGATGAAGCCTTTGTACAGAGCCAGCGGCCCCTCTGTCCTCAGCGTCTGTGGGAGAGAGACACACGACAAGAGAGCATCAGCCTCACACCCTCCCTACAATGCCATGTCAGTGCATGCTGGTGGTGCTGGGAGCCAACTCACTGTGATAAAGCAGTCAAAGGAGCTGCTGTAGATGTGTGACGGCTTCGAGTGCTGCTTTAGCACAGTCTGGTTCATCATTCGACTCTGGAGAAAGGGAAGAGAAGAGCACTAAATGGAATTCTCACCCAATTCCTGTGCCAGACACACCTTCAGGACATCCATTGGGTTTGTGGCGGCTGTGCCCAGTAGTCCAGCACAGAAGCTAGCCCTGGGGGGGGGGGAGCAATAACACATGATACAGTGTACTACACTACACTCGGAGTCCATACAGCGGAGGGAGTACCAACAGTCTTGTGACTCAAGTCCTTACCAGACAGACACAATTGGGTTGAAAGGTTCTGTAATCAGTCATGAGAACCTGCCATCATGGAGTGTAGAGAGTATGGTTCCCAATGAATGATGTAATTTTCTCACATGAAATGTGTTGTGATGCTGTCATTGAGCCCCCAGCCCAGGAGGGTCTTCTTGCAGAGGTCATAGGACGGCAGCAGTACCCCCGCCAGGACCGCTGCTCGCTGGACCGTCGGGCCCACCCCCTGGAGGAGATCGGAGAGTGAGTCTGAGGGGCTGTAGCACCTCACTGTACCTGATCACCTAAACCAACCCCTCCCACCTGGTAGAACCCGTTCCCCCCCCCCCCCCCCTTCCCCACTATTGCCACTAATACCCACTCCTAACGACTGCCACTAAAACCCACCCTGTACAGTCCCTTGACCCCCTCTTCTTGGTAGATCTTCCGGAATAACTTGATACAACTGGACCTCTTAGAATAGGAGAGACTGGTCCCGCTCTGCATGCGCACCTGCAGGGGGTGGGGCCAGAGGACTACTTACAGCAACAACACCAGCTAACAGACAGTACAATGGGATAATATGGTAGAAGGCTCTGTACAACAATATTATGGTACAATATTATTCATAGTAACAACAGGCACAGCTGTCTGATTACATCCCACAGCTTTCACTACAACACAGTCTATAAACTTTCAGCTTCAGAAGCTCCCAAAGAAGTACATTATATACAGTGAGCGCAAATAGCGCAAACCTATGTCACATACACACACACCTTCAGCACATCTGTGGGGTTGGCAACAGCAGCTGAAATGGTTCCGCTCAGCACCCCGGCAATCACGTTAGTGAAGAGGGTTTCATCTGCAGCGAAGGAGGGAACACCTAAATGTACACACCAGAGTTACAGAGGGAGTAGTGCTACACACCTGCCATTGACTGAAAGTAAAAACAGTGCTGGACATCCTAGCATGCCTGTGGCAGGATGTTAATTCAACTACCCCAGTAAGCTGCCTATTACATCATGCTGTATTACAGGAATTGGTTGTGCAATATAATAGTGCAGTGAGCTGGTAAAGGATAAGGAGTACTGGATTGAGTGCTTAACAAAAAGGGTGCCTCTGAATACAACTAGAGCAATGTTTACATCCCTATGAAGACAACACATTACATCACAGTGGATGGCAGTCTGTCAGCAGCCATGGCCCATGAATGTTATGAAGACAGAAGATTCATTGGCTGTCTACTGAGAATCATTAGCTGGTAGCCCCACCGCAGTGGGGGTGGTAAACAATGACGCTATGGGCTGGAGATTCCCAGCGTACCACACATGCACTGCACATGCATTCAGGAAAATCATGTAAACAGTACAGTCTACTTAGCCCCGGGTTCTCAGGGAGATTAGCTAATGTCACTAGGGCCGTGGGGCCTGAGGAGGCCTACCTTTGGGATTGGCCACCAGGACTCTCTTGATGTAGTTGTACAGCCCAATCTTCAGGGTGCCGTAGGAGGCCTGTCGCAGCAGGGCAGGGGCAATACTGGGAGAGGGGGAGGAGCCCAGAAGAACATGGCTATACTACAATATCAATCCCCTACCCCTAGGGCGCAGTATACTATCAGCCACCATCACTACAAACAGGAGCTTATAACCCTTATGGGCTCCTGCTACAAACTACCTAGCAAACACAATATGACAGTAGCACAACAACTCCTTTAGAAGAACTACTTTTTTCTTATCATATCACTTACCCCTTGTAGAGTGCCCGTAACCCTTCCTCCCTGGAGATCCGGAGGAGGGCGTGTGTCATGCCCCTGTACCTGCTGTTCCGACAGACCACATCCGCTGTCTGGCCTTGCACCTGCAATCGGATCTTGGTTGTGTCCATGGGGAATGTCCCTGGGGGCAAGTGAGGGAGGAGTCTTATCATGTACTCAAGTATCTCCCTGGCTTCACAAACGCACAGAGGCTCTCTCATGAAGTACACACTAGCTTACCCATTTCGGCCGTGAGTGAGGCAATGCCTCCAAATATGAATGGCTTGAGGGCACTCATGTCAACTGTGACTGTGTATATATTAATGACTGTAATATTGTGTGGGGGGGGGAGGGAGGCATAGGAGGAAGGTATAAAATATTTACAAAGTTGTGGTACACCACTCACATACTTAGTCTCGAACCCTCGCGAGGTGCCAACATACCTGTAACTGTAGAGACCAAAATGGTCCAGAGTCGGAGGTGGCTTATTAAACTGTTCCCGCCTCGGCCGGCGCCGCCACAGGTCAAGACCAGTGACGTCTCCTTTCTTTAGCACAGAAGATAAACTCTTCACGTCAGATCTTATAACTCCAATCAGCAGAGAAGTCTCCACCGCCCCCTAAAGCTAACTCAGATAAGACTAACAAAAGATCGTGTAGTTAAAAGCGGCCGCCCAAAAGTGTGTACGTCCTGACACGTGGACTACACGTGGCTCCGCCTTTCAACATTACTGGCATACCATACCGTGCCGGCTGAGCTGGGCGTGGCTGAAATCCAGCAGCCCATAACTCAAAGAGCGCCGCAGCTGCGCATTGCCCACAACTGGAGGGAAGGAGTAGCTAACTTAAGCACGTTTGTGCAGCTTTAAATAGCAGCGATCACTAGCTCTTACCCACACTTATGGGACTGGTACTAACCAGGATGGGGAACATTTTTTAGCCCTCACGTTTAATAGCCCCATTTGCAGGATCTTGCAAGATCTTGGAAACAAGGCTAGATACACATCCTCATAGCTAAAAAAATTGTGTTAAATTTCATCATGGTGACTGGAATGTAAAATTTGCACAAATGAAGTCCACCTATACTCGCGATGGGTACAACATCTATGTGTGTGTGGTATGTGTGCATGGTGTGTGTGTGTGTGTGTGTGTGTGTGTGCAAATGAAAGAACAAGGTAAAGGCATGTCTGCAATAACAGTGCTGGCTTACTGCAAGTGTTGGTAAAAAGTAACTAATCAACCACTACATTGTATTTCTAACCTGCTGCTATAAGATAAGGCATGGGACAACTGCTTACCACTCTGAGGGTGGCTCCCATGGCCTTCGGAGGAAGGTTGTGTCGAAACTTTGCTCTGACAACACCACTATTGCCATGGGGACGCATTACGCGACCCCAAATGACCCTGTATTTAGATGGTTTCTTCTCTCCCCTCTGTTTGGACTTGCGATGAGCCCTAGGAAGTGCAGCAGAAACAGTGTGATACTTGAGGTCATGATGATGTGAAGAAAATTATTGCAATCTGAACACCATGGTAGTCTCATAAAATCAATTCACATAGCAATTTATAAATGTGTAGTAGTATAGTGTAGCAACATGTGATACCAGAACTTCTCTAATTACACCCAGAACTATATTCTTTCCTGGGAAAAGCACTTCCCAGATTTAGTATTACTAGAGCATGTAAACTACCTGGTCATCCAAGTCTCTGTCCCAGGCTCACTCCTCTAAAATGAGGGAGAAGCGCT
Organism: Phakellia ventilabrum; assembly: GCA_963921505.1. Lineage (NCBI taxonomy): Eukaryota > Metazoa > Porifera > Demospongiae > Axinellida > Axinellidae > Phakellia > Phakellia ventilabrum. The sequence goes on from OY997397.1 coordinate 5,881,883, forward strand.
CCTCCCTTGCATTTTAGAGTGAGCCTGGGACTGAGGCAGTGGTCACCCATGATCCTATACCAGTGGAATGGACTCACCTATAGACATAGGCAACTCGCTTGCCCAGGTAGAAAGTGGTCTCTTTCCGAGTAGCCACACCTTCTATCTTGACCAGGGAAGTGTGAGGCCGCTGGTTGCGCAGCCCACGCTTGTAGCCAAGGAAGATACCCTTGGAATAGAGTCTGCGGTGTGTGTGTGTGTGCGTGTGCAGCAGTCGACAGTAGGATAATTAATGTATCATGTTCTATAGCCTCAGCACCTAAGCAGCAAACCCACACACCATCAAGCTAGTAGCTACATCTACAAAAGTGAAGGCTAGCACACTACAAAACACTTGCAAACTGCCTTACCTTACTGGCTGTGACATGATGTGGCCACCTTCTTTAATTGTTGCCCACCTACAGAAGCAGTAACCTTCAACTTATACACAAATTACACAGATGCAAAAGGATACAATACACGATTTAATGAACAAGTTGTGAAAGCAAGTAAAACACAACAGCAGCGGATCGTAACAGATATACTTGCTACTTACCTATACCTTGCCTCCGCACACGTGGTAGCCGCACTGAAAGGAAGAGCACGTGCTTTTCTTTAGCCCAAATGGCGCACGCCCCTCACTACACGTGTTCAGCAATCAAGCATGTACTGGGCTCTCTCCTTTGGAGCCGGAACGTTTTTCTGTAGGTCCTGCGCTAGAAGGGTAAGCTGGAAGTTTGCAGTTCACCATATTGCCACTGAGTGTAGATGCTGGGTGGTGCAGTCAGCTGTACACCTCCACCGTGTAGGTGCTCCAGGCTAACTTGTGGCGGAACCAGCAGCAAAGATGGTTCAGCTCAGAAGTGGTGAGCTGTTTTATAGCTTAACTATCTGTAGGGGGAGGGGCAAGGGTATTATGTTCTGTCTACCCCAGCCTTGCCGAGGTATGGGGCATCAAATGTCCAGCGCTGTTGCAGTGAAGCATATTCTTCCACCTAGCAGTCTCGCCTCTTGTAATCCCCTCTGTATTGATCCCTTGCCCAGCCTGATGTTAGCAAGCTGCGCAACATTGGCATCTCTGCCCACATTGATTCTGGTAAGACCACACTCACGGAGAGAGTGCTATTCTACACGGGCAGAATTGCTGCCATGCATGAGGTGAGCTGTGCTATGGAGTCTCTCCAGCTAATCATTGAGTCTAGCAGATCTTGTTCTGTATGTAGTCTTGCTGGACCTCCCACATTGACCAGTGTCTATTGCTCTGGCTTTCCCTGCAGGTGAAAGGCAAGGATAACGTAGGGGCCACCATGGACTTCATGGAGCTAGAGCGACAGAGGGGCATTACCATTCAGGTAACCAGAGATGGCTCTGGTGGGCGAGGGCATACTCACTGACGTGGGATTTATTTGTGGTGATCGGTGGGTGATAAGAGGGTTGCTGAAGCACTGGCTCAGGGTAGCTCACACTTAGTGATGGGCTCATGTTCCCAGTCTCCATTCCATGCTGCATGCTGGGAGTGGAGACTGGGAATGAGGCTAGGCTCCCCTCCCCCACCAGTCAGCTGCCACCTACACTACGTGGAAGGACACAGTAGTGAACATCATTGACACTCCCGGCCATGTTGACTTCACCATTGAGGTGGAGCGTGCCCTGCGTGTCTTGGACGCTGCCGTGCTAGTGCTGTGTGCTGTAGGAGGTGTGCAGAGCCAGACACTCACAGTGAACCGCCAGATGGCACGCTACAAAGTGCCCTGCATTGCCTTCATCAACAAGTGTGATCGCATGGGAGCCAACCCTGCGAGGGTCATCTCGCACGTGAGGTATGGCAGGGGAGGAAGCTTTCAGGCTAACTCTAACCCAAACTCCACCCCTTCCCCCGCCCACTCAGGGCAAAGCTTCGTCACAATGCGGCGGCAGTTCAACTGCCCATTGGGTTGGAGGCGGGGCATGAGGGTGTGGTTGACATTGTGAGAAACAAGGCCCTGTACTTCCAAGGGGAGTTTGGGTGAGTGAGGACTGTCAGTGTGAGCCCAACCCAGAGGCTCTTATAGTGTAGCTCTCTGACTTGAAGTGCATCTGTTGTAGCGCTATGCTGTTCTATTGTCTGTTTTCCTATAGGACTGAAGTAGTGGAGGGGGAAGTCCCTACCAATATGCAGAGCCAAGTTGAAGAGAAGCGAAGGGAACTGATTGGTAAGATCCCAGTAGGCAATGCGTGAGCGTGTGACCAGCTATCAGCACTTCAGTGATCCACCATAAATTTACTAACCTTGTAGAGATGGTGGCAAATGTTGATGAGACACTTGGGGAACAGTTCCTTGCAGACATGCCGCCAACAGTGGATGAACTGATAGTATGTTATACCACAAAGAGTACCAAGAGGAGGGGGTGGAGCTCTGAGGGGCTTCAAAAGCTTTACTAGTGAGTAATAATGTCTTTCCTTGCAGGCCGCTATCCGTCGCAGTGTGCTGAAGCGTGCCTTCACTCCTGTGTTCATGGGCTCTGCTCTCAAGAACAAGGGAGTCCAGGTGCGTAGCCCTCACCAAGTGTGGCTCTGGCTGCCACTCTCCTCTCACCAAGTGTGGCTCTGGCTGCCACTCTCCCCTCACCTAGTGGCTGCCACTCTCCTCTCGCCTAGTGGCTCTGGCTGCCACTCTCCCCTCGCCTAGTGGCTCTGGCTGCCACTCTCCCCTCGCCTAGTGGCTCTGGCTGCCACTCTCCTCTCGCCTAGTGGCTCTGGCTGCCACTCTCCTCTCGCCTAGTGGCTCTGGCTGCCACTCTCCTCTCGCCTAGTGGCTCTGGCTGCCACTTTCCTCTCGTCTAGTGGCTCTGGCAGCCACTCTCCTCTCGCCTAGTGGCTCTGGCTGCCACTTTCCTCTCGTCTAGTGGCTCTGGCAGCCACTCTCCTCTCGCCTAGTGGCTCTGGCTGCCACTCTCCTCTCGCCTAGTGGCTCTGGCTGCCACTCTCCTCTCGCCTAGTGGCTCTGGCTGCCCCTAGTGGCTCTGGCTGCCACTCTCCTCTCGCCTAGTGGCTCTGGCTGCCACTCTCCTCTCACCTAGTGGCTCTGGCTGCCACTCTCCTCTCGCCTAGTGGCTCTGGCTGCCACTCTCCTCTCACCTAGTGGCTCGGGCAGCCACTCTCCTCTCACCTAGTGGCTCTAGGCTTCCCTGGCATGACGTCTGCGATAGAGGCTAGATTGGGAAGGTCTGGGTACAAGGGTATGGATGACCCTTTCAGCTTCCCTCACTTGTGTGGTGCATGCACAGTAGGGTGTGTGCATGATAATAAGTGTTTGAGTATAGGGTCCTCCCCCTCAGCCTCTGCTGGATGGTGTGGTGGACTATCTACCCAACCCTTCAAAGGTGGAGAACTATGCCATTGATAATGACAAGTAAGGCTGCAGCACATGCTCACCTAGAGGAGCAGAGAAAAGTGATTTAGTTTACAGAGATGGCTATGTAATGGTTATGTAGTGGATTCCATGTACAGTAGGAGTGGTGGTGTGTAGTATTTCAGAGCCTGTGCACACCAATGAAACTCAAATCTGCTCAAGTGAATACACCCCCTCTGGAGTCCTAGTAATAACTTGCTGGTGATTCTGTGGGAGTTGGAGGGGCAACCTTGCCATGCCAACACTGGTTGATATCATGTACTTCTTGCCTTGTCCTTCTCTTTCTCATAGCAATGAGCAGAAAGTGGCAATGAGCCCGCTGAGGGATGGTTCACAGCCGTTTGTGAGCCTTGCGTTCAAGCTAGAGGTGGGTACTTCTGACCTGTAACAACATTCTTTATGAGCCTTCTCTCTGTCCCTCCCTCTCTCCCTCCCTCCCTTCCCCCCTTCCTCCCTCCCTCCCTCCCTCCCTCCCTTCCCCCTTCCTTCCTCCCTCCCTCCCTCCCTCCCTTTCCCCCTTCCTCCCTCCCTCCCTCTCTCCCTCCCTTCCTCCCCCCCTTCCTCAGGCTGGGCGGTTTGGTCAACTGACCTATGTACGTGTGTACCAGGGATCGTTAAAGCGGGGAGACAGCATTGTCAACACTCGTACAAGGAAGAGAGTGCGTGTCTCCAGGCTAGTGCACATGCACAGTGATGAGATGGAGGTACGTAGGAAGCTCGATAAACTGGCAGTGTACGTACCTTCATGTGGCTGGTGTATTCCCATTCCAATCCAGGATATACCCAGTGCCCATGCTGGAGACATTTGTGCCCTCTTTGGCATTGAGTGCTCCTCAGGGGACACATTCGTCACGGAAGGGGCTGCCAAGTATACCATGGTTAGCCCCTCTCGTTAGTCCTCTGAACAAGCGCCTGAGGCTAGATTGGAGCAGACCGCGTGGCCTGGGAATGAGGCTACCTCTGACACGGAGATGGCTATGGATGTTTTGTGTATAGTAATTTAACGAGTGATGTTTGTATCCTCAGGAGTCCATTCACGTCCCTGACCCTGTCATCTCACTGTCCATTAAGCCTGCCAAGAAGGTTGGCCTGTCATGTGACGCCCATGTGGTTGATATGTGACCCTAGGACCTTTTCATCTGCAGGATGACCAGGATGCCTTCTCGAAAGGTATCAACCGGTTCCAGCGTGAGGACCCAACCTTCAGAATCCACTATGAGGAAGAGAGCAGGGAGGTTGGAGCCGGCAGTGGTTGGAGTAGCCTCAGCCCAGGCCTTCCTTTATCTCACAACCATGGAGAAAAATTGTTCCCCAATATTCTTATGGCTGTGAGATGAAATCTGGGTGAGGAAGGCCTGGGTTGAAATCTGGGTGAGGAAGGCCTGGGTTGAGGTCTGGGTGAGGAAGGCCTGGGTTGAGATCTGGGTGAGGAAGGCCTGGGTTGAGATCTGGGTGAGGAAGGCCTGGGTTGAGATCTGGGTGAGGAAGGCCTGGGTTGAGGAAGGCCTGGGTTGAGATCTGGGTGAGGAAGGCCTGGGTTGAGATCTGGGTGAGGAAGGCCTGGGTTGAGATCTGGGTGAGGAAGGCCTGGGTTGAGATCTGGGTGAGGAAGGCCTGGGTTGAGATCTGGGTGAGGAAGGCCTGGGTTGAGATCTGGGTGAGGAAGGCCTGGGTTGAGGCGATGGTTGGGTTGTCTACAAGAGTGCCCACTGATAAGATCTGGAAAGTTTCCCGATAATTAAGGAGGGGACTTTCTGTGGCATATGGGGGTGTTCCATGTGGTACGGCATGAGACTCCCATGTTAGTATGGTATGGGATTTGAGAGGGGTATTCCATGTAGAATGGCATGAAACTATGTACTGCAATTGTATTTCTTGCAGACCATCATGTCAGGCATGGGTGAGCTCCATTTGGAGATCTATGCGGAGGTAAGAATGACCATATACGGGGACGGTCTCATTCTCTTAGGAATGCTTCACAACTCGTGCTAGCTGGCCCACCCCAACCCCCAGCCCCTTCCTCTTTTCTCTTCCTGCAGCGAATGAGGTCAGAGTACAACTGCCCCTGCATCACTGGCAAGCCAAAGGTTGCTTTCAGAGAGACCATCACACAGCCTTACAGGTAGGTGGGGCTAGTGGGTGTGGCCAATCTTGTGGGTGGGGTTAGTGGCTGGGCGCAATCTAGTAGTTGGTACGGATAAGCCCTTGTAGAGGTTGTGTGTTGTGAGTGGTTCTCCACCCCCGGACAGGTTTGACTACCTCCACAAGAAGCAGACTGGAGGGTCCGGGCAGTTCGGCCGAATCATTGGAGAGCTACAGGTTGGGTTTGTAACCATGGCAACACAGTGTGCTCAGTTGAGGCTGTTCCTCCAGCCTCTAACCACTCTCCAGCCCATGACAGGTGAGGACCTGACGAAGCAAGAGTTTCTGGATGAGACAGTTGGCACCAACATTCCGAAGAACTTCATCCCAGCCATTGAGAAAGGCTTCTTGGAGGCCTGCGACAAAGGTCAGTGTGGTCTGAGTTAGAATGGTCTCGATACCTAATCCTAAGTGTTTCAGCTGCTAGCCTTACTTTGTCACATGCACAGTGTTTCAGCTGCTAGCCTTACTTTGTCACATGCACAGTGTTTCAGCTGCTAGCCTTACTTTGTCACATGCACAGTGTTTCAGCTGCTAGCCTTACTTTGTCACATGCACAATTCAGCTGCTAGCCTTACTTTGTCACATGCACAGTGTTTCAGCTGCTAGCCTTACTTTGTCACATGCACAGTGTTTCAGCTGCTAGCCTTACTTTGTCACATGCACTGTTCAGCTGCTAGCCTTACTTTGTCACATGCACAGTTCAGCTGCTAGCCTTACTTTGTCACATGCACAGTGTTTCAGCTGCTAGCCTTACTTTGTCACATGCACAGTGTTTCAGCTGCTAGCCTTACTTTGTCACATGCACAGTGTTTCAGCTGCTAGCCTTACTTTGTCACATGCACAGTTCAGCTGCTAGCCTTACTTTGTCACATGCACAGTTCAGCTGCTAGCCTTACTTTGTCACATGCACAGTGTTTCAGCTGCTAGCCTTACTTTGTCACATGCACAGTGTTTCAGCTGCTAGCCTTACTTTGTCACATGCACAGTGTTTCAGCTGCTAGCCTTACTTTGTCACATGCACAGTGTTTCAGCTGCTAGCCTTACTTTGTCACATGCACAGTGTTTCAGCTGCTAGCCTTACTTTGTCACATGCACAGTTCAGCGGCTAGCCTTACTTTGTCACATGCACAGTTCAGCTGCTAGCCTTACTTTGTCACATGCACAGTGTTTCAGCTGCTAGCCTTACTTTGTCACATGCACAGTGTTTCAGCTGCTAGCCTTACTTTGTCACATGCACAGTGTTTCAGCTGCTAGCCTTACTTTGTCACATGCACAGTGTTTCAGCTGCTAGCCTTACTTTGTCACATGCACAATTCAGCTGCTAGCCTTACTTTGTCACATGCACAGTGTTTCAGCTGCTAGCCTTACTTTGTCACATGCACAGTGTTTCAGCTGCTAGCCTTACTTTGTCACATGCACAGTTCAGCTGCTAGCCTTACTTTGTCACATGCACAGTGTTTCAGCTGCTAGCCTTACTTTGTCACATGCACAGTTCAGCTGCTAGCCTTACTTTGTCACATGCACAGTGTTTCAGCTGCTAGCCTTACTTTGTCACATGCACAGTGTTTCAGCTGCTAGCCTTACTAGCCTTACTTTGTCACATGCACAGTGTTTCAGCTGCTAGCCTTACTTTGTCACATGCACAGTGTTTCAGCTGCTAGCCTTACTTTGTCACATGCAGAATTCAGCGGCTAGCCTTACTTTGTCACATGCACAGTGTTTACTAGCCTTACTTTGTCACATGCACAGTGTTTCAGCTGCTAGCCTTACTTTGTCACATGCACAGTGTTTCAGCTGCTAGCCTTACTTTGTCACATGCACAGTGTTTCAGCTGCTAGCCTTACTTTGTCACATGCAGAATTCAGCGGCTAGCCTTACTTTGTCACATGCACAGTTTTAGCAGTTGAAGCCCCTCCCCCTCCTGCCCTTCAGGCCTGCTCTCTGGTCACAAGGTGGTGGGGGTCCGCATGGTCTTGGAAGACGGTGCGTCTCATGCTGTGGACTCCAGCGAGCTGGCCTTCAGACTAGCAGCCATCGGAGCCATGAGACAGTGTGAGTGGAGGGACGGACAGGAGATCTTCAGTGACTGTCTCTTTTAATCACATCCAGTTATGGCAGCTGTATTGTCTTCCTGCTGTTATTCAGCACAGTGCTGGTTACAGCTGCTATACACTGGAAATGTATGGAAGAATTTTTTCCTTAGAGAAAGTGAGCTTCCTATTTATTTGGTGGCCACTTGGGCATGCGCTGGTAGGATCTATGGAGTTAGTCGGCAATCTACAAGCCTCTACATTCAGGATGCTAGTTATGATAGGTTTGGCTGCAATGCAAGAGCTACAAATGAAGAGGAGGTTGTGTGGCAGTCAGTCTCATGCATAGGCTGAAGGCTGCATGAATTAAGGTAGGGTGGGAATTAGCCTTGTACTCAGACCACACACCCCACTAGGCTAGGCCACACCCCCATGAGGCTAGGGTAGGACTACGTCGTGATCCATGTACATGTCCACACATACACATGCCAGTCTTTCCCAAAGCCACGCCCATCATCCTGGAACCGATCATGTCAGTGGAGGTTGTGGCACCAGCCGAGTTCCAGGTGGGATTACATCAGTATGATGTCATCTGTAATGTTGACATGATGAGTATCGTGTCTCTGTAAGAGTACTTTATGTCCTGTCTAGTGACTTATCCCTCCCTCCCTCCCTCCCCTCTTGGCCATTCCCTCCCTCCTGTAGGGTGTGGTGATGGGTGGTATTAACAAGCGTCGTGGAGTGATTACTGGCACCGATTCTGCAGAGGGTTACTTCACTCTCTACTGTGAGGTAGGCCACACCCCTTGCAAGGCTTACGTGTCCTTGCCACCCTTGGGCTGATTTGGGATTCATAGAATGTGTAGCTACTAATTAGGTGTGGATACTAACTGGGTATGGAGTAACAGCAAGCTACTACCTCTCCCGGAATGGGAGAGCCTGGCCTAGGATTGGGCTGTGGAATGGGGGTGCACTATAAAGCTGGGAATGGAATGGTGACTGCACTGAGTCAGAGTCTGTTTTATCTCCTTCCAGGTTCCTCTGAACGATATGTTTGGGTACTCCAGTGAGCTACGCTCCACCACACAGGTGAGCAGTGCCATGTGGGTAGCGGACTCTGAGGTTGCAAGCAGGGTACAGCCTTGACTCCATAGCTGACGTATTCTAAAGTCACTAGCTAGTCAATGAAACTTGTATTGAAGCTCAGATGAACGGCTATACAGCCGCTTCCTTCCCCAAGCATGCTCCCAACCGAGAACTACTGTGGGATGGGCAGTCTTCACGTGACATCGACTGTGCTGCATATTCGTGGTATCTGGAGAATCTTGACTTGCGTCACCTATCCTTTGGGCAAGGTATCAATGGAAGAAGGGAAGGAAGTGGGTTATGGCATCCTTCCACAGCTGCCCTCATAGAACATGTCCATGAAGTTTTTTTCCTGACTAGCTAGTGACTTTGGTCCACCTTCATGTAGCCACTCTGGCTACTACTAACTGTCACCGTGACAACACCATTGAGCATGCATGCAGGTCATGTGACCTACATTTCCCTCCTATTATCCCCCAGGGTAAAGGTGAGTTCTCGATGGAGTACTGTCGCTACCAACCAGTGCTGCCTCAGCTCCAGCAGGAGCTCATTGCTGCCCACCAGCGAGAGATAACTGGCAGGTAGTACCACACATCAGCCTGGAGATCACTTTCTATGTATTCTGACCAGAGGCTCTTGGCTGATCCTTAGTATGTTTGTATGTGCTTGTATATTATGGCTACTGTTGACTGCTCACCCTCATTACTTATTATGGTGATGACATCATTACATCGTGGTATTTGGTCATCAGAAGTTACCTAAGTTAGCAGCTTTGCTAAACCCGTCCAAACCTCCCCAGATCTTGACTTTGGGGGCGTTGTCGTATGTTCAGATAGTAAAACTGAAAATTTCCATATGGGTGTACCCCCTATAGAACTAAAGCTGTGAATACCATCAAAAGTTGTAACTGGCATTGTCTTGCAAAGTAAATAGTGTTTTTCTGTAAACAGTGGCTTCCACTATCAGGTCTCATGGAGTAAGGTATATTATAGTAAGATTGGGTAGCACTAGTTATGAAAGGAATGTGAGCTGCTGTGAGGTATACTGACCACTGTTTGGTTGCCGTGACATGGGCACCAGTACATGTAGAAAACTGGCCTTATTCCAAGGCCTCCCCACTGAGTGAGGAGAGAGGTTGCTCTTGCCCTTGCTGGCTTAGTGGGGAGGCCTGGGAATGAGTTATTAAGAGGTAACACTGGAGGGCCATCAGTTGCAAACACACTGACCCACAAACACTCTCCCTACACTCTGAAGGGAGTACAACAGTACAAATGATGTAGATATATCTGCAATGAAGACTGGAAGAGAGAAATGCCAGGAAATGGCTGGAGGTAGAAAAACTACAAAAATACAAACTGTGATGCAGGGAGAGCACCTGTACTCTATTCTATGAAGGACTGTTCAGGAGTGAGAAAAGTAGAAAAATGAGTTGGTCTAAAAATCTCTGAAGGGTTCGATGTCTTGGTCTCTAAGTGGTGGTACATTGAACCATCCGTCCTCAGGGTACCGCTCAAAGTTTCGGGCATCACCTGCATGTGTAACTCTTGGGTGAATGAAAGGCTGTGGAGGAGAGAAGTTTAGAAAACCCTGAATCCCATTCAAATCCCACGAAGATGCAGGTCTCGTGACCAGACCTTTGCTTGCTGCTTGGTGAATGGTCTGGTGACCCAAGTCAAATTTCTCGGGTCTGGTCTCAAAATAAACTTACTTGTAGCTTTCTCTGTAGCACTGCGTCCCAGTCCATTCCACGGAACCACTTGTGTTGCTTCACATCCTCAATGCCATGCTGTAGGTAGAATGATGTCATCCTGTCATCATCATTACTAACCATCCTAATAGCATCATTCCCAGGCCCACTTGCACGTTTCACCTTAGCGTAGCTATGGGCCTGGTACTTTTTCTCATGTGCGTGACGTGTAGGGTATTTTTGCGCAAGCGAGGACAGCTACAGTTCTCAGACTGACAGAAGGCAGTGAATTTATATTTCTCGGAGCTACTCTACGGAGCCCGTTTGTACCACAGACTACAACCTGAAACAATGTCACCACCAGAAGGTAGAGAAGAGCAACCATCTTTTGAGCGCCCCCTGCCCATGCACAACTAAGTATGTCCAATCACATGAGAAAACGTATCAGGCTCTCCAGCAACGCGCACGAGAGCCTGCGCACGAGAGCCTGGGGCCTGGGGACGAGGCTACCTGATGAAGTGATACGGGGATAAGCTACCTAGTCAGGGTACCATACCTCTAGGAGGAATAGGACCTTTAGAGTGGGTGAAACGTACACAGCCATAACCCTGTCAGGTCAGCAGAAGCCCAATCAGTAACCTGCCACAGAAACCCCACCTACCATCTATAAGTCCCACCCACCTTGAGACTACCCAGTCTCCTGGTGACATCCCTGACCAGCAGTTTCTTGATTAAGTCTTTAGCTGTAGGCTCGAGTTGCCGTGGCCAGTCAATCTTACCCTCCAAGATCTTCTCATATATGCGAAATGGATGCTCATCAAAAAAAGGTGGGTACCTGGAGGAGAATCAGGGGTAGGCCTGAGCCTTCAACTACCACTTGCCTGGTCTCCCCGCTTTCATCCCTCCCACTCACCCCACTAGCATCTCGTAGACGAGGATCCCAAGGGCCCACCAGTCCACCTCCTTCCCGTGGCCTCGGCCCTGGATGATCTCAGGGGCCAGATACTCAGGAGTACCACAGAGGGTGTAGGTCCGTCTGTGGGGGGGGGGGGGGGGGGAGGAAGACAGACTCATTAGGAGAGGCTCAGGAAGAGGCAGCCAGCAAATTAACAGAAGAGCCAACACTTCCTTCCTTAATTAGGTGCACAGTATTCTGAGCTCACTCCATTCTGCACCCCAACTAGCAGGGCAATATCTGGGCTAGCCTAGAAGCCTCCAGCTATTAATAACTGCATGATCACATGTTCCTTGCAACTTTAAGGCATGCATATGGTTTTTAAAACTAGTAAAATTCCAGTTTTTGCCAGTACCTGTCAGCTAATCTCTTTGCAAAACCAAAGTCAGTCAGCTTTATGTGACCTGTGCTGTCCAGGAGAATATTCTCTGGCTTCAGATCCCTGTGTGTGTGTGTGTGTGTGTGTGTGTGTGTGTGCGTGCGTGAGTGTGTGTGTGTTAAGAGACTAGAAAGACACAGGAGAGAAAGCTATAACTATTTCACCAACAAAACTCATTCTGTCTCAATAGTTCTCCTCTCGATGTTGAAGGACTCACCTGTAGACGATGTTGAGGGAGTGAAGGTAGTCGAGTGCCATGACAATTTCTGATGCAAAGAAGAGGGAGGTAGTGTTGTCAAAGCGGTGCGCAGTGCGCAGGTAGGTGAACAGCTCCCCTCCAGGCACATACTCCAGTAGCATATACAGGAACCGGTTGTCATGGTAGGACCATATCCTGAAAGAGGGCGATTCAAAGATGCCAGAATAACTGAACATGAACCTTCCCTCACTGTAAGAGCCCACTCTGCTATAAGAGCCACCCATGCTGTAGGGATCGCTCACTGCAAGAGCCCATCCTAGCTAGCTATATGATCCCACCCTCTTTGCTCACATGTTAACGATGAACGGGTGTGAGATGGAGGCCAGGATTGACTTCTCACTGTTGACGTGCTCTACCTGCTTCAGTCGAATCACCTCGGAGATGGTCATAATCTTCAGAGCAAAGAACTGTCGTGAAGGGATGTCCCGAGCGAGCACCACTCGACCGAATGTGCCTGTGCCTGGGGGAGAGTGTGAGGGGGTGGGGGGTGTAGTTGTGAAGAGGTGCCTGCAGGCCTCCAGTCCTACGATACACTGGAGGGTAACCAGTGTGGGGGTGTACCAGAATGGGACTGTTGGCTTTATGGAATTATTAAGAACTACCAGCTGCCAAATTGGGCTGGCAGCAAAGTATTTGGTATTGCTTGAAGAATTGGGTGTGGGGTGACTGCTTGCTACCAATCTCATCTTAAATATCATTTCCTTATGTTGATTATGCTATGATGTCATATGACATACAACAGCAGTTGTTGGCAGAACACTGCCAAATGCAATAACAACTTAGACCTCAACTAGACAGTGGGGATGAGGATGAGCTTAGTCATGCTTGCCACCTATTTTGCAAACAGGAAAGCATTGCCTCTCTGGAATGCCGTAACAATGCCAGTCACACAGCAGCTTTCAGAGACTCATCTTGATCTATAGTAGGAGTCGTGAGTGACAATTATGTAACTATGCACTCTGGCTTAAATACTAAACATCCCTGAAAGAAGCACTGGGCTTTTGACAGTCAACCCTACACTAGTCTTTGGGAGAGGAGGGGAATTGGTATGAAATTCAGTTACACTGATAAGTACAAAATGAAGTCCCTGATTTAGAGACTTTTAGACTTCTGTGTCACCGGCTTGTCATACCCTGCCAAACTGGCATGGGTAACGCTACGGTATCGTATGTGAATCATTATATTCCCGGGGAAAAAAACATTTTCCAGATACACCTACATCTGTACGTATGTGTGTAACCGACTTTATACTGCCCCCCAAAAGCTAGTGTATCCAATACTTGAGTATTATACTAGTATACTGTAGTATACAGTTCCCTGCCACTGCAAACACAGCCAAGCCATAAATACCTAGGAATGATGACGAGCTGAGACAAAGGCTGCCTTTGAAATGGGGGCGTGACCACTAAGTTAATTAGTAGCTAGATCAAAGGACTCCCAAGGATCGATCATACAGAGCACAAACCCTTCCCGGAATGTGCTGTCTTAAAATTAGCTACAGCAAACACAATCTTCCTCCACAATACACCATCCGTCCCGGCAAGGTCGTCCCAGGAGGTACATGCCACGCAGGGCGACCATCCCTCCCACGTGCACCGACCTATGGTCTGCTGAATCTCCAGTTCCCTTAGGGAGTACTTCCTTGCGAACTTGGGTGTCTTGGCAGTGAGTACGGGGCTGGAGTCTAGCGATACCTGCCCAAAGTGACGCACCAGGGCCTCCGCTCCTGCGCTGTCGCTGTCCTTCTCGGCCATGCTTCTCCTCCTGTTGATCTTGCACTCCAAACACTACTCTATCTGCCACACAACTACTATACTGCGATTTAGTATTGTGTCTGCAGCCATGCGTTGTTGGCTTCCCGATCGTGCTTTTGAGAGTGCAACTTGAGCGCAACCACAATTTGTTCTAAATTTACGAAAGTATGCCAATGATTTCCAAATACTTTTACGATAGAAATTTTAAAATAAATTATCACGTGTAGTTCTTTGCGGTGAGATATGGCCAGCGCGGAGGAGAAAGAAGCTTTGCTGCAGCTCGAAAGAGGTGGGTGCAAAAAGCGAGAGGGTAACCTCTAGACTGTGCCACCTCCTTCGCGAGGAGATGAAGTATTAAGGAGTCAAGAGTAGCTGTAAACAAGCATGCATATTTATAGCTCATTAATATCTGTGATACACGTATGGAGTAGTGCTGCACCTTCTGCAGCTCTCAAAGTAGTCACTCCAAGAGTGTATTAGTACTGCAATTGCTTCAGCCATCGTCGATCACTCTCTTTTTTCACATGTATAAGCGTGCAGCCACAAGTCCATATTTGGTGGCTCCACGCCCACTTGGATGAAAATGAGGGAAGACCTGGCCACTTATACAGTGGCAGGCTCACTGTGCAAGACTAGCTAACTGTATAGTATAATGGCAGTCTTGTGGTTGCCTTGGTAATTGTGACGGTATTAAGTGACCCAAGGGTTTAGGGATTAGCTGACAGTGAGGGTAGGAGTGGTCTGATGCAGCACTGCCCCACCCCACACACAACAGACTCTGCCAGTCAGTCTAGCGATGACATGGAAGAGCCTGAGGAGAAGGTCAAGGTGCAGGGGCGGGGTTTCAGCTGCAAGAGCTTCCTGTGTGACCCCCACCGATGGATGCATCGCTTCCTCATGCTGGGGATGATGTGCTTCCTCAGCTTCGGCAGCTACTACGTCTACGACAACCCTGCCGCCCTACAGAAGACCATCCTCAATGTGAGTTGGTAGCCATGGCAACCCAGTAGACATTACCATTATAGCGTGTAGCTATCACTGGCCTGGAGCACCATAGAAGCTGGTAAACAGTGTTGATAATACATGCCTGGACCTGGGGGTAATGAGGTCAGGGGAGGTTGATGACTATGATGTAATATGCAAGACCATCCTGATTAACTTACAGCTGTGGATATGTGATATGAGTGTGTCTGTGCACTTGTAAAGGCCTACATAGCTGTTAAACAAGTTGTTGACCTACTCCACCCAGGTGATGCGTGTGGATGTGACACAGTACGCTCTACTCTACTCCCTCTACTCCTGGCCCAACGTGATCCTCTCTATCTTCGGAGGGTACCTCATTGACCGGGTCTTGGGTATCCGTCTTGGAACTATCGTCTTCAGTTCCATCATCTGCATTGGCCAGGTGTGTGTGTGTGTGTGTGTGTGTGTGTGACATGACTGGAGTATGATTGTCTTTTGCCTCACCCATCTTCACAGCTGATCTTTGCGCTGGGTGCGTTTGTGGACCACTACTGGCTGATGGTTGCTGGGAGATTCGTGTTTGGGTCAGTGTCGTGGATTATTAACATGCATGGATGTGGTTCTCAGCCAGAGAGTTGAGGTTCAAGGAAGGGGTGTGGCTTACTGTGTTCAACAGGTTTTAACAGCTGCCTAGTACTTCTTTTGCTTACTGTCCGTCCACACACCCATCCCCCTGCCTCCCCCCACACACCGCATACCCATCCCCCTGCCTCCCCCCACACACCGCACACCCATCCCCTGCCTCCCCCACACACCGCACACCCATCCCCCTGCCTCCCCCCACACACCACACACCCATCCCCTGCCTCCCCCACACACCACACACCCATCCCCCTGCCTCCCCCACACACTGCACACCCATCCCCTGCCTCCCCCCACACACCACACACCCATCCCCCTGCCTCCCCCCACACACCGCACACCCACCCCCCTGCCTCCCCCACACACCGCACACCCATCCCCCTGCCTCCCCCACACACCGCACACCCCTCCCCCTGCCTCCCCACACACCACACACCCATCCCCTGCCTCCCCCCACACACCACACACCCATCCCCCTGCCTCCCCCACACACCGCACACCCATCCCCCTGCCTCCCCCCACACACCGCACACCCATCCCCCTGCCTCCCCCACACACCACACACCCATCCCCCTTCCCCCACACACCACACATCCATCCCCCTTCCCCCACACACCACACACCCATCCCCCTGCCTCCCCCTGCCTCCCCCCACACACCACACACCCATCCCCCTTCCCCCACACACCACACACCCATCCCCCTGCCTCCCCCCACACACCACACACCCATCCCCCTCCCCCACATGCCGATCCCTCCTCTCTCCCTTACACCCATTCCCCCTCCTTCCCACACTGCACACTACATAGGTTGGGAGGGGAGAACCTGGCGGTTGCTCAGAACAACTATGCTGTGCTCTGGTTCAAGGGGAAGGAGCTGAACATGGTCTTTGGGCTGTTGCTGAGTATTTCCAGAGTGGTGAGTCCACTTCTCACCCCTCCCCTACCAGACCAGCCAAACACACACACACACACACACACACACACAGGGTAGCACAGTTAACATGAACGTCAACCACAAGCTCTATGAAAGCTCCTTTTCTTTCATAAGCCCCGACTATGTCAGACTGGGTTCTGTGCTGATGGTTGGTGAGTGTTGTGTGACGGTTGGTTGTGTGGCTAGGTAATGTACTGGTTGTGTGTGTACGTGCAGGGCTGGGGTTCTGCCTGCTGTCCCTGCTCTGTGGTGTGGTCCTGGGGCTGTTTGATAAGAGAGCGGAGCGCATCCTCAAGAGGAAGAAGGGAGAAGGTATGTTGCCATGGTGATGTGGAGGATGGAGGAGGTCGAACCCTGACCTTTCACCCCTCCAGGGGAGAAGATCAGTGTGTGGGACATCAAGGACTTCCCACTGCTGCTGTGGATGATCTTCATTGTCTGTGTGACCTACTACGTTGCAATCTTCCCCTTCATTGGCCTGGCTGTGTGAGCTGTCCCATTCCTATTCCACCGTGTCTACATTCCAGTCTGTTACAGTGCCTTCTGTATCTCTGCAGAATATTTCTGGTGGACAAGTATGGCTTCAGTATCGCACAAGCTAATGTTGTTAACAGGTATGGCCTCTAGTTCACTGGACATCTAACACATGGCTATGACTGACAGTATCTGACACACGGCTATGACTGACAGTATCTGACACACGGCTATGACTGACAGTATCTGACACACGGCTATGACTGACAGTATCTGACACACGGCTGTGACTGACAGTATCTGACACACGACTGTGACTGACAGTATCTGACACACGGCTATGGCTGACAGTATCTGGATCACCTGTGTCCTGTCCTCCCTCCCCCTCAGCCTGGTCTACCTCATCTCTGCCGGGGCGTCTCCTGTGCTCGGCTTTCTGGTGGACAAGACGGGACTCAACCTCTTCTGGCGTAGGCTTCTCCCCAGAGTGAGTCTCTGGGCCAGACTCACGGCTCCCCTCTCTTCCCTCCTCAGTCAACCTGGGTATTGTCATGACGCTGGCGGCTCATGCCATGCTGGCATTCCTCGGTGCCGCCCAATTCCTGCCCTACCTAGCCATGGTGGTGATGGGTGTGGCCTACTCTCTTCTGGCCTGTGCTCTCTGGCCTCTGGTTGCCTTTATCGTGCCAGAGCATCAGCTTGGGACTGCATATGGCATGTGAGTTGGAGAATGGGCTTGGGACTGTGCATGGCAAGGTTGGAGGATGTGCCATGGGATTGTGCTGGAGGCTCCTTTAATGTCCCCCCCGCATGTATGGGTGGATTTGTTTAGTGTTTAGGCCTAAAGCTTAATGAATACATTTGGTATAACAGTTAAGATACCTTTAGTTTTCATGCCTCTCACAGCATGCAGGCCATACAGAACCTGGGGCTGGCTGTGGTCCCCATCATTGCGGGACTGATTGTCGACAGGAATGGCTACCTCATGCTGGAGGTGTTCTTTTGTGCCATGGTGTGCATCTCTCTCATTGCTGGTGAGACCTCAGGCACCGATGGCATAGCTCCAGGCACTGCCACATGCCACAAGGCTATTGTTTTATGTAGCCATCACCACTGTCACCACTGTCACTCACTCCCAGGTATTTTGCTGTATGTGTTGGACTCAGCCAAGGGAGGGAAGCTCAACAAGACAGCGTGGACACGCAGGAAAGAGGAGAAGGAGCAGGAGGAGAAAGAGAAGGCTGAAATGTGAGGGGCAGTTAGGGCTTTGAGTTCCACAAGGACCTGGTAATCAGCTCTGGGCTTGGATCAGCGGAGATGTACATTGTCCCCATTTGTGCACCCACACACACAGCCTTAAGACGTCAGCGGACATACTGCAGGCTGGTACCCAGACCTACACGAGCCCCATTGCCCCAAGCTCGGCCTTCCAGATCAGAAACCGGCTGCTATCTCGCGTGGGGGCCAAGGTGAGAGACGTAGTTGCTATGTGTACCACCAGAAAACCATGCTCATCTCAGTAGGGCTACAGCGTGTGCACACATGGCTATCCACTCACTACACACTGCTGTGCTAAGTCTCAGCTTTGTACCCAGGCCTCCCCAAGGATGTAGCCATGGAGACTAGGCAACTAAACCGTGAGAGAAAAGCTTTTTCTCCCCACATAAATCGGTTCTAGTTACAACAGTACTCATAATACCCTTGTCGAGTTCATACCATTAAATTCATTTACACCCTCTCACCCAGATGCCTGAGCACATGGCGACCTTTAACCCTCTGACCACCAGCTATGGTGTTCATGCTGGGGTGCTGAAATAGCCAAGTGATTAGTGATTTGTGTGTCATAACATGTTTTATGTGTCTGTGATGTGTGTATATTGTATAGTGTCTGATTTTACAGTCTGTAACACAAGCAAGTACGCAGCAGAATGATGCAGACATAGCAGTGTTATCCAGCACACAGCCATACAATGTCGTGCATACTCAAACAACTAGCTGGCGTGGTCATGAAATCACTTTCTTGCAACAGAAATACTTTAATATAATAACAGAAAGTATTAAATACTATTCCCAAAATATAGCTGTTGGTCGCAGGAATGGGTGGGTGGGGGAAGTGATATCCATGGAAACTCAAATGAATTCTAATCCTTCATACCTATGTGTAGGAGGAGAAAGAGAAGCTAATTAAGAGTGCTGCAGAGGGTGTGGCAGTGGACACACCTTGTGCAAGCCTTGATCACAGCTCTTTATGGTATGGTATGTAGACAAGTATGAAAAATGAGGCTACACACTTGCTAGAGAACCTGGGAATGAGACTATACACTTGCTAGAGAACCTGGGAAGGAGACTATACACTTGCTGGATAACCTGGGAATGAGATCATTATTGCTTGACCTACTTCATGTCTGCAATCTTCTGTTCTGGCATTCGTATGTCTCCATGTAGATCAAAGCCTAGCATGTCTAATGTTGGGTCAGGGGTATGACAGGTGTGTATGTGTTGAGGGCTATAGACTTACCCTACAACTGGTAGTTTCGTGCTTAGACCCTCCACCCACCGCTGCGGGTAAAGTGTCTGGTACGGGGGTGAGTGGAGGGTCTGGGCATGAGACTAAGACTGTGTGTGGCTATACTGTAAGGCACATGAAGCTGGGTATGAGGAGTGGGGCCATGAAGGGGAGGTATGAGGAGTGGGGCCATGAAGGGGGGGTATGAGGAGTGGGGCCATGAAGGGGAGATATGAGGAGTGGGTCCATGAAGGGGAGATATGAGGAGTGGGGCCATGAAGGGGAGGTATGAGGAGTGGGGCCATGAAGGGGAGATATGAGTGGGGCCATGAAGGGGGGGTATGAGGAGTGGGGCCATGAAGGGGGGGTATGAGGAGTGGGGCCATGAAGGGGAGGTATGAGGAGTGGGGCCATGAAGGGGAGGTATGAGGAGTGGGGCCATGAAGGGGGGGTATGAGGAGTGAGGCCATGAAGGGGAGGTATGAGGAGTGGGGCCATGAAGGGGGGGTATGAGGAGTGGGGCCATGAAGGGGAGGTATGAGGAGTGGGGCCATGAAGGGGAGGTATGAGGAGTGGGGCCATGAAGGGGGGGTATGAGGAGTGGGGCCATGAAGGGGAGGTATGAGGAGTGGGGCCATGAAGGGGGGGTATGAGGAGTGGGGCCATGAAGGGGGGGTATGAGGAGTGGGGCCATGAACGGGAGGTATGAGGAGTGAGGCCATGAAGGGGAGGTATGAGGAGTGGGGCCATGAAGGGGAGGTATGAGGAGTGAGGCCATGAAGGGGGGGTATGGGAGTGGATACAGGTGGCAATCTTGCCGTGAACCTCCTCTGACTTGAGAGCCAGGATGATGGAGTCATGTGTACCAGGAACAAAGCGGAAGGAAGAATACCCTCGTGTTGGGTGGAAGGGCTGACTGGGGTCAAGGTACAACAAGAGGAGGGAGGGAGTGGCCAGGGCAGCCACATCTAGAACAACCTGCAGGCAGGCCAACTACACGTCACTAGTGTGAGTGTGACTGGCTGGACAGTGAGAAGGATACTCCAATATGTGAGACGTCAATATCGGCAAATGCTTCATCAGCAGTTATCATGAGGTTGGTAGCTCTGTGCTCATCCTCGACGTCATTGTAACTGTGAGGGCAAAAGAAAGCGTGGGTGTGGAGGGGTACGGCAAGGCACAATTTGAGTTCCCCTCACCTCTCCTTGCTGGCCCTCCGAGGTAAGAAAAACCACCTCTTGTGAAACTTGCTCCAGCAGGCAGACTCATGGATCACATACCTGAAGAGGCAGCTATAACCTGTGAGCTGCTCTTCAAAGCTAAGGACTAAAGAGTCCCATTACCCTGGGTCTGTGATTCCAGCACTCTTCTTGATGCGGATATAAACACTGGCCCATGGACGGTGCTCCACGTGGCCCCACCCACTCACCACTTTAACATACTGAGGGTGGTCGTTGATATACTCCTGCCAAGAGGACAACAAGAGACACTTGGCTACTCAAGGCAGCAGTGGTGCAGGATTAGAAGCCACTCACCCCAGTCTGTGAGGTCCACTCCTTGCCCAGACCCCCAATGTAGAGCAGATGCTCCTTCACGGTCATCCACTCCGCTTTGAACCCCTTGGCCACATTCCCAGGCCCATCCTCCAGGATCACCCATGGGACCAGCTTCTCTCCCAGTATCTCATACACTGCAGGGTGGAAGGCAACCTTACCCCCAGCATACCCAGCACTCATCCTCACATACCGATTCCAGAGCGGTCATCTACGGTATAGAGTTTTCCGTTAAAGACCACCAGTTCCGAGAGTTCTGCCCCTCTCCCCTTCTCTGAGATGCGGGAGAAGAGGGTCGTCACCTTGGGGTCCCAGGAAATGCTGAGTTTGCCGTCACTGCCCAGGGTCAAGCACCCGGTCTTTAGGTAGCTCACCCACTTCGACTCATCTGCCACTTTTGACTTCTCATCGTCATCTGCTACAAGTCCGATGCGGAATTCAATCCCACCTCCTTCCAGCTCTGGAGGTGAAGGGCAAAATTATCGGATTACACCGGCTCAGCTTGTCCATTTTTAGTTAGAAGTTCCATCACCCTGTCTTTGGCTCCCCGCCCACAGGAAGCTTCAGTTTCCTGTGGGCAGAGCATGGCAGAGCCCAATGGAGGCTAGCTCACTGTGTGGGGGTGTCAGGGGATACGTGGTGTTGAAGCCATAGAGTAGCAGGTCGTCCTCGAGAAGGATGGCAGGAGTGGCCCCGCCCCTCTTGAGGTTAGAGGGCAGAAGAAGTACTACCAGTACAACCACCAGTGTGAAGAGGGTAGCATAGAGAACTCGGTAGGGAACCTGGAGAGGGACAGCCAGTAGGCACCACTAGGTAGGGTTCCAAATAGCAGCCGATAAGTCGATATGCAGTACATACAAATTATTTACTTTCTTGATGGTCCTTTCCTTGAATGGGTAAATTATGCATGCCATGTACCAGTTAGTTAGGTTACCCGTGTAGGTCGCATAAATCCGTTTTCGCCATTCATCAGGCCTAGGGTAGCACGGGTCCACTTATACATTAAAACATAATTCTCGCCAGATACTAGGCAGTCCAGCAAACATGCGTAAGCATATCTAATTGAAGCGCAACAACACACGTGATCTATCCTATCAGTACGTGCAGGGATAATACGTAATGTATTATCCCTGGTACGTGCATGTAACGTAAGTGATAGATAGCTATATAGAATATAGATGGCGGTGTTCTATAAAATTCAGATTAAATTTTTGAAATTATTTTTGCGGCATTTCTATAAAGAGAACAGCTTAACTTGGAGGGAAAAAAGGAGAAAAAGAAGAATCTTGGAGGAAAAAAAAAAGAAACTTGAGAAGGAAAAAAAAAGCCTAGGGAGCCTCCCATCCCTCCTGGAGTGTCAGACACCCGGAGCGCTGGATAGGCGATGGCTGGGAATCACAGGAGGCCTTGTAACGTACCCAGTCATCCTTTTAGTTTCGGAGTCCCGAAGGAAGTTACCGACGTATTGGCTATAGGCTTAGAAAGTCAAGAATCAGATTGCACGCGTGCGCCTCGAACACGCGACCCGATTATTGGGGAGGCCACGTTCCGACCCCAGTCTGTAACCGAACGCGCCACCTTGACTTCATGTGAGAAATTTGGGCTTATAAACCCGTAGCGATTATTGCGGTGATCGTCGGTTATGTGCGTTAGATGGAAATGTTCCTAGAGGATGGCTAGAGCGTCTCGCTATAGTACAAGCACTGGGTAAAGGTTAGGTAGCTACATATAGCGATAGTTGTAACTATAAACCTGATTCATATAGGCCGCATAGCTACACACATCCTACTTGTACAGTAGGATGTGTGTAGTTGTATTAAACTTTAAGCAAGCTAGCGTCTAGCTCGATAAGCGAAAACAGCCTTGCAAATGAATTGTTTAACGCATGCACTCTTGGAAATTTATTGTACATGCACTTGCTAAAATAATTAAAGGGCTTAGAACCATGATAGCTACTGGAAATTGTAAGCATAAAATTATAATTGTTATGTATACTGTTAGCATGGTTATGACCAAACTTAGAATTTCAGTGTTTCCTAAAATTGCATATGGGGGGAGGGGGACAGGTTCAATATCTGTGGGTTAGACCACTTTGGTTCTGAGACCTTCAAATATGCTGAGTCGAAATGTGTAATTCTATGAGAAGTATACCGTGGTACAATGTATACATGCCTTCCAGTTTCAAACGGAAATAAAAAATAAGCTTTGATTTATAGTGACTTTCTGTCGATAGGTGTTCACTGTTGCTATGGCTACACAGCATACTGTCCCATGAGGAAGGCCAGAGCCAACACCAACAGCGACAGAAACACCAGAGCCACAAATCCCAGCACCCTCTTCTTCGGGTCCAACTCATCCGATACATCTTCCTCAGGTAGGGGTGGGGAGGGGCTCAGCTCCTCATCAGCCTCCCTCACCACTTCCTTCTCTAGCTTCTTGCAGAGACAGTGCACAGGCTGCGAAAATGTCCCCCACAGCAACTCCTCCCTGTCATTGATGTCACAAGTAGCCATTGCCCGCACCCTCACCTCGTGGGTCAGGTCATGTGATCTGACCTCCAGGGTGCAGCTGCAGGCCACGCCCCTATAAGCCTGAAGACGAGGACAGTCAAATGGTGCAGGTGGGGAGACAGGCAAAGCAGGTGGTATAAAAGTTTGCAGTCACGTCCTGACCTGTTGGAAGTCATGTTCTGGTCTTGCCGTCCTGACCTGCACCTCATAGCTGAGGGGGAGGGGGTAGTCTACAGCAGACCAAGAGAGCAGAAGCTCCTGGTCTGATACCTGCCTCAGCACCAGCTCTGTGCAGTGAGGGAGAGGGTGTGGACCTCTGACCTCCTGTACTCCCCTCCCTCCCACTAACTATGTAGCTCCTGGTAGAACCAAGTGCGCATAAAAAATGTCCCCCGAGTTTTTCTATGTGCTCTTGCTAGAACTCAGCAGTGTACTATACAGGCACGGCTCCAGTGGCCTACAAGACAATGGAAACTGACTTATTGAGGTGGGTACCTGTCGGTGCAAGGGGAGGTGTGGGCAGGGTCTTGAAGGTCACATGATCTGACCATGCCCCCTGACCACTCTCGGAAA
Source organism: Phakellia ventilabrum (assembly GCA_963921505.1). NCBI lineage: Eukaryota > Metazoa > Porifera > Demospongiae > Axinellida > Axinellidae > Phakellia > Phakellia ventilabrum. The sequence continues at coordinate 5,905,744 of OY997397.1, forward strand.
TGGCAGCTGCCCTGAAGGTGTACTCAGTGGCAGGTTGTAGGCGAGTGGCTTTGTGTGTCGCAGCACTGCCCTGGTACACAGTGCGGAAGCTGTAGAAAAGTATGTGTAGTAGGTATGTACACTGCACCTCAGCATCTAATACTGGTGACATACCCTCGGCCCTGCTGAGCCATTTGTAGAAAATACTCTGTGTCCTTGTGAAGCTTCTTACCCCAGCCCACTTTCAGTGACTGTGTGGTGCAGGAGAGCAGTGCCAGAGTGGGGGGTGGGGGTGGGGGGTGGAGAGTGGAGGCTGAGATGTAGGGGCTGAACGGACCCTTACCCATCTCATTCTCAGCTTGCACACGCAACCTATAGGATGAGAAGGGAGGGTTGGTTACTCCATTCTTGAGGTATAAGGTTGCAGCAAGAAAATGACTGCATCTGTCAGAACTAACACAGGACATTAGTAGTAGTTGCTGTTCTAAGTAACCTGTATTGTGTGCTGGGCTGCAGGTTATCCAATAAATGTTGAGTTTCCATGGCATGCACAGGGATCTTGTGACTGGTCATGTGACCAGAGACAACCTCAATGCAGTAGCCAGTAACTGGTGCTCCATTGGACTGTGGTACTGCCCACCCTACCAACAGACTGGTGTGGGTGCAAGACACCTGAGACAATGAAGAGTTAGTAGTGACATGGCTAATGACACACACAGTGTCATGGGTTCTAATTAGAGTATGATTACAACTGTCCATAGTACATGTACCATGCTAAAGTGTGGCGGTTGTGCTGGTGTGGAGGGGCTGGTGGTGAAGAGAGTGGGTGGGGTCCACTCGCTATGGCCAGCCTTGCTGACTGCCTGTATGTGTGTGTGTGTGTGTGTGTGCATGTATGCAAGTATGTGCCAAGGAATAATTTTATTCAGCCATACAGGGAACACATGCCATCCAAATTGCCAATACGCAGACAGTATAGCAGGCCATGATAGCAGCTACTTCCACTCAATCTCCACTGTTCTAATAACCACGCACAGTGAGGGAAACTTGTTGTGATAGAGCTACCACTTATAACTCTGCTTTGCACAGACTGAACTATTGTTGCTCTTACTGCAGTTTTGCAAAACCTTTGAGAATTGTTTGTAACTTTCTATGGCCTGCTACTCCACTTGCTGATTAACATATTAAGCTGCCCCGGCCAACCAACCATATATGGCAACTACATAACAGACATCTCAATTCACATGTCTACGCTGGCAGAAGTGGAGGACAAACCTTTAGTCTGATGGTGTAGCTAGTAGCTGGGAGGAGATTGCGGAGGGTGTGGCTACAGAGCGAGTCTGTTGACACCACCTGCCTTTCTACCCCTGCAGGGGTGAACTCCAGCAGATAGCTGCTTACCAGACAACCATGTTCCAGGGAGGCCTGGTCGGGGGTAGGAAACATCAGACTAACTTCAGCTAGATTAACATGGCATTACTTGGGTATAACTCGTACCAATTTTACAAAACAGGGTCTCAAAATTCCTCTGCATTTCTTGTACATGTAGCTATAGCCTTCAGCAGTAGGTTTTGTAAATGTGATTGGTTGTTTGCATCTCCTTGGTTACACTTCAGGCTAGCCTCATACCAACGAGGCTAACTTCAGGCCAGCCTCATACCAACGAGGCTAACTTCAGGCTAGCCTCATACCAACGAGGCTAACTTCAGGCCAGCCTCATACCAACGAGGCTAACTTCAGGCCAGCCTCATACCAACGAGGCTAACTTCAGGCCAGCCTCATACCAACGAGGCTAACTTCAGGCCAGCCTCATACCAACGAGGCTAACTTCAGGCCAGCCTCATACCAACGAGGCGAACTTCAGGCCAGCCTCATACCAACGAGGCTAACTTCAGGCTAGTAAGTTACTTTTTGTCTCCTTGAATGGTAACACATGTATAAATGTACCGTGACCAACGGGCCTTAGAACCCTTCACTGCCCTTAGCAGCACCCTCACTCTGCTACAGCCCAGTGGCCCTCACGTTCTAGATCAGCAGAGTCACAATTACTTATCAGAGGTAATTTCGTGAGGTCAAAGGTGAATAATGGTGGCACAGAAGCAGCCATATCTGACCTGCCATCTGAGTTGGGCAGAGCTAGCTGTCCGATTGGCCACTTCCAGTTCAGTTGGTGGGTCAGCAGGTCCAGGTGCCATGATGCATGGCAGGAGGGGGGAGGGGCCACTGGTCTGAGGGGGGGGGGGGGTGTTGGTATATGTGTCACTCTTCCGTCAAACTCATCCCCACTCCACATACTCATCCCGACACTCCACATCTTACCTCTACACTCCACATCTCACCTCTACACTCCACCCTCGCCCCTACACTCCACATACTCACCCTGTACACGCCACATACTCACCCCTACACTGTTCCGACAGGTTACTTGGAACTCATAGTTTTCCCCAGGCAGTAGATGCTCGATGACGTAGGTAAGGGGAGGGGGGCCCACAGGGGAGAGGCCTTGCTCCAGGAAGGCATGGGGGTCAGCTACCATTCCAACCGTCCGCCAGGTGCCTGTGAGACCACTCCCTGTCATTATCCATACCACACTAGAAACATGAAGTGGCTTACCTTCTCCGGCCTGCCTCACCTCCAGGCAGTAGGATGTGATAGCTGCTCCACCGCTAGACTCCGGCTGGTCTGCTCAGAGGAGGGAGGAGGCAATCAGTGTGAAGGTGGTCAGACACCACTGACAAGTGAAAAAGATGGGACTGTCTGGTAATGTGCTTGTTGGTCATTCCCTTTCCTAATTGTAGAGGCGCTTGTGTTTGTGATGTGTCAATCACATGACGGTGGAGAACACTACGCAGATAACCAATCACTGCAGATTGGTTAACTGTACTGGCACCCTCACACTCCACACCTACCCCATTCCAAAGTTACTGAGGTTTGTGTTGGTCTGCCGGACAGACGAAGAGCCCTGGGTGGGTGCGGTTGGGTGGGTGGGGTATGAAACTGACTCAGGGAAGACCACGCCCCCTGGCCTCCTTCTGAGCAGGCACAGACACGACATCGGTAGGCTCGTCCTGGGGAGAGTCCTTCAGCAAGGTAACTGGTGTCTAGTCCCTGGTAGGCAGGAGAGAGGGGGCCACCTAGCCCGTCATCCAGCTGGGGGGAAGATGAACCGTCTTTGTTTAAGGGTTTCTTTATAACTGAGTAATAACTAGTACACACCTGCAGCTGGTATGAGTCTACTTTGCTGCCTCCGTCGTCTACAGGGGGTCTCCAAGTAATGTTCAGAGTGGTGCTGTGGGGGCGGTCCTTTAGGGTGGGGCCAGGGGGTTGGCCTGGGGGGAGGGATCTGTGTCAGCACTGCACAGGTAATGAGTCTTTCCATGTGTCCAATCAACCTTTAGTTCCCAGGGTCAATTTATATTGATGGTTGTAAAGGCATACATGTGTGTGTGGACCACGGGAGTATATCCTGGGCTGTAATGAGTTTCAAAATCCCTCTTTCAACTTGTATAGCACTAGTACGACTGCTTAGTCATGATGGAGAGTTGGCTTACCTGGAACATCAGGGAGGGTGTGGTAGGTGATAGGGTGGGAGGTGGAGCTTATGCCCCTGTCATTAGCAGCAGAGAGGCGAAAGTTGAATTCCGTGTTCCTCTGGAGGCCGGAGCAGGTGAAGTGTAGCTCCTCCCCCTGGAACACTGGGCAGAAGCCATAGCCCTGAAAGAGGATTAAAAGTACATTTACATCTTCATGCTGTGCTTACAGCTAGGTAGTACATGTATCTAACAGCTAGGTAGTACATGTATCTAACAGCTAGGTAGTACATGTATCTATGTGTAGGACTGTCACCATCCACCAGAGCAGTAAATGCTCATGAAAAACGGAGTGCCTAGTCTAAACTAAATTGATTTAGAACCTAAAACTGTAGTAAGGGTATAGAGAATACAGGCCGTGCCTGCAACCTTCTGACGTTTAGCAATGACATACACCAGACCATGTGAACATGCATGATCACACACACACACACACACACACACACACACACACACACACACACACAACCTACACTCCCTCGGTCTTCCATCTCTAAGCAGAAGGCAGTAATGGGTGAGCCATTGTCAGAAGGCGTTGCCCATTGCAGAGTGAGATGGTGCACGCCTGCCTGGGTGAGGGTGGGAGGGTGTGGGGTGGAGGGCGGACCAGCACCTGCACTAAACTCCAGGGGTTCACTGTAAGCACTACGTGTGTGTGTGTGTGCATGGTGTGGACAGCTATGGATGAGTATGTGCACCGGTGAACAGCAAGTGGAGCTCACCTCCAGCCAACCTCATTCTGTGCTTTAAGCCGAAAGAGGGTGTGGCTTCCAGGTGGGAACCGGTTGTTAAATTTAAATTGTTTGCCTTTGCCACTATAGAGCTCAACATAGCCCCGCCCACACTGTAGGGAGAGATGAAGAGGCAGGTAGTACCACTAAGCTACACGTCTTAGCCTTGCAGTCACCACTCTTGGAGCGCCTGGCTTTGAGAGGCTAGCTGTACTTTACAATTTCTTCTACCACTACCTTGCAAAAGGGTGATGCAGGGGTCAGGGTGCAAACCAACCTGGTCCCACTCAAGGGAGTAGAGAGTGATGGCTGAGCCATTGTCCTTTGAGGGGGCAGTCCAGCGAAGGGTGATACTAGTCTTGGCACGGCTGGCCACTCGGGGAGGGAGGGGAGGGGAGGGGGGAAGGGCGGGTACAACCAGTGAACACCCTGTATGGTGGAGGAAGACACATGCCTTCGATGATGAAGATTAGATTTGGCATCTGTTCAAGGAGTCCAGTACACAATTCGTAGCATGACCGTACATCTCATTATAGTGGATGGATGTATAATTAACAGTTTCTGGCAAGTGCAGTTAGCTACAATACTAAACCACCCTGTAGCTGACACCCATGCACACAGTGGAAACTACATTGCGATATCATGTTCACCATAAATATGGTACTACAGCTGGACGTAGGGTTAGTTACCACATGGGTCAATCTTACCAGAAGGTTCTCCTCGTTCTCCATTGGCAGCAGCAGTTACAGTGAAGTGGTAGGTGTGGCCTGGGCAGAGCAAGTCACATGATATTGTGCAACAAGTCATGTGTCCCCTGTAGAGAGGACACCAAAATGGCTGTGGTCATGGTGATGTCAAATATATGGAATGTGCCATTCACCCAGGTGGCCATGTGTGCTCATCTGTGGCTTACCTGTACATCTGGCGAGGGTCACCATTCCCTTCACTCATCATCACACAGTATACTGGTTGCCAGTCCTCTGCCGAAGGAGCAGGCCCCACTGGTTGCCATGACAACTCTGCTGTACCTTCTTCAGGACTGTGTCTAATCTGGAGAGTGGCAAACGCAACATTGTATTCATTTCCTAATGCTAGGAGGAGGGGCCTAGCTACCTGTGGTGGCTCTGGGGGGGTGAGGCTGGTCTTTAGCTGCTCTCGCCGGCGATGCTCCTCCTCTGCCCTCCTTTGCACCTCCGCTGGATGGAGAAAGGAGGGACGGGGGGAAGAGAGGGGCTGATGACAATCACAACAGCTTCGTAAACACCCACTTCACTTGACCCACCTTCCTGTTGCTGCACTGCTCTGCTGATGTTGTCCTGTGGCTGTGGTGGGTTCGGGTGGTGGGTGGGGTTTGGCTGGAGTCCTACCACATGGATGTGGGGACGGACACCTGGATTTCCTCTCCCTGAGTTGGAGAGCACAGCCAGACGCTGGTGAAATGGATGCACTGGACTCCAGCACTAGTGAGCTCTGACCTGCAGCCTGTCCCGGTACCAATCTGAACATGACCCTCTGCCCAGCTTGGACGCGTATCGCAGGAATCTGCACTAGCCGAAAGGGAGGCCGTTGAGGCCCATTGTTGCTACCAGCACTGGCCATCGATATCCCAACTCTTGTGTTGTGTGTACATGTACATGTGGAGGTGTGGGAAGAGATAAGACATTCTCAGGGCTACATAAGTCATCAAGGCCAGGAGATGCCAATGTAGGCACAGATAGTAGAGTAGAAGGATATTCCTTCTACTCATATTCCTCCTACTCTACCAGCTACGATGTAGGGATATAAGAATGGGGGAATAGGAACACATCCGCATCACGTGTTTAGAGATGGAGTGCAAGGGGGCGTGACGAATGATATAATTCTTCTAGTTTTGGTTAGAGCCCGGCCGGCCGGGCAAACACGTGGACTTGCACATCGACGCCATCGTGAACCTGAGAGCTGTATGACATAACCTACCAAGACATCCAAGGGTCTCTTTTACAGTTGCAGCTATATTTTCACTTGCAATAAAAACTTGCCTTAGGGAAGTGGCATTACGTAATTGAACACGCCCCTTGCAATCCTCTTACGTTATTAAATACTTTGCTGTTGGAAGCACTGCTCAGCTGGCTGTTCAGAATCAGTTCTTCTCAAAGATGGAAGCAGCGCCTCTCATTCCCTGACCACTTGCATGGCGCCTGGTGCACGTATATGTGGTACCAGTATAAGTTGCAGAACTCGAACGCAAATCGCCAGTCTCGCTCGCATGCGGGCTGGATCCAGAACGCAAACAACTTTGTCCAACCCTGCATACTGCAATCTCATTGGATACTTTTGACTTTTCCTGTCACTGAACTCTTTAGGTCGGGCAGTTCAGGAGAATATCCAGTTCTCAGCCTCTGCATTGCCCTCCCTTCACACTACCAGCCTTGAATTTAGCTCTCCCATACTGCCCTCCCACTTGCACAATATAATGCAGCTGTTACCAAAATAGTGCAGTGGTTTACTTGAACACCTGTAGTACCTAACTGCAGCACCTTAAAAAAGCAAACATTTTTGCACTCTCAGGATCTCACAAAGCAGAAAAAAAGTTAGAGGACAATAATCATGCCATCCCCGGTAGCATAGATAATATATAGATAGTATATATTATCTGTGCCGGTAGCTAGACCAGCCAGCTCACTATAGTTCTCTTTTTTAATAGTTCTCTCTCTCTCTTGATTACCGCATGTAGTGCAATGTCATGGACTGTGGTGAATTGATTGCTGAGGGCAGAACATACAACTGAACAAATAGGGTGAACACAATACAATTCTAGTCTGGTCCAGTACCAAAGTAGCGGTCACCATAGTTACCCACCCCCGGGAGAATGTGGTAGTTGTCGTTGACCCGGGAGTCAATAGCAGACGTAATTATCTTGACTCTGGGAAATGCATAGGCCACAGAATGCACTCCCAGTTGAGCAGCGAGGACTGACACAAAGAGGATGCAGTCCTCAGGGACATCATGGTCCTGCGGAGGGAGATGTTACATGAAAGAGTGACATCAGTAATAGTGGGAGCTAGGTACATGGAACAGTTACAGCATTGCAGGAATCATCACAATTGCCACACACAAGGGACAAGAGAAGTGCTTCATGGGCTGCAGATCCCCATACAGCGTTTTTATGTACTGGAAGTACATGTGGTTAAGTCCAAGGAAACCTCCACAAGCCTCAATGTGATGCACTCCCTGGCACAGACATGAATGACTTGTATCACTGGAACACTACGGTAAGTCTATCACAGAAGGGAGGTGTAAAGTATGCAGTGTTTGAGTAGCGTGATCAATGGGGAAAGGGGGTCCCCAGTGAGTAACAGCCCTCATATGGCAGGCAATGGCTTTCAGCAGGTACCTAACTAGCGGTGACCTGAGGTAAGCCAGCTAGGAGCCATGCATGATCTATAGGGTACAAGTCTTACCAGAAGCACTCGTATGGCCATAATGGCGGCAGCACCCGTAGCCACAGTGGCATCCATCAGAATAACATGACTATCTGTGATGTTGGAAGGCAAGCGCAGGAAGTGGAGCTGCAGAGAGGGGGAGGGGGTGGGGCAGTCTTTACAGCAGGCATACCGCAGGATGAACACAAACCTCCGGCTCTCCTGTTGTCTCATTGGTCTGGATGAGTATCTTGCCGAGTGTGGAGTCCTTGCATACGGACAGCAGTGCTGGTTCCAGAACCTCCCCAGCTCGGAGAATGGACACACCGCACAGCTGGGGTGAAGGAATGCTTCACACTTCATTGCAGCAGCACAACAACAGTGGGGGTGTGGCTTACCTTCCCACGGAACCTCTTGCCAGCGTAGCTCTGGCCACCAGCGGTGTCCACTGTCACATCCTGTGCAGGGGAGGTAGGGCAGAGGGAGTAACCAAAGACACTCAGCAAGGCCGAGTTGGAGCCGGACTACTACCTCAAAGGGCAGCAGAGAAAGGGCGTGCTCCATCACCAGGCAGGCCAGTCTGTTGGTGAAGAAGACAAAGTCATCCCTCTTTGTCTCGCGGTTCCTGAGAGAGGAGGAGCATGGGATAGTACGCCTGCCACAATACACAGGCCTAGCTGCAAAGGAAAGCTTCCCTTCTGACCTGATAACAGTATGCATGCCTTTGACCTGAGGCTTATCTGGCAGTAGATGCACAGAATCAGGTAGCTTCTCCCAACTGGGATGGTCTGCAAGCAGCTTGGATCTGAGAGGGAGGCAAGTCCCAAATTGATAGGCAACTGAGACCCAGTACCCCTGAGTGAGGGTAGGAGGGACTGAGAGAGAGGGGAGCGCTCTACAGAGAGACAAGGTCCCGAGTGGGTTGGAGTTGAGCTCCTACCTGAAGTTGAATCCTCTCTGGTGGAGGGGGAGTTAAGGGGATGGAAGTCAGCCAACTGAGCTAGCCACACATGGCACATGGCAAACCTTCTTCAGCTGGTCCTTAACATGATGTACTATCAATTGCATGGCCACTTCATTCTGTGCGCCTGTGGCAGAGGAGTAAAGATTTATACCAGCACAGTTATGAGCATAATGCCAGCATCCACATATTTGCCATGTGCGCACTACTGGAGACGCCCAGGGGCACATTTGCCTTCATCAGTCATGGAAGTACAGGATGGCTGATCAAAATAGTAGTGTTCTAGCACTGGGCTTAGCTCCCTCCAGTGTCTGCATGACTTAACAACCTCTAGTGCTAGCAAAGAGTGCAATTGCTCTGATCTCTGCCGAGGTATTGCTAAATCATTACAGTATATAAAAATTATTATGCTTTGAGAAATATTGCACTATTGCTGAGAATTCTGAAGCCATATTATATTCTACAGAGGAGCATATATAATATCATATACACACACACCTACCCTTTGGCACAACAATATCGGCATACTGCATGGAGGGCTCAACGTATTGTTGGAATGACTGGGGGGAAAGATACAATTGAATTCCATACTGGAATGGGAGAGAGACACAAAATCACTATGGCACAACTTACAGGCTTCACAAATTTGTTGTACTGTTTTAGCACGCCCTCCAGGTCCCGCCCACGCTCAGCGATGTCTCGCCGCAACCTGTGACAGACAGGGCTCACAATTGCTCAAGGTACTCTACAGTGTTATCACGCTATGGGGTGATGGTACACACTCATCTCTCCCCTTGCTACCTGTACTTCCATACGGTCCAGTCTAGCTGACAAACATAGGGACAGGCCTAGGCCTGATTTCACAGGGCTGTGCCCTACCTCCTGGCCAGCCGAATGTCAGAGTCAGTGTCCACAAACACTTTGAGATCCATGAGTTGCAGCAGTTCCTTGTTGCAGAAAGCCAGGATGCCCTCCACAACCACCACATTAGCTCCATACATAGTTTGCTGTGAGACAAAGGAGAATAAATCTCCCAGCGATAAGCTACCCCATAGCGCGTCACTCACAGTGTACTTGGCTCTGCTGTGTGTGTTGAAGTCATAGATCGGCACCTCCACGTGCCTCCCTTCTTTCAACTTACGCAGAGTCTCCACCATTAGCTCAAAGTCAAAGGCATCTGTGGGGAAATAACTACAGTCTTAGCAAGCTGATGCTTATTCAGCAGCAGCTATAGCAGACTGGCTCAACCTGGGTGGTCAAAGTCATACTCGCTCCTTGATGCTAGCTCACTCTGCTCTGTAGTCAGCACTCGGTAGAAGGAATCCATGGATAGTACACTTACCCATGGCACACCAAGGGACTCGATCACACGCTTGGCCACTGTCGTCTTCCCAGATGCACTGCCACCAGCTAGCCCTGCACGCAGAGAGCACTGTCAGACAACATATAGCAGGAGCCCAAGGGCTCATTGCCCCCACTGACCGATGACAAAGGCATCCACCATCTGTCCCTGGGAGTCATACCATGGTGGCCGGCCTTTAAGGGAAGTACATCCACAGATCATAACCAAATGTCCAGCGGCTGTGAAGCCATGGCCACCTCACCCGCAGTGTATATAGTCCTCCGGGTCCTCCTCCTGCCCATGGGCCGCCGCGTGGGCGAAGGCGGTTCCTCACTGCGACGGAGAAGAAACATCATATACCTACCTCTAGGATCGGACTAAAGTTACATATAGGCCTGTTTAATATTCATGTAGCTAATTTTGTCCTCAACTAGCTACGTATTTATGCGCAGACCTTCCAGAGTCACTGTCTGACGAAGAGACGCGCAGCACAGCAGAGACCTTACTATCCTCCATATCCATCACGCACCACTTAACTATTGCAAAGGGTACACCCTTTCATTATAAAATGCGCAGATTGGTGAAACGCTGCTTTTCCACCACGTGATACATAATGGTAAAACACTGCAGAGTTATAAATCATTCGTCCGATTTCTTTGCTGCTGCCTTCCCTCCACGAAGTCTGCCGGTTCTTCGTGCAGCGATGAGCCCAACCTTCCTTCCTGCAGGAGTGCCTCGCTTCACTGTTGAGGGCTTGCCAATATGCTGGTGGTTGCCACCACCGTGAGGGTGCTCCACAGGCTATACAGAAGGAACAAGACTCAAATAACACTCTTCCGTAGAAGCCTAAATCAAAGTCAGCACTTACATTCATGGCAACTCCACGGACTTTTGGCCAACAGTTTCTCTTCACTTTGTACTTGTGGTAGGCCCGACCTGCCTTTAGCATGGGCTTGTCAATCCGACCCCCACCTGCAACCACACCCACTTGTGCTCGGCAGGTTGACGAAAGAGACTGGAGAAAAAGAAACCTCTTTAAGGAAAGGTTCTGCACAGCATGAGGGCAGTTAGCCTTGTAACCAGGCCTTCCACACCCAGACTTTATCTTATAACCATGGACTCTCCTCAGTGCCACTTTTCATAACTGTCTGGCCTGTAAGACTAAAAATTGAGGTGTGGGACTTGGTACAAAGAGTCTGTGTCATGTGACCATACAAATGTAGGTATGGCTCTCCAGCCAAGGATACTCTCGGATATACACTGCACAAAGATATGAGATAGGATCCTTTATTTTGCTACCCCTAACAGTAACGTACAGTCTCCAGAGAATTAGGAAAACGTCTTTCCCACTATGTTGTAATGCTGTGTGGTCTTCCCACCTTTTTAGCCCCTGAGGGCAGCTTGACCCTGGTCTTATTGGTGTCATGGTTGTGTGAAATGACGGTTGCATAGTTGCCCGAGGCCTTGGCAATCTTCCCTCGGTCCCCTGGCTTCTGCTCCACCGAGCACACAATGGTCCCCTCGGGCATTGTGCCTAGGGGTAGACAGTTCCCTACTGAGAGGGTAGCTGAATGGAAGGGAGAAGAGGGGAGGCAACACTCATGACAAGAAACTAATAGTGAAATTGCCGCATGACATGCCCACTGCCTAGCCTTCATACAACTAGCAAGTTCTTTTGTGATAGCAGACACAAGAGAGGCTTAGAATATTTCTTTTTCAGTGTGTCAACTGTCACTGTTTGGCAGTTCTGCTTAGCAAATCAGTACCACCTACAGCACGAACACGATATTGACCTCATACATGCCTTTACTGCCATACAGTACAGACACTTTCGATTGCACACGCTCTATAAAAGGGTCAGGGAAAACGACTTCCTTACCTTTCTTGCCACAGTATACAAACTGCCCAGTGTACATGCCCTCCGTGGCAATAAAGGTCTCTTTTCTCAACTTGTAGCGGTAGGCATCCCTGAATACCACACGAGCCAGCGGCGCACCCCTGCCAGGGTCGTGGATGATGTCACGGATAACTCCCTGGGATGAAGAGTATATAATACACCTCTGTACGTCACATGTACCTAAATCACACCACCACACCTTGATATAGCCATGCCGTTCTGCATAGTCCACTGATCTCAGTTTAGCCGCACCCTTCCGATGCTTGGTGTGTGACTTAAACACACTCCCCTTCCCCTTCCTCTGGCTGCGAATAACTTTACCCATCTAGCAGGTAGAAAGAAGTATGATGATTGGGACCACCACAACGGTCAAAATATACCCAAGCCTTATTTTTTCCCCGCACACTTTTGACAGTAAGTACCTTTTCTGGGTTGATCCAAGATGATCAGGGCACCAATACAGGCCACATGGACTGAGTCGCGGTGGGCTTCAAAAAAAAGAGAACTGCACGTGTAACGCATGCGTCATATTGCGTTCGCTAGTAACAATACTCTGCGTACAGTACTATACTAGTACCCGGTACACAGTTTTGTACGCAGTGAAGGTTGTGTCGTGCATGCGCATACCTGCAAAGGCGCACGTGTTTGTGTGGACCCGTCTCCGACTAGCTGTTAGTATGTCATTGTCAGGGAAGAAGAGAAGTAAGTCGGGTAAGTTACTAAGCGTTGGGAACAGTTGAGCAAAACCAAAGTAGTGGAGGTAGCTAGGAGTATTGTTACGTGGTACATGTTAGTACATATTATTGGTTTCAGAAGAAGATACGGTATAATATGAATCTGATAAAGCGAGCAGCAATTGCTGTTATCATATGCACGCACATAGAGGGGGCTATATCTTTTAAGACGAACCGGCTAATGCATGGGTCTTGCAATCATGTGAACCCATCACATGCTGTGCTCCCATCATCACAGCCACAGAAAATGGAGATCCTCCAACAGCAGGCATGGTCAGTGTGTCTGTTGCCGCTGCAGCTCAGGTTTGGGTTGAGCCATCTTTCCTCCTATTTGCAGGAGCAGGACTTTGTGATCAAACCTCAGGCAACGACACCGCCTCTGAACACGTCGCAATGGCCGCTGTTGCTGAAGGTGGGCAGGGCTAGCTGAGTGGCGCTTCACATGAATTGAAGTAGCTAGAGGACAAGGTTATTGGTGGGACCGGGCCACGTGTATTATACATTTCCTACATGTCATCTAGCTATGGCCTTAGTGTGTGTATACTGTCTCTTTGAAATGCATCCTTCTCCAGAACTATCACCGCATGATAGTACGAACTGGGCACTACACTCCATTGGAAGCTGGCTGTTCCCCCCTCAAGAGGCCGATTAAGAGCTATGTCAGTCATGGCTTCATCAACCTGGACAAGCCTGCCAACCCGTCTTCCCACGAGGTGAGCAGTGAGAGGAAAGGGGGGAGGGAGGTGGTGTCACATCTGAGCACTTCCTGTAGGTGGTGGCTTGGATCCGTCGTATCCTCCGTGTTGAGAAGACCGGTCACAGTGGGACACTGGACCCCCAGGTTACAGGTTGCCTCATTGTGTGCATTGATAAGGCCACTCGCCTGGTGAAGTCACAGCAAGGAGCAGGTGGGATTTGGGAGATGCTGAAGGCTACGTCTTGAGAGAGCAGCCCCGGTGATGAATGAGCCGGCTGATGGCCTGTGATGAGCTGGCTGGTATTAGAGGCTGTTTCTGAGGGGCTTTAGTTGTATAGTAACTGTGTTGTGATTGTCTATAGGATAGCAGCTCAGCAAAGGCTACTGCTCTTCTCTGTAGGCAAAGAGTATGTGTGTATTGCACGGCTGCACAGTGCAGTTCCCAGTGAGGCCAAGTTGGCCCAGGTAAGGCAAGCTTGTCTTGTGCCTGGCCGTCTGCCTGCCACCCATCCTTTGCCTCTTCCCCAGACTCTGGATTCCCTGCAAGGGGCACTCTTCCAACGCCCACCACTGATCTCAGCCGTCAAGCGGCAGCTACGAGTGAGGACTGTTTACCAGAGCAAGCTACTGGAGTTTGATAGTGAGAGGAACCTTGGTAAGGAGATCTCTGCAACCCACTGCTCAGTAGCACTATAGAAGCAGGTGGTTGCTTTCTGGATGTGTGTGTGTGTGTGTGTGCTAGTCTTCTCTGACTGCAATATATATGTAGTGTTCCGTTTCTCTGTGCCTGTAGCGGTGTTCTGGGTGAGCTGTGAAGCAGGGACGTACATTCGTAGTCTGTGTGTTCACTTGGGTCTATTGCTGGAGGTTGGGGGGCACATGCAGGAGCTGCGGAGGGTCCGCTCTGGGATACAGAATGAGAATGTGAGTACTGGATAGAGATGGGCTATAATTGGATTGCTCATGTTCCCTCTCTCCTCGTACCAGGAAGGCATGGTGACCATGCACGATGTGCTGGATGCACAGTGGGTGATGGACAACCAGAGAGATGGTTAGTGATAATTATCCAACCCTGTAGTGTTCATGTGACATATTATCTATACCTGCGTGCTTCTGTGACATTCTGTATGCTTGTGATCTCATTTACATGTACTGCTCTGCCTCATGTGATGTCATGTGACTTGTGCTCGCAGAATCCTACCTGAGGCGTGTTGTGAAGCCTCTTGAGGCTCTGCTCACTTCTCACAAGAGGATTGTGCTCAAAGACAGTGCTGTAGGTTTATTGGCAGCTGTCAAGAGGCCTCTGTACCGGTCATTGTAAGACTGCTCTTGCCCTCAGGTGAATGCTGTGTGCTATGGGGCAAAGGTATTGCTTCCTGGGGTGCTGAGGTTTGACGAAGGCATTGAGCCGGCCCAAGAGATTGTCATTATGACAACTAAGGGAGAGGCTGTAGCACTTGGAATTGCGATGATGTCAACGGCAGAGATGGTGACCTGTGATCATGGCTTCTGTGCCAAGATCAAGCGAGTCATCATGAGCCGTGATGTCTACCCTCGCAAGTGGGGACTGGGGCCAAAGGTTAGTCTTCTGCCTCACCTCCTTTGGCCGATGATTAATTCTCATGCACCACCATCTGAGCAAGCTGCTCTGAAGAGGACCATGAGCTCAGGATGAGGCCTTGTGGTAGCGGGGGGATAGTGTGGTGTTCGTTATGCAGCAAGTCAGTCTGAACCTTTATATGGTATTTTCTGGCACTTTAGGCATTGCGCAAGAAGCAGTTGATAGCAGAGGGCAAGCTTGGCCAGTATGGGAAGATCCTAGAATCCACACCTCAGGAGGTCCGCAAAGAATTTGAACTGTGAGTACTGCAGTGTTAGGTGAACATGCAGTGTTCCCTTGAGCCCTGTAGCATTCCTTTCTTGCCTCAGGCCCGCTGGGGAGGCCCATCCCACCGCGACTGGTGAGGCTGAAGGGACACCGTCAGCAAGCAGGAAGGTTGGATACTGCCCAGGGCTGGTTGGTGGATGGCTCAACTGATGCCTTTGTCTTTCTATGTAGCGCCCACGCTCAAGTGACAGCAGTGAGAAGGAGGGGGAGGCTGTGGAGGGGAAGGAGGCAGTGAAGGGAGAGCCTGAAGGGAAAAAGGAGAAAAAGAAGAAAAAGAAGCACAAGAAAGGTAGTAGTGATTCGGAGGTGAGTATTTAGAGTGCTGGTCATCCAGTGTTTCGGTCCTGGTTCACGATACTGTATAACTGGTTGTGTGCAGGAGGATGGCAAGTCTCCAAAGAAGAAGAAAAAACATAAGAAATCACATGACAGTGACTGATGCATTTCTCCCTCTTTCTTCATCTATTTATTTTGTAAAGCAATAAACTTTCATTCATGAGTTAAGATAAGCGTTGTACATATATAGGGTTGGTCATTTTTATATGGTCAGGTGATGGGGCAGTTTGTTTGCTCTATTTGAGCGAATGCGATATTAGCCGTGCGTTAAATTTTCCGAGCGGTCAGAAACTAAATTAGAAGTGCTGGTGGGCGATCGTACATGTAGCTAGCTGTACCATTTTGATGACCTTTTCTCCGTCGGTGGTCTCGGTTTAGCCCTTAAGCAGTGTCCATTCGCCTCGCCTGAGGCCAAGCCAGCCAGCAATGTCCGGGGGAATGGACTCCATTGACCTGTCCGCGTTGCGGGTGAGTTGTGGCGGCGGCGGCATAGTTTTTAGCCCTTAGGAAGATAAGCAAGAATCCACCGGCCAGGCACATGATCACCGCCGCGATACGGGTAGAAACACAGAATTAGGACTTATGGCTATGTATGATATTTTAGGGTGATTTTGAGGGTCAGAGTTTGAACAGTTTACTAGCTGTATGAGGGTAGACATGTATGACTCCTTGTTCATACATATGGGTAGTATAGTAGGAGTGGAATTGGTTGTGCCTGTGTCAGTGAAGGATTGCGGGGTGTGCGTGTGGCAGGGTAGCCTGGCCTGGTGTAGCTGGGGCGGGGCTTGGGCAAGGACTGAGCTAGTTTCGTGACCAGGCCATGTGGAAAGCAGTGGTCTGGGAACAGTACTATTTCAAATTTGCTTATACTACAGTATAGCTTTACTGGAAATTGTCAGGTGTCAGTGCATATTGAATGAATGAATTTCATAACGGCAGAACAAATTTGAAGTACGGATGTTTCCAGACCACTTGTTTTTCTGTGTGACCTGGGCCCAAGACTAGGACTAAGCCAGAGTGCAGGGTGCGCTGTGTGACCTGGGCCCAAGACTAGGACTAAGCCAGAGTGCAGGGTGCGCTGCGGTGAGGGCTGATTGGCAGGTGAGGTCACGAGAGCATTCCTCTAGTTGTACACAACTGCAACTAAGGACACAAGACGTTCTGACCATTACTGACCGTATTGACTTCATACACGTCACTGGGCAGCCTGGTTCTCCATCGCAGCCAGGAACCAGGCTAGTCACTGAGGGTGAGAAGTCTAAAGCTCCTCTGTTCAGCGGATGGTGCAGATCATCTGCTGAAGCTTGTGCTCAAGCCTCACTTAGTTTGATCTCACAGAATAGTGTCCCACACCTGCTGGCTGCCAAGCTATTAATGCCAGCTGCTGTGGTGAACAGCTGATGTGGGGGGCTGTATGAGTTTAGTAACAGTACATCTGAAACTGCCATTTTGCCTTTGTAGGTTGTTATGTGTTTAATACAGTTTGTGGCCTCGTCAAGTGCTGTAGCCTAGTCAAGCATGTGGCTAGTTATGATCCACTGCATCGGATTGTTGAGTCTGATGGAGTGCGTTAATTAAAGTTGGCGTACAGCATTGCTGAACTTCTGGACTGTTCACCACATGTTACCCCGTCACAGCCACGACTACAGCTCACACGAGAGTGACCACACCCTAACATACACTCCAGGTTGTGGAGTGAGAGCTACTGTTGGCTAATCCTCCCCCCCCCCCCCCTCTATTAGTCTATGTCATTTCACTAACCATGATTGTCAATGTACACGAGGTGGCATGTGCTGAGGAAACCTGTGCTGGCTCGTGTGAGGATTTGTGTGACATATACATGCTCCCCCACAGGACCCAGCCGGTATTTTTGAGCTCATTGAGGTTATTGGCAATGGCACCTATGGCCAAGTTCACAAGGTAGGTCAGTGGGAGGTGTATATTGACAATGGAAACTGTGTGCCGGCTGGCAGTGGGAGCTGTGTGCCAGGTGCCTGGTGCCTAGGGAAATGATCTACACGGCTGTCTCCTACAGGGCCGGCATGTAAAGACAGGCCAGCTGGCCGCCATCAAGATTATGGAAGTTACTGAGGTGTGTTAAGGGGAATGACGGGAGGAGAACTAGGGGTGGGGTAGTGGGAGGGGCATGAGACTCGCATGCCATTACCTGGTATAGCGCTGGGAATATTTTCTGTCATGACTGTGGTAATCAATATTGTAAATATTCCCAGTATTAGAACACTTTGGCAATGTCTTGACATGGACATGCATGTAACATGATCAACATTGCCTGAATGTAATGTAGCAGTGATGTTGTTCTTATCGTGAGCATACAAGATAATCTACTATCGTCCAGCACTCGCCTGGTGGTGCCAGCTAGTACAGATACTAGCAGGCAATACCAGGCTATATGGTGCTGTGCGATAGTGGAAAAGTAGTCCCTCTAATGCATGTTCATACGATTACTTCCTCTGGCCTCATGATACCCACACAAACCTCACACCCGCACAAACCTCACACCCACACAAACCTCACATGCTCCCACCCACTCACAGGACGAAGAGGAAGAAATTCGGTTGGAAGTGGATGTGCTCAGAAAGGTAGCTCTCCTGACACACACCACCTAGTCCCGCATATATAGCATTCGCATGATCCAAAGTAGCATGTGTTGCACTATAGCCAGTATGTAATACTAGCCAGCTCTGGGTGGCTGGGGGCCCTCCTTAGTAACAGTGGTAAGTTGGGCCCCTCAGCTAGCAAGCAGCCAGGTATGTCTTTGTCCTGGTAATTGGTGTGAATGGACAGCCACTTCCTGGCTTCCGAGGCATGTAGGGCTTCCCACTGGTATGTTTCTGTTGCCCATTAAGTAATGCACATGCATGCATACACACAGTTCTCCTACCATCAGAACATTGCCACGTACTATGGCGCCTTTGTTCGGAAGGGAGAGCCGGGGCATGAAGACCAGCTATGGGTAGGTGTGCTCAGTTTGGATTTGAAATGGGTTCTTCATGTAATGGTGGACACTCCCTCCTCTGTAGCTTGTGATGGAGTATTGTGGTGCTGGCTCAGTGACTGACCTGGTGAAGTCCACCAAGATACGCTCCCTGAAGGAGGAGTGGATCGCCTATGTCAGCAGGGAGGTCCTCAGGGTGAGCAGTCAGCCACTATGCTCTGTGGGATGGCGCCCTTATCCCTTCTCCCTCCCTCCCTCCCTCCCTCCCTCCCTCCTCTCAGGGTCTGAGCCACTTACACAAGAATAAGGTTATCCACAGAGACATCAAAGGCCAGAACGTGCTGCTCACGGACAATGCTGACATCAAACTGGGTAAGCCACTCTGTCAATCTGTTGTTGTTCTGGTGTGAGCCTTCCTTCCTTTGCAGTGGACTTTGGTGTGTCGGCCCAGCTGGACAGAACCATTGGCAAACGCAATACATTCATTGGTACACCGTACTGGATGGCACCTGAGGTCATTGCCTGTGACCAGGACCCAACAGCAACTTACGACTACCGGGTGAGCTAGCCGCATACTAGTGGCTGCTGCCCTACCATAGCTGCCCTCCACTCGTACGCACCCCACCCTCTCCTCAATTTGATTTTGCATCATACTCTTCACACAGAGTGACCAGTGGTCTCTGGGGATCACTGCAATAGAGATTGCTGAAGGAGAGCCTCGTGAGTCCATCTCTGGCACTTTCATATTGGCTGTGGTTGTGATAGCCACGCCCACCCTGTGCACACACGCACACACATGTGCACACACTCACACGCACATACGCACACAGCCCTCTGTAGCATGCATCCCATGAGAGCACTGTTTCTCATCCCGAGAAACCCTCCTCCGCGGCTCAAGCAGACCAAGAAGTGGTGAGTTGGTGCTAGTACACGTATGTTAGCATGGTATTCATGGCTCCCCCTGGGCAGTGCATGTCATGATGTGTTCATGGCTCCCCCTGGGCAGTGCATAGTGTTCATGGCTCCCCCCTGGGCAGTGCATGTCATGATGTGTTCATGGCTCCCCCTGGGCAGTGCATGTCATGATGTGTTCATGGCTCCCTCTGGGCAGTGCATGGTGTTCATGGCTCCCTCTGGGCAGTGCATGTCATGATGTGTTCATGGCTCCCCCTGGGCAGTGCATGTCATGATGTGTTCATGGCTCCCCCTGGGCAGTGCATGGTGTTCATGGCTCCCCCTGGGCAGTGCATAGTGTTCATGGCTCCCCCTGGGCAGTGCATGGTGTTCATGGCTCCCTCTGGCCCCTGCAGGACCCCTCGGTTCATCAGCTTCATTGATCAGTGCCTCACCAAAGACACTATGAAAAGGCCGACTTCAGATCAGCTGCTAAGAGTGAGTCCCCTGGGCTAAGACACTTACCCCCTCCCTTTGCGTAGCTTTGTTTTGTGACCAGTTATCTACCCTCCCCTCAATTCAGCACCCCTTTATCACGGACTTCAATGAGAGGCAGGTCCGCATTCAAGTCAAGGACCAGATTGATCGCATGAAGAGGAAGAAGATCTCTGATGAGTATGAGTATAGTGGGAGTGATGAAGAGGGCGGGTCTCTGGACCCTCCCACCATGCGCAAGCAGGGAGACGGTCAGTGCTGGGCATGGCTTGTATTAGCAGTTGTTTTAAGCAGCTAAACCGTTCTTCCTACAGAAGTGAGAGTTGGAGCGGCAGCCCTGTCGCCCACCAGGGTGAGTGAGCTTTCCGTTTGGGTCTTTCAGCCTTTAGGAGGCAGTAGTAGTAGTAGTGGTATGCTGTGTGGCCTTGCCCCCTGGGTGAAGCTAACTGGCACCCCCAACCCAGGACGATGATGATGACGATGAAGATGAGGAATTTGGTGGGCAGGAGACCATGTTGTCGGCACGCCCAGGCCGGGCAGATGAGTTCAGTGCCAGTGAGGAGAGCTCCCTGGCTCAGTACACCCAGGATACTCTGATCATTCACGAGGATCAACCAGAGGTAAGCCCCTTGCTCTGGGTAGCTAATTGGGTCAGTCTAGATTGCTAGATCATGGGTAGGTCTGTTGCTGGGTGTGATGGTAGGCAAGACCAGGGGGACCAGTGTCCCTAGCGTAGTCTGCAACTGTTAGCTGCAGTCTCTGCTTATGTGCCAGCATGGCATGAAGTTTCTTTGTGTGTGAAGTGGTGGGCTGTTTCCCCAACAGACCTCACCAATGGGCTCCATCAGCACCCCCAGTTCGTCCTTCTCAGTGCAGAACCCCCAGATGGCCGCTCTGGCTGCCAGACAGGGCATGGGCATGGGAGCCCAGAGGCAATCCTTCTCGTACATCCCTCCCGACCCGGGACGCAGGCCAATGTGAGTACACTGCACGAGAGGGTCTTGCATTGATTAGTAGTGACTGATTGGGTGCTCTGAGACTGTGACCTTTGCCCTCCCCATAGGGTACAAACACGCCCCCTAGATGAGGGACATAGGAGAACTGGTTCAGGAGAGAATGGAGGTGTGCCACGCCCTATCAGCCAGCAGCAAGAAGGCCCAAAGATGGTAAATTGGGTTAGCAGTGAGGTTAGGTTCACTTTGTACACAAAAGCGAACTGGTTACATGGGTAGCTGTATTAATGAGTAGTGAGGGTGGCTGTGTTGGTTAGATGTAGTTAGGCATGTTGGGGTGGCTGGGATAGGGAGGGTGGTGGACGGTGGACTAGCTAATAGACCCTACTTCACTCACTGATCTTGTGTGCACTGGACTGTGAGCCACAGACTGCCAAGTATGGTCATGGGCTGGCATCAGCCCAGGAAGTACAGTTCTCTGAGAGTTTACATAACAGGGTGTGTGTTTGGCCGCTGGCTTAGCATGTTTATGAGCCGATTACAGTGTAAGCGGAGTGCAATACTCCTCTTGTGGGATTGTCACCCACTAAGTCACTTTCTGTTCTCTCCCTCAGTCTCCAGAGATTCGAAAGTACAAGCGTAAGTTTAATGGTGAGATCCTGTGTGGTGCTCTGTGGGGTGTGAACCTGCTGGTTGGAACAGACAATGGCCTGTTGCTGCTCGACAGGAGTGGCCATGGCAAAGGTGAGGTGTGGAGAGGCTAGCAGAGACTACTGATAGTATACGTATTGCTTCTCCCTCTGCAGTATTTCCACTGATATCTCGGCGACGGTTCTCTCAGATAGAGGTTCTGGAAGGGCTGAATGTACTGGTGTGCATCAACGGCAGAAAGAACAAGCTGCGAGTGTACTACCTTTCATGGCTCAGAAACAAGATCCTCAAGGGAGATGATGTAAGAATGAGATCATGTGTATATTGTTATGAACACTGATCACAACTTCCTCCATGGTCCTCTACCCTCTCTCACTCCAGTTGGATGCCCACCGGACTCGCCATGGCTTCACAGCCGTAGGGGAGCTAGAACACTGTGTGCACTACAGAGTTGGTATGTGTGATAGCCCTGCTGTGCTGGGGTGTTGTATCACATCCCCATAGTAGCTCACTGTGCAGTCCTCTGTCCTCAGTACAACATGAGCGGATGAAGTTTCTGGTGATCGGCACCAAGTCAGGTGTGGAGGTGTATGCCTGGGCGCAGAAACCATACTCCAAGTTCATGGCATTCAAGGTGAGTTATTGTGTTGAAGGCACTGTGCCTGGTGAACTGTGCTGTCTCTCCTCTGCCAGTCCTTCCCAGACCTGCATCAGAAGCCCATACTAGTAGACATGGTCTGTGAGACGCCCAGTAGAACCAAGGTTTTGTATGCGTCCAGCCTTGGTGAGTTAGTGTATGTGTGTGTGTGTGCCAGGAGAGGCTTCATGTGTACCTTATTACCCCTTCAGGTTTTCATGCCATTGACATGGAGACAGGAGCAGTCCAGGATCTGTTCCTGCCACCTCGTGGCACCAGAGGCCCCATCAACCCTCATGCCATCATCACCATTCCTCGCTCTGGGGGCACTGAGCTGCTACTGTGCTATGATAGTGAGTGCTTGACTTCTTCGGGGCAATCTAGCGCATGTAAATTACACTGAACTGTCCTCATCTGCAGACGAGGGAGTGTATGTCAACTCGGCCGGGAACCAGATCAAGGACATCCGCTTGCAGTGGGGTGAAGTGCCATCTTCAATTGGTATGTGCTAGAGGGGAGGGCCTTTGTGCAGCCTTCCTGTAGACCTCAGTGTATAACCAGATCATCTACCCTTCTTTCCAGCACTGATTGGAGACTCACATGTGATGGGCTGGGGCTCAAAGGCTATTGAGATTCGTGCGGTCGAGAATGGCCAGTTGGATGGGGTGTTCATGCACAAGAGGACTCAGAAACTGCGCTTCCTCTGCGAGAGAAATGACAAGGTTGGTCCTCCCCCTAGTCATAGGACTATGAACTGCACTATTCAAGCAGAAACACATTAATTAGTATTAATGACTGTACGCACGCAAGTTATTACTGTTCATTACTGTGTGTATATCAATAAACACCATCCTCATTATGGGTCTAAGGTATTGTGTGTATTTAATTCTGTTTGAGTGTACCCTGATTGCTATGTGTGTGTTGACTGCCAGTAAGAGGTGCCCCGACTTGCACTGTCCCCTCCCACCCTCTGTGCTGTGTTCTGCAGGTGTTCTTTGCCAGCATCCGATCATCCAGCTCAAGCCAAGTCTATTTCATGGCCCTTAACAGAAGACTTGTGCCCCAGTAGTGCCACATCCACTTTACTGTGTGTGAATGTGACGTTACACGTAATTTGCTGTGCAATTGACTGTTTTATCCCATACTTTACTGCCTCTCACATATGACCTGTACTGTCTGTGTTCTGTGGATGTCAACAGACTGCCGTGACAATATATAGCACTATTGCATGGTCTTTAGTATACATGTATAAGTACTACTTGCAATGTTGTTATTATACATTTAGATTTATGTGGCCTTTTATTATTATTAATGTTTTTTTGGACAGCATGACCCCCAGATCAACATGTACACGCGATCGCGATAGGGATATCGCGGGTCACGAGACTGCAAAATTGTACTGCGGATAAATTATTGTGAAATTTTGAAATGTTTTTTCTCGCATAGTAGCTGAAGAGCCTGTTTTACAGTAGTGTCCTCGATCGAGCGATGGCTAGCGGGCTACAGAAATTTGTAAATCAGGTCAAGAGCACTGCCTTGGGTGTGGCAGACACATTTACGCCTGTGCTCAAGGTGAGCGAGAACAGAGAGCGAATGAGTGAAGGGGGCGGGGCCACGAGCCGGGCCTCTCCGAGAGGGAAGCCGTGTTTCTCACTGAACTAGCTGTAGCTGTAGTCGAGAGACTTATGTCCACTTTGCTGTTATCGCTTCCTTTCAGGACTCTAAATTTCGTGACAGTGGTATGATCACACCTGATGAGTTTGTGCAGGCCGGAGACTACCTTGTTTACCACTGCCCCAC
Source organism: Phakellia ventilabrum (assembly GCA_963921505.1). Lineage (NCBI taxonomy): Eukaryota > Metazoa > Porifera > Demospongiae > Axinellida > Axinellidae > Phakellia > Phakellia ventilabrum. Next base: position 5,929,686 of record OY997397.1, read on the forward strand.
GTGGAGCTGGTGAGATCTATCATTGTATTTTGTTCCTAAGCTTGGAACCACACTTACTGACATTGCAGCTACAGTAGTGAAATCTAATTATAAGTAGCTGTCTCTTTCCCCTCAGGTCATCTGGTGAGCCATCTCGAAAGAAATCCTACCTTCCCCCTGACAAGCAGTTCTTGGTTACTAAAAATGGTTAGCCACCAAAGTACAGCACAGTAGTTGGTCTGTCTTGACCTCTCCTCCTTCTCTTCAGTTCCATGCTACCGGCGATGCCACCAAATGGCAGTGCTACCTGAGAATGAGCGGATTGTGAAGCTGGACGCTAGTGATGAGGAGGGTTGGGTTGATACCCATTATGGAGTTGGTGAGACTGTAACATAGGCAGTACAGAAACATGTCTACACCCCATCAAGAGCAGTGAAGACTAAGAGCTATGATATTGTGCCCTCGCTGTGTGCAGGTCTGGAGCAAGTCACTGAAAAGGCTGTGGAAATGACATTAGAAGGAGACAAGGAAACTGCTCCTCTGGTTTCCATGGAAACCCCTCTGGTGGGTGTAGTTGGGGATGTACGGGACTCTGACAGTGATGGCTCTGAACTAGCAGTGGACATTGATGAATATCCCTTAGAGGAAGATGACCCAGTAAGTTTGTTGCTGATGACTGAGTGGGTCACCTGGTGAGTGTGAGGGGAGTGAGTATGAGGGGAGGGGGTGACCTGGTGAGTGTGAGGGGAAGCCGAGAATTAATTTACAGCTGCCTTCCTCCCTCAGGCTACCCTGCAGCCTGTTGCTCCTACCAGAAAAGCAGAAGAAGATACCATTCTACAGACGCGTACCTATGACCTCAACATCTCTTATGATAACTACTATCGCACCCCCCGGCTGTGGCTGTTCGGCTATGATGAGAGCCAGAAACCCCTCACAGAGACCCAGATGTATGAGGATGTCAGCCAGGTGGGTGTGGGAAGCACTTGCTCTCTAGCCTCACTTCAAATCTCTGCACTCTGTAAACAGCACTGGTGACAGTATGCTAAGGTGGGCCTCATTCCTGCTCCAGGACCACCTCAACAAGACAGTGACTCTGGAGCAACACCCACACCTTCCCCCTCCCTCCCGACTCTCAGTGCATCCCTGCAGACATGCTGAGGTCATGAAGAAGATCATGACAATGATCGAGGAAGATGGACGCCAGCTTGAGGTGCACTCTTACTTGCTGGTGTTCCTCAAGTTTGTGCAGGTGGGTGGAAGGGGGTGGTTGCTGTGAGAGGCCGTCCCTGATGGAGTAAGCCTGACTGTTCTCTTCACTGCAGGCTGTCATCCCTACCATAGAGTATGACTACACTCAACAACTCGCTATTACCTCAGCATGACACTGGGACCCAGAAGAAACAGCTATGGTGTAGTTTTTATTGTGTGATGTGTTTGATTTGCGCTTTATTGTGTACGCTCATCTCTGTGGAATTTTTTTTTTTACAAGGCAATGCACACAAAAAATGTAGGCAAAAATAAAAAATTTCTAACACCAAATAAAAAATAATACGGGTGTAGTAAAAAGATCAGAGAGTCAAATGATCCGGTCCACCCAGGCGGGGTGGGTAGGGAGCCTCTGAGTCCACATGCCTCTCCACAGAGCGATGGACAGCCTCTAATCGGTTCTGTGCGCATGCGTGATATTAAATATTTCCATGGTTACGTGTTTTTGAACAGGTTTCTATGGTAACATTAGCAGCGACGCTGTCGCGATCAGAAGAGTTCAAGAGATGGCCCTACCACTGCTACCAGGCAATTCTTTCAACCCCAATGTGAGCTTGATAACTATTCTGATATCGTGAGGGTCATGTTACTGTTCTGAAACTACAATAGCCTGTTGATAGACGTTTGGACGAATGGCAGGAACTCAGTGAGGAATAGGCAAAAATTTTGTTTGCAACGAACTTTGGCATTTTCATCAGGTAATTACAGACAGTAGGTGAGCAATGTAATAGCCTGATGAAAATTGCCAAAGTGTAATTGAAGCGTTGCAAACAATGTTTTTGCCTATTACTGCCATTCGTCCAAAAGTCGATCAAGAGTCAATATCTCTGATATCAATAGATCTGTATGCATTTTACACTGCCGTGCAGGTCGGGAAGGCTCGCTTCCACAAATCTCATGCTTTTGACTACAACAGAGACGTACCTGTGTTTGTAGGAGAGGAGAAACCAGGGATAGGTGAGCAGTATCCTGTGCAGGCCAGCTAAAGGCAGGCTCAGCATGACCTGTGGGGTGTCATGGCTGACAGGGATGCATCATGTGGGACATGGCTGTTCAATTTATGCATGCCCCTCCCGCCTCAGGTGGCCAACCACTGCTGGGCCAGTCGAGTCGGAAGAACACTAGTGTGTACCCCAAGGGAGTGGGTGGAGGCCAGCCAGCGTGGGTGGCCTTTGACAGACAGGTGGGTCACAAGAGGGCATCTTGGTAGGAGGAGGGTTCCGAACGCTTGTTGCTGTTCTCAACAATTGCTAAAAACCTGCAGTTGACTGATTCAGTAGTTGCCATTCACAGTACATGTAGTACCTCTTCTGCAGATTGCCACCATAAAGCAAATGCATAGGTCAAAAATATGCATTATCAATGCTGAGATAATATAAACGCTATATTAGACTTAGCGCACCTAAAAGCCCCCTATAACAGTTGTTTGAACAGAAGCTCGGTGAGCTCAGTTTGCCAGTGTTTGGAAACCCTATCTAGCTAGCAGTCAGTTTTTGTTTTGACAAAATGAAATCACGGAAGAGGCACTTACTTTCTTTGAGAAATAAAATACCAGCTGACCTCAAGAGTGGACTACAGGTAGGGCAGCCACTGGGCTACCTAATGGTATCCTCACCTTTTAGATTTTCATCACAGCTAATAACGGCAGTGACACTCAAAGTCAACTTCACCCCAAAGTTTGTCTGGAAACCCACCCCTTACCTTACAGGAAAGTAGGATACTTAACCCTAACCCTAACCCTAATCCATCCTCAGGTACTGCGGTTCCATGCCTATTTCCAAGAGGCTGTGCATGAGAAGCGGGAAGAGCAGTACCGTATCCGCCACTGCACAGTCTACTTCTACCTTGAAGATGATACAGTCCAGGTCAACGAGTCTAGGGTGGAGAATTCTGGGATCCCACAGGGTCAGTACTATACTATTGGTATGGTGAAGCTTACAGTAGAAGAATTGGAATGCCTTAGCAGTAGTCTTTACAATGCCTTATGAACCTTGCCATGGTGACCATTCCTTTTCCACACTTCCCGTAGGTACCTTGATCCGCCGACACCGCATCCCTAAGCCTGCTCCCAATGACCACTACTTCTACACTGTTGACGACTTCAATGTGGGCCAGCAGCTGGTGCTACATGGGAGGATCTTCCAGCTAACTGTGTGTGCACTGCTTTGCTTGGGACCAGAGCAGCATTAAGTTATAGTTAGAGTCCAAGCCCAAAGGATGTATGGGAAAGGTTGTTATAGATAGCAATCCTTGTGCTGCTATCAGGTGTGTTTTCCCATAAATTCTGAGGGCTTGGACTCTATGACGAATTTGTAGTCCCGATTCTGTTCCAGTAATACGTTTTTACAAGGAAACAGCAAGATTGTTTTCCCAAAACATCTTAAGGCTTAGACTGTAGCCAGACCAGATTGGACCTATCTGGATTTCCTGGGTGATGCATAAACTATCAGTGTGCCTACAGCTGTTCTTCTGTATCATGATTAGTCTCTGCGTGCAAATGGGAAGTGGGCTGGCCCGCGAGACTGTATCATGGTATACTAGTACAGGAGTCTGCTCTAGCTGATATAGCAGCAGTACCGACACCTTTGAACCACCCACGCAGTGAGCTACAAATAGACCATTTCTGTTGATGTCATGGGCACAGGCAAATATACCTAACATTCAGCCAAAATTGCATACGGTGCTACAGAAAGGGTTAGGGTTAGCAATAACTTGGGCTGTCTTGAGATATGCTACAAGCTTAGCTTCATTCCCAGGCCTTTGCTTGTTCTGTTAGTTGTACAAAAACAGTGGGGACAAGACAAGCTCACCAGAGATTAGGTTCAGGGACCAATGCAGTGAGCAATGGTGTCATTATGATGTCATCGTGCAGAGTATTGCTTTGTTACTGATAATGTTTTTACATAATACACCCCAGGACTGTGATGAGTTCACTCGTAACTTCCTTCGCAAGCTGGGTGTTCGTGTTCCTCCGTCTCTGAAGACCCCTGCTGATCCCTACACTATGCACAGGGGGGAGGTGAGCTAGCCCCTCGCTCCACTGCAAGCCAGTAATGCAGTTTATCGGGTGTCACTCCCCCACAGCTGATGGGTGCCATGCAGCCATTACGACCATATGAGAAACAGGACACTCTCAAGCAGTTCGTGGACTTTGACCGGCAGGTGCTGCGGTTCTACTGCCACTGGGATGACAGTGATAGGTAGGTGCAGGGCTACAGTGCGCTCATATGTAGGGGGCTACCCAACCTTCCTCACTGTAGCATGTTTGGGGACTATCGGCAGCTGGAACTGCACTACTTCCTGGCAGATGATACTGTGGAGTTGCTGGAGAAGGTTCCTCCCAACTCTGGCCGGGATGCTGTGCCAGTGTTCCTGCGGAGGGCACGCCTCCCCAAAGAACCGGTACCCCTGCATCAGCCTGGAGTGGCCACCAAAAGAACAGTGCTCAATGTGTTTGGGCCTATGGGCCATGGCGGTCGCTACATCCTGGACTCCCTCAAGGTATAGGCTCATATCCAGCCAATTGTTGTCATATACGGCTTGGGAGCAGGTTATGCATGTGACCGCTCTCCATACAGACTGGTGCTGTGCAGACCGAACCCTACCAAGAGAGTGACCTCACCATTGGGGCAGTCATCAACGTGTGGGGGCGAAGGCTGCTGCTCTGTGACTGCGATGAGTTTACAAAGGAGTTCTACAGGACAAAGTATGGCATTGGTGAGTCGACATGCTCAGTCAACCATGGAAATTAGTACTGTGAAGGAATGCGTGTGGTATCCCTTCAGAGAGGTTTGAGCAAGTTGTGGTGCAGCAGCCTGCCACCTCTCCTGTTCAGCGGGTAGTGCATCCGTACAATGGATTTGGTTCTGAGGAGGACTCCCTGGCCTCTTGCCTCAACCTTATCCCCAAGCCTCCTCGCAGGTTAGTTTCTCTCCGTGCGGTCAACTACCCCACACTGAATCTGCCAAAAAAAGTATCATTGCAGGGATAGATTCCTGCCTGTTTAATAATTTTTTTGCTGCAGAGACTTTGCTAAGTTCATGGAGAAGGATCGCCGGGGACTAGACAGCAATGTGCTTCGGCTTGTGGCACGAATGGACACTACTCGACCAATTGACATGGACCGACGCTTCATTGTCTTCTATCATCTTTCAGACGACACTGTCACCATCTTTGAGCCTCCGCAGAGGAATTCCGGTTAGAAGTATAGCAGCACACACTTGAGAAGCATGCAAATTGACAATTATTTTACGTCCTAAAACTCTCAGGGATCATTGGCGGGAAATTTCTTGAGCGGGGTCAGATTGCCAAGCCCAAGGTCCGGGAGGAGGATCCTACTGTGTACTACCAGGCCGAAGACCTCTGTGTTGGGAGCAGGGTCCAGTTCAACCAACACAAGTTTGTCCTCATTGATGCAGATGAATATGCTCTTGGCTACATGCAGAAGCATCCTGATCAGGTGAGCTAGCTATGACACCTGCAAGTGATTTCTCCCTGGAGGGATGTGGAGTGAACTCTCCCTCTCCTCCAGTTTCCTCATGCCAACATAGCCCTAATTCTGGCCAAGCTGCGAGGCCCAGCTGCTGCCCACATCAGCAAAGTACAGAAGGTGTTCTCTGAGGCTGATCCAGCTAGTTCCGGAAGGATAGGCTTTGAACAGTTTAGGTCAGTTGGGCAGTTCGGAGGAGAGGGCTTGAGTGTCATGTGTGGTCTTTGCCCCGCCCCCAGGCTGCTGGTGCAGGGACTGTCTCATGGACTCCTTAATGATCATGAGGTGCTCACTCTGGGCCGGCACTATGGTCAGCGCAGCTACCCTCTGTTGACGTCACTGGTACAGCTGATTCAGGATGACTTGCGACAAAAGAACTACACTTCCTTTGAAGCTCTGGGGGCGGCCTTGCAGGCCTGTGACCACGAAGGGGTGGGCTACATCCAGCCGGATGAGTTGAGGCATGTGTGCCATGGGAGTGGACTGCCATTATCAGACCAGCTGGTAGATGGCGCCATCATGAAGTGAGCAGCGTATGTAGTATCTAGTTATAATTGTTGATGTTGTCTGATGCGCAAATAGAAGACAACTTTCAATGAATCGTTAGCACTACTTAATACTAGCCTCGTTCCCAGTCTCCACTCCCAGATTTTTTTTGCATGTAGCATTCTACATGCAAACAAGACTGATATTTCATATCTAAAAACCAGCCGGGTGTTGTTTTTTTACACAAATCATTCAATTGAAGGTTATGTTCAGCAACAGATTAGTCTTAGCTTAATGCAGCTGTAGAATGGATCAGACAGTCTCATCAAGGATAGTTAATTACTATACGTCAGTAATCAAAGTATCCTTGGTCTCATCATATAGCGCTACCAGCGAAAGTGCTAACAGCAATTTCGTAGTACTTTCCAAGACAGAACTATCATCGCTACCTAACACTCTTGTGCCGTCTAGGCAACACAAAACTAACCTAGCTTGACGTACCTTGGCCTATTGAGCCTGCAAACTTTCGGTAGCTTCCACTGCGCTCGTGGCTATAGTGGCATAGTAACGGATGATGTAACTTAGCGCACGTGATATTTGCGGACGAACACACACACACACACAAACCGAAAACATGAAAGCAATATTAGGACCAGCCGCGCGTGGTAAAAAAGCTGGGAGTGGAGACTGGGAACGAGGCTAATTTAATAATATGCTATGATAACAAGAGCATGTAGTTTACTTTACAGACATTGTGAATGCTCACAGCATCACAGATAAAAGATTGCAAACATATTGTGAGTGGCTCCTAGTTAACGAACGTTCAACGCTGAACCAAGTATGCTGTGTGTATGATAACAAGAGCATAGGTGGCAGATAAAGTTTTAATGCTTTTTTTGAGTATTCACCCCCACTGCGCAACTTCTCAGCTACAAGGACACTGCAATCGGTGCACTGGCAACTCACGAAGCAAACGAGGGCATGAAGTATGCATGGCAGAAGCAAGCCAAACAACTGAAGGCCAAGAAGCACAAGTGACATGCATACACACTTAATCAACAGAGCCGAGATCGCTAAAGATAAAATTAGCCTTAAAATGTAAAGGTTTCTCACACGCAACAATTCTATTACCGGCTATTCGAGTCTGTATTGATACGTATCCCTAGATGGTGACTACATCTATAATAACAAAATTAGTGTAATCCAGTGAGTGAGTAGTATGTGCTCCTCTCACCAGCTGTCAGACCAACAGCGCTGGAGCAGTGGACTGTATCCAGTTTCAGCAGCTGCTGAACTGGAAGGACTATCCGTTGCCACTGGACACTGGGCCTAAGGTATGGACCTAGGTTAGCATTCTGAGGTGTTGCAGGATGATTGTCCAGTGGGATAGGCAAATGGGAGTTGACTATAATTGCTGTATAAGCTGTTCCAAACAGCATACCCTAATTAAGCACTTGAGGGCCACTGTCTATTTGCTCTTTCCTGTGGGACAACCAACCTGCAGACCTCTGGGTTGAGTGATTCTGCAGCTGCTCTTAGAAAGGATGTACTCCTATGTCTGTGTATGCCACTCTCCATCTCCTAACCTAGCCTCGTTCCCAGGCTCTCTACTCCTCTCCCTCAAGAGCCTGGGAACGAGGCTACTCCTAACCTTGAAAGAGGCCAAGATTGTTGCCAGAAATGGATGACCAAGTGATGCTAAATTGGGTGTGGCTTGGATTACAGGTGTGGCATTGTATGGCTTGGATTTGATGGAGAGCAGAGAGCCAGTCTAGATGAAATCCTAATGGACATGCCTTCATTGGATGCCTTAAGTCGAATAATTATTTTACAGTCCCAGGCTTTGCCACACCATGTCCAATGGAATACAAATAGTGACTACTATGAAACTGGCTTGAAGCCAGGGGCCTTCGTCTCAAGGGGTGTACGTAGTCCAGATAGCTGAAGCTTTGATTCGATTTGATACTATAGGTGTTACAATCCCTGGGTACTGTTATTAGCAACTTACGAGCCAGACTTATCATCAGCAGCTTATAATTTCTCTTTAGCCGCTTATTAGCAATTTATGCACCAGAGTGACTTAGTAACATGTTACTGCAGTGAGCGCATATTTGTGTATTAGGGACACTCTTGTTTCTGACTAGAAAAAAATAATAACCCTGTAATTTTGATCTGGTGTTTGCAGGATGCTGCAGGGACTAGCAACTCCTGGTGGAGTGGTAGTGGCCAGCTGAGACTGACAGTCTCCACAGTGGACTACCGGGCTCTCATCAAGGATCTCTCACAGTGACTCCAGGCTCTAGACCTTTAATACTCTTTTGTCTGCCAGTGGGTGTATTACACTTTATACCACATTACATCATCTAAAATAAAATGGATTGGCTGAAAACTATTGGCTCATAACCCACACTTAGTACCGCTAGACTAAATTAAAGAAACAGTGTGACATTGTGTCACTCCAGAGAGGTAGTCTTGTCCCCAGACCTTGACCCCAGCCAAAGCAAAGCACTGTTTGGCATGAATAGCATGGGAACTTTCTTGAACAACTTGGGAATTTCAGGTTGAAGTCATTATAGAGCTGAGGTTGCCAGCTAGTCAGATAATTCCTGGTATTGCAACTACCTGGGCAATCTAACAAGCCTCGTAGGGAAAAAACCGTGACTATTGGTAGTTAGTTGACACCCCTTTCTATATATTTTCAAGGCCACATAGGTGTTGGAATTGATATTGGATAGTAGAATCATTCCCGTTCCCATACTCCAGTATAGAGCTGAGGTTGCCAGCTATTCAGATAATACCTGGTATTGTAACTACCTGGGAATTCTAACAAGCCTCCTAGAGCAAAAAGAGTCATAATCTTTATGTAGTTTACACCCCGTTCCATCTCTTTTCATGGTCACATAGGTGTTGGAATAGAATTTTACGATATTAGAATCATTCCCGTTCCCATACTCCAGTATAGAGCTGAGGTTGCCAGCTAGTCAGATAATACCTGGTATTGCAACTTCCTTGGAAATCTAACAAGCCTCGTAGGGCAAAAACCGTGACAATTGGTAGGTAGTTTACACTCCTTTCTATATATTTTCAAGGCCACATAGGTGTTGGAATTGAATATTAGGATAGTAGAATCATTCTCGTTCCCATACTCCAGTATAGAGCTGAGGTTGCCAGCTATTCAGATAATACCTGGTATTGTAACTACCTGGGAATTCTAACAAGCCTCCTAGAGCAAAAAGAGTGATAATCGTTAGGTAGTTTACACCCCGTTCCAACCCTTTTCATGGGCACACAAGTGCTGGGATTGTATATTAGACCGGTAGAAACTTTCCCATTCCCATACTCCAGTATAGATCTGAGGTTGCCAGCTATTCAGATAATACCTGCTATTGGAACTAGCTGGGAAATCTAACAAGACTCGTAGGGCAAAAACCGTGACAATTGGTAGTTAGTTTACACCGCTTTCTATTTATTTCCATGGCGACATAGGTGTTGGAATTGAATATTAGGATAGTAGAATCATTCCCGTTCCCATACTCCAGTATAGAGCTGAGGTTGCCAGCTAGTCAGATAATACCTGGTATTGCAACTACCTGGGCAATCTAACAAGCCTCGTAGGGCAAAAACCGTGACAATTGGTAGTTAGTTGACACCCCTTTCTATATATTTTCAAGGCCACATAGGTGTTGGAATTGAATATTAGGATAGTAGAATCATTCCCGTTCCCATACTCCGGTATAGAGCTGAGGTTGCCAGCTAGTCAGATAATACCTGGTATTGTAACTACCTGGGAATTCTAACAAGCCTCCTAGAGCAAAAATAGTGATAATCGTTAAGTAGTTTACAACCCCTTCCATCCCTTTTCATGGTCACACAAGTGCTGGGATTGTATATTAGACCGGTAGAAACTTTCCCATTCCCATACTCCAGTATAGATCTGAGGTTGCCAGCTATTCAGATAATACCTGCTATTGCAACTACCTGGGAAATCTAACAAGCCTCGTAGGGCAAAAACCGTGACAATTGGTAGTTAGTTGACACCCCTTTCTATATATTTTCAAGGCCACATAGGTGTTGGAATTGAATATTAGGATAGTAGAATCATTCCCGTTCCCATACTCTAGTATAGAGCTGAGGTTGCCAGCTAGTCAGCTCTATACTGGAGTATGGGAACGGGAATGATTCTACTATCCTAATATTCAATAATACCACCTATGTGGCCTTGAAAATATATAGAAAGGGTGTAAACTACCTACCAATTGTCACGGTTTTTGCCCTACGAGGCTTGTTAGATTGCCCAGGTAGTTGCAATACCTGGGTATTATCATGAATAGCTGGCAACCTCAGCTCTATACTGGAGTATGGGAACGGGAATGATTCTACTATCCTAATAATCAACTCCAACACCTATGTGGCCTTGAAAATATATAGAAAGGGGTGTAAACTACCTACCAATTGTCACGGTTTTTGCCCTACGAGGCTTGTTAGATTTCCCAGGTAGTTGCAATACCAGGTATTATCTGAATAGCTGGCAACCTCAGCTCTATACTGGAGTATGGGAATGGGAAAGCTTCTACTGTCCCAATATACAATTCCGACACCTGTGTAGCCTTGAAATTAGATGTAAGGGGGTGTAAACTACTTAACGATTATCACTATTTTTGCTCTAGGAGGCTTGTTAGAATTCCCAGGTAGTTACAATACCAGGTATTATCTGACTAGCTGGCAACCTCAGCTCTATACCGGAGTATGGGAACGGGAATGATTGTACTATCCTAATATTCAATTCCAACACCTATGTGGCCTTGAAAATATATAGAAAGGGGTGTCAACTAACTACCAATTGTCACGGTTTTTGCCCTACGAGGCTTGTTAGATTGCCCAGGTAGTTGCAATACCAGGAATTATCTGACTAGCTGGCAACCTCAGCTCTATACTGACACAATGTCACACTGTTTCTTTATTGTAACTACCTGGGAATTCTAACAAGCCTCCTAGAGCAAAAAGAGTCATAATTTCGTTATGTAGTTTACACCCCGTTCCATCTCTTTTCATGGTCACATAGGTGCTTGGAATTGAATATTACGATATTAGAATTATTCCCGTTCCCATACTCCAGTATAGAGCTGAGGTTGCCAGCTAGTCAGATAATACCTGGTATTGCAACTTCCTTGGGAAATTTAACAAGCCTCGTAGGGCAAAAACCGTGACAATTGGTAGGTAGTTTACACTCCTCTCTATATATTTTCAAGGCCACATAGCTGTTGGAATTGAATATTAGGATACTAGAATCATTCCCGTTCCCATACTCCAGTATAGAGCTGAGGTTGCCAGCTATTCAGATAATACCTGGTATTGCAACTACCCGGGAAATCTAACAAGCCTCCTAGGGCATAAACCGTGACAATTGATAGGTAGTTTACACCCCCTGCCCAGGTGTTGGAGTTGAGTATTGCGGCATTCCCGTTCCAATTCCCTACCTGCATTAATACCCCATACAGTCTAAGTTTTAACCCAATTAAATTAGCTCTAGTACAGGCAGGAACGCAGCTATTACAATTTTGTTTTTTGCCAAGCCTTCCTCAACATATTGGCTATACTCTCGTTAGTTTCACTTAATTGGCGGTTATCTCTAAGATAGTTATTTCCGCTGTTCTAGTTATACACCTGTAGTGATGTACTATTACTATATGTAGGCTCACACTTGAATAAAATAGCTCTAGAAACATATACTGTACTACCACCTGCCAATTCAAGAAAAGAATTCCGAGACATAGGAAGTACCTGTATCACCACCCCAACTCAAAGACATAGCTCTGGGTCCCAGATGACCGTCCGACCCATGGGAATGCGGCCAGCCCTCTGCGGCATCAGCATTAATACCCTATCTATACAGTCTAAGTTTCAACGCTAATAAATTAGCTCTAGTACAGGCAGGAACGCAGCTTTTACAGTTTAGTTTTTTGCCAAGCGTTCCCCAACCTTTTGGCTAAACTCTCGTTAGTTTCACTTAATTTACGGTTAACTCTAAGATAGTTATTTCTGCTGTTCTAATTAGATACCTGTAGTAGTGTACTATTACTCTATGTAGGCTCACACTTGATTAAAATAGCTGTAGAAACATATCCTCTACTACCACCTGCCAATTCAAGAAAGGAATTCCAGGCCTAGGAAGTATTCATTATCATGGCCCCACCCCTCAGACATAGCTGTGGATCCCAGACTGCCCCTCCGACTCATGGGAATGGGGCCTGCCCACTGCGGCACCTGCATTAATACCCTATCTATACAGTCTAAGTTTTAACCCAATTAAATTAGCTCTAGTACAGGCAGGAACGCAGCTATTACAATTTAGTTTTTTACCAAGCGTTCCTCAACCTATTGGCTATACTCTCGTTAGTTTCACTTAATTGGCGGTTAACTCTAAGATAGTTATTTCCGCTGTTCTAGTTAGATATTTGTAGTAGTGTACTATTACTCTATGTAGGCTCAAACTTGATTAACCATAGCTCTAGAAACATATACTCTACTACCACCTGCCAATTCAAGAAAGGAATTCCGGGCCTAGGAAGTAATCAGTATCGTGGCACCACCCCTCAGACATAGCTCTGGGTCCCAGTCTGCCCCTCCGACCCATGGGAATGGGGCCTGCCCACTGCGGCACCTACCCTATCCATACCGTCTAAGATTCAACCCCATTAAATTAGCTCTAGTACAGGCAGGAACGCAGTTTTTACAATTTAGTCTTTTGCTAAGCGTTCCCTAACCTAATGGTTATTTTCTCGTCAGTTTCACTTAATTGGCGGTTAACTCTAAGATAGTTATTTCCGCTGTTCTAGTTAGATACCTGTAGTAGTGTACTATTACTCTATGTAGGCTCACACTGGATTAAAATAGCTCTAGAAACATATACTCTACTACTACCTGCCAATTCAAGAAAGGAATTCCGGGCCCTTGGAAGTGTCAGTATCACGGACCCACCACAAAGACATAGCTCTGGGTCCCAGTTTGACCCTCCGACCTATGGGAATGGGGCCTGCCCACTGCGGCACCTGCATTAATACCCTATCTATACTGTCTAAGTTTTAACCCAATTAAATTAGCTCTAGTACAGATAGGAACGCAGCTATTACAATTTAGTTTTTTTGTCAAGCCTTCCTCAACCTATTGGCTATACTCTCGTTAGTTTCACTTAATTGGCGGTTAACTCTAGTATAGTTATTTCCGCTGTTCTAGTTAGATACCTGTAGTAGTGTACTATTACTCTATGTAGGCTCACACTTGATTAAAATAGCTCTAGAAACAAATACTCTACTTCCACCTGCCAATTCAAGAAAGGAATTCCGGGCCCTAGGAAGTATCTGAATCATGGCCTCACCTCAAAGACATAGCTCTGGGTCCCAGATCGACCCTCCGACCTATGGGAATGCGGACTGCCCACTGCGGCACCTGCATTAAAACCCTATCTATACAGTCTAAGTTTTAACCCAATTAAATTAGCTCTAGTACAGGCAGGAACGCAGCTATTACAATTTAGTTTTTTACCAAGCGTTCCACAACCTATTGGCTATACTCTCGTTAGTTTCACTTAATTGGCGGTTAAATCTAAGATAGTTATTTCCGCTATTCTAGTTAGATATTTGTAGTAGTGTACTATTACTCTCTGTCGGCTCAAACTTGATTATCCATAGCTCTAGAAACATATACTCTACTACCACCTACCAATTCAAGAAAGGAATTCCGGGCCTAGTCTGAGGGGTGGTGCCTCGATACTGATTACTTCCTAGGCCCGGAATTCCTTTCTTGAATTGGCAGGTGGTAGTAGAGTATATGTTTCTAGAGCTATGGTTAATCAAGTTTGAGCCTACATAGAATAATAGTACACTACTACAAATATCTAACTAGAACAGCGGAAATAACTATCTTAGAGTTAACCGCCAATTAAGTGAAACTAACGAGAGTATAGCCAATAGGTTGAGGAACGCTTGGTAAAAAACTAAATTTTAATAGCTGCGTTCCTGCCTGTACTAGAGCTAATTTAACTGGGTTAAAACTTAGACTGTATAGATAGGGTATTAATGCAGGTTCCGCAGTGGGCAGGCTCCATTCCCATTGGTCGGAGGGTCGAACTGGGACCCGGGGCTATGTCTTTGTGGTGGGTCCGAGATACTGACACTTCCAAGGGACCGGAATTCCTTTCTTGAATTGGCAGGTAGTAGTAGAATATATGTTTCTAGAGCTATTTTAATCAAGTGTGAACCTACATAGAGTAATAGTACACTACTACAGTTATCTAACTAGAACATTGGAAATAACTATCTTAGAGTTAACCGCCAATTAAGTGAAACTGACGAGAAAATAACCATTAGGTTTGGGAACGCTTAGCAAAAGACTAAAATGTAAAAACTGCGTTCCTGCCTGTACTAGAGCTAATTTAATGGGGTTCAATCTTAGACGGTATGGATAGGGTAGGTACCGCAGTGGGCAGGCCCCATTCCCATGGGTCGGAGGGGCAGACTGGGACCCAGAGCTATGTCTGAGGGGTGGTGCCACGATACTGATTACTTCCTAGGCCCGGAATTCCTTTCTTGAATTGGCAGGTGGTAGTAGAGAATATGTTTCTAGAGCTATGGTTAATCAAGTTTGAGCTTACATAGAGTAATAGTACACTACTACAAATATCTAACTAGAACAGCGGAAATAACTATCTTAGAGTTAACCGCCAATTAAGTGAAACTAACGAGAGTATAGCCAATAGGTTGAGGAACGCTTGGTAAAAAACTAAATTGTAATAGCTGCGTTCCTGCCTGTACTAGAGCTAATTTATTTGGGTTGAAACTTAGACTGTATAGATAGGGTATTAATGCTGGTGCCGCAGAGGGCTGGCCGCATTCCCATGGGTCGGAGGGTCATCTGGGACCGAGAGCTATGTCTTTGAGTTGGGGCCGTGATACAGATACTTCCTAGGGCCCGGAATTCCTTTCTTGAATTGGCAGGTGGTAGTAGAGTATATGTTTCTAGAGCTATTTTATTCAAGTGTGAGCCTACATATAGTAATAGTACATCACTACAGGTATCTAACTAGAACAGCGGAAATAACTATCATAGAGTTAACCGCCAATTAAGTGAAACTGACGAAAAAATAGCCAATAGATTAGCAAAAAACTAAATTGCAAAAACTTCGTTCCTGCCTGTACTAGAGCTAATTTAGTGGGGTTGAAACTTACACGGTATGGATAGGGTATTAATGCAGGTGCCGCAGTGGGCAGGCCCCATTCCCATGGGTCGGAAGGGCAGACTGGGACCCAGAGCTATGTCTGAGTGGTGGTGCCACGATACTGATTACTTCCTAGGCCCGGAATTCCTTTTTGGAATTGGCAGGTGGTAGTAGAGTATATGTTTCTAGAGCTATTTTAATCAAGTGTGAGCCTACATACAGTACTATAGGTGTGTAACTAGAACAGCGGAAATAACTATCTTAGATTTAACCGCCAATTAAGTGAAACTAACGAGAGTATAGCCAATAGGTTGAGGAACGCTTGGTAAAAAACTAAATTGTAATAGCTGCGTTCCTGCCTGTACTAGAGCTATTTTAATGGGGTTGAATCTTAGACGGTATGGATAGGGTAGGTGCCGCAGTGGGCAGGCCCCATTCCCATTGGTCAGAGGTGCAGACTGGGACTCAGAGCTATGACTGAGGGGTGGTGCAACTATACTGATTACTTCCTAGTCCCGGAATTCCTTTCTTGAATTGGCAGGTGGCAGAAGAGTATGTGTTTCTAGAGCTATGGTTAATCAAGTTTGAGCCCACATAGAGTAATAGTACACTACTACAAATATCTAACTAGAACAGCGGAAATAACTATCTTAGAGTTAACCGCCAATTAAGTGAAACTAACGAGAGTATAGCCAATAGGTTGAGGAACGCTTGGTAAAAAACTAAATTGTAATAGCTGCGTTCCTGCCTGTACTAGAGCTAATTTAATTTGGTTAAAACTTAGACTGTATAGATAGGGTATTAATGCAGGTGCCGCAGTGGGCAGGCCCCATTCCCATGAGTCGGAGGGGCAGTCTAGGATCCACAGCTATGTCTGAGGGGTGGGGCCATGATAATGAATACTTCCTAGGCCCGGAATTCCTTTCTTGAATTGGCAGGTGGTAGTAGAGGATATGTTTCTCCAGCTATTTTAATCAAGTGTGAGCCTACATAGAGTAATAGTACACTACTACGGGTATCTAACTAGAACAGCAGAAATAACTATCTTGGAGATAACCGCCAATTAAGTGAAACTAACGAGAGTATAGCCAATAGGTTGGGGAACGCTTGGCAAGAAACCAAACTGTAAAAGCTGCGTTCCTGCCTGTACTAGAGCTAATTTAATGGGGTTGAAACTTAGACGGTATGAATAGGGTATTAATGCAGGTGCCGCAGTGGGCAGGCCCCATTCCCATGGATCGGAGGGGCAGACTGGGACCCAGAGCTATGTCTGAGGGGTGGGGCTACGATACTGATTACTTCATAGGCCCGGAATTCCTTTATTGAATTGGCAGGTGGTAGTAGAGTATATGTTTCTAGAGCTATTTTATTCAAGTGTGAGCCTACATATAGTAATAGTACATCACTACAGGTATCTAACTAGAACAGCGGAAATAACTATCATAGAGTTAACCGCCAATTAAGGGAAACTGACGAAAAAATAGCCAATAGGTTAGGGAACGCTTAGCAAAAAACTAAATTGCAAAAACTTCGTTCCTGCCTGTACTAGAGCTAATATAATGGGGTTGAAACTTACACGGTATTATTAGGGTATTAATGCAGGTGCCGCAGTGAGCAGGCCCCATTCCCATGGATCGGAGGGGCAGACTTGGACCCAGAGCTATGTCTGAGGGGTAGTGCCACAATACTGATTACTTCCTAGGCCCGGAATTCCTTTTTGGAATTGGCAGGTGGTAGTAGAGTATATGTTTCTAGAGCTATTTTAATCAAGTGTGAGCCTACATACAGTAATAGTACAGTACTACAGGTGTATAACTAGAACAGCGGAAATAACTATCTTAGAGTTAACCGCCAATTAAGTGAAACTAAAGAGAGTATAGCCAATAGGTTGAGGAACGCTTGGTAAAATTTGTAGTAGTGTACTATTACTCTATGTAGGCTCAAACCTGATTAACCATAGCTCTAGAAACATATACTCTACTACCACCTGCCAATTCCAGAAAGGAATTCCGGGCCTAGTCTGAGGGGTGGTGCCACGATACTGATTACTTCCTAGGCCCGGAATTCCTTTCTTGAATTGGCAGGTGGTAGTAGAGTATATGTTTCTAGAGCTATGGTTAATCAAGTTTGAGCCTACATAGAGTAATAGTACACTACTACAAATATCTAACTAGAACAGCGGAAATAACTATCTTAGAGTTAACCGCCAATTAAGTGAAACTAACGAGAGTATAGCCAATAGGTTGAGGAACGCTTGGTAAAAAACTAAATTGTAATAGCTGCGTTCCTGCATGTGCTAGAGCTAATTTAATTGGGTTAAAACTTAGACTGTTTAGATAGGGTTTTAATGCAGGTGCCGCAGTGGGCAGTCCGCATTCCCATAGGTCGGAGGGTCGATCTGGGACCCAGAGCTATGTCTTTGAGGTGAGGCCATGATTCAGATACTTCCTAGGGCCCGGAATTCCTTTCTTGAATTGGCAGGTGGAAGTAGAGTATTTGTTTCTAGAGCTATTTTAATCAAGTGTGAGCCTACATAGAGTAATAGTACACTACTACAGGTATCTAACTAGAACAGCGGAAATAACTATACTAGAGTTAACCGCCAATTAAGTGAAACTAACGAGAGTATAGCCAATAGGTTGAGGAAGGCTTGGCAAAAAACTAAATTGTAATAGCTGCGTTCCTGCCTGTACTAGAGCTAATTTAATTGGGTTAAAACTTAGACTGTATAGATAGGGTATTAATGCAGGTGCCGCAGTGGGCAGGCCCCATTCCCATGGATCGGAGGGGCAGACTGGGACCCAGAGCTATGTCTGAGGGGTGGGGCTACGATACTGATTACTTCATAGGCCCGGAATTCCTTTCTTGAATTGGCAGGTAGTAGTAGAGTATATGTTTCTAGAGCTATTTTAATCAAGTGTGAGCCTACATAGAGTAATAGTACACTACTACAGGTATCTAACTAGAACAGCGGAAATAACTATCTTAGAGTTAACCGCCAATTAAGTGAAACTAACGAGAGTATAGCCAATAGGTTGGGGAACGCTTGGCAAAAAACCAAACTGTAAAAGCTGCGTTCCTGCCTGTACTAGAGCTAATTTATTTGGGTTGAAACTTAGACTGTATAGATAGGGTATTAATGCTGGTGCCGCAGAGGGCTGGCCGCATTCCCATGGGTCGGAGGGTCATCTGGGACCGAGAGCTATGTCTTTGAGTTGGGGCCGTGATACAGATACTTCCTAATGCCCGGAATTCCTTTCTTGAATTGGCAGGTAGTAGTAGAGTATATGTTTCTAGAGCTATTTTAATCAAGTGTGAGCCTACATAGAGTAATAGTACACTACTACAGGTATCTAACTAGAACAGCGGAAATAACTATCTTAGAGTTAACCGCCAATTAAGTGAAACTGACGAGAAAATAACCATTAGGTTAGGGAACGCTTAGCAAAAGACTAAATTGTAAGAACTGCGTTCCTGCCTGTACTAGAGCTAATAATATATTATAATGGGGTTGAAACTTACACGGTATGGATAGGGTATTAATGCAGGTGCCGCAGTGGGCAGGCCCCATTCCCAGGGCAGACTGGGACCCAGAGCTATGTCTGAGGGGTGGTGCCACGATACTGATTACTTCCTAGGCCCGGAATTCCTTTCTTGAATTGGCAGGTGGTAGTAGAGTATATGTTTCTAGAGCTATGGTTAATCAAGTGTGAGCCTACATAGAGTAATAGTACACTACTACAGGTATCTAACTAGAACAGCGGAAATAACTATCTTAGAGTTAACCGCCAATTAAGTGAAACAAACGAGAGTATAGCCAATAGGTTGAGGAAGGCTTGGTAAAAAACTAAATTGTAATAGCTGCGTTCCTGCCTGTACTAGAGCTAATTTAATTGGGTTAAAACTTAGACTGTATAGATAGGGTATTAATGCAGGTGCCGCAGAGGGCAGGCCCCATTCCCATAAGTCGGAGGGGCAGTCTGGGATCCACAGCTATGTCTGAGGGGTGGGGCCACGATACTGATTACTTCCTAGGCCCGGAATTCCTTTCTTGAATTGGCAGGTGGTAGTAGAGGATATGTTTCTCGAGCTATTTTAATCAAGTGTGAGCCTACATAGAGTAATAGTACACTACTACGGGTATCTAACTAGAACAGCGGAAATAACTATCTTAGAGTTAACCGCCAATTAAGTGAAACTAACGAGAGTATAGCCAATAGGTTGAGGAACGCTTGGCAAAAAACTAAATTGTAATAGCTGCGTTCCTGCCTGTACTAGAGCTAATTTAATGGGGTTGAAACTTAGACGGTATAGATAGGGTATTAATGCAGGTGCCGCAGTGGGCAGGCCCCATTCCCATGGGTCGGAGGGGCAGACTGGGACCCAGAGCTATGTCTGAGGGGTGGGGCTACGATACTGATTACTTCATAGGCCCGGAATTCCTTTATTGAATTGGCAGGTGGTAGTAGAGTATATGTTTCTAGAGCTATTTTAATCAAGTGTGAGCCTACATAGAGTAATAGTACACTACTACAAATATCTAACTAGACCAGCGGAAATAACTATCTTAGAGTTAACCGCCAATTAAGTGAAACTAACGAGAGTATAGCCAATAGGTTGAGGAACGCTTGGTAAAAAACTAAATTGTAATAGCTGCGTTCCTGCCTGTACTAGAGCTAATTTAATTGGGTTAAAACTTAGACTGTATAGATAGGGTATTAATGCAGGTGCCGCAGTGGGCAGTCCGCATTCCCATAGGTCGGAGGGTCGATCTGGGACCCAGAGCTATGTCTTTGAGGTGAGGCCATGATTCAGATACTTCCTAGGGCCCGGAATTCCTTTCTTGAATTGGCAGGTGGAAGTAGAGTATTTGTTTCTAGAGCTATTTTAATCAAGTGTGAGCCTACATAGAGTAATAGTACACTACTACAGGTATCTAACTAGAACAGCGGAAATAACTATACTAGAGTTAACCGCCAATTAAGTGAAACTAACGAGAGTATAGCCAATAGGTTGAGGAAGGCATGGCAAAAAACTAAATTGTAATAGCTGCGTTCCTGCCTGTACTAGAGCTAATTTAATTGGGTTAAAACTTAGACTGTATAGATAGGGTATTAATGCAGGTGCCGCAGTGGGCAGGCCCCATTCCCATAGGTCGGAGGGTCGAACTGGGACCCAGAGCTATGTCTTTGTGGTGGGTCCGTGATACTGACACTTCCAAGGGCCTGGAATTCCTTTCTTGAATTGGCAGGTAGTAGTAGAGTATATGTTTCTAGAGCTATTTTAATCAAGTGTGAGCCTACATAGAGTAATAGTACACTACTACAGGTATCTAACTAGAACAGCGGAAATAACTATCTTAGAGTTAACCGCCAATTAAGTGAAACTAACGAGAGTTTAGCCAAAAGGTTGGGAAACGCTTGGCAAAAAAACTAAATTGTAAAAGCTGCGTTCCTGCCTGTACTAGAGCTAATTTAATGGGGTTGAAACTTAGACGGTATGAATAGGGTATTAATGCAGGTGCCGCAGTGGGCAGGCCCCATTCCCATGGATCGGAGGGGCAGACTGGGACCCAGAGCTATGTCTGAGGGGTGGGGCTACGATACTGATTACTTCATAGGCCCGGAATTCCTTTATTGAATTGACAGGTAGTAGTAGAGTATATGTTTCTAGAGCTATTTTAATCAAGTGTGAGCCTACATAGAGTAATAGTACATTACTACAGGTATCTAACTAGAACAGCAGGAAATAACTATCTTAGAGTTAACCGCCAATTAAGTGAAACTAACGAGAGTATAGCCAAAAGGTTGGGAAACGCTTGGCAAAAATCTAAATTGTAAAAGCTGCGTTCCTGCCTGTACTAGAGCTAATTTTTTGGGTTGAAAACTTAGACTGTATAGATAGGGTATTAATGCTGGTGCCGCAGTGGGCTGGCCGCATTCCCATGGGTCGGAGGGTCATCTGGGACCGAGAGCTATGTCTTTGAGTTGGGGCCATGATACAGATACTTCCTAGGGCCCGGAATTCCTTTCTTGAATTGGCAGGTGGTAGTAGAGTATATGTTTCTAGAGCTATTTTAATCAAGTGTGAGCCTACATATAGTAATAGTACATCACTACAGGTATCTAACTAGAACAGCGGAAATAACTATCATAGAGTTAACCGCCAATTAAGTGAAACTGACGAAAAAATAGCCAATAGGTTAGGGAACGCTTAGCAAAAAACTAAATTGCAAAAACTTCGTTCTTGCCTGTACTAGAGCTAATTTAATGGGGTTGAAACTTACACGGTATGGATAGGGTATTAATGCAGGTGCCGCAGTGGGCAGGCCCCATTCCCATGGGTCGGAAGGGCAGACTGGGACCCAGAGCTATGTCTGAGTGGTGGTGCCACGATACTGATTACTTCCTAGGCCCGGAATTCCTTTTTGGAATTGGCAGGTGGTAGTAGAGTATATGTTTCTAGAGCTATTTTAATCAAGTGTGAGCCTACATAGAGTAATAGTACACTACTACAGGTATCTAACTAGAACAGCGGGAATAACTATCTTAGAGTTAACCGCCAATTAAGTGAAACTAATGAGAGTATAGCCAATAGGTTGGGAACGCTTGGCAAAAAACCAAACTGTAAAAGCTGCGTTCCTACCTGTACTAGAGCTAATTTAATTGGTTTAAAACTTAGACTGTATAGATAGGGTATTAATGCAGGTGCCGCAGTGGGCTGGCCGCATTCCCATGGGTCGGAGGGTCATCTGGGACCCAGAGCTATGTCTTTGTGGTGGGTCCGTGATACTGACACTTCCAAGGGCCCGGAATTCCTTTCTTGAATTGGCAGGTAGTAGTAGAGTATATGTTTCTAGAGCTATTTTAATCAAGTGTGAGCCTACATAGAGTAATAGTACACTACTACAGGTATCTAACTAGAACAGCGGAAATAACTATCTTAGAGTTAACCGCCAATTAAGTGAAACTAACGAGAGTATAGCCAATAGGTTGAGGAACGCTTGATAAAAAACTAAATTGTAAAAGCTGCGTTCCTGCCTGTACTAGAGCTAATTTAATTGGGTTGAAACTTAGACTGTATAGATATTGCCTTGGGTATTAATGCAGAGCTATAAATGCAGGTGCCACAGTGGGCAGTCCGCATTCCCATAGGTCGGAGGGTCGATCTGGGACCCAGAGCTATGTCTTTGAGGTGAGGCCATGATTCAGATACTTCCTAGGGCCCGGAATTCCTTTCTTGAATTGGCAGGTGGAAGTAGAGTATTTGTTTCTAGAGCTATTTTAATCAAGTGTGAGCCTACATAGAGTAATAGTACACTACTACAGGTATCTAACTAGAACAGCGGAAATAACTATACTAGAGTTAACCGCCAATTAAGTGAAACTAACGAGAGTATAGCCAATAGGTTGAGGAAGGCTTGGCAAAAAACTAAATTGTAATAGCTGCGTTCCTGCCTGTACTAGAGCTAATTTAATTGGGTTAAAACTTAGACTGTATAGATAGGGTATTAATGCAGGTGCCGCAGTGGGCAGGCCCCATTCCCATAGGTCGGAGGGTCGAACTGGGACCCAGAGCTATGTCTTTGTGGTGGGTCCGTGATACTGACACTTCCAAGGGCCCGGAATTCCTTTCTTGAATTGGCAGGTAGTAGTAGAGTATATGTTTCTAGAGCTATTTTAATCAAGTGTGAGCCTACATAGAGTAATAGTACACTACTACAGGTATCTAACTAGAACAGCGGAAATAACTATCTTAGAGTTAACCGCCAATTAAGTGAAACTGACGAGAAAATAACCATTAGGTTAGGGAACGCTTAGCAAAAGACTAAATTGTAAAAACTGCGTTCCTGCCTGTACTAGAGCTAATTTAATGGGGTTGAATCTTAGACGGTATGGATAGGGTAGGTGCCGCAGTGGGCAGGCCCCATTCCCATGGGTCGGAGGGGCAGACTGGGACCCAGAGCTATGTCTGAGGGGTGGTGCCACGATACTGATTACTTCCTAGGCCCGGAATTCCTTTCTTGAATTGGCAGGTGGTAGTAGAGTATATGTTTCTAGAGCTATGGTTAATCAAGTTTGAGCCTACATAGAGTAATAGTACACTACTACAAATATCTAACTAGAACAGCGGAAATAACTATCTTAGAGTTAACCGCCAATTAAGTGAATCTAACGAGAGTATAGCCAATAGGTTGAGGAACGCTTGGTAAAAAACTAAATTATAATAGCTGCGTTCCTGCCTGTACTAGAGCTAATTTAATTGGGTTAAAACTTAGACTGTATAGATAGGGTATTAATGCAGGTGCCGCAGTGGGCAGGCCCCATTCCCATAGGTCGGAGGGTCGAACTGGGACCCGGGGCTATGTCTTTGTGGTGGGTCCGAGATACTGACACTTCCAATGGCCCGGAATTCCTTTCTTGAATTGGCAGGTAGTAGTAGAGTATATGTTTCTAGAGCTATTTTAATCAAGTGTGAGCCTACATAGAGTAATAGTACACTACTACAGGTATCTAACTAGAACAGCGGAAATAACTATCTTAGAGTTAACCGCCAATTAAGTGAAACTGACGAGAAAATAACCATTAGGTTAGGGAACGCTTAGCAAAAGACTAAATTGTAAAAACTGCGTTCCTGCCTGTACTAGAGCTAATTTAATGGGGTTGAATCTTAGACGGTATGGATAGGGTAGGTGCCGCAGTGGGCAGGCCCATTCCCATGGGTCGGAGGGGCAGACTGGGACTCAGAGCTATGTCTGAGGGGTGGTGCCACGATACTGATTACTTCCTAGGCCCGGAATTCCTTTCTTGAATTGGCAGGTGGTAGTAGAGAATATGTTTCTAGAGCTATGGTTAATCAAGTTTGAGCTTACATAGAGTAATAGTACACTACTACAAATATCTAACTAGAACAGCGGAAATAACTATATTAGAGTTAACCGCCAATTAAGTGAAACTAACGAGAGTGTAGCCAATAGGTTGAGGAACGCTTGGTAAAAAACTAAATTGTAATAGCTGCGTTCCTGCCTGTACTAGAGCTAATTTAATTGGGTTAAAACTTAGACTGTATAGATAGGGTATTAATGCAGGTGCCGCAGTGGGCAGGCCGCATTCCCATGGGTCGGAGGGTCGAACTGGGACACAGAGCTATGTCTTTGTGGTAGGTCCGAGATACTGATGCTTCCAAGGGCCCGGAATTCCTTTCTTGAATTGGTAGGTGGTTGTTGAGTATATGTTTCTAGAGCTATTTTAATCAAGTGTGAGCCTACATAGAGTAATAGTACACTACTACAGGTATCTAACTAGAACAGCGGAAATAACTATCTTAGAGTTAACCGCCAATTAAGTGAAACTAACGAGAGTATAGCCAATAGGTTGAGGAACGCTTGGCAAAAAACTAAATTGTAAAAAGCTGCGTTCCTGCCTGTACTAGAGCTAATTTAATTGGGTTGAAACTTAGACTGTATAGATAGGGTATTAATGCTGGTGCCACAGATGGTTGGCTGCATTCCCATGGGTCGGAGGGTCATCTTGGACCGAGAGCTATGTCTTTGAGTTGGGGCCGTGATACAGATACTTCCTAGGGCCCGGAATTCCTTTCTTGAATTGGCAGGTGGTAGTAGAGTATATGTTTCTAGAGCTATTTTAATCAAGTGTGAGCCTACATATAGTAATAGTACATCTACTACAGGTATCTAACTAGAACAGCGGAAATAACTATCATAGAGTTAACCGCCAATTAAGGGAAACTGACGAAAAAATAACAATAGGTTAGGGAACGCTTAGCAAAAAACTAAATTGCAAAAACTTCGTTCCTGCCTGTACTAAAGCTAATTTAGTGGGGTTGAAACTAACGGTATGAAACTTACAGGTATTGCAGGTTGAGGAACGCTTGGTAAAAAAACTAAATTGTAAAAGCTGCGTTCCTGCCTGTACTAGAGCTAATTTATTTGGGTTGAAACTTAGACTGTATAGATAGGGTATTAATGCAGGTGCCGCAGTGGGCAGGCCGCATTCCCATGGGTCGGAGGGTCAGATCTGGGACCCAGAGCTATGTCTTTGAGGTGTAGGCCATGATACAGATACTTCCTAGGGCCCGGAATTCCTTTCTTGAATTGGCAGGTAGAAGTAGAGTATTTGTTTCTAGAGCTATTTTAATCAAGTGTGAGCCTACATAGAGTAATAGTACACTACTACAGGTATCTAACTAGAACAGCGGAAATAACTATACTAGAGTTAACCGCCAATTAAGTGAAACTAACGAGAGTATAGCCAATAGGTTGAGGAAGGCTTGGCAAAAAACTAAATTGTAATAGCTGCGTTCCTGCCTGTACTAGAGCTAATTTAATTGGGTTAAAACTTAGACTGTATAGATAGGGTATTAATGCAGGTGCCGCAGTGGGCAGGCCCCATTCCCATAGGTCGGAGGGTCGAACTGGGACCCAGAGCTATGTCTTTGTGGTGGGTCCGTGATACTGACACTTCCAAGGGCCCGGAATTCCTTTCTTGAATTGGCAGGTAGTAGTAGAGTATATGTTTCTAGAGCTATTTTAATCCAGTGTGAGCCTACATAGAGTAATAGTACACTACTACAGGTATCTAACTAGAACAGCGGAAATAACTATACTAGAGTTAACCGCCAATTAAGTGAAACTAACGAGAGTATAGCCAATAGGTTGAGGAAGGCTTGGCAAAAAACTAAATTGTAATAGCTGCGTTCCTGCCTGTACTAGAGCTAATTTAATTGGGTTAAAACTTAGACTGTATAGATAGGGTATTAATGCAGGTGCCGCAGTGGGCAGGCCTCATTCCCATAGGTCGGAGGGTCGAACTGGGACCCAGAGCTATGTCTTTGTGGTGGGTCCGTGATACTGACACTTCCAAGGGCCCGGAATTCCTTTCTTGAATTGGCAGGTAGTAGTAGAGTATATGTTTCTAGAGCTATTTTAATCAAGTGTGAGCCTACATAGAGTAATAGTACACTACTACAGTTATCTAACTAGAACAGCGGAAATAACTATCTTAGAGTTAACCGCCAATTAAGTGAAACTAACGAGAGTATAGCCAATAGGTTGGGGAACGCTTGGCAAAAAACTAAATTGTAATAGCTGCGTTCCTGCCTGTACTAGAGCTAATTTAATGGGGTTAAAACTTAGACGGTATGGATAGGGTATTAATGCAGGTGCCGCAGTGGGCAGTCCCCATTCCCATGGGTCGGAGGGGCAGACTGGGAGCCAGAGCTATGTCTTTGAGGGGTGGGCCATGATACTGATTACTTCCTAGGCCCGGAATTCCTTTCTTGAATTGGCAGGTGGTAGTAGAGTATATGTTTCTAGAGCTATTTTAATCAAGTGTGAGCCTACATAGAGTAATAGTACACTACTACAAATATCTAACTAGAACAGCGGAAATAACTATCTTAGAGTTAACCGCCAATTAAGTGAAACTAACGAGAGTATAGCCAATAGGTTGAGGAACGCTTGGTAAAAAACTAAATTGTAATAGCTGCGTTCCTGCCTGTACTAGAGCTAATTTAATTGGGTTAAAACTTAGACTGTATAGATAGGGTATTAATGCAGGTGCCGCAGTGGGCAGGCCTCATTCCCATATGTCGGAGGGTCGAACTGGGACCCAGAGCTATGTCTTTGTGGTGGGTCCGTGATACTGACACTTCCAAGGGCCCGGAATTCCTTTCTTGAATTGGCAGGTAGTAGTAGAGTATATGTTTCTAGAGCTATTTTAATCAAGTGTGAGCCTACATAGAGTAATAGTACACTACTACAGGTATCTAACTAGAACAGCGGAAATAACTATCTTAGAGTTAACCGCCAATTAAGTGAAACTGACGAGAAAATAACCATTAGGTTAGGGAACGCTTATCAAAAAACTAAATTGTAATAGCTGCGTTCCTGCCTGTACTAGAGCTAATTTAATGGGGTTGAATCTTAGACGGTATGGATAGGGTAGGTGCCGCAGTGGGCAGGCCCCATTCCCATTGGTCGGAGGGGCAGACTGGGACTCAGAGCTATGTCTGGGGTGGTGCCACTATACTGATTACTTCCTAGGCCCGGAATTCCTTTCTTGAATTGGCAGGTGGTAGTAGAGTATATGTTTCTAGAGCTATGGTTAATCAAGTTTGAGCCTACATAGAGTAATAGTACACTACTACAAATATCTAACTAGAACAGCGGAAATAACTATCTTAGAGTTAACCGCCAATTAAGTGAAACTAACGAGAGTATAGCCAATAGGTTGAGGAACGCTTGGTAAAAAACTAAATTGTAATAGCTGCGTTCCTGCCTGTACTAGAGCTAATTTAATTGGGTTAAAACTTAGACTGTATAGATAGGGTATTAATGCAGGTGCCGCAGTGGGCAGGCCTCATTCCCATAGGTCGGAGGGTCGACCTGGGGCTATGTCTTTGTGGTGGGTCCGAGATACTGACACTTCCAAGGGCCCGGAATTCCTTTCTTGAATTGGCAGGTAGTAGTAGAGTATATGTTTCTAGAGCTATTTTAATCAAGTGTGAGCCTACATAGAGTAATAGTACACTACTACAGGTATCTAACTAGAACAGCGGAAATAACTATCTTAGAGTTAACCGCCAATTAAGTGAAACTGACGAGAAAATAACCATTAGGTTAGGGAACGCTTAGCAAAAGACTAAATTGTAAAAACTGCGTTCCTGCCTGTACTAGAGCTAATTTAATGGGGTTGAATCTTAGACGGTATGGATAGGGTAGGTGCCGCAGTGGGCAGGCCCCATTCCCATGGGTCAGAGGGGCAGACTGGGACTCAGAGCTATGTCTGAGGGGTGGTGCCACTATACTGATTACTTCCTAGGCCCGGAATTCCTTTCTTGAATTGGCAGGTGGTAGTAGAGTATATGTTTCTAGAGCTATGGTTAATCAAGTTTGAGCCCACATAGAGTAATAGTACACTACTACAAATATCTAACTAGAACAGCGGAAATAACTATCTTAGAGTTAACCGCCAATTAAGTGAAACTAACGAGAGTATAGCCAATAGGTTGAGGAACGCTTGGTAAAAAACTAAATTGTAATAGCTGCGTTCCTGCCTGTACTAGAGCTAATTTAATTGGGTTAAAACTTAGACTGTATAGATAGGGTATTAATGCAGGTGCCGCAGTGGGCAGGCCCCATTCCCATGAGTCGGAGGGGCAGTCTGGGATCCACAGCTATGTCTGAGGGGTGGGGCCATGATAATGAATACTTCCTAGGCTCGGAATTCCTTTCTTGAATTGGCAGGTGGTAGTAGAGGATATGTTTCTCCAGCTATTTTAATCAAGTGTGAGCCTACATAGAGTAATAGTACACTACTACGGGTATCTAACTAGAACAGCAGAAATAACTATCTTGGAGATAACCGCCAATTAAGTGAAACTAACGAGAGTATAGCCAATAGGTTGGGGAACGCTTGGCAAGAAACCAAACTGTAAAAGCTGCGTTCCTGCCTGTACTAGAGCTAATTTAATGGGGTTGAAACTTAGACGGTATGAATAGGGTATTAATGCAGGTGCCGCAGTGGGCAGGCCCCATTCCCATGGATCGGAGGGGCAGACTGGGACCCAGAGCTATGTCTGAGGGGTGGGGCTACGATACTGATTACTTCATAGGCCCGGAATTCCTTTATTGAATTGGCAGGTAGTAGTAGAGTATATGTTTCTAGAGCTATTTTAATCAAGTGTGAGCCTACATGGGGGGGGGGGGGGGGGGGGGGGGGGGGGGGGGGGGGGGGGGGGGGGGGGGGGGGGGGGGGGGGGGGGGGGGGGGGGGGGGGGGGGGGGGGGGGGGGGGGGGGGGGGGGGGGGGGGGGGGGGGGGGGGGGGGGGGGGGGGGGGGGGGGGGGGGGGGGGGGGGGGGGTATCTAACTAGAACAGCAGAAATAACTATCTTAGAGTTAACCGCCAATTAAGTGAAACTAACGAGAGTTTAGCCAAAAGGTTGCGGAACGCTTGGCAAAAAACTAAATTGTAAAAGCTGCGTTCCTGCCTGTACTAGAGCTAATTTATTTGGGTTGAAACTTAGACTGTATAGATAGGGTATTAATGCTGGTGCCGCAGAGGGCTGGCCGCATTCCCATGGGTCGGAGGGTCATCTGGGACCCAGAGCTATGTCTTTGAGTTGGGGCCGTGATACAGGTACTTCCTAGGGCCCGGAATTCCTTTCTTGAATTGGCAGGTGGTAGTAGAGTATATGTTTCTAGAGCTATTTTAATCAAGTGTGAGCCTACATAGAGTAATAGTACACTACTACAGGTATCTAACTAGAACAGCGGAAATAACTATCATAGAGTTAACCGCCAATTAAGTGAAACTGACGAAAAAATAGCCAATAGGTTAGGGAACGCTTAGCAAAAAACTAAATTGTAAAAACTGCGTTCCTGCCTGTACTAGAGCTAATTTAATGGGGTTGAAACTTACACGGTATGGATAGGGTATTAATGCAGGTGCCGCAGTGGGCAGGCCCCATTCCCATGGGTCGGAAGGGCAGACTGGGACCCAGAGCTATGTCTGAGGGGTGGTGCCACGATACTGATTACTTCCTAGGCCCGGAATTCCTTTTTGGAATTGGCAGGTGGTAGTAGAGTATATGTTTCTAGAGCTATTTTAATCAAGTGTGAGCCTACATACAGTAATAGTACAGTACTACAGGTGTATAACTAGAACAGCGGAAATAACTATCTTAGATTTAACCGCCAATTAAGTGAAACTAACGAGAGTATAGCCAATAGGTTGAGGAACGCTTGGTAAAAAACTAAATTGTAATAGCTGCGTTCCTGCCTGTACTAGAGCTAATTTAATTGGGTTAAAACTTAGACTGTATAGATAGGGTTTTAATGCAGGTGCCGCAGTGGGCAGTCCGCATTCCCATAGGTCGGAGGGTCGATCTGGGACCAAGAGCTATGTCTTTGAGGTGAGGCCATGATTCAGATACTTCCTAGGGCCCGGAATTCCTTTCTTGAATTGGCAGGTGGAAGTAGAGTATTTGTTTCTAGAGCTATTTTAATCAAGTGTGAGCCTACATAGAGTAATAGTACACTACTACAGGTATCTAACTAGAACAGCGGAAATAACTATACTAGAGTTAACCGCCAATTAAGTGAAACTAACGAGAGTATAGCCAATAGGTTGAGGAAGGCTCGGCAAAAAACTAAATTGTAATAGCTGCGTTCCTGCCTGTACTAGAGCTAATTTAATTGGGTTAAAACTTAGACTGTATAGATAGGGTATTAATGCAGGTGCCGCAGTGGGCAGGCCCCATTCCCATAGGTCGGAGGGTCGAACTGGGATCCAGAGCTATGTCTTTGTGGTGGGTCCATGATACTGACACTTCCAAGAGCCCGGAATTCCTTTCTTGAATTGGCAGGTAGTAGTAGAGTATATGTTTCTAGAGCTATTTTAATCAAGTGTGAGCCTACATAGAGTAATAGTACACTACTACAGGTATCTAACTAGAACAGCGGAAATAACTATCTTAGATTTAACCGCCAATTAAGTGAAACTAACGAGAGTATAGCCAATAGGTTGAGGAACGCTTAGTAAAAAACTAAATTGTAATAGCTGCGTTCCTGCCTGTACTAGAGCTAATTTAATTGGGTTAAAACTTAGACTGTATAGATAGGGTTTTAATGCAGGTGCCGCAGTGGGCAGTCCGCATTCCCATAGGTCGGAGGGTCGATCTGGGACCCAGAGCTATGTCTTTGAGGTGAGGCCATGATTCAGATACTTCCTAGGGCCCGGAATTCCTTTCTTGAATTGGCAGGTGGAAGTAGAGTATATGTTTCTAGAGCTATTTTAATCAAGTGTGAGCCTACATAGAGTAATAGTACACTACTACAGGTATCTAACTAGAACAGCGGAAATAACTATACTTAGAGTTAACCGCCAATTAAGTGAAACTAACGAGAGTATAGCCAATAGGTTGGGGAAAGGCTTGGATAAAAAACTAAATTGTAAAAGCTGCGTTCCTGCCTGTACTAGAGCTAATTTAATTGGGTTAAAACTTAGACTGTATAGATAGGGTATTAATGCAGGTGCCGCAGTGGGCAGGCCCCATTCCCATAGGTCGGAGGGTCAACTGGGACCCAGAGCTATGTCTTTGAGGTGGGGTCCGTGATACTGATACTTCCAAGGCCCGGAATTCCTTTCTTGAATTGGCAGGTAGTAGTAGAGTATATGTTTCTAGAGCTATTTTAATCAAGTGTGAGCCTACATAGAGTAATAGTACACTACTACAGGTATCTAACTAGAACAGCGGAAATAACTATGCTTAGAGTTAACCGCCAATTAAGTGAAACTGACGAGAAAATAACCATTAGGTTAGGGAACGCTTAGCAAAAGACTAAATTGTAAAAACTGCGTTCCTGCCTGTACTAGAGCTAATTTAATTGGGGTTGAATCTTAGACGGTATGGATAGGGTAGGTGCCGCAGTGGGCAGGCCCCATTCCCATGGGTCGGAGGGGCTGACTGGGACCGGAAAGAGCTATGTCTGAGGGGTGGTGCCACGATACTGATTACTTCCTAGGCCCGGAATTCCTTTCTTGAATTGGCAGGTGGTAGTAGAGGATATGTTTCTAGAGCTATGGTTAATCAAGTTTGAGCCTACATAGAGTAATAGTACACTACTACAAATATCTAACTAGAACAGCGGAAATAACTATCTTAGAGTTAACCGCCAATTAAGTGAAACTAACGAGAGTATAGCCAATAGGTTGAGGAAGGCTTGGTAAAAAACTAAATTATAATAGCTGCATTCCTGCCTGTACTAGAGCTAATTTAATTGGGTTAAAACTTAGACTGTATAGATAGGGTATTAATGCAGGTGCCGCAGTGGGCAGGCCCCATTCCCATGGGTCGGAAGGGCAGACTGGGACCCAGAGCTATGTCTGAGGGGTGGTGCCACGATACTGATTACTTCCTAGGCCCGGAATTCCTTTTTGGAATTGGCAGGTGGTAGTAGAGTATATGTTTCTAGAGCTATTTTAATCAAGTGTGAGCCTACATACAGTAATAGTACAGTACTACAGGTGTATAACTAGAACAGCGGAAATAACTATCTTAGATTTAACCGCCAATTAAGTGAAACTAACGAGAGTATAGCCAATAGGTTGAGGAACGCTTAGTAAAAAACTAAATTGTAATAGCTGCGTTCCTGCCTGTACTAGAGCTAATTTAATTGGGTTAAAACTTAGACTGTATAGATAGGGTTTTAATGCAGGTGCCGCAGTGGGCAGTCCGCATTCCCATAGGTCGGAGGGTCGATCTGGGACCCAGAGCTATGTCTTTGAGGTGAGGCCATGATTCAGATACTTCCTTGGGCCCGGAATTCCTTTCTTGAATTGGCAGGTGGAAGTAGAGTATATGTTTCTAGAGCTATTTTAATCAAGTGTGAGCCTACATAGAGTAATAGTACACTACTACAGGTATCTAACTAGAACAGCGGAAATAACTATACTAGAGTTAACCGCCAATTAAGTGAAACTAACGAGAGAATAGCCAATAGGTTGAGGAAGGCTTGGCAAAAAACTAAATTGTAATAGCTGCGTTCCTACCTGTACTAGAGCTAATTTAATTGGTTTAAAACTTAGACTGTATAGATAGAGCATTAATACAGGTGCCGCAGTGGGCAGGCCTCATTCCCATATGTCGGAGGGTCGAACTGGGACCCAGAGCTATGTCTTTGTGATGGGTCCGTGATACTGACACTTCCAAGGGCCCGGAATTCCTTTCTTGAATTGTCAGGTAGTTGTAGAGTATACGTTTCTAGAGCTATTTTAATCAAGTGTGAGCCTACATAGAGTAATAGTACACTACTACAGGTATCTAACTAGAACAGAGAGAGAGAGAGAGAGAGAGAGAGAGAGCGGAAATAACTATCTTAGAGTTAACCGCCAATTAAGTGAAACTGACGAGAAAATAACCAATTAGGTTAGGGAACGCTTAGCAAAAAACCAAATTGTAAAAGTTGCGTTCCTGCCTGTACTAGAGCAAATTTAATGGAGTTGAATCTTAGACGGTATGGATAGGGTAGGTGCCGCAGTGGGCAGTTCCCATTCCCATTGGTCGGAGGGCAGACTGGGACCCAGAGCTATGTCTGAGGGGTGGTGCCACGATACTGATTACTTCCTATGCCCGGAATTCCTTTCTTGAATTGGCAGGTGGTAGTAGAGTATATGTTTCTAGAGCTATGTTTAATCAAGTTTGAGCCTACATAGAGTAATAGTACACTACTACAGGTATCTAACTAGAACAGCGGAAATAACTACACTTAGAGTTAACCGCCAATTAAGTGAAACTAACGAGAGTATAGCCAATAGGTTGAGGAACGCTTGGTAAAAAACTAAATTGTAATAGCTGCGTTCCTGCCTGTACTAGAGCTAATTTAATTGGGTTAAAACTTAGACTGTATAGATAGGGTTTTAATGCAGGTGCCGCAGTGGGCAGTCCGCATTCCCATAGGTCGGAGGGTCGATCTGGGACCCAGAGCTATGTCTTTGAGGTGAGGCCATGATTCAGATACTTCCTAGGGCCCGGAATTCCTTTCTTGAATTGGCAGGTGGAAGTAGAGTATTTGTTTCTAGAGCTATTTTAATCAAGTGTGAGCCTACATAGAGTAATAGTACACTACTACAGGTATCTAACTAGAACAGCGGAAATAACTATACTAGAGTTAACCGCCAATTAAGTGAAACTAACGAGAGTATAGCCAATAGGTTGAGGAAGGCTTGGCAAAAAACTAAATTGTAATAGCTGCGTTCCTGCCTGTACTAGAGCTAATTTAATTGGGTTAAAACTTAGACTGTATAGATAGGGTATTAATGCAGGTGCCGCAGTGGGCAGGCCCCATTCCCATAGGTCGGAGGGTCGAACTGGGACCCAGAGCTATGTCTTTGTGGTGGGTCCGTGATACTGACACTTCCAAGGGCCCGGAATTCCTTTCTTGAATTGGCAGGTAGTAGTAGAGTATATGTTTCTAGAGCTATTTTAATCAAGTGTGAGCCTACATAGAGTAATAGTACACTACTACAGGTATCTAACTAGAACAGCGGAAATAACTATCTTAGAGTTAACCGCCAATTAAGTGAAACTGACGAGAAAATAACCATTAGGTTAGGGAACGCTTAGCAAAAGACTAAATTGTAAAAACTGCGTTCCTACCTGTACTAGAGCTAATTTAATGGGGTTGAATCTTAGACGGTATGGATAGGGTAGGTGCCTCAGTGGGCAGGCCCCATTCCCATGGGTCGGAGGGTCAGAATGGGACCCAGAGCTATGTCTGAGGGGTTGTGCCACGATAATGATTACTTCCTAGGCCCGGAATTCCTTTCTTGAATTGGCAGGTGGTAGTAGAGTATATGTTTCTAGAGCTATGGTTAATCAAGTTTGAGCCTACATAGAGTAATAGTACACTACTACAAATATCTAACTAGAACAGCGGAAATAACTATCTTAGAGTTAACCGCCAAATAAGTGAATCTAAAGAGAGTATAGCCAATAGGTTGAGGAATGCTTGGTAAAAAACTAAATTATAATAGCTGCGTTCTTGCCTGTACTAGAGCTAATTTAATTGGGTTAAAACTTAGACTGTATAGATAGGGTATTAATGCAGGTGCCGCAGTGGGCAGGCCCCATTCCCATAGGTCGGAGGGTCGAACTGGGAACCCAGAGCTATGTCTTTGTGGTGGGTCCATGATACTGACACTTCCAAGGGCCCGGAATTCCTTTCTTGAATTGGCAGGTAGTAGTAGAGTATATGTTTCTAGAGCTATTTTAATCAAGTGTGAACCTACATAGAGTAATAGTACACTACTACAGGTATCTAACTAGAACAGCGGAAATAACTATCTTAGAGTTAACCGCCAATTAAGTGAAACTAACGAGAGTATAGCCAATAGGTTGAGGAACGCTTGGTAAAAAACTAAATTGTAATAGCTGCGTTCCTGCCTGTACTAGAGCTAATTTAATTGGGTTGAAACTTAGACTGTATAGATAGGGTTTTAATGCAGGTGCCGCAGTGGGCAGTTCGCATTCCCATAGGTCGGAGGGTCGATCTGGGAGCCAGAGCTATGTCTTTGAGGTGAGGCCACGATACAGATACTTCCTACGGGCCCGGAATTCCTTTCTTGAATTGGCAGGTGGTAGTAGAGTATATGTTTCTAGAGCTATTTTAATCAAGTGTGAGCCTACATAGAGTAATAGTACACTACTACAGGAATCTAACTAGAACAGCGGAAATAACTATACTAGAGTTAACCGCCAATTAAGTGAAACTAACGAGAGTATAGCCAATAGGTTGAGGAAGGCTTGGCAAAAAACTAAATTGTAATAGCTGCGTTCCTGCCTGTACTAGAGCTAATTTAATTGGGTTGAAACTTAGACTGTATAGGATAGGGTATTAATGCAGGTGCCGCAGTGGGCAGGCCCCATTCCCATAGGTCGGAGGGTCAGAACTGGGACCCAGAGCTATGTCTTTGTGGTGGCCATGATACTGACACTTCCAAGGGCCCGGAATTCCTTTCTTGAATTGGCAGGTAGTAGTAGAGTATATGTTTCTAGAGCTATTTTAATCAAGTGTGAGCCTACATAGAGTAATAGTACACTACTACAGGTATCTAAATAGAACAGCGGAAATAACTATCTTAGAGTTAACCGCCAATTAAGTGAAACTAACGAGAGTATAGCCAATAGGTTGAGGAACGCTTGGTAAAAAAATAAATTGTAATAGCTGCGTTCCTGCCTGTACTAGAGCTAATTTAATTGGGTTAAAGCTTAGACTGTATAGATAGGGTTTTAATGCAGGTACCGCAGTGGGCAGTCCGCATTCCCATAGGTCGGAGGGTCGATCTGGGACCCAGAGCTATGTCTTTGAGGTGAGGCCATGATTCAGATACTTCCTAGGGCCCGGAATTCCTTTCTTGAATTGGCAGGTGGAAGTAGAGTATTGTTTCTAGAGCTATGTTTAATCAAGTGTTCAGCCTACATAGAGTAATAGTACACTACTACAGGTATCTAACTAGAACAGCGGAAATAACTATACTAGAGTTAACCGCCAATTAAGTGAAACTAACGAGAGTATAGCCAATAGGTTGAGAAAGGCTTGGCAAAAAACTAAATTGTAATAGCTGCATTCCTGCCTGTACTAGAGCTAATTTAATTGGGTTAAAACTTAGACTGTATAGATAAGGTATTAATGCAGGTGCCGCAGTGGGCAGGTCCCTCTTCCCATAGGTCGGAGGGTCGAACTGGGACCCAGAGCTATGTCTTTGTGGTGGGTCCGTGATACTGATACTTCCAAGGCCCGGAATTCCTTTCTTGAATTGGCAGGTAGTAGTAGAGTATATGTTTCTAGAGCTATTTTAATCAAGTGTGAGCCTACATAGAGTAATAGTACACTACTACAGGTATCTAACTAGAACAGCGGAAATAACTATCTTAGAGTTAACCGCCAATTAAGTGAAACTGACGAGAAAATAACCATTAGGTTAGGGAACGCTTAGCAAAAGACTAAATTGTAAAAACTGCGTTCCTACCTGTACTAGAGCTAATTTAATGGGGTTGAATCTTAGACGGTATGGATAGGGTAGGTGCCGCAGTGGGCAGGCCCCATTCCCATGGGTCGGAGGGTCAGAATGGGACACATAGCTATGTCTTAGTGGTTATGCCACGATACTGAATACTTCTAAGGCCCGGAATTCCTTTCTTGAATTGGCAGGTGGTAGTAGAGTATATGTTTCTAGAGCTATGGTTAATCAAGTTTCAGCCTACATAGAGTAAAAGTAAACTACTACAAATATCTGACTAGAACAGCGGAAATAACTATCTTATAGTTAATCGCCAAATAAGAGAAACTAACGACAGTATAGCCAATAGGTTGAGGAATGTTTGGCAAAAAACTAAATTGTAATAGCTGCATTCCTGCCTGTACTAGAGCTAATTAGTTGGGTTGAATCTGAGACGGTATGGATAGGGTAGGTGCCGCAGTGGGCAGGCCCCATTCCCATGGGTCGGAGGGTCAGAATGGGACACAGAGCTATGTCTTAGGGGTGGTGCCACGATACTGATTACTTCCTAGGCCCGGAATTCCTTTCTTGAATTGGCAGGTGGTAGTAGAGTATATGTTTCTAGAGCTAAGGTTAATCAAGTTTCAGCCTACATAGAGTAATAGTAAACTACTACAAATATCTGACTAGAACAGCGGAAATAACTATCTTAGAGTTAACCGCCAAATAAGTGAATCTAAAGAGAGTATAGCCAATAGGTTGAGGAACGCTTTGTAAAAAACTAAATTATAATAGCTGCGTTCTTGCCTGTTCTAGAGCTAATTTAATTGGGTTAAAACTTAGACTGTATAGATAGGGTATTAATGCAGGTGCCGCAGTGGGCAGGCCCCATTCCCATAGGTCGGAGGGTCGAACTGGGACCCCGAGCTATGTCTTTGTGGTGGGTCCATGATACTGACACTTCCAATGGCCCGGAATTCCTTTCTTGAATTGGCAGGTAGTAGTAGAGTATATGTTTCTAGAGCTAATTTAATCAAGTGTGAACCTACATAGAGTAATAGTACACTACTACAGGTATCTAACTAGAACAGTGGAAATAACTATCTTAGAGTTAACCGCCAATTAAGTGAAACTAACGAGAGTATAGCCAATAGGTTGAGGAACGCTTGGTAAAAAACTAAATTGTAATAGCTGCGTTCCTGCCTGTACTAGAGCTAATTTAATTGGGTTAAAACTTATGACTGTATAGATAGGGTTTTAATGCAGGTGCCGCAGTGGGCAGTCCGCATTCCCATAGGTCGGAGGGTCGATCTGGGACCCAGAGCTATGTCTTTGAGGTGAGGCCATGATTCAGATACTTCCTAGGGCCCGGAATTCCTTTCTTGAATTGGCAGGTGGAAGTAGAGTATTTGTTTCTAGAGCTATTTTAATCAAGTGTGAGCCTACATAGAGTAATAGTACACTACTACAGGTATCTAACTAGAACAGCGGAAATAACTATACTAGAGTTAACCGCCAATTAAGTGAAACTAACGAGAGTATAGCCAATAGGTTGAGGAAGGCTTGGCAAAAAACTAAATTGTAATAGCTGCATTCCTGCCTGTACTAGAGCTAATTTAATTGGGTTAAAACTTAGACTGTATAGATAGGGTATTAATGCAGGTGCCGCAGTGGGCAGGCCCCATTCCCATATGTCGGAGGGTCGAACTGGGACCCAGAGCTATGTCTTTGTGGTGGGTCCATGATACTGACACTTCCAAGGGCCCGGAATTCCTTTCTTGAATTGGCAGGTAGTAGTAGAGTATATGTTTCTAGAGCTATTTTAATCAAGTGTGAACCTACATAGAGTAATAGTACACTACTACAGGTATCTAACTAGAACAGCGGAAATAACTATCTTAGAGTTAACCGCCAATTAAGTGAAACTAACGAGAGTATAGCCAATAGGTTGAGGAACGCTTGGTAAAAAACTAAATTGTAATAGCTGCGTTCCTGCCTGTACTAGAGCTAATTTAATTGGGTTAAAACTTAGACTGTATAGATAGGGTTTTAATGCAGGTACCGCAGTGGGCAGTCCGCATTCCCATAGGTCGGAGGGTCGATCTGGGACCCAGAGCTATGTCTTTGAGGTGAGGCCATGATTCAGATACTTCCTAGGGCCCGGAATTCCTTTCTTGAATTGGCAGGTGGTAGTAGAGTATATGTTTCTAGAGCTATTTTAATCAAGTGTGAGCCTACATAGAGTAATAGTACACTACTACAGGTATCTAACTAGAACAGCGGAAATAACTATACTAGAGTTAACCGCCAATTAAGTGAAACTAACGAGAGTATAGCCAATAGGTTGAGGAAGGCTTGGCAAAAAACTAAATTGTAATAGCTGCGTTCCTGCCTGTACTAGAGCTAATTTAATTGGGTTAAAACTTAGACTGTATAGATAGGGTTTTAATGCAGGTGCCGCAGTGGGCAGTCCGCATTCCCATAGGTCGGAGGGTCGATCTGGGACCAAGAGCTATGTCTTTGTGGTGGGTCCGTGATACTGATGCTTCCAAGGGCCCGGAATTCCTTTCTTGATTTGGCAGGTAGTAGTAGAGTATATGTTTCTAGAGCTATTTTAATCAAGTGTGAGCCTACATAGAGTAATAGTACACTACTACAGGTATCTAACTAGAACAGCGGAAATAACTATCTTAGAGTTAACCGCCAATTAAGTGAAACTGACGAGAAAATAACCATTAGGTTAGGGAACGCTTAGCAAAAGACTAAATTGTAAAAACTGCGTTCCTGCCTGTACTAGAGCTAATAATATATTTAATGGGGTTGAAACTTACACGGTATGGATAGGGTAGGTGCCGCAGTGGGCAGGCCCCATTCCCATGGGTCGGAGGGGCAGACTGGGACCCAGAGCTATGTCTGAGGGGTGGTGCCACGATACTGATTACTTCCTAGGCCCGGAATTCCTTTCTTGAATTGGCAGGTGGTAGTAGAGTATATGTTTCTAGAGCTATTTTAATCAAGTTTGAGCCTACATAGAGTAATAGTACACTACTACAAATATCTAACTAGAACAGCGGAAATAACTATCTTAGAGTTAACCGCCAATTAAGTGAAACTAACGAAAGTATAGCCAATAGGTTGAGGAACGCTTGGTAAAAAACTAAATTGTAATAGCTGCGTTCCTGCCTGTACTAGAGCTAATTTAATTGGGTTAAAACTTAGACTGTATAGATAGGGTATTAATGCAGGTGCCGCAGTGGGCAGGCCCCATTCCCATAGGTCGGAGGGTCGAACTGGGACCCAGAGCTATGTCTTTGTGGTGGGTCCGTAATACTGACACTTCCAAGGGCCCGGAATTCCTTTCTTGAATTGGCAGGTAGTAGTAGAGTATATGTTTCTAGAGCTATTTTAATCAAGTGTGAACCTACATAGAGTAATAGTACACTACTACAGGTATCTAACTAGAACAGTGGAAATAACTATCTTAGAGTTAACCGCCAATTAAGTGAAACTGACGAGAAAATAACCATTAGGTTAGGGAACGCTTAGCAAAAGACTAAATTGTAAAAACTACGTTCCTGCCTGTACTAGAGCTAATTTAATGGGGTTGAATCTTAGACGGTATGGATAGGGTAGGTGCCGCAGTGGGCAGGCCCCATTCCCATGGGTCGGATGGTGCAGACTGGGACCCAGAGCTATGTCTGAGGGGTGGTGCCACTGATACTGATTACTTCCTAGGCCCGGAATTCCTTTCTTGAATTGGCAGGTGGTAGTAGAGTATATGTTTCTAGAGCTATTTTAATCAAGTGTGAGCCTACATAGAGTAATAGTACACTACTACAGGTATCTAACTAGAACAGCGGAAATAACTATCTTAGAGTTAACCGCCAATTAAGTGAAACTAACGAGAGTATAGCCAATAGGTTGAGGAAGGCTTGGTAACAAACTAAATTGTAATAGCTGCGTTCCTGCCTGTACTAGAGCTAATTTAATTGGGTTAAAACTTAGACTGTATAGATAGGGTTTTAATGCAGGTGCCGCAGTGGGCAGTCTCGCATTCCCATAGGTCGGAGGGTCGATCTGGGACCCAGAGCTATGTCTTTGAGGTGAGGTCCATGATTACTGATACTTCCATAGGGCCCGGAATTCCTTTCTTGAATTGGCAGGTGGAAGTAGAGTATTTGTTTCTAGAGCTATTTTAATCAAGTGTGAGCCTACATAGAGTAATAGTACACTACTACAGGTATCTAACTAGAACAGCGGAAATAACTATCTTAGAGTTAACCGCCAATTAAGTGAAACTAACGAGAGTATAGCCAATAGGTTGAGGAAGGCTTGGCAAAAAACTAAATTGTAATAGCTGCGTTCCTGCCTGTACTAGAGCTAATTTAATTGGGTTAAAACTTAGACTGTATAGATAGGGTTTTAATGCAGGTGCCGCAGTGGGCAGTCCGCATTCCCATAGGTCGGAGGGTCGAACTGGGACCCAGAGCTATGTCTTTGTGGTGGGTCCGTGATACTGACATTTCCAAGGTCCCGGAATTCCTTTCTTGAATTGGCAGGTAGTAGTAGAGTATATGTTTCTAGAGCTATTTTAATCAAGTGTGAGCCTACATAGAGTAATAGTACACTACTACAGGTATCTAACTAGAACAGCGGAAATAACTATCTTAGAGTTAACCGCCAATTAGGTTAAACTGACGAGAAAATAACCATTAGGTTAGGGAACGCTTAGCAAAAGACTAAATTGTAAAAACTGCGTTCCTGCCTGTACTAGAGCTAATTTAATGGGGTTGAATCTTAGACGGTATGGATAGGGTAGGTGCCGCAGTGGGCAGGCCCCATTCCCATGGGTCGGAGGGGCAGACTGGGACCCAGAGCTATGTCTGAGGGGTGGTGCCATGATACTGATTACTTCCTAGGCCCGGAATTCCTTTCTTGAATTGGCAGGTGGTAGTAGAGTATATGTTTCTAGAGCTATGGTTAATCAAGTTTGAGCCTACATAGAGTAATAGTACACTACTACAAATATCTAACTAGAACAGCGGAAATAACTATCTTAGAGTTAACCGCCAATTAAGTGAAACTAACGAGAGTATAGCCAATAGGTTGAGGAACGCTTGGTAAAAAACTAAATTGTAATAGCTGCGTTCCTGCCTGTACTAGAGCTAATTTAATTGGGTTAAAACTTAGACTGTATAGATAGGGTTTAATGCAGGTGCCGCAGTGGGCAGTCCGCATTCCCATAGGTCGGAGGGTCGAACTGGGACCCAGAGCTATGTCTTTGTGGTGGGTCCGTGATACTGACACTTCCAATGGCCCGGAATTCCTTTCTTGAATTGGCAGGTAGTAGTAGAGTATATGTTTCTAGAGCTATTTTAATCAAGTGTGAGCCTACATAGAGTAATAGTACACTACTACAGGTATCTAACTAGAACAGCGGAAATAACTATCTTAGAGTTAACCGCCAATTAAGTGAAACTAACGAGAGTATAGCCAATAGGTTGAGGAACGCTTGGCAAAAAACTAAATTGTAATAGCTGCGTTCCTGCCTGTACTAGAGCTAATTTAATGGGGTTAAAACTTAGACGGTATAGATAGGGTTTTAATGCAGGTGCCGCAGTGGGCAGGCCCCATTCCCATGGGTCGGAGGGGCAGACTGGGACCCAGAGCTATGTCTGAGGGGTGGTGCCATGATACTGATTACTTCCTAGGCCCGGAATTCCTTTCTTGAATTGGCAGGTGGTAGTAGAGTATATGTTTCTAGAGCTATGGTTAATCAAGTTTGAGCCTACATAGAGTAATAGTACACTACTACAGGTATCTAACTAGAACAGCGGAAATAACTATCTTAGAGTTAACCGCCAATTAAGTGAAACTAACGAGAGTATAGCCAATAGGTTGAGGAAGGCTTGGCAAAAAACTAAATTGTAATAGCTGCGTTCCTGCCTGTACTAGAGCTAATTTAATTGGGTTAAAACTTAGACTGTATAGAAAGGGTATTAATGCAGGTGCCGCAGTG
Organism: Phakellia ventilabrum; assembly: GCA_963921505.1. Taxonomy (NCBI): domain Eukaryota; kingdom Metazoa; phylum Porifera; class Demospongiae; order Axinellida; family Axinellidae; genus Phakellia; species Phakellia ventilabrum. The sequence continues at coordinate 5,972,664 of OY997397.1, forward strand.
GGCAGGCCCCATTCCCATAGGTCGGAGGGTCGAACAGGAACCCAGAGCTATGTCTTTGTGGTGGGTCCATGATACTGACACTTCCAAGCGCCCGGAATTCCTTTCTTGAATTGGTAGGTAGTAGTAGAGTATATGTTTCTAGAGCTATTTTAATCAAGTGTGAGCCTACATAGAGTAATAGTACACTACTAGAGGTATCTAACTAGAACAGCGGAAATAACTATCTTAGAGTTAACCGCCAATTAAGTGAAACTAACGAGAGTATAGCCAATAGGTTGAGGAACGCTTGGTAAAAAACTAAATTGTAATAGCTGCGTTCCTGCCTGTACTAGAGCTAATTTAATTGGGTTAAAACTTAGACTGTATAGATAGGGTTTTAATGCAGGTGCCGCAGTGGGCAGTCCGCATTCCCATAGGTCGGAGGGTCGATCTGGGACCCAGAGCTATGTCTTTGAGGTGAGGCCATGATTCAGATACTTCCTAGTGCCCGGAATTCCTTTCTTGAATTGGCAGGTGGAAGTAGAGTATTTGTTTCTAGAGCTATTTTAATCAAGTGTGAGCCTACATAGAGTAATAGTACACTACTACAGGTATCTAACTAGAACAGCGGAAATAACTATACTAGAGTTAACCGCCAATTAAGTGAAACTAACGAGAGTATAGCCAATAGGTTGAGGAACGCTTGGTAAAAAACTAAATTGTAATAGCTGCATTCCTGCCTGTACTAGAGCTAATTTAATTGGGTTAAAACTTAGACTGTATAGATAGGGTTTTAATGCAGGTGCCGCAGTGGGCAGTCCGCATTCCCATAGGTCGGAGGGTCGATCTGGGACCAAGAGCTATGTCTTTGAGGTGAGGCCACGATACTGATTACTTCCATGGGCCCGGAATTCCTTTCTTGAATTGGCAGGTAGTAGTAGAGTATATGTTTCTAGAGCTATTTTAATCAATGAGAGCCTACATAGAGTAATAGTACACTACTACAGGTATCTAACTAGAACAGCGGAAATAACTATACTAGAGTTAACCGCCAATTAAGTGAAACTAACGAGAGTATAGCCAATAGGTTGAGGAAGGCTTGGCAAAAAACTAAATTGTAATAGCTGCGTTCCTGCCTGTACTAGAGCTAATTTAATTGGGTTAAATCTTAGACTGTATAGATAGGGTTTTAATGCAGGTGCCGCAGTGGGCAGTCCGCATTCCCATAGGTCGGAGGGTCGATCTAGGACGCAGAGCTATGTCTTTGAGGTGAGGCCATGATTCAGATACTTCCTTGTGTCCGGAATTCCTTTCTTGAATTGGTAGGTGGAAGTAGAGTATTTGTTTCTAGAGCTATTTTAATCAAGTGTGAGCCTACATAGAGTAATAGTACACTACTACAGGTATCTAACTAGAACAGCGGAAATAACTATACTAGAGTTAACCGCCAATTAAGTGAAACTAACGAGAGTATAGCCAATAGGTTGAGGAAGGCTTGGCAAAAAACTAAATTGTAATAGCTGCGTTCCTGCCTGTACTAGAGCTAATTTAATTGGGTTAAAACTTAGACTGTATAGATAGGGTTTTAATGCAGGTGCCGCAGTGGGCAGTCCGCATTCCCATAGGTCGGAGGGTCGATCTGGGACCAAGAGCTATGTCTTTGAGGTGAGGCCATGATTCAGATACTTCCTAGGGCCCGGAATTCCTTTCTTGAATTGGCAGGTGGAAGTAGAGTATTTGTTTCTAGAGCTATTTTAATCAAGTGTGAGCCTACATAGAGTAATAGTACACTACTACAGGTATCTAACTAGAACAGCGGAAATAACTATACTAGAGTTAACCGCCAATTAAGTGAAACTAACGAGAGTATAGCCAATAGGTTGAGGAAGGCTTGGCAAAAAACTAAATTGTAATAGCTGCGTTCCTGCCTGTACTAGAGCTAATTTAATTGGGTTAAAACTTAGACTGTATAGATAGGGTATTAATGCAGGTGCCGCAGTGGGCAGGCCCCATTCCCATAGGTCGGAGGGTCGAACTGGGACCCAGAGCTATGTCTTTGTGGTGGGTCCGTGATACTGATACTTCCAAGGGCCCGGAATTCCTTTCTTGAATTGGCAGGTAGTAGTAGAGTATATGTTTCTAGAGCTATTTTAATCAAGTGTGAGCCTACATAGAGTAATAGTACACTACTACAGGTATCTAACTAGAACAGCGGAAATAACTATCTTAGAGTTAACCGCCAATTAAGTGAAACTGAACGAGAAAATAACCATTAGGTTAGGGAACGCTTAGCAAACGACTAAATTGTAAAAACTGCGTTCCTGCCTGTACTAGAGCTAATTTAATGGGGTTGAATCTTAGACGGTATGGATAGGGTAGGTGCCGCAGTGGGCAGGCCCCATTCCCATAGGTCGGAGGGTCGATCTGGGACCCAGAGCTATGTCTTTGAGGTGAGGCCATGATTCAGATACTTCCTAGGGCCCGGAATTCCTTTCTTGAATTAGCAGGTGGAAGTAGCGTATTTGTTTCTAGAGCTATTTTATTGAAGTGTGAGCCTACATAGAGTAATAGTACACTACTACAGGTATCTAACTAGAACAGCGGAAATAACTATACTAGAGTTAACCGCCAATTAAGTGAAACTAACGAGAGTATAGCCAATAGGTTGAGGAAGGCTTGGCAAAAAACTAAATTGTAATAGCTGCATTCCTGCCTGTACTAGAGCTAATTTAATTGGGTTAAAACTTAGACAGTATAGATAGGGTTTTAATGCAGGTGCCGCAGTGGGCAGTCCGCATTCCCATAGGTCGGAGGGTCAATCTGGGACCCAGAGCTATGTCTTTGAGGTGAGGCCATGATTCAGATACTTCCTATGGCCCGGAATTCCTTTCTTGAATTGGCAGGTGGAAGTAGAGTATTTGTTTCTAGAGCTATTTTAATCAAGTGTGAGCCTACATAGAGTAATAGTACACTACTACAGGTATCTAACTAGAACAGCGGAAATAACTATACTAGAGTTAACCGCCAATTAAGTGAAACTAACGAGAGTATAGCCAATAGGTTGAGGAAGGCTTGGCAAAAAACTAAATTGTAATAGCTGCGTTCCTGCCTGTACTAGAGCTAATTTAATTGAGTTAAAACTTAGACTGTATAGATAGGGTTTTAATGCAGGTACCACAGTGGGCAGTCCGCATTCCCATAGGTCGGTGGGTCGATCTGGGACCAAGAGCTATGTCTTTGAGGTGAGGCCATGATTCAGATACTTCCTAGGGCCCGGAATTCCTTTCTTGAATTGGCAGGTGGAAGTAGAGTATTTGTTTCTAGAGCTATTTTAATCAAGTGTGAGCCTACATAGAGTAATAGTACACTACTACAGGTATCTAACTAGAACAGCGGAAATAACTATACTAGAGTTAACCGCCAATTAAGTGAAACTAACAAGAGTATAGCCAATAGGTATAGGAAGGCTTGGCAAAAAAATAAATTGTAATAGCTGCGTTCCTGCCTGTACTAGAGCTAATTTAATTGGGTTAAAACTTAGACTGTATAGATAGGGTATTAATGCAGGTGCCGCAGTGGGCAGGCCCCATTCCCATAGGTCGGAGGGTCAAACTGGGACCCAGAGCTATGTCTTTGTGGTGGGTCCGTGATACTGACACTTCCAAGGGCCCGGAATTCCTTTCTTGAATTGGCAGGTAGTAGTAGAGTATATGTTTCTAGAGCTATTTTAATCAAGTGTGAGCCTACATAGAGTAATAGTACACTACTACAGGTATCTAACTAGAACAGCGGAAATAACTATCTTAGAGTTAACCGCCAATTAAGTGAAACTGACGAGAAAATAACCATTAGGTTAGGGAACGCTTCGCAAAAGACTAAATTGTAAAAACTGCGTTCCTGCCTGTACTAGAGCTAATTTAATGGGGTTGAATCTTAGACGGTATGGATAGGGTAGGTGCCGCAGTGGGCAGGCCCCATTCCCATGGGTCGGAGGGGCAGACTGGGACCCAGAGCTATGTCTGAGGGGTGGTGCCACGATACTGATTACTTCCTAGGCCCGGAATTCCTTTCTTGAATTGGCAGGTGGTAGTAGAGTATATGTTTCTAGAGCTATGGTTAATCAAGTTTGAGCCTACATAGAGTAATAGTACACTACTACAAATATCTAACTAGAACAGCGGAAATAACTATCTTAGAGTTAACCGCCAATTAAGTGAAACTAACGAGAGTATAGCCAATAGGTTGAGGAACGCTTGGTAAAAAACTAAATTATAATAGCTGCGTTCCTGCCTGTACTAGAGCTAATTTAATTGGGTTAAAACTTAGACTGTATAGATAGGGTATTAATGCAGGTGCCGCAGTGGGCAGGCCCCATTCCCATAGGTCGGAGGGTCGAACTGGGACCCAGAGCTATGTCTTTGTGGTGGGTCCGTAATACTGAATACTTCCTAGGGCCCGGAATTCCTTTCTTGAAATTGGCAGGTGGTAGTAGAGTATATGTTTCTAGAGCTATTTTAATCAAGTGTGAGCCTACATAGAGTAATAGTACACTACTACAGGTATCTAACTAGAACAGCGGAAATAACTATACTAGAGTTAACCGCCAATTAAGTGAAACTAACGAGAGTATAGCCAATAGGTTGAGGAAGGTTTGGCAAAAAACTAAATTGTAATAGCTGCGTTCCTGCCTGTACTAGAGCTAATTTAATTGGGTTAAAACTTAGACTGTATAGATAGGGTTTTAATGCAGGTGCCGCAGTGGGCAGTCCGCATTACCATAGGTCGGAGGGTCGAACTGGGACCCAGAGCTATGTCTTTGTGGTGGGTCCGTGATACTGACACTTCCAAGGGCCCGGAATTCCATTCTTGAATTGGCAGGTAGTAGTAGAGTATATGTTTCTAGAGCTATTTTAATCCAGTGTGAGCCTACATAGAGTGATAGTACACTACTACAGGTATCTAACTAGAACAGCGGAAATAACTATCTTAGAGTTAACCGCCAATTAAGTGAAACTGACGAGAAAATAACCATTAGGTTAGGGAACGCTTAGCAAAAGACTAAATTGTAAAAACTGCG